>JALGAY010000004.1:26051500-27303000 GCA_029207805.1 Tribolium confusum
CCGACGTATAAAGGATGGAGATGCCAAAGTACTTTTACTTTCGGGAATAATATTTCTTATAAAATTTTCTAAGCCATCGATACTTGTTTAATGTAAGATGGCAAAGGTAGTAAATATGACATGTTCTCATTTTCAAGTTTCATAAATTCTACGACACGAAAAACTAACTCACGACATTTACTGTCTAAATGAAGTAAAAACATTTTGAAAACCCGAACTGAGACTATTACAACTAAAAACAAATTTAGACTAAGTGCAGGTAGATTTTTCAAATAATTTGACCCTAAAAAAAGGTAATGTGTTGTTTTGTTTAAGATTATAAAAGATAATCCGACGAATTTTTTTCTTATTTTATATGGATTTATGGGCTTAATACTTTTAAAAATTTAACTCTACTTGTTGTGAAAACCTGATCTTATAAGCTTAATTCTCGTAAGTACCCACTAAGCTTTTTGGGAATCTATTGGTAGGGCGTTACTCTGTTTAGGCTAAAGAAGTAGCGGACTCTTTCTCATTTGATTATATTTCACTGAACGTCCAACAAGGAGAGAAATGTTATCCCTACTTAACCCACGAGCTTTCTATCCATTCTTTAAGAGAAAGTAAGTACAACAGCAACGTCTAGCGCGTTTTTTACAACTCTTTCATTAGCTTATTTTGACACTGGTATAATACTGTCACAAGATTTTGAATCATGGGTATAGCCTACAATGAATTATGTGGCATTGGAAAATTTGTACAAAAAACGTTGTGCGGAACGTATGAGTCATCAAAATTTTAATTAACATACAAGAAATGCTCAAAAATTAACCCTAGAAGAACATGAAAGGAAAAAAATAAGAGACCTGACCTGACCTGACCTGACCTGACCTGTAATCAGTGATTATTAATTACACAATAAAGAAAATAGTAAATTTTTTTCATCTATGGAACCGTCTTCACAAATCTCAGACTTAAAATCAAGGAGAAATTCGTTATCAGAAACACGATCTTTAGTCAAAGTTTTGATAATAGGAGGTACTGCATCTATTGTATTTTCAGCTTATTTTCCATCTCCTTTTTCCAATCACTA
The DNA here is from genome assembly GCA_029207805.1 of Tribolium confusum. Taxonomy (NCBI): domain Eukaryota; kingdom Metazoa; phylum Arthropoda; class Insecta; order Coleoptera; family Tenebrionidae; genus Tribolium; species Tribolium confusum. Next base: position 26,052,573 of record JALGAY010000004.1, read on the forward strand.
CTTATAAAATTTACATACATAACAATGTTTTACACTGTTTGCTCAAATACTAAAACAAAATTGAGATAAATCTTCTAACCATAAATTTGTAAGTCTGTTTTTATCACTGCTGTGCTCTCTCTGTTTACTGTAAAAGTTTTACAAAATGCTCAGACCAACTCAATACGGTTGTATTCACAGGTAACCTATATGGTGGAAGAGTCAGTATTTTGTACCCAATATTTGTTGACTCAGTAACTCGTCGATTTCATATTTGATCTTATAAGAGCCGTCAATACTGGGGTTCAATATCAGAGCTCAAACTTGATTTTTGTAAGTTTTTCGTTACATACTATTATGTTATTTTAACTTAACTTATCTTGTACCACGGAAGGAGAGTCAGTAATAAAAGTGCGCCCTGGCAAATCGAATGTTTTTTTATTGGGTCGAGTATTTGACGATGAGCGGTAACCCAGCCCAGCTTACACCGACGAAATTTCCCAGTAACTTTATTTAAGTTATTCGTTATTTGTTCTTTGCACAGTAACAGTGAATTATCGTATTGATCATACCAATGGGTAATACCAAGATGTCACCACCAAAAAAAGAGGCAAAAATTGTTAATGTTGAATTGAGGTAAATATTTCAAAGCTCGTTTTAAGCTCTGTGAAACAGTCTTTAACCCGTATAGCTCTTCCTACTACCTACTTTGAAAGCAATCAGTATTACACACCATATTATGCTATTTATTTACCAAAAAAAATTCTGTTTTGTTTCAATATTTGTTGACATTTTTTTTTCTGAATTTGTCGATTGCAACAATGAATAAAAAATAGTAAAATTCCAGAAGAATTACGAAAAAAGCCAAAATTTAAACTAAAAATTGTTATTTAATAACATTTCTTCTCTTCTTGTAACTTTAGAGCGCCATATTTGTAACTCTTTTTAATATACAAATTAGAGGGAACTAAGAATTCTTAACTCCCTCGGGAGTTATGAATGTCATAATGGTTACCGTAACTAAGGTAATATTTGGCTATGTTGATGTAGTAAGAAATAAAAGCTTTAAAGTTACCTTAAAATAACAACCAACTTCAACCTGTATAATGTTGTTTTATGTATGTTCACTTTTTTGGTGTCTGTTTCATATCAACTAATTTTTAAGTTATAATTTTGTTAATAGTTGAGATAAAACACATTTTTTTGTAGATTTTCATCTGTAATGCTATATTTCTGGTTAAAATATTTCTCTAAACATCTGCTGATAAACTAGCAAGCGAATGTTAACGATCAGTTGTTTCCGTGGTGTAGTGGTTATCACATCCGCCTAACACGCGGAAGGTCCCCGGTTCGATCCCGGGCGGAAACACTTTTTTTTTCTTTACCAAATAATTCTAGTAGTAAATTATTTTATATAATTAATTGTTTAAATAATTATAGCAAAAATATTTTTTTATTTTCTTTATGCATAAAAATTAAGAAATCCAAATGGCTGATTTATTTAATAAATTACTTACAGTGAAAACCAGTTATAAAAACCTCGAAAAAACCGACATAATCAATAGTCATAATATGTATGTATATTATTTTTTGTCCTCCCGTATTGTAAAGTAAGCTGTCATAGTTGTGCATCCACCAATAGTAAGTCGGACTTTTGGAAACTGTGCGGTAAAATTGAGAAAAACACCGGGTCTCACATTGTACGGTTAGAACTACCACAAGTGATGCTTGAGGAAAAAACTAACCTTACAGTAATAAAGTTTATGTATCAAAGTGTACGTACCTAAAATATTGCCACAAATAAAGCTATATTTAATAGAAAAATAATATATTGAAAAAATCGCTGAAACGTCACAGGTCTTACGTCAAACGTTGTGTGAGACCTTAGACAACGCACAGCGTAGTTCAAGTGTGGATCCCCATTACTAACAGCAATACGAAATTATAGGTATAAAAGTATATTTTAGAAAAAGTTGCATTTCATAAATTTTAAAAAAGACAACGTGTGTATTTAAGATAATTTTAAAAATAATATGCAATTTTATATAGCACAGAATGTTAAAAATAAACCGCTACAGCGCCATCTATTCTGAACCTGTGTGTTCCTGTCTAGTTAATAAATGTCATTATTCTATTCTATGGATCTGTGGCCATTATTGTTGAATGTTGTATCTCTCAGTAATTATCAATTTAGAATTAAAAAGTGTGAATAAAAGTACTGGAAAGACCTTTGAACATGTTTTAAAGAAAATTATGCAAGCAATGACAGAGTATTTAAGCCGCATTTGGGTACGTTTTATAGGTTTTTAGAATTTATTTATACCTAACCTAACTTTTGATATGGCGCAAAAAAAAAACAGAATTTGACTCTTTCGGACAAAGAAAATTATACAAATCTTATGCGTTAATTAATTTTACAGGCACCAACTAATCAGTGAAACAAAGCTGTCGCCTGTAAAATTACGCCTACCGCATACGAATGTAAATAGCTATTAAACATTTTTTGTCTGTTTTAAAAAGAAAAAAAAAATAGAAAAAAATATTTATGATATAATGCACGAAGAAAACTAGAGCAAGAATATTAATAACGCTGGCAAAATTTGTACAGTGTTGTTACAAATATTTGAAATTTATACATTGACTATTGTACCTTAATCTATTTTTGTGTTTGCATTTTGAGCTCTAATAAAATTTTAATAAAGTTTTTATTTTTTTTTATTCAAGTATTTTAATAAATAAATTTTAAATTGGTTGAAAATTACGTCAGTAGTTTGATGATTAGGTTTTTTAGATAGATTAGATTAAAGTTTTTTATCAAATGTTCTCATATGATTTTAAAAACAGGTTTTTGAATTTTTTTAGAAAGACTTAATTCGATTTTATAATTTACTGTAACTACCTCTTCATTTTTGCATAAAACTACCCTATTTTCTTGAGAAAAGCAATCTTGGGTTAGTAACATTTAGTATTTAGTCCTAATTAACTAATATAACATTGCATACATTTTTAGAAAAACAATAATTTTAAAAACCAATTTCAGAAATTTGTATGAACTTGATAAATTTAATTAATGTAGAAAAGCAAGTACTTTTTTACAGTATTATTATTTAGATTTATTAATATTTGGGGTTATTTTATTATACCATTAATATCATTCTATATGCAAGTGAAACATAGTCAAATAAGTAATAAAGTCTACATCAGGTATTTGTAGATAAATGGTTATTTTTTAACTTTCCACTCTGTTCGTTAGAGTAATTGGTTTGGTCTTTTATGAATTTGAATAGGATTAGAGGAATGTTATGGGTATAACATTGTTTATTTAAAGTTTCCTAATAGTTTATTTAATAACAATAAACCATTGAGAAGTTAAAATGGCAAAGACATTATTATATTATTGCAGGTATTAGGAGAAAATCAATATTTTTGCGTATTTTTTATTCGAAGTGAGATAAATAGGTAAATGTTTAGGAAAATGATTTTACGTAACGGGTAAATACTAAAAGCAAAAATCGTTTTTATTTTGTTAAGTATTTGGTTTTTATGATTTCAAGCTTGATAAATAGCTCACTCTGGGGTTGATTCGCTAATAAAGAAGCTGCAAAAATAAAGAAAACCAAATTACAACACTGGAGCCAGAGATAATTAAACAATTTTTTATTGTAAATAAATAAACAGTACTAATAAATATAATTCACTTTTAATGTCTCACTGTAACATACCACTAGTCTACAAAATTAAACTTTATTTTAATATTGAATGAAATATATTTGTTTGCATAAGCTACTAAGGGTAGTTAATACACATTTTTTTTTATTTCTGCTAGCACGTCACAATTCTTTTGACTGACTACACTACTAGACCAATTTTAAGTGTAAGATAGATATTGGTCGAAGAATTACGTGGTCTTTAAATTGCTCTAAGAAACGCGGCTTAAAAGTTATAGCCAAAAAAGGTGTTAACTTTTAACAGTTCTGTTGTTCGCAAAATGTCAATTTTTATGGAGTATAGGTACTCCTTCTAGAATTATTTTTTAAAAAAGTTTTTCATTTAATGAATAGCGTTACCATTTTTTTCATCCTTTTTTTTTTGGAAAACTTTGAAAATTCGAGTAACGAACATGGCGAGCGATTTCATCAAGATCTGAAAGTATTTGCCAAAAATATCAAGGTTTCTGGGATCAGAACATACTAGGTGATCAGTGATCACTGTTGGTCTACTGAGAGACACAGATGCAAGTAGTTATAAAAAATTAGCTTAAACTCTACATTTTTAATTTTTTATTCATTGTTTCTTTTGTAATATTTTTCTCATTGAATATCTTAGGAGTTTGAAGTGCTGAGTTTTTTTAAAAAAATTTCTAAGTTGAGGGGGCCTTATATAACAAAAATGCAAATATAAAGATCTCATTTCAAAAAAAAAATGTTGTAGACTAGTGTAGGATTATTGTCTATGAGAATGCTGAAACAATTCAAAATAATGTAGCAAAACCTCATTTCATTTGTATGCTCAAATGATCCAAGACGCAGCGGGAGAAATTATGAAACAATTCTGCGATCTGATTTTTTTATTGTCGCAATCCAGTCGTTACCTTTTTGAGATCTTTTTGATCAAGAATTAATAATTTGACCATCGCCGCAATCCGTCCCTATCCAAAACAAATATATCTAATTAAGCTGTCGATATAAAAAATCTAACACTGACGTCGATTAAAAATTTGCATGTTCAAGAGTAGTCAAGGCAAAGCTTCTAAAAATTATAAATTAATGGCGTTACTTCCTTCTCCGTTTTACAGGAAGCAATGTAAAATTTAATAACACTTAAAAAAATTAATATTTTTAATTTTGCTTTTCGCTACACTTTTTTCATGAGTTAAATTCATCAAAAATTATTATGAAAATTTCTAAAGTACGTTTTTGAGATTGGTTTCTTTAAAAACTAACAATGTTTTATCAATTACTCTGCCTTTAATCGGGAAAACAAAATTTTACTTTAATTATTATCATTAAACAATACAGGGTGTTTCACGAGTGATAATGAGCCTGCGAAACTGAAAATGCAACCAGCAATACAATTCCAAAGGTAACGTAGTTATTTTTTTGTTTACAAATACATTAAAAAAAATTATGTAATTTTTTGGTTAACTGGAGACAAACTAATGCCACTTGCTTGTGAAATCATTCTTTGTCTTACATGTAAACAGGACCAGTAGTTGTTCTTGCTTTTGGCTTTTCCAAAGGTGGTCAATTTTTCCTTAAGGTAATTTCAAGTCGATCTAATATGGTGTCAGCAAGAGTTCTTCTCTACCCGGAAATCGTTGTCTGTACAAACTCATCGCGGCAGAGGCATTTTTTCCCATATATCATCATGTCGGTTTTTTCATCGTTTGAATACTTTTTTTTATCGGTGACAGATTTGACAAATAAAATTTGAAATCAATATTATCTACGTTAACTCTGGAAGTGTATTGCTGGATGTATTTTAAGCTTCGTAGGCTCTTTATTACTTGCAAAACAGTCTGCATAGGTACAGGGTGATTTTTTTATCTGGTCCCGCCCGAAACTCTAAGAATAGGCAACACATTATACTTTGAAAAATTTATTTTCAAAATTAAGGCCTTTAGAGTTGTAAATAAATGTCAATATTGTTGATATACCTTTAGCAGTACTTCCAGAGATTTATTTGGACCATTTGTTGCCACATTATTTAATTAATTAACTAACTTTTCGTTTGTATAACGTGTTGCCTATTTTTAGAGTTTCCGTCAGGAACAGATAAAAAATTACCCTGTATACTTAGTTTGGTAATTTAATTTTTTTGCGTTTACCGTTTTTTATTTATGGTTCATTAATTATTTTTTATTTGGTAAAAATGAAAATAAAGAATCAAAGCTCTAAAATCCGACTCTCTCTTTGCAGAAGAAGCTATGCTTGAGGGCTGGATCGAGTGCTTACTAGGGTGGGCCAAAAAAATCGATTATTTTTTTTTAACTTCCGACTAAAAGATTTTTTTGGCCCACCCTAGACTGCTTACGTATTTTTATTACTCTATGGTTGTTTGTTTATGACCTGCTAATCAGTCTCTATGGAAAGTGGGGTTTAAATACATATATTTTGATTACGTCGCCTCTAGTTTTGTTTTAGGTAAGTTTCAAATCCGAAATTTACCGCTAATTTTTGGGTATGACCTCTTTAAATTTGTAGTGCATACTGTTTTAAAAGTAAAAAAATCTTTACATTGTTGTCGTAATTTTTATGGTTTTTTTATTAATGTCAAATAAAAAAAATATGTTTGCTTTTGTAAAACATATGCACATCAAAAGAGACAACTTCACTGCTTATCGTTTTAGACTGTATTCAGTCAGAGTGGAAAAGCATCACCTGGCAATTGTATAGGTAGCAGATATATTTTCTAAGTAAATTTTATTTTTTGTTCATCTTTTTTGTATCCAAATCCTGCTGGTATATGAAATGAAAATTGAATCAATTTTTCCATTTTAATTTTCTTAACAGCAACAGATAAAAGCAACTCGGTGCTCTCCAATTTCTCATTTTTATTAAATTCAAAAAAGACTATTCCATTTGCAAGCTGCTTAACAACCATGATTTATTCCACTACTTCCACTTAGTCTGATTAGATCATATATCAAGAAAATGCATCCAGTTAAGATGAAATAAATCTTATGAAAATTTATAGCAGCGCATAAAGTTCTCTCCGTTATTTTTCTTGGTGTGAAAACTCGCGCGATATAATTCATTTCGTCCATTTCGCACCAACTGCTAGTTCAATAATCGATCAAGCACGTGCTTAAAAGACGTCGTTTCTCTTATTTTATACAAGTTGTCAAAACTTCTCAAAACATTTCTTGTGATAACACAGACATTCATCATCACCGAGGGTAGAGGAGACATTGACGAGCATTTTCTTATCTTCGGGTTCTTGATTTGATGTTTCGCAGGTAGCGGAGCGTGGAGATTTTGTGGACGAGATTGCGAAAGGACATAGGGTTTGACCCGTTTCCTTAAGAGAAATGAGAGTTCTGGGATGAGAACGCATCCATCAATTTGACGGCTGAATTATAATCCTGAGACGCATTTTGAAATATTGGAGATTGTTGGTGGTATCAGAGTCAAACACTTGCCAGGTTAAAGAGAAACTATAAAAAATAAATATTTATAGAAAGAGAATTTTAAATTAAACATGACTAATTTTAAAAAGTTAAATAAAATTTTAACAATAAAAGAAAACTGCTAGTTCATTACTATACCAAATTATCACTATCACAAGATGATGAAGATAAAGATTTTAAAAATAAAAATAATGAAAAAGAAGAAATAAAGATAACATCTTTAAAAAGTGAATACAAAATGAAATATAAAAGAAACAAACAGAAACGGAGTAAGATTCAAAACATTTCTTCAAAAAATTTAGAACGGTTTATAATTAAATAAAGTTACAATTACAAAAAAAATAAGGAAGAAAAAAGATGATTAAATGACGATGAATTGAGAAAAATAAATAAAGTTACAATAACAAAGAAAAATTAAGGAAAAAAAGGTGATTAAATAACGATGAATTAAGTAAAATAAATCAAGACGAAGTTAAAAAAATTAAACCAAACTAACCAAAAAAAAAAACAGAACAATGATAACAGAAGAAGTGAAGATAAAGATCAAAAAAAGAAGACTTTACCAAAAAGATAAAGGATCGCATTTTTACGTTGAAGAATGTCAATTTATAATTTAAATTTGACATGTTTCAAAATTTTTTATAAATATGTACAGTAACTGAAATAATGAATTTATTCCATTTGGCTTTTACACACTGTATGGTTGTATAAAGTTTCACTTTTATAAATTTTTATGTTATTTAATTTTTAATCGAACGTGAATCTATTTAGTCTAGGCGGTAGGTGATAGGCGGTATTGAGTATACAAGAATCCTGCGCGCAGTTTTTTATTCTTGTTCAGGTGCAACAGGAAAATACATGTGCCAACTGGAGTAAATGTAAATAAAAAATGAAATACGGCATTATTTGACTAGATTTTAAAGACACATTACATGATTAATTTAATTTTGAGCTATCAGTTTCTGTTTTGAGTTACAGCGTCTTTTTGACATATACACGGTGTTTTTAAAGTAATCTTAGATTATTAAACAGGTGATAGCCGTTGATCAAAAAATGCTAAAAATTTACTTCATACAAATATTTATATATTAAGAAATATACGATTTAGAAATTTTTGGTCAAATTTTGATTTTTAGTTACTTTAAGCTACATAATAATAATAAATGCCTTTATTTAATGAAAAATAAATATAAAATATAAAAAGAGGCGAAGTCTAGCTAATTAGCTACTCTACTTAACCTCAGAATACACATTAGAAATGAAATAAATTATAAAATAAACTATAAAAAATAAAGAAACAGAAAAGAAAATAAAATTAATGAACAAAGAATAAAAGATAATTTTATGTTTTAGCTAGACTGTACAATGCTGAAATAAAATAACTTACAAATTTAAAAAAAAAATCAAAAAATAACAAGGGCGAAAAACAAAAACCGATAGCTCACAACAAATTTCATCTACCTGGTTTGAAAGGTAAATCATTCTATACAATAATTGATAATACCCGTATATTTAGTTTTTCTAATTGGTTGAAAAATAAAGAAGTTAGGAAGTTTAAAAGAAATTTAAAAAATCAAAAAACTTAAAAACAATAATTATTGATTTTTCAAAACTAATTTTACTATTAAATTTGTCTTTAAAAACTACAACAATAATGTAGTATTTGTTTGTTTATCATCTACGTTTACTGTATAGTGTCGACTATCGAACCCCATTTTGTAAACCTACCATATTTACATGTGGCAACATACATTTTTCTGTTTAGTAAAACACCTTAACAAGAATAAAAAAAAACTGCGCTGCGCCATTTTTGCATATTCAATCGCACCACTAATACTATAAAGCAGAAAATGTTTGAAAAAACTAGTCTATATCATCTTTGACCACGAGTATCTTACAAAGGCAAGATATCAATGAGATATTTTTATATAATTACTAGAACATTGTAACGAAGCGTTTCTATACTTACCGACAAGTTAAGGCAGATATCGGACCGCGACGTCATACAAATACGTCATGCCACTTCCACTGCCATGACGTATGCTTTCCACTACTGATTGGTAACCACTAACGTCTCCCTACCCTTCTCCTCTCGTTTCCCTCGCCTAGTTGAGGGTATATATTGCCCTTTGCCGCCGCCAGAACTTTACTTATGGAAGCATTATCCTCATAAGTCAATTCCTCCAGACACCGTCACTGGTGCATTAACCCAGTGGTTTCCACTTTCCTGAAAGTGCTACCCACGGTGCATAAACCCGTGGGTATCCTACCACTTCTTCTCGACGAGTGCTCGCGGCACATTAACCCGCGAGACACTCAAGAACCGATACGTGGAGGACAAGCTGCGAAGACGACGAGGCTGGAGTGTCGACATCAGCAGTGTTACCGTTTTATTGAAACAGGGTTTAGTTTGTTATTCAGAATTATAATTTTATTTCATATTCTATCCTGTAAGTACATAGTTTATATTTAATAAAACCCATCAAAGCTACGTCTTTTTCTCTCTCTCTACGTCACCCAGGACCCCCGCAAAGTAAATAACTGTTACAACATCAAAATGAAAGAATATGTAACAATCCAGCTTTTCAATACATTTTCAACAAGTTGACCAATTTTTTATCTAAAATTACTGTATATATTATAAATATATGTATTCTATAAATTAAAAGATGATTATTAAAGAGTATATCTACAAGACTGAGAACATGCCCTAAAGATAAAATTAAAATAAGCGAAAAATTAGATAGATCAAACTTTGACTTGTACAACTAGTTTACAAAGTCATACTTTTGTTATGACTTTACTGTTGGCACAGCCCGAGTTAACCAAGCAAATGAAAAAAAAAGACTTTTTAAACGCGTTTTACACAATATTTTTTTTGTATAGGTATTGATATCCCAAAGTCCAAGAATTGAAGCAAGAGACAATGTCAACTTGCTACTAAAATGTAGGTTTTATCACATAACAAGCTCTTTGTAATAAACCAAAAGAAAACGAATAAAAATAAACAAATCAAAATATTTAATATTCTTTGTGTGATTCACCTATTGTTTATCGCGTCTGTTTCCTAGACAGTTAGTACTTACTGTTCTAGAGTGGTAAAGAAATTTATACAAAATTAATTAAATAATTGTTTTTTGAACGAAAAGCAATAGCACAGAAATCGCAATAAGCATTTCTTATTTCAAAAATGACAACTTTTGGAATTAAGTACCTAAAGCAACTGATTAACGGTAAAAATAAAAAAGTCAAAGTTTTATGGTAACTTTTAAGCCTTTTTTTATTACAAATTAATTAACAAAAAACAGTATGATTTGATAAAGGAAATACTAACTAATTTACGACTTAATAAATATTTTTTGTAAATAAATAACACGTCTTAATGGAAATAGTAAAATTCTGCTAACATCAAAAAAATGCCTACTTCATATTGTACAAATTTTTTTTATTTTTCTAACATTTTACATATAAACAGTAATAAAAAACTCCTTCAATACTTTGAAAACGTTTTGCCATTAATTACTTAATTAATTAATTTTTGACCAAATTTTTTGTACCGGATGAACCTCTCTAAAGATGTGAAATGCAATTGATTTTTATTATGTATGGAGACGAATGTACAAAATATTAGTTATTTTCTATAAAATAGATAAAAAAACAATAAATGAAACAATAGTCAAACATAGAGATATAATGGAAACAAATAGTGAGGCGCAACGTCAAAAGTAACTAAAATTACTAATTTAAGAGAAATAAGAAATTGTTTCAATATGTCAGGTGATACTTATCGATGTATTAAAAATTTAATTGTTTTTATAAAATCAATAAATCAGATAACAGTCATGGATAAATTTATAGAGCTTTCGGATAAATAAGGAAAAGTAAAAAATGTATTTTGTAATGGAAATGAAAAAGATTGATGATAAAAGTCAGGTAAATCATAAAGGTTTTATCTAACTTAAGAAATGGGATGTCTATCATCCTTTAATTTATTACAAAAGTTTTTGAATACACAAATGAATCAAGTACTTTTAAGAGAATGAAAAACATACCGAATACATTTTTAAAAAATTCTTCTAATTAATTTATTACTTAATTTCTAGCTTTGTTCAAGAAAACCTCGTGTTTTATATTTAATTGCAAAAAATCACGAACTGTTTAATTAGAGTAATTAAACAAATTGAGATTCTTCAAAGCAAGACTTTCAACAATTCTAAATGAAATATAACAACTGCAATTCGCTTTTTAAGTTGCATAATAAAGCACATCGCACAAAGCAACAACGCTCTGTAATACAATTCCTGAAGTAAAGTGCTTTTGATACCAATACTCTCATTATTATCATTCACCTCGAGTAATGTTCGGCATCATTTGAACAAAAAGAATACGTAATACACTCGACAGAGAACATATGAGAAAGGAAGTGTGGTTTCAAGAGATTTGAGCATCCAACGTCACAAGAAAGGGATTCTCAGTATGTATTACGAGATTAGACTATTGAACTTAATATAAATGCTAGTTGAGAATATTACGTGTTCAGTTCAAGTGTTGTTGGTAATTCTAAAACAAATAAAAGAAAGTTTCGAGATAATAAACTGTTTATTTCCAACGAAATTGAATTGTCAGTCTAAATTATATGGAAGCAACTGGTTTCATTATTTGCTTTCTTTCTTTTCAGGATGCCGAGCTTTGTATCGCTTTAGCCTTTTCACTACAATACGTACGTCTCTGTGTCCTGTGTTGGATGTTGACGATGGCACATCACATGCATTCGCAGTTTAGAACAAGTCTGCATTTAAATCCGATCACGGACAATGCAATTGGGAAACATTTTTGTAGGTAGGTGTTAGCTATTTATTTTATTCTAAACAAAATTGTATATCTAGCTATTTAGAATTTTTTTATTTTATAAATATCTAAAAAAGCATTACTGAATTTATCATTATTCTCAAATGCGAATAGAACATTGTCTGTTTTACCGGAAAATATAAATTGGAATCTCGTAAAACGACTAGAGCGTTGTTCGCTTTTAAAAAACTACCGAAAATTGAGGACCGTTTTTATAAAACTTAATAAGTAAAAAAATACAAATTTTTAGGAAAGCATTTTGACAGTGATGGGTATACTTGAATTCTAATGTAAAAATATTGATTATAAAGTACAGCAAAAGTCGAAAACAATGGACTCAAAAAATTTTTTGAGAAACAGTTTTTATTTATCTAAATAATAAAACAAAATAACCAGTTTTTTTAATACTCGCTAAGTAAACCACTTAAATTCATTAATAACGATCTATATCCAAATACGTATGCATAATTTGTAATAAAACTTTATTTTGCTCAATTTTTTTTGGTATTTTCATAAATGCTTTCTCTAAAAGCCAAAAATTTATTATTACAAAAACTGTCCATACACGAATATTTTATACCCTTTAAATACCTAAGAAAATATGATTTACCTAGTATGTCATTTCTGGTTATTTCTCCTGCCTGGCGAATGACCCCTTTGTATTTTTGTTCACATGATTGCATCCAATATCAGCTTCACCTAGTCTTTCTTTACATTAACTCGTAATAACTTTCTCTGGAATTTGTTTAGGAGCACGATGTTTTCTACTTTTCATGACAGAACAAACATCTTCACTATATTTACCACATTTGAAGGAATCTATAATGAAAATATAAAAATAGAGGCCCTTCCAGCAACACTCTAGCTTGTTGAAACGACACTAAACAACTAACTAACCAACTAACAAACCATATTTTATTTCTAAAACACTAACTATATCTTTTCTTGGAATCTTACCGCCACATGTTGGTGGTACCATAACTCGCTTACTTAGCGTGTATTCACGTATTCACGTAGTTCGCATATTCACTAGATAGAGGTTTGAATGTAGAATGACATGCCGCAAAAAACTAAATTTCGTAAAAAATGTAGTTATCGAGTTTTATAAAAACGATCCTCAATTTAGCTCACCCTATATGAACGACAGGCGTTAGTTAATTAATCAATGAGGTAGACAGATACATTGATAATCGGAAAAAATAAACGAAGTAAAGAAGTGAAAGAACGAATTATCTACCTGAGAATATTGTGATAATGCAGTTTTGCTTGGTTTAAATAAATTATTTAATTAAACTAATATGTCTCACTTGTTAATATGCATCTGACACTTTACTATCTATTTTTTTTTAACATAGACACTGCCAGAGATTTTTGAGAAAAAATCTCTACTATTTTACGCTATTTTCCAAGTGTTGTATCCCAACTGTTCAGAAAAGCTGGCAAATTAATTAACAGGAGTCAATGAACACTAGACTTTTCCTAAGGTATACTATTTCAAACCAATTCTGGCGTAGCTGACTATAATAAAGTAAGACTTTTGTTTTTTACTAGTGCACTAAAGATTGTGTTGTTACCAAACGCAAGTTATTTATGATCGTTAAAATGAGAAAACCGCCTAAGGCATGTAGATTTCTCACCATTTTTACATAAATTTGGTCTGCCTAGGGCGTTTTTTCAGATGCCATTGAAAAGTCTAATGAACATAAATTATTTGGGTTTGGTAACAATACCTATACAAATCTTTATTACACCAGTAATAAACAGAAAACTTACTTTTAAAGTCAGCTACGCCAAAATTGGTTTTGAATAGTTTAGTTCTCACCAAAAATTGGGTGAAAAATGAAAGTGACAATACTGGCAATGGCAATGTAATCGTACATATACTTAATGACATTAGAAGTGTTACACCCAAAAGGAATGATTTTTGGAAGCTTTGGCAACAGAATGAGTAAATTTAAAGTTAGTTGTAGTAACCATTGCATCGGTTTATCTGTACGGTTCTGCAAAAAAATAAAACGTTTTAGTTTTTGTTAAGAAAAAAGGTTATTAGAGTTGATAAGTAGATGTACTTGCAGTTGTTGTGACTTTGACAACTTGTTTTAAGAGTCCGAAGGCATCAACGATATCACCATCTTAGCGATTTTGACAGACGTAGAATTGTGACTTTTCGAGAAGTTGGTATGTTCTCTCGTGAAATTGCCCCTCGTGTTGATTCTACAGCAACAACGGTAACGCTTGGCTTTTGGGTGTGGACAAAAGAAGACGAAACAAATCAATTGGTCAACCAAGGCACACCACAGAGCGTCAAGGCAGGCGCTTCAGACAACTAGCTCTTTGAGACCGTTTTGCTACTACGCGACAACTGAGTGACTAACGGTTTGTAGACGAAGGTCGACTTGTTAGTATGTGAACGTTATATGGCGGTATTCAAGCTGCTGGACTTTTTTCTTACCATCCACTGTCAATGCTTTGTACTGGTTTATACGTACGCCAACATTACAACTGTTCATTTAAAAAAGTTATCAAGTGTGTTATGAGATTTGAATAAAAAAAAATGTAGCGAAGAAGGGATGTCGGAACTTGATACACAGCTTCACAATGCGCCCGCAGTCGTGATTTATCGTCGTAACTGACAGTACGGCAGCCGAATTAAACCAAAACATACTTCAAAATGTTTTTGTTTTTTTATGGCACACTTGACAACTTTTTTAAATGAACACGTGTTATTGCTCGTCAAACTATGGACTTTCTTCAAGAAGCTGATGTGAATGTTTTACAGTGGCCGCCCTGTTTACCGGATTTAAATCCCATAGAGCATGCGTGGGATATGATGAAGAGAAGACTGTCCTTTTTGCACCGTCCTCTACAGACTCAGCACAGTTAATTCATAAGGTTCAAGTTTGTTGAAATGAGGTGCCACAAGCAGACATCGACCATCTTATTTTGTCGATGCCTAGACGTCTACAAGAGTGTACTTAGTTACGGGGTCGCCAAACACATTATTTTTATTTTTTTCAAGTTCATGTTATCAAAATTTATTGCAAATATCATTGTTTTATTTTTGATGTAAGTCTACCACATTGCCAAAAAATTATTTCTTTTGAGTGTAATACTTCTAAAGTCACTGAGTATATGTCAAAAAATAGATAATAACGTTGTCAGCGCTGATGAAAGTTATATAAAGTCATTATTCGCAAGGAAAACTTCTAATAGATGGCACCAATATTTGTGTTTAGTTATTGATTCCAATTTATTTAATAGAGATCGCATTTTTGCGGCTTTACAGTTTCCTACTAATGAAACGATTTTAAAAGCAGAAACCTGAAGAAATTTAAAATTTTGAGAACTTGATAGGTAAATACATCGTGTGAGAAATTCCGCCAAGGTTGCGACATCTATAAATTGTACTTGAAACAGTGAAAAAAGAAAGTAATGAAAATTTTAGCGCTATCTATTACCATTTTTAACAGTTGTTGAAATACAGCCTGATTTAGATAAGATAATGAGCCTGATGATCTGGCAATGCAACCCAAAAAACAAATTTTATTTACGTCTTTGATCTAATTTAAATTAAGGTTTTCAAATTGAATCCAAGTTATCATCTGCTTAACCCTGACATTAACGCAGAAAACGGTCATTTGTGCCAAAGAGAAAAAATAGAAAACTCATTTTGCTGTACCTAAACTTCAATACAAAATGTATAAAAGAATAAAGAATTAAAGGTAGAGAAACAGATCTATTCTAAATCATAATTTGCAAAAATAAATAGGTTTACGACATCATTTTAAACTAATGTCAAAGTAACATAAGATAACTTAATTGCAAATGCAAATCATAATTAAAAGTAGATCAAGACGTAAATGAAATTTGTTTTTTTGGTTGCATCGCCAAAACATCGGGTTCATTATTTTATCTGAATCAGGATGTAGTTTTCCTGGTGATAGTTCTAGTTTTAATGTTAAAATCAGATATACAGGATGCTTTTGAAATTTTTTTACAATTGTTACCAGGTGATATTTCTTGTTGAAAAAATGCTAAAAAACCAAATTTGTCTTATACAAATGTTTATAGATTTTGGGATATACAATGTAAAATGTTTTGCTCAAAAACAATGTTGTCATACATCGTGTATCTAAGATATAATGTTTTTTTTTGAAAAAAATTCTAGTGTATATTTCAAAAACCAGTAACACTTGAAAATATAAATTTGGACATTTAGCATCTTTTAAACAAGGGCTATTACCTGTTAAAATTTGTTAAGTTACTTCACAAACATCCTGTATATCTGATTTTAACACTAAAACTAGGACTATCACCAGAAAAAGTTTTTGCATATTTTTCAATCACACACTATATGAAAAATTTGTTTATAATACTCAAAAACAATTAAAAAAAGTTCTACGAGTACAGAGTATATCTCAAAAAATATAAATATTTACCTATACAAAACAATTTTGGTTATTTAGCATCCTTCCAACGAGAGCTATCACCTGTTAAACTTTCTAACATTACTTGAATAACACCCTGTATATTCATATTTTTGAGCTGACCCAGAAAATTGAGTACAAAAAATTTATCAAATTAGAAAATAGGTAGTAACTTAGTTATATTTCATATTGAAATTCTAAACTGTAAAATACATTTTCCTAGTAATTTGTTTTTAACTAAAATAGTCCACTTCAAAGCGCCTCTTCCGTAACACCTGCAAAAACAGAGAACACGCGCAACTACCAGCTGATAAATGATAATATATTCCACCATCTTCTTAGTTCTTACACTTCAATAAAAGCGAAATAATTGTAACATCTGTGACCGCACATTTGCATCTCCTTAACCTAAATTTCTTGATAACTAGCAGCTTCTCAACTTTATGTTTTATTCGTCTTTTTGCAGATATTCAGTATTTGCCTGGGGTGTTCCTGGAATACTTCTCGGCGCCAGCATTATGGTACAGTACCACGATAAAGCAGGAAAACTGCTAGATACTGCAAGTCTCAAGTCACAAAATTGCTGGTAAGTAATTAACTAAATCGAATCGGGCGATTACGTTGTTCAATTTGAGATAAAACCGAATGTTCACTGCTAATCCACCAATTAAACCTTTTTCTAACGATGTAGTTTTAAGGCTATAAGAGGTTGTGTTTGTGTATTTTTCTTTTAATTGCAAAATAAAAAGGAATCATGTGTTATCTTGATTTAAAGTATAACAGAATTATGGAGCAATATGCTACCCATATAAAACTTTATTCCCGCATTGTATCCCGACCGACACGCTATAAAGAAGACACAATATAATTCTAAAAACAAATTTATGGCAATTTAATAAATGGACTCACAGACTAGACGAGTAAAATGGCTGTTGATAATAACAATTTTTTGCAATGTTATTAAGTTAATAGCCACATCCCTCTACTTAATCTTCTCATTGATAACGACCACTTGACAGAAATTGCGTCTCGAGCTAACAAAACGATCCGAACGACCTATTTTCTGAAATCTTTTATAGATGAAATATATTGGAACAGCAGATGCCAAAAATGACGGAGAAAAATTATTACCATTAATACGAGTGAAGTGCTTTTTAACCTCTCATATATTTACAATAGGTCAAAAGTTAATTTACTTTTTTGTAAGTTAATTATTTTTTCAATTTAAAATTAGTTTAGTTTTTACCGTTGTGTTTAAATTATTTTCATAATGCAAAAACTGAATAGAAATAAAATACAAAACCTTTGCTGTATGTAGTGTGGGTTGTTTTTTAATTAAAAACCTAATTTACATTTCACATGAATTTGTTTTAACAGGTTTCTCGCTACAAAGCAAGCAAAAAACTAAAATAACAACCACTATATAAGTAATTAATTAATTAAAATACAAAGAAAGATCAAAATAAAATGGTTGGAAAATTACAATTACTTATATCAAATTTATTATTTATTTCACGCCTCTGTACTTTGAAGGAGCAAGTTTTTAAAGCTTTTAACAGTTTTCAAAATTCTGCAAAATATTCTAAACCCTGTGCAAAAGAATTAAGTAACATTTAATATTTTTTATTTATCACATGTGGTTGTGCTTAGTTTACTAAATTATAAACAGACTTCTTAAAAAGATGAAGAGATTTTCAAAAAGCGACAAAAACAAATTGAATCCAAGAATTAATTTTAGAAGATATTTTATATTAAATAAGTTACCAAAACAAGGAAAATTAGGAACGTGCAAAAATACAGTTATTCGAAACAATTAGATTTGAACAAAACTTGTGACCGGGATAAGAATTCTAAATTGATACTCAAAGTAACAAACACACAAGAAATTGTAGCATTTATGAAAGCAAATCCAAAATCTAGACGCGTTCTCAAAAATTGCGCAAAATAAGACCTTTCTTGTGGCTTATACAGTGAGCAGCAAAAGTATGGTCCATCTAAAATAACTTCAAAACTATTTATTAAAAAAAACGTTCGTACAAGTTTATTTTGTTTTTAAATTGCCCTTTATTTCAATTTTTTTTATACAGTTGTCCCAAAAATGAGTTAACAACAACTTTTTTTTAAATGGCACTCTATATTTTTTATTGTATTTTTGGATTGTATAGCAAATTCTTAACATATTTCATGTATGATGTCATTCATGTGTAAGACAAATTGATGTTTATATTCTTTGAGTCTCTGTTGAATGGACCATTAATTGTACACGATTTTTTAAAATTAAAGTGTCAATTATTGTTTTCAACACATTTTTAACTGTCACTATTTTTTAAACTGTCAAATAAGTTCTAGGCTGCTAGATTTTTACAATGAGTTCAATAATAATAAATTTGATTTTTTTTAATTTTAATTTTATTTCAGCTTTTAATAACTTAAAGACAGACATTTTACTATAAAATGATTATTAGGTGGTAATTTAAACAATTAACTCTAGAAAAAATTATATATGTATTTAATTTTTTTTGTTTTTTTTTAACTGACAATATTTCCAAAACAGTTGAAGATAGGTATAGGACATTAATTATAAGATATGTCTAGAATTTGTCATAGAATTTAAAAATCGAATAATATATGTATATCAGGTGTGTCAAAAGTCGCCAAGATCCTTTAGTGGGCTGATTCCCACCATTAAAACAATACAAACTTTAAAGAAAAAAAAATTCTAACTTTAAAATTTGAAAAGTTATGAATATCTGAATTTGCAAAAAAAAATTGTCTTGATATAGTTTAAAAAAATCAGAAAAACGAAAAAAAATAGAAACAATAAAGCAGTAGAAATGAATTACGTATTCATAAATCTCAGAAAATACCAAATCTCAAAAAAAAAACAAAAAAAGAGTATTGAATTGTTTTAAATAAATTTTTGTGTTCCTTGAGGGTCTCCCATGTATCCCTCCAAAGCATCTTCGAGACTTTTGACACACCCTATATAGTTTGTTCTTTAAAAAAACAAAGTTGATGTCTGTATCTTATTTTTGAGACACCCTGTATGAAAAATTGTTATTTCAAAAAATGCGCAAGAATAAAATTAACCTATTCGACCAATTTTTTAAAAAATTATCAGTTTTAAAGTTATTTTGGATGTTCCATACCTTTGCCGTTGACTGTAGATAGAAAACCAAAGTAACTGCTATTAAAGTACATTTCAAAAAGACTGTCATCGTAATTTCCACTAGTTCAATTTGGTATTGCTATATTTAAATTTGACAGTTTTATTTTTAGGCTTAAGGTAAAAAGTTTTTTCAAATTCTCGCTTTGTATATTTATACGGATATATCCATTGCTATTATCGATAAACTGTTTGTATTGTTACAATTTAGTATAGAATAATGTATAATACTTGTTATTTTTCTCTAATGCTATGTTGACAGTGCTATACGCCGTTTACAAAATCATGGCTTACTGCGAAGAAAAAAATAGCGTTGAAGCATGAGTAGTCATGACAATAATCAGAAATTGTGGGGCGTTTTAACTTTTTTTTTACTTCGAATTGTACAAAACAGTCTTTCGTACAATGGGATAAAAAAGTGTGTTTAGAAGTATTTAAGAGGAATATGGACGAATTTCTTTAGTAGGTATAGGTATAGGGATTCCAATATAAATGCGCGAATTTATAGCTTGTTTATTTAAAAAAAAATTAAAAACGGTTTTGCTACGAGTATTGTAATAACATAAACTACATTTTAACTCTTTTAAATTTTTAATTTCGTTGATTTTAAATTTTAATAATTTTTTAATAAGTATTTTATATTATTAATGATCATTTTTTTAGAATTACTTTTAGTCATTTTGTAGCTAATAATTAGAAGAATAATTGTACCAAATCTCATTAAAATATTTTTGAAAATAAAAGTGCTACAGATTCGCGCCTTGACATTGAAATTCTCGTAGGAGAAATTACCTCCATACTCCTCTTAGGCCAGAACTAAGGGTAGGGGTGGTTTCATAATATCTATTTTATTATTATTTTAATAAAATTTTCAATTTTCAGATCCTCTATATAGTTATAAGTATTTGTGGCGAAGGCGAATTTCTTACTTAATCCACTAGGATTACAACACAAATAATTGCGAGTAAATATTAACAATTGTGGCGGGACTCCAATTATATCGACATAAATTTCTAATAAAAACTATGCCGAGTTTCTGATACTATCCACAAATTATTATTAGTGTATTCTGTTCAATAATGACCAAAATGCGCTAGTTGTTACTGGACTCATCCTTACTTACATAAATGGAATAGATAGCTCAGTGAAAACCAGTCACCTTCAACCGATAATTTCTTTCTTTACACTTAAATCACTGGCGTTCTTCAATGTTAGTTAAACTAAGACTATTTTAGTTATTTTAAAATCGATATTTTTCAGTTTTAGCGTATAAGATTGTTAAAGAATTAGAATTTCTTTTTAGCTAATTGAGCTAATTTTTGTTTACACTGAAACCGTAAATAATTTTTTTTAGTTTTAGAACCTACAAATTTATTTATATTTCTAAACTTTATATTTAATAATTATTAATAAATGAAGGAAAACAAAAAAAAGACGTTCCAAAAAAAGATTTTTCACCAAAGTAACTGTATAATTCATTTCTCATTATTTCTCATTTTGGATCTTTAAATGATGATAGGCTAATTAATGTTCCTCTGAATTAGATTAAAATGGAAGTTTGCGTAGTGTGTGTTTAATTTAAACTTTCACTTTCAGGAGAATTTTGTTTCAGTTACGGAAGTCTTAAAAGCGAAACATATATTCTAATTTTTGTTTAAGCCATTAGGTATATTGTCTCACGCTTTTTTAAATCTAAGTTGAAAAAAAAACGTCACTTATTCTTTATGAGATACATTTTTGAAATATTCAAATTTAAAAATCCTTTGAGAGCAGTCGAATAAATCTCATATTCGTAGTCTTGTTATCAATATTGCCGGTCGGATTGATTTTTTGATTTTTTCCAGGTTTCTAGATCGGAATGCTTTTATATATGGTTTATTGGTTCCTTCCACCATCTTCATATCAGTCACCTTATACTATTTGGTGAGATCAGCTTTAGTAGCACGTTACGTCATCAGTATGCAAGTAGATCGCAAGTTACGTGATAAAATGCGACGTAAGAGGATGCTGCATATTGCTCTTTTTGCCAAGGTGAGGAATAATAATGATAGATTTCATTATAAATATGCACTCTACGTAATATATTGCTGACATGGATGTAGAAGAAACATGGGAAATGTGATAAAAGTTACAGCTAGAGTTATAGTTAATGTTCAAAGTGATAATGCATTGCAGTTCATTTTCTTTATTTATTATTCAGCTAATACATTGCACTTGACCTAGATAATAATAAAAATTAAGTGTTAAATTATACTGTAATATTTAAATCGTCTTTTCTACACAAATAATTTTTTAAGAGATACTTATTATAATATAGTAGATTATTCTTCATTCATAAAAAATAAAAATAGTGACTTAAGTTGCAAATTTTACTAAAAAAAACTCTTTAATAAGGAGGCATTATTACGATTTATGACGTCTTTAATTTTCTACTCGTAAAACTAAAAACAAACACCTGGCATTGGATTTGGGGAATACATTAAATTTTATTTCTGCCTAATTTATACCATATTTAAAAATTTTCAGCACAACAATTTGACAAGATATTAAGAATTTTACACAGCTATTATTCTTTTAATTCAAGTCGTCTTGTAAGACAAGAACTAGTTAATTCGCGATTGACATCTGTCAATCTTGACGAATCAAATGTCAAAAAAGTTCTTAAAGAAATAAAAGTTAATCGTTATTAATTATTCAATTCACCTTTTGTAGGCCGGCTCATATCAATTCTTTTGTTTAAAACAACCTTTACTTTTTGTTTTAATTGTAGCTGCCACCTTAATTGGAGTTATTTTTAGATACTATTTATTTAAACAATAAATACTAGTTATTTATTATTACATTAAGGACACCGGTTTGGGTGATTAACCTAAATAGTGATTAACCCCGCTCTAACTACAATACAAAAATTTTCATATCAAAAAATAATAATTGTTATAGACTTCTAATCTCTAATCAAAATGTTATACAAAGATTTTTAGAATGTGGCATAAAGCAGGTAAAATTCTCTAGTGTTTTACTCAAAAGAAACTAATACTGATACCATATGTTTGGTTGTAGTTTCGCCAGTGCAAGATTAGATATCTCGTAAATCATAACAGGTCTAATAACTTTATTTCTTTATTAGAGGGTTTTTGTCAGTAAAATTTAGAAACAAAGCCACTGTTTCTAGTTCTGATAGCAAGAGTATCCAAAGGTGCTAAAGAAGGGGATCAATAAATCCACACTTTTTAATAAAGCCAAAACGAGTGTTAGCAAGTAAATGTTTTTAATTTCCGAGATTATTAGTAGCCCATTAACATACGAGTTGATTACAATAATTTTTGTTGACTGTTATTTTATCTCGGGATAAAATTGTTGTTGAAAAAATTTCAAAATTATTTATTAATGTAAAATCACATATTAATATTTAAATTAATGAACGATTTTGAAAAAATTATCTATTTACATGAAATTATTAGTAGCCCATTAACACACAAGTTGATTACAATAATTTTTGTGACTGTTATTTTATCTTGGGATAAGATTCTTGTTGCAAAATTTCAAAATTATTCATTAATGTAAAATCACATATTAATATTTAAATTAATGAACAATTTTGAAAAATTTATCCATTTACATTATTGTTAAGAATCAAAGGTCAACAAAAAAATTATCATTTATTTTAAATAAAAACGAAATATATAAGTAGATATATTGTAACAACTACATAATATTATGTAGTTGTTTATATGTTATTAAGACGTTTATAGGCATCGTTATAATGCGAGTGTTTTAAAATATGTGTCTAAGTGTTTTAAAATAGTTTTTGTACTCTGCCTTCGTATTAAGGCTATTATAGCACGGTTTTATGTTTCGTAATAAAAAATCCCGTCCTATAATAATTATACTAAACACAGCGTAATTTATTTTTCTAGTGTTGGTAGTGAAGAACTGTCATGTTGTTTAACTGTTGTTAAATTAATTTTATTTTATATAATATATAATTTTAACTTACTTTTATATACATTTCATTACAATATACCCATATTTGGCCATTAGCCTCAGAGATAAACCTACTAATTTCCAATTCTTCCAAGATTTTTGGTTTTTTGGAACATAACCTTCAGAACACTGTTTTAAAAAGCTTGAAATTTGTGATATTTTGAAATATCAACGTTTTTATAAATACCTAAGCATGACCGCAACTGTGAGTAGAGACATCATAAACTAGACGATTTATATTCTTCTCGTTTCAAATTAAAATAAGCCAACAAAACATTTTCAGAGATCGTAACAATGTTCTTTTCCTTGCACCATTCACGATTTTACTAGTAGCAAATTGTAAAAGTACTGGTGGCCAGAACTTATAACTTTTAAAATAGACATTATTCGGTTTATTGCAGCTTCTTATAAAATCAACCCACATAATTCCGCCCGGACTGTATATAATGTTCTGTAGTATTGACTCAGTTTGAGCTTATTTCAATTTAAAGAAATTAATTACTTATACACTCATCACTGTCATATATCACTGTCATATGAAATGCACCACCAAGAAATGCTACAAATGTAAAACTTGGGTAAAATGTTGCCTTATTATTAAGTAAAAAACGATGAGAATTTCAGTTATGTATATTAAGCCGTTGTGGTTTTTTCAACATGATAATCTAGAAAAGATTGATAACTTTTTTGATCAAAAATATCAGTACGATTGTTGATAAGTTGTAAAATCAACACCGTAGAACCTCTACTAGAATGCCTTTAATAAGACAACGTCGAATTTTTTTCCATATTTCCGATTTTGATAGAGGCCGAATTATCGGTATGAAAGAGGCAGGTTTGTCATTTCCTGAAATCGGAAGAAGACTTAATCGTGACCACACTACCGTTGCACGAATATGATCTGCATGGTCGGAAGAGGGTATTCGGCAACATCGTCCGGCAGGGAGACCCCCTCATCGCAGCAATCCTCGCGAAGACAGACTTCTTCGGCGGATGACTACACAAGACCGATTTCAAACCACAAGGTTTGTTGTTGTAGATTGCATAGGAGTTCTGGATCGTCATGTGTCGATATCAACAATTTACCGTCGAATTGCATCTTTTGGATTACATGCATACTGTCCAAACCGACGTCTTCCTTTAACTACGTTACATCGTTACATCAACAATGTGTTAGAACCGGTAGCAGTACCGTTTATGCGGACGTTGCCAAATGGGATTTTTCAACAGGATAATGCAAGACCCCATACCGCCAACGTTACTCGAAGATTCCGGGAGGAAGCAGAGTTGCAAATTTTACCGTGGCCTGCACGTTCGCCGGATTTATCGCCGATCGAGCACGTGTGGGATATGATTGGTCGACGACTGCGGAATTTGCCAAGTTTTAGTTTTTTTGTTTAAGTTGTTGATTTTTGTTACTCATATTTTCATCGTTTTTTACCTAATAATAAAGCATCATTTTACCAAAGTTTTACATTTGTAGTATTATTTTTTCTTGGTGGTGCATTTCATATGAAAATGAGTGTATTTGATCTACACTAATAACTCAAAAGTAACTCCAGGTAAATAAAAAAAAAACTCAATAATACACTTCTATCCGCTTTTCATAATAATTGCCGTTGATAATTTCTTTGTTTTGCTTAAAATTAAACTTTATGGGAACACTTGTAAATAATGAAATTAACTAAAATTCTGAGAACCAGCCCCTAAACCGTATTACATCACTTAACAATTTGTAAAGCAATCTAAAATATTTTAATACATGCAGTCTTGAAATGTTACATCTTTTTTGTTATTTATTTAGTGTAAAGTTGTGATTATGCCTTCAAGTCGAATGTCATTAGTGTGCATCGCAAACAACAACTGAACTGGTAGAGAACACTCCCTGAAACTTTACTAAAACATGTAATCATTTCAGAACAGTGCATTATGCAATTTGATGAAAGTTTAATGAAGCAAACTAAGTAAACAGCTTTATGGCTTATGTTCCAATAAATATACCAAAAGTTGAACTAATAGAAAATTCGTAAAAGAAAAAAATATTTAAGTTGTTGCTTCTGAAGGCAGATAGGTATGAATTATTCTGGAGATTTAAATTATTATGCACTAGATTTGAAACTTCAAAGTGAGAATTAGATTTTGTTTGCAACAAACATGTTGTTGAAGTTATTACAGTTAATTTACTCACAGCTTAAAATTATTATTTGTGAATTAAAATTGATTTCTTTATCTATAGAACAAGCAAGCAAAATTAAATAGTTACCTATGATATTTCTACATATTAAACTTTATTTTTTCCTTTTGTAGAAAATATTTAATTTGATTGAAACAAAGGTTTCATAAAGTTTAATAATAAAATTTATTAGAGTGTAAGAGTTTGCTTTACTGGTTATTCCACATGTAAAAAAGTTAATTTATTTTAAAATGAATATAAGCTTTTAATGTAAGAATTTTTTAGAAAAGAAGGGTAAACTCTAAACTTAATTAATGAAAGGCAAGCTTTGAGGTTTTTACCTTTCATTTTCGTCTCTTTAAACAAATATTTACTTGATTTTTGAAACTCTTTTTTTAATTTTCTTAAAAACATCAAAATTGATCAATATACCTACAAGAGAGGCCAATCAAAATTGATAAAACTTTGACTATTTAAAAATACGGTGCCCTCATGATTAAAAATGCGTTAATGAGAGATTCTTCCTACAATTTTGATTAACGTTTATGCAACCGGCCCAAGATGTCTCAGCAATCAGAAATCAAAGTTGACCATCTAGTTAATGACATTATGGAGCGTTATCACACGGAAAAAACACATTAAGGCACTAAACTTTTCACATTCAATCGACTTACTTTTAAGAATTAAATTATTAACATTGTATTAAAAAATACTAATAAAGAAAAAGTTATTCACTTAAACAGTGAAATATATTAAATGTTTGAAATTTGGCAGCGGTTGCTTTACTTGAAAACGCTGCGTAAACGGTTAAAGCGACAAAATGTGTTAAAAAATTAAGATAATTAGATACAGGGTGACTTTAAAGTATGGTTGGGAGATTTAACCAGCTATAGTAGGTACATAATAAAAAAAGTCGAAATAACCCAACTTGCCTTATACAAATGATAACAGTTTTCAAAGTACACCCTGCAGAACATTTTATTTTTTCAAACAACATTAATTTTAAGATACACGATGTATGACAACACTGTTTTCAAGCATATATATTTAAAGATTTACGATGTATAAGTTTTTGCTCAAAAAGAGTGTTGTCATACATCGTGAATCTCAAGAGTAGTGGTTTTTGAAGATAAAATATCTACAGCGTATATCTCAAAAGCCATAAAGAGTTGTATAAACCAAATTGGGTTTTTAGCTTCATTTCAACAAGGGATATCCCCTGGTAACGTTTGTAGAAATTTTTGAAAAACATCTGATACCTGATTTTAACATTAAAGCTAGAAATATCACTAGAAAAAATTGTTGCATATATTGCAATAACACACTGTATATTAAATAATTGCTGTAATACATTGTATCTTGTTAAAAAAAAATTTCTTAACAAAGTTCTACAAGGTGTGTCCCAAAAACTATAATCTTTTGTATAAGACAAGTTGGGTTATTTCGACTTCTTTTATTATGTACTATAGCTTGCTTAGAATTCGGGAAAGAATATTTTTATATTCTTTTCCTCTCTTTATATTTAAGGAGAGATGCTTAAATGTTTAAATCTTTTAAAGATAAGAAAGATTTAAACAGCTTGGATTTTTGACTCGAACTTATTTTTATTTCTAGTGATGAAAATATTGCTCTTATTAAACAACAACCTTTTAAAGGGCCAACTGTCAAAGAATAACACAGAAGGCTGTGGACGGTATGACTTTTTGCAGCGCGCGTTCGCTGAGAGCTGAGAGAAAAATATAATTTCAAATGCTCATAAGATTTTCTAAAATAAAAATTAAAAAAACAGCATGGGGTTATGTATTTGTCTCCTAATGTTAAAAAAAATTGGCAACGTAAATGCGTATTCGGGTTTCTTAGATTCAAAGAGTTGGATTAATAACGAATAATTTTTTTTTCACTATGTACACTAATACAACAACAAGAAATAAACAACTCGATATTGACAATACAATCGCCGTCGCTTTAGTAATGTCGCTCACTTTATTCGCTTGTCTGGCTCTCACTAACTGACTGAGTCACAGCCAATGTCACCCTCCTTATATAATTTAACGTTCTACTAGAATATGCCGGATGTTTCGTGACTTTTTTTACTCAATTGGAAGCGATGACTAATCCTTCTCTATCGGTCTATGAACGGCTCTATTAATGACTTCAAGAAATTTCACGGCTCGATGAGCTTCCAGTACGATATCTTTCTAGATTTGCTGAAGCTATTTACTCAAGCTTTCTTTCTTTTACTGTTAATTTTAATTGTTCTTAACATTATATGCTCATTATACAACCATTATATAACATTATCAACAAAACCCAACAACCTTTTTTCTGGCTTGATGACAACTAGGTACACTCTGCAGCGCTTATTGTGTGCCCTTCTGTGAATCTCTGGTCCATAGAAAAGCACAGTCAAGACTGGGAAGTCTGAATATATCTGAAGTTTGATACCATTAATTATAACCATAATTATTACCATTAGTATTGTACACTCCCCCCCCCCCTTTATTTAGATCGCGGTAAAGTATCTAAAGGACTATCTAATTTTCGAAAAGGTAATGGATTTTAGGTTTAAAACTAGTAATTTTACTGCAACTGTAGTCAAAAAAAATAAATGACTTTATGTCCGAGTTTTCGTTTTTTTTTGAAATCCGCTTAAAGAAAAAATAACATATATCATTCAGAGTAGAATGTCTTTTTTTTATATAAATAATTATAATAAATACTTAAATACTAACTGAACTGTACCAGCGTAACTATAATGATGTGTCTCTAATGATTACAGTTACGCTGGCACAGCCTGCTCTGATTCAGTTACATTTTGATCTCAGGTTATATTTAAGTCAGTTATCATTTTATTTAATTTAACCCTTCGTTAGGCGCGCCATACTATGTGACACCGTTAGTCGCGCTGGCTGGGACTGCCAGTCCCATAACAAATATTTTGACCATTTTTATTGATTTTCTTGTAAATTTTTGCTTGAAGTGTTTATAGTAAATTAGTTTATCATAAACGTACTAAATTTTGCAAAAAAAATGTGTCTCAAGCAATAAATTTTTAAGTTAAAATTAAAAATGTCTCTAGAAATATGTAACACCTGCATAATATTTTGTTATTTTAATTTTATTATGTTTTTAACAACAGCTATTTTTTTTGATTATATATATTTTATTTCATATAATAAATTGTTGAGTATCATTTTTATATGATTACAAAATTTTTATAAAAAATTTTACGTGAAATTTACTAGTCCCAAACCAGGTACCCGATGAATTAATTGAGAATTACGAAGCAGCAAAACTAAATTTTTGCACCAAACTTAAGCGAAGTATTCATAAAAGATCAATTTGAGATGTCATAAGTCCACAAAGTTGTAGCTATAACCGTTTCTATTTAATTAGAAAAATAGTAAAGCATGGGACTGGCAGTCCCATGCGCGACTAACGAAGGGTTAATATTACTTCAGATCTAAAATGTTCGTAAAGTGAATCGCTTTATAATATATTTCAGCACCTCAATTAATTGCTTTTACATGATTTGTTGATATAACTGATAGAACAATATAAATTGGTATATAAACATATTTTATTTCCTATTTTATTGCAGATTACCCTCCTTCTCACGTTAGTGGTAACTCTTGGAGCTTTCAGTAAGTTAGCAAAATCCGAAGCGGCTTGGATAGCTTACCACGTAGGCCAAGGGCTTCAAGGTATTTTTATCGCTATGTTGGTGACCTGCAACTGTCAAGTGTTAAAGCTTTATACTCGAAGTATGAAATCGAGAGCTTCTCGACATATACCAGTTTATGCAAGTATGGGTCGTGCCTCTTCCACAGCTGGAGTTTCTAAATCGACGAGTCTTCAGCTTTTAACATGGGAACCAGCTCCTGATCCTGTGTAAAATCTGTACCTATTTATCACAGTAAAATTGTTAAAAATTGTATCAGAAAGTTCTAGTGTGACGTTATCGGATTCAATATTATATCAGTTTGATAAACATATCACTCATATCAGACGTGTTTTGTAATAATGTCTTATTTTCGTAAATAAATTGCTTCAGGAAGAGATGAAACGAGAAAATGGAGTGGTAGGTGGATTTGCAAATATATTCAAGTCTTTGAGGTATTTTCAATAGAGGAAGTCTTGTACCTCTTGAAATTATTTAAATATTTTTCAGTTTCAAAAACTTGTTATCAATATACATTCTGCTAAAATAAATACAAATATTTTTCCTATGCACAAAATGATTTCACATTTTACTTGAAAATTAAATGTTTTCTTTCATTTAATTTTGTGAAATTCAATGAAAATTAAATGCTTTCTATCATTTTATTTTCGTTAAAAAGTATTTTTTCTAGTATTTGTATGTCAATGCTCGCTATCTTCCCGCAACCCCGCGACATAGTGTATGGCGTCTTGTCTATCTGACGGAGCGCTAGTCGTTTTTTTCTAGCAAGTAATTTTAGATTGAGATGAACAACATATTTAAAATTTTAATCATAGCAGCTATTACATAAATAAATAAATATGTGTTCCAAATCTAACATTTCTCCTATATTATTTTTAAAGTAAAATTCTAACTATTTACTTAACATTTAAATATTAATTAACATTAACTTAAGTAATTATATTATTTAATGACTCAGATTTGCTGTTCTTACCGCCTAAAGGCCAAAACTGTGCGTTAAATTCAAATTCAAACAAAATGTCTCATATTCGTGTTCCCCATTGCGTAAAAAAGGAGCCACAGCAAAAAAAATTGGAGGACCAAAGCCGGAAAGTAAATCCAATTGAGAAACCAATAAAGAGACAATTAAATGTTGTATTATATCAAACAAATTAAAACGCGTGTTTATTATATTCTGTTTTTAAAAATTGCTGTATCCTTCAATGAACGGTAATTTGATAATAGAGGTCAAATTGCACAGTTGTGAAAAGTTGAATTAGGTGGAAATCCTCAATTAAAGGTTTTTAAGCTCACCAAATTATACGTGATTAACAAACGCAAAACCAAAATGAAAGATAGAAATTTTGCGCCTACCGTGTGCGCGAATGTCCGAAAAGTCCAATGAAAACAGCAGGTAAATTAGACAAAAAAAAACATGTAAAAAAAGAAAATAACACAATTAAAAGCTTAAAAATTTACTACAAACTGTAGGAGCTTGGGGCAGAAAGATATCAATTAAATTTATTTTAAATAAACGCAAAAATATAAGAAGGTTAGAAATATTAGCACCAAAATTAAGCTAGAGTGCTTCAACCCTGGCACAAGGCTAAAAAGGTAAAATTACTAACGTGTGTTAGCTGCAGTTAATGAAAAATCTAACCTCCTTGAGATCAACTTTGTTTCATACAGCAAAATAATTATTCTAAGCAGTGTAAAAGCAAGCAACTGGTGGATAAGGCGAGATGACCAGTAATCAAGCTGTTCTCTTGTGTTTTAAATAATTAATCAGCGTTTCACGGCCCTGAAGATGTTCAAATAAATAAACGAAATTTTATTATCGGCTTATATAAACTTATCGGCTTGAAGGTCCTTGTTGTTGGATAAAACAATCCATCAGCTCTTTAATTATTTTCAATGGAGTAATCCAATCTGCTGTCAATAACCACATTATACTACAACTCTGTTATAGAAATTTGTTTTTTATTTCTATAATCAACTGTGTAAAAATTGAACACGGCCTGGATGACATCGTGTTTGCAGTTGATCGTTGGGTGCTCGTTCATTATCATGAACTCGTAGTTAATTAATTCCTAAGATTAAAGCCACCAATTTAAAAATTTATTAGCAGATTTTAAACAACAAAAGTCTATTGTGTATCTCAAAAAATATAAATATTTGTTTAAGACAAATTTAGGTTTTAACATTGTTTCGATGAGAACTACTACCAGGTGAAATTTTTAGTATCACTTCAATAACACCCTGTATACAGGGTGTTTCTTAATAATATGCGAATATTTAAGGGTGTGAATCTACATGAAAAATTAATGTTAGTTTGCTTTACAAACAATGGTCCAAAAGTGTTTCCTCACAAAAACTCGGGGTGTTGTAGTTTAAGAGAAAAAAATGAAAATTAATTTAATTGGAAATAATATTTTCAGAACCGCATCAGATGTTTCAGTGATATTTAGTACGTAATGAAAGTTGATAATAATAAATAAAAATTGCATTCTTCAATTATTACATTAATTTTCTCGAACAATAAAACGGTTTTTATTTTTTTACTCAAAAATGGCGCATCAAAGGAAAACAAGTCAAGTGAAATCTTATGTTTTAAATTCAGCGGGAAATTCAAAAATAATTTTTATTTGGGAAACAACCATTGGCGTATCTTTTTTTTCTTAAAAAATATCGAAGTCAATACCCGTACGCACGCCACTGTTAAAGCTAAAAATTCTTTTTGCATTGAAACATATGCACCTTTATTAACTTTCACTACGTACTAAATATCACTAAAATATCTGAAGCGGTTTTGAAAATATTAATTAATTTCCATTTTTTTTCCCTAAACTTTAACACCCCGAGATTTTGTAAGGAAACACTTTTGGACCATAGTTTATAAAGCAAACTAACATTAATTTTTTATGTAGATTCACACCCTTAAATATTCGCATATCAATAAAGAACAGCCTGTATACAGGATGTTATTGATATAATGTTACAGATTTTAACAGGTGTTACCCTTTGTTGAAAGGATGCTAAAAAACCAAATTTGTCTTACAAATGTTTATAGTTTTTGAGATCTATATTACCTGTTAAAATGTTTCACATTACTTCAGAAATACTCTTTATGTTAATTATATTCAAAAACAATTACAATTTTAAGTTTGAAAAGACTCTATATTTCAGTTTTCAGTTCAGCTGTTTAATTTGTTGTAGGCAAAGAAAACTATGTTTCAGTTAAACACAACACCAGGAATTAGTAAATGGGTTTTACTAGGATTATTATCATTTATCAGATTAAACAAGAAAACAACAAACGGGTCCCAGAATGAACGTAAAGTCTTGTGGGCCTATTTTGATACCGATTTATCACCAAAAACACGTTTGTTTTTTATACTCGATTTTAGCTACTGTCGAAAGGGTATGAAACCATTGACAGAATGTTATTGTTCCAGCATTCGTTTACTAATTGGAGAAAAAATCTCAAAAACTTCGACCAGAACAGTCAATAGCATAACCTCCCGAATACTAGCAAGCGCACCATGCGTTTGTTAAGCCACATTGTAAAGCATGGTATGACTATGACTGGCAACATTAGTAAAAGCTGTAAAATGTAGCGCAAGCTTCATCTTCTAATGATTAGCACTTGTGGTAAAATTTTGATGTTTGGCGAAATTTGACGAATTATCATATAATAATTATGATTTTTTTGCATTAAATTTACAATGTAACTAGTTATATCTATTTTTAGAAGTTTCATATCTAATAATACTTTTTCAGATTAAATTAAATTTTGCAGTTACGTTGTTTGTATCCTTCTATTACTAAATTGCAGATTGTGTGATCTTAATTAAGTACATTTACATGTGGATATGTAACATAATTTGAAGCCGTAATGTTACGACTAACAAGGGAAATACCAAATACCGCATTGCATTTGATATTATTATGCATAAACACAATTCTCTCGATCTAAAATTAAAACCACCTACTTAAATATTTTTTATGTTGAATAATCATAAACTAAAATAACAAACATCAAACAATTTATTATTTAAAAACATATCTAATAATTCTGGCAGAATGCCTATTTTTATCATCAGTTCATAAACAATATGTTTGCACGAGAATCAAATTTTCAGCTTGGCATGTAAACTAGACAATAAAAGTCCGCATATCTATCATGAAGGGCCAGAAAATCTCATTTTCTGCAAATAATAGAGTGATTGTTTTTTGATTTTTTCATAAATGAGTTTTTCTATTGGGTTTTATTAAATTATTTTCGTCACACACTGAATTTTCTACAGGTTTGATTAGATTTTTTTTCAGATTGTGTATTTTTGTAAATTATAGCAAAACAAAATTATGTATACTAGATTAATTTTAGATTACATGCAGTAGACAATATATCTATGTAAATAAGAGAGTAAACAATAAAGTTTATAAAAATTTACTTTTGTTATCTTTTCAATCAATTCCGTATTTGTTATTCTAGACCGGAGACAAGAAAATCAACAAAACAATAGATGACAAGGGTAACAATAGCAATACCCCACTGATGTTTCATAAACTTGAAAAATATATCATTCAACCCAGACAGGCGTTATTTACTGTACAATTTCCGGCTAGAGCAAAAAATAATCCGAAGATGATTAATAGTTCAAAGCACAGCTAACAAATTAATATGCGCCGATTACCACTGGCCAGTAAGCTTTGTACAAAGATAGCGGAAGCGGTAGGGCGATTTCCGGTTGCTTGTTGCCTATGATAATATTGTCGGAACAAGCCCGGGTAAAGCACTAAGGCGTTCCTCCCGTTGATCATACACCAACTAGTCCCTTTATTACTTCAGATAATTTATTGACCTAATAGAACGAGCCGGGGGAATATTTGTTTTGGGATGTAGCACGTAGTTTGTAATTTGTGTTAATTAGGTCATAACGGCTTCATCTGAACGTCATCAGTGTCAATAAAAGATAAATGGATTTGTAGGTAGGTGGAGAAAATAAGAGACTCAAGGGAGATATTGTGATAGTTAATTTTGTTTGGGTTTAACAAGTCGACAAGGTTTGCTACGATGCACTTTTATAGACACATTGTACTCAAGAGGACATTAAAATACCCTAATTGCACCGGGTAGAAACTATAAACACTTTAGAGCTTTAGAGTTCCACATTCACTAAACTTTATTTGAACTATTTGATGTAATATTTGTTTATCAAATTCAATTTGTTTAACTAAAAATTTATTCAAGATATGCGCATACTAAAATGTAAATTATTTATGTACAAAAATTATTATTAATAATAAACAATAATTATCAGTTATTCAAAAAGTAACAAACATATAAACAGTAAACGAATTTATTAGAGACAGCTACAAAGTGACAATGCCTAGTGAAAAACATGTTTAGACCATCTGCATCCTCTGGACAGTATTATCTTTGAAACATTAATATCATAAATATATTTTATTTTGGAACAATCTTGTTTATAAGCACTTGGAATTTAAAATATGAAAAAATCTCGTATAATTTCAAATATGTGTTACATAGAAGAAATCCAGCTCTATGAAAGAAAATGAGAGAACCTGACCGTTACAAGTAGTAAAACTGTGTAATTGTATTATAAGATTTTTTATTGATCAATTTCAGTCACGGATGTAATAATATACAATTTTTTTTACTTTGCATCTGTAACAAAGCCTAATACGATATCAATATGGGTGTCGTATTAGCCACATCAGCACCCATTTGCGTGCTAAAAAGTACTGTGCAATATATTTTATATTGGATTGGTAACGCTTTCACTAGTGTCGGGCTTCTGAAATGGTGAATAAAACGTCATAAATCTCCAAGAATATTTGTGACGTTTCAGCGTTTATATGTCAGCTGCGCTATGAAGTTGTAATAATTTTATTCGAACAAATTGTGTTGCATTTGATGGCCAGTATTTTTTATCAAGATGTTTTTATGTGTGTCGCAATTAACCTATGAAACATTCGCTGAGCGGAGTGGGCAAGCGGCTT
The DNA here is from genome assembly GCA_029207805.1 of Tribolium confusum. NCBI lineage: Eukaryota > Metazoa > Arthropoda > Insecta > Coleoptera > Tenebrionidae > Tribolium > Tribolium confusum. The sequence continues at coordinate 26,087,967 of JALGAY010000004.1, forward strand.
AAACAATGAGGTAACTTCAACTTTTTTTGAGGTTAGATGCTTTAAAACGGCTTTTAAGCACTACATGCAACCCCCATAACGTTTGATAATTTACCAATTATGTTCCAGAGAAGTAAACAGCACTGCTTGGTCTGAAATAACGATGAGAAGAATCGTATGAATTCCGCATTTTGATAATTTAAGAAATGTTGCAATGTTTTTAGAAATTTTTATGCCAATTAGAATATTCAATTAATAACCGATACGGTAGGTAAAAAAAACCATTTGTGAGTTACTTACAGATGACTGTAAGAATTTTAGACAAATTTGAGAACACTTCAAAAAACATTTGATACCTTTGTAACATTTATTACCAACTATTTCGTAGTAACGGAAAAGTCCCTAAAAATTCTATACTAAAGAAAAATTAACTTTTTTACTTAAAAAGCACATAAAACCCGCATAGTAAAAAAATAGCATAAAGAACTTGTTTCTAAAGTTACTGTGGGCACTCATACTTTGTAAAAACTTGCGCTCGCTTTATTAACTTAAATTCGAGTCACAAAGTTTACTTTTTAAAACGCGTTCTTTAATAGGTATACCGTTTTTAAATTTTTTGAACCAATTGAACTTTAATTGAACCAATTAAAAAATATGTTGTATGTACCAGAGGCATAATTATTGTCTATATTCTTCGGAAAATTAAAAGCCCGACGTAGAACAAAGGGTTTTTACTCGGAAACGTTTCTTCGTGTTATAATCTTTTTGATTATACCCTTATCGCATAAACAATTATACCCTTGATTATACCCTTATTACAAAAACAATTATTAAATAAAAAGTTAACATTGCTACTATTAAAATAACTTAAAATCAAAAATCTTTTACTTGTTAAATTAGGTTTGCAAATTAAAATTTATTAGAATTTGACATTCGGACTTTATTCCTAAACCGTCAAGTTTGACGCGTACCTATTAGAAAAAAAAAATGTAAAAATCTAAATTTAAAAGTAAAACAAGAACGCTAAAATGACACAAAAAGTTAAAAAAAATTTAAATCATCAACTGCAGGTAGCAGTTATAAAGCTCTTAGGCCGTAATAAAAGAACAAGTAGTAAATAAAAACAAAAATTTTAATTCTACGTCAGATACTCGCCCATGTTGCAGTTAGTCTTTAAGAGTAAATTATTCTTTTGGTAGTTTTTATATAATAACAACTGTTTATTTAAAAAAGTTGTAAAGTGTGCTATAAAATGCGCAGTTGTGATTTGTCGTCGTAACTGACAGTACGGCAGCCGAATTAAACTAAAACATACTTTAAAATGTTTTAGTTTTTTCATAGCACACTTGATAACTTTTTTAAACGAACACTTGTTATTTATTATAGTCTCACATGAAAAATTTTCACCCGGCGCATCCACCATAATTTAATCTTAAATTATTGACTGTAATAAGTCAAGATGCTTGTGGAATTGCCATTTTAAAATATATTTTTTTTAAACAAAATTTTGCGTGCTATTTGCTTTTGATGCATTTTTATTTTAACTTTTTTTGGCCAAAAGTTTATATTTATTTATGTTTATGCTGGCAGCTATAAAAAGCAATTTATTTATAGTTCTATCTTTTAATAAAGTTTTTGTTAAAATCAAAATTTATGATCATGTAGCGCTAATGAGATATTTATTCTAAGAGCAGTAAAATTATAATTATGTAAAAAGCAAATTAAATAGGTACAAAAACGTTATACAAATAAAAAACATACTCTTAATATACTCGGAGAAATAAAATACAACAAACTTATAGTAAAATTTAAATTAATATACCCATACAGCGGAAGGGTTTAAAACTTCAAATTTCTGTTAGGATTATACCTCTTTTTGGTAATTTTAGCATAAGGTAAATTGACTTTATGTTATACCATATAATTTATATGCGTTAGAATAAAAAGCATGCTATAGTTGCAACCTTACGTTAAATGTTTAAATTGATTTGTCGGTCACCTTGTAATAGTCAATTTATTTTGATTTTAACACATCATTTTTGTTCAAATTTTGAGGTTAAATTAACATTTTGTAGAAACGGTATTGTTTGTAATAATAATAATACTTAAATTTTGATGGAAACATTCTTTTTTTCTAAAAGTGGGATAATTTTTATATATTAATAAAAAACTATAAAAAATGTATTTAATACTAATACTACAGTTAATACAGATTATGTAATTCATATGGCAAAATGATTGAACATCTTCTGGCAAGCTGTCCAGTTTTGCCACCTGATGTCCTGGTGACTACGCCAGAAAACACAAAAATGTCCCCAAACTTATACATCCAAAACCCTACTGAAAATACCGAATACTGGTTAAACTAACACTATTATTCTTTTGTTACTCACCTCCTGCACTCGTCGAAAATTAGCATATAAAAATGTATTGAATAAAACCAGTCACAATAGTGAGGACCACAGTTTATAACAAACCAGTTATTGTACTTGCTAATAAAACAAACAATACTATGTACATTCTTGATCACTAGAAATGAAACTACCGGGCTGTCTACGCTTATGTCGTTAACAATAATGTCTACAATGGAACATAAATTACTCAGTTTTTTAAATAAAGTAAATATGCCACAATTGGTTAAATTCTTAAGTTTACAAAAAAACTGCACATGAAACCTTGTTATTCCAAAGTAACGACAAGTGTGTCGGTTTGATTGTTCCAATTCCAGTAATTTAGAGAGTATAAAACTGGTCAAAGTATCTATATCGAACAGTTGTATGTAACTTGGAAAAGAAGCAAATAAAAAAATTGACATATTTCTTAAACTCTGGGAGAGATCAGATTATGTGGAAACAGGAACACTTGTCAAGGTTGTATCAAACATTCTTTCAACAAGTGTGATTTCCTCTTTTCTTTCTCATCAAACTTTAGGCATACCGTGGCACACACACGGTTACCTGCAAAAACTGTGCTCCTTAATACATGCGACTTCCTACGAAAAGTACCTAGAGTAACCACAAAGAACTAGGGACAACATTAACAGTTGGTAACAGTACCCGTTGTAAATAAACTACCAGCAATATGCTGAAAAGAAGGAAGATAACAATATTAATTCAGTTTGTTGGATTTAATTCAACATCCCACAATAAAGCGCACTCTCTGGCGTTTTAGGTATAGTAGACGATTTTAATGTTGGTTTTAATTTAATTATAAATTGTAATGTGTAATCTTAATTAAATAAATTATATTTAAATATGTATATAAACTTATTAGTAAATTAGATAAAAATAACTAAATTAAATTTAATTCCCACCACCCACCAACAAAAACATAAGCAACCCAAGCATACATTAGGTACAAAAAATATTAATAATACATCACTTTAGAATATCGACAGAAAGAAAGCATTAACACAAGAATGTGCACTTTAAATAGTAATGTTGGCAACTTCTAGTTCTTATACGGTACAGCTTGGTATATAAGTAAATAGTTCCACCCAGTGGCGGCCGGCATTTTTTAAAACTCTGTAGTTTGAAAATGGAGCATGGGATCCAAATTTTGTTATAAAGAATTACTTTTGAGACCAAACTGAAGGCTACTGCTAAAAAAAATTTGCGAAATTTGATTTTTAAAAATCGTATGCCCCCCCTGGTTATTTCCGAAACGGCTTATGTTAGAACGATGACGATTTTTTTTAGCATTATAAGACAAATTAAGGACTAGTCTTTTCTTGGTTTTTTCTAAAATTTTAATTATAAAAAAAGTTAGAAAAAATATTCGAAAAATATTCTCTCTCTAAAATTTCATTACCTCATATCTTTTTCTTAAATTTAAAATTTTGAACAAAACTAAAATAAACTAGTTATCAATTTAGTTCATAATGCTGAAAAAAATTTGCACTAATCTAACATAAGCCGTTTCGGAAATAACCAGGGGGGCACACCATTTTTAAAAATCAAATTTCGCAAATTTTAATCAAATTTTTTTTTTAGCAGTAGTCTTCAGTTTGGTCTCAATAGTAATCCTTTATAACAAAATTTGGATCCCAATGTAATTAATCAAAATGTAATGTTTTTAAATTATTTTGTCAGGTTTTCAACAAAATTAAAAAATTATTTATAAAAATTAAATACCGCTTGTTTATTTTATTTTTGAATAAAAATTGTTGTTATATCTACAATTAATTATTCTCAGTTTTAAAAAAAAAATCCTAAGAAAAGTACGGTTCCTATCAAATTAAATGCTTATTCCAACTACGGTCGGGATAGGGAATACATGTTAAATGTACGATTTTCAATTGTTAATATTTCGAAATTTAGTACCGCAAGGACTATTAAAAAAACACATGCGTATGAAGAACAGTTAAAAGTATGTGCATTTAAAAATTGAAAGATATTGTAAGAAAAGTGATTTTTCACGGAACGTCCTTAAATTGCTTTAATTTAATTTCAAGTATCTTAGGTTGCTTTATAGAAACGTCTTTCTGAGACATCTTGTATACTGTAACACTGTTTACTTTATCCTACAATAATTGTTTACAAATAGGTATTACTTTTTTACTTTTTCGAAAAGTGAAATGTTAATTTACCATTTGACAATAGCATCTAAGTAATTCTTCATAATTTTTTAAACGATTTATGTTTTTTTTAACGACACTAGTGTTGCTAATAAAAACTTAACCCTACCTGCTTTTAAAGCCTCATTATCATGATAACAATTTGCAATCTAGAAATTTATAGAATATAATATATAAATATTTTAAACTAGCGCATCCACCATTTGTATAGTGCCGGACACGGAATTTTGAGCAAAGTGTAATGACCCAAACTAAGCCATACTTACCGCCATAAACCCAAATTTGCGCACTATATTCAAATTTAAATAAAAAGTGGCCAAAGTCGTAATCGTTGTCTAGTGGAAAGGACCCCTACGTTATGTTTAACAAAAGTTCTTTGAGATGTGACTGTATGAGGGTTCAGTTGGGAGAGTACAGTAAAACCACAATTTGGAAGAAGACTTTTATTTGTTCATTTCTTGCAGTAAATCATGTCAAAAACATAAAATAAACAAAATAAAAGTAAATCAATGTACAAAAAAGACAACCAAACAAAATGCACATCATTAAAAAGACAACAAATAAACAAAACGATCATGAAATAGACACATCAAAAAAAATCACTTAAATAAACAATAAAATAAATGTAACATTCTGTTAGTGCATTTTACAAACAATTAAATTTTTACTTCAAGAAGGACCGGATAAAACCTTCCTAAACCGTGTCCACAAAAAAAAGTCAGTTATGTTTTCAAATAAGAGTTACATAAATATTCAACAAAAACATTTACAACAATTTTGAAACATTAGATATTCAAATTTAGGGGAAGCACGTCAAGTCAGATCACTAAATTTTACAAAAGTTTAGGCAACACATTATACTTTGCATAGATTACGTAGTTTTTTAAAATTTAATTTTCAAAATTAAGACATAGAAGGTTGTGAATTATTGTCAACATTGTTTACAATACTTTTGACAGTGCTTCCAAAATCAATTTATTCGGGTCATTTGTAGCCGCATTTTGTTAAGTAAAAACATGTTTTCTAATTCGGAAAAAACGGATATGTTATTGGTACTGGGAGAGTGCCAGAAAAACTACGAAGCAGCAGTTCGACTCTACGCTAGACGTTATCCCGATAGAAGGATATATTCTTAACACATGTAATCATGTGTTAAAAAAAATTGAAAAAAATTAAAGAGAAAGTGGAGTGTTTAAAAAGAAGAGCAACAGACGTCGTACAGTAACACATGCGGACAACAAAGCGGCGGTAATAGAAGCTGTAACTAATAACCCCCAGATAAGTCAAAGACAAATATCACGGCAGTTACAGGTTAGTCAAACCTCTGTATTTAGTATTTTAAAAGCTAACCAATTTCTTCCTTACCATGTAACTATAGTTCAGGGTTTGAGAGAAATCAATCAGGAATCAGGTTTATCAAGAATCAATTAGAGCAGGACCCTAACTTTTTATTTTACTTTTTGTTTACTGATGAGGCTACCTTCACCAACAATGGTTGCATGAACAGACACAATTCACATTATTACTCTCAACAAAAACCTCATTGAGATGCTAGCCAGAATTCGCAGAAATTATGAACGTAGAATAATATTGTGCCAAGAAAAAGAAGGGAGACAATTTGAACACATTTTATAACAATTACTAAATGTAGTTATTGTATTTTAATTAAATGTTAAAACTGACTTTGATTTTTGAACTTATAACGTCTGGCGTACAGGCGAACTGCTGCTTCGTAGTTTTTCTGGGACTCTTCCAGTACTAATAACATATCTGTTTTTTCCGAATTAGAAACCATGTTTTACTTAACAAAATGTGGCTACAAATGATCCAAATGAACTGACTCTGGAAGTAGTCTAAACTATTGTCAACAATGTTTACATTAATTCATAACACTCTATGTCTTAAATTTGAAAATTAAATTTTAAAAAACTACGTAATCTATGCAAAGTATAATGTGTTGCCTATTTTGAGAGTTTCAGGCGGGAGCAAATAAAAAAATCACCCGGTATATTTATATTATTTTATTATATAATTTATATATTATATAATTGAATAAATGACATTTTTAAACAACATTTAATAATGATAAAAGAGTTCAGATTACCTGTAGAATAGTTCAAACCACATGGAAGTCCATTTTTTACTGAACTGATTTATCACAACAGTCACAACACGTGGGTTTCTATTTATCGACAAAAATCTTGGTTTTTAAGTAAAACTTTATCAGCGATGCTCTTCTTAATAGTTTCGCAGTATTTTCACGTAGTGATTGCGTTAAAATACCAACAAAATAGTCTTTGTAAATTTTAAATGTGAAAAATGGCGTCGGAACTACCTCAGGTGTAGCTGGGAACTACTCTAGTGGCCGACTGCCCGCTGTCGCGCTGTCATGGCCGCGCATCTATCTCACCTCTCCAACTTCCCTCCAGCAATGCCGCCAACCTGCCAACCTTGAATGCACTAGCGGCAACCCGGGAGATTCAAATTTGTAGTAGGATATTTCAAAAGTTTCAGTGAAAACTTCGATTTGACAATACAAACTCTAAAACATTTTTAAGTTCTTAATTTAATTTGTAATACACTTATTTGTGCGTTTGTCAATATCAATTTATTTTCATATTAATGTCATTTTAAAATCAAAGATAATACCGATATTGTTTTTTCCAGTTCTATGATAGGCAGTGCTGCGAGCATTATCACGGCTGTCACTTAAAAGCTTCTAACAAATTTTATTATAAGACATGGACTAGTTAATTATTACAGACTGTTTATGCTAAAAAAAATGCTATGTACTATTTTAAGTTTTAAAATCATTTTTTAAAAACATTCTATATATACTTTGATAACCAAACAACTCTCTAAATTTTAAATTCATTACGTTACAACCTCTAAAAAGTAGCTATTACTACAACTTGAAAATTTAAGCAGACCGCTCCACGATCGCAAGTCTTGCATACAGTAATATCTGTTTTTTGTATTTTAATAACCGTGATAGTGCTTTGTTATTTTTCATCTTCACTTTTAATAAATTGTAATTTATTTTATGTCCGACTGCTTGATAAATTATTCTTTATAATACAATGTTCCGTCTATATAATACATCTTTTTTGTATTAGTAAGATAAAGTATAACTTTATTTACAAAACTGTCAAAATAAAAAAATACTGTTGAAATTCTTACTAGAACACCACTTCCGACATGCACGGTACGTTTCTTCATATACGGGCCTAGATTTTATTGGAAATAGTGAATCTTCAGCAGCAGCAGTAATAGCTATTTATTATTTCTTTCTCATTAGAACTCTTAGAACTCCACGCTTGCATCGGATAAATTTTTCACAAATAAAATAACAAACTCTCCGTAACTAAGGAGACAACATGCACACTTAGTTCAGTTATTTCATTAAATTTATGATTTTTTTATTAATTTTTATTCTTTTATTGCTTTTGCAGTAAGACATAAAGCTTTGTATGCAATTCGTATATAATTAGGTCATTTTGTACGCGCCCTATCTGTAGGATTTGTACAATAAAGACCTGAATTATACAGTGTGTCAATTTTAAAAGATGCAATTTGCATTTTTGTTATTCGCTGTAGTAAATGAACTCTAATTGAAACTAAAACAAAACATTGCCTAAGTGATTAATTTTTACCAAATGCTATAATAGATGTTGAAAATGATTTCTGTTGTTTGCTAAACAAAAATAAAGCCTGTTTTGAAATTCTTCACGAACTTTTTGAAAAGTTTCTCTGCGAATAGCTCGACACTCTTAAATGATTCTTTGTCTCAATTGTTCAAGTGAGTCTACTTTTGTTTTATAAACCACAGACTTTAAATGACCCAAAATATGACCCAATAAAAAAATCCAGTGGTGTAATATCTGGTGACCTAGGGGGCCATTCAATAGGTCTTCTTCTCCCAATCCATTGATCTCGGTAGTGGTTATTCAACCATTGCCTAACTGGAAGTACATTGTGTGGAGGTACTTCATCTTGTTGAAAATGCAGTAGATATTCATTTAATCCGGGATTTCCCAATTCGTATAATTGATTTTCAAGCTCCTGAACTATAAGAGGCTCAGTGGTTGTCTCCAGCATATTAGCGTATTGTTTGCAGTTCAAATTGCCATCAATAAACAGAGGTCCTATAACGGCAATTCCTAGTATCCCAGCCCAAACATTTAGTTTTTCTGGATACTGCGTATGTCCCTCTCTAAATATGCGAGAGTTTACATCACTCCAATGCCTGCAGTTTTGTTTATTTACATTTCCATTTAAATAAAACGAACACTCATCCGAAAAACAAATGTTTTTTACTAATAATGGTTTGGTAATGCATTTTTCAGTAACCATTTCACAAAATTCAATGCGCCGATCCTGATCGTCATAGCCAAGTTCTTGGAGAATTTGTATCCTATAACAGGGATCGGCAACCTGCGGCCCGCGGGCCGCATGCGGCCCTTTGCAACTTTTTGCGCGGCCCTCTAAGGTACCAATATATATATTTTTAATAATATTTATACTCGTATATGATATAAAAACACAATTAAAAAAAAATTAAGATACATTTAAATGTGCGGTCCGCATAAAAAAAATTATTTTGAAAATGGCCCGCCGTTCGAAAAAGGTTGCCTACCCCTGTCCTATAAGGATGAAATTTATAAAGTTTCAATACCTTTCGTACTGATTCGTGTGATAATCCAGTTTCCTTAGCTGCGTGACGAGTACTCTGCGTGACGAGTAGCTGAGTACTCTTAGTTGACTTCTTTTTTTATTCTTAACAGATCCTGTTTCCTCAAATTTGGCGACTAACTTCTGAACGTACGCATGACTGACATGTTTTTTTGGATATTTATTATTGATTTCTGCCGCTGTTCGAAGAGCACAACAATTTTCAGAACCGTAAATAAATATCATTTCAACACGCTCTGCCGTACTATAAACTATTGTTAATTTTTGATAATTTACAACATCATTACCAGGTACAATTAATAAATGAAATGTATGAATCTACAAAAACAGATTCATTATAATCTAATCCCAATAAACATAGGGGTGCAAAAACAATAATGTATTGCCATTTTGATAAGATTCAAAACACAAAAAAATCACACACAAAACATGAAACGTAGTTTTTAGGGTTTAAATCATCTTTGTGGTTGTGTATTTTGTAATTAACGTCAATTTTTCCTTTAGGACATCGCATAACAAAAATGAAAATTTAAAGTCTTTCTTTTCGAGTATTTGGAAAATAACTTTGTCAAACAGGCTTTTGCATAACATTTTTGAAAAGCGCTTGTTATAATGTTTCCAACGATGTATCACAAGTAGGGTAGTGCCATTTAAAATTTTCAAGTTGGGGTGGCTGTGGCTTAAAAAGTGGGTGGGGGTGCATCACTAACTATGTCATTTTGATTCCCCCTAGCAACCACCGAAACGGTTTTGAGTGATCCTTAATAACTTTTTCAATTCTAGAGATATTGCCGATTGCAACTTTTAAAATTCACACACTGTATACTTATTACATAAATAGCTATTAACTTAGAAAATTTTGTAACTTTAAATTTAATCCTTACTTTTGCTTATATACTCGTAATCTCGATCAATTAAAAGTACTCCTTGTTATCGTTCGTTCTTGGTTTGGAAAAACTTATCTATTGTTAAACACTTTTATTAACATCCTTGTTTATTAAATAACTATCGTAAGCTTGTAATCAATAAAAAAACAATTAACTAGTTGTTTATTAGATATATTTTTTGCATTTTGTCCTAGTAATATTTCTCTAAACTTGAAACCTAGGCTAACAATCATTTATTTTAAAAACCATTCATTCTATATTCAGTCACTATTATTTTTCCATGTCTACATAATTCACAAAATGCAAAACATTCCAAAACAAAACCTCTCCAATCCCTCGAACTTGTTGCCGAGGCGGATCACCGAGTCCGAATAAATCTAATTTGGTCGATATTCAAATCGTCCGCTCCAGCAATTTTAAACACGATTGGACCAAAATTGACAAGTACTGTATCCAAGCTGCACTCAGATTTAATCCTGAAATACGTTCGTTTATTTCTATTTTTTTATAGCCAACCCTTGAAAACGATTGACGAGTCTACCATCCTCTACAGACACGTACAGGTTTCCATTTATTCCGATTGATGACTCTTCAAAGCGATTGTGCCACATACGGAAATAGAAATGCGATCGAATTGCTTATTCATGTAATTTACGATGACCGTGAAAAAAAAAAACGTTTTCAGGAGTTATTTCTATAGCAGCAAAAAACGGTTTGCTTTGTACTAGTCATAAATGTTTATTTCTTGTATGTAAGGCTTGAGATGTTTATGTGTTTACTTTACTTGTTATTTGGTAATACGGTAAAATCTTTGACATTTAAGGAGATCTTTTAAATGAAAGACAACAGCAATGTATTTTGATCTTTTAGGAATATTGAGTGATCCAATATCCAATTAGAGAATACAAAAATAGCTTTTCTAAAGGTAGAACGAGTGTTTTCCGACATCGTACTATTGAACCACTCTGTATAGAGTGTGTCTCAAAAATAGTGAGTCAACGGAAAGGAGTAGAAAGATGAAAGAATTTTGAAACAAAAGTTTCTGGGTGGCTTATCCACCGGACATGAATTAAATGTTAATGAGTTATTAGTTAAATAAAGCACTCAATCGAAAGCATGCCTAACGGAAGATCAAGTCATAAGTGGTAAGCGTCTCAAGGTGACTATTCCTTATTTTTTTGGCTCTGTCCGGTGAGACCATAAAAGGGGTGGTAACGTTTAACACTTGTTTTGCAAAAATATGTACCGCATTGGTATGGGTCGTCTGTTCTCTGTTGCTTGTGTTGTTTCATCACTTCTAACGCACTTCTAAATAAGGGTCGTTCTTAAACCAGTTAATGTGGGTGGCGTCTCGAAGTAAACATTTAGGGTTGGCTAGGTCAGTGATTCTAAAACATTTCAACGTGCGCCATGCGTTTTACAATGCATGAACAAAACAGTTTGAGACCACTGGTTTTCCCCAGTCTGAATGTGACCCTGAAAATTTCACCATATATATAAGTGCATTAAGAGTCATGGAACAATACAACCAACAGACGATGGTACAGCTTCTATAAAGAGCGGCTTACAATTTTCGCAAAATGTTACTTGAAAGCGCATTTCTTCGAACAGTACTTTTCCGCTTACCTAAAATTGTTTCGTACTTTTACCCACCAACTGTTGAACGGCACTACCCCATTTATGATCTCATCGGACAAAGTCAAATAAATAACGAATACATCGCACTTCTTCATGTGGCAGATTCCTTACTCATCTCTGATATGGCTCACCTATCTGATCTCTCACCAGTTGATCTTCCGCTAAGCGTGCCTCGTTACCTTATTTAATTAATAACTTATTAAGAATACATCAGGCGGAAAAACAACAAAAGAAATTTTGTTTCTAAATTTTCCCCTTTTTCCACTCATTTCGATTGACTTACTATTTTGAAAACACTCTGTATAAACAAAATATTAATTGTATGGTAAAACTTGTCTTATATTGTGCACGATTTTATTATTAAATTAATGATTGCTAAAACGTCAAGTTACCTTGACCCAATTTTATACTTAATTGTGAATGATGACACTCTTTCAGATATCATTTCATTTATTATCAGTGACACATACACGCAAAGCATTTCAAAAAATTTAAGTTTCCAGATTGAATAAACGCTCCCTGTACGAAAATCTCAACCAGAACAAAGCATCTTTGATATGAAAAGAAAGAATCCGAGTAAAAACAAAACGAGCGTTGATCCCTTGGACATTGTTAAATCTGAAACATGACAGAAGAAGCGAAAGTACCTGATAACTCCCGTCTTTACTCCCCACGTCCGATCCATTCCTGTAACATACGCTTGATATCCCTATTTCTATTTTTTTCACGTTCTCAATCTCGATCAAAGTCAAAAATCTCGTTAAAGCTTATAAATTTTTGATTGAAATTTTTAAATTCCGGGCATTCGTGTAGAGACATATCTACATAAAGTAAATGTATGAGGGAAATGAGGGACAACTTCGTGAAGATTAAATACTGGTAGTTTAGACAGTCGGGTCCAGAACGGGACTTCCCCTAGGAATATTTTAAAGCAAACTCTCGGTTATATGGCGGCAACAGTTGCTGTTATTTCAAGAGTTTGTTACGTTCATGAATTCATTTAACGGACGATGAATGTCTAGTGACAGCTCTAAATGGGAAAATTTTATGAAACAAATTAATTTTATAACAGTTAAAAACGCAAATTGCTGTCATCACAAAGAATAAAAAATAAAGTGGTTTTATATTTAGATGCAATCAAATTTATAGCGTTGTCATGTCTGAAAACGAATTATTAAAAAGCAGGTTCTTTTTGATATACAATTTTTTTTTAATAAATTTAAAAACGTCGATACACATATTATAAAATGTAATAATGGATATCTGATAATAACTCAACAATAGCTTTGATTTTGCGGTTTCATTTATTCGAGTCGTTATTCAAAAGTTGTAAAGCTGGTTATATGGGACGCATTTAGAGGAAATAAATTGTAATCGCAAAAGAAAAGTTTTATTAACGTATTCATTAGTAATAATAACTACTTTTCTGACAGCGTTTTTACAAACTATTGCCAAGAGCAAAAAAATTTATAAAGAATAACTTATTTTACAAAATAATCTTCAAAAAACAATCTCGTTCGACGTCCAAATTTTAGTTTCACTGTTTAAACACTAATATGACTTTCTGTAATAAAAATCGCATGGTTAAAAATACATTAATTTATTCATCGGAATACTTCTAGTAACAGTGTGCAAGAGAGAATAACGACTACTAATCCCTCGTCATTATTCCCTAATATATAATACAAGTAAAGCTCATTTTTTCTTTAAATCAAATGTCAGTGTCAAAAATTCTGAAATTATGTTGGAACCCTGCTAGATTGCCATGGAAACAAAACTAAAAAAGCTAATTTTAAATGGAATTACCAACCTTAAAACACTTTGACAATTGATTTTAAGAAAAAATGAGCTTTATAATACTTGCATTATACAGGGTTAGTCAAAAGTATGAAATAGGCAGTTTATCTCCTAAATATGAACTTTGTGACAAATGTCATGGATAAAAGTTTCTTTACTAATTATTTTTTATCTCTTAGCCTGCTTGTTGTTTTTTTTATGTCAACGCATATCCATGGAAACGTAACTTTTTTTTTAAATAGCAACCTAGCAATTTTTTTGGTGATTATTCTTGTTACTTTTTTTTTTCTTACAATGACTTGGTATTTTTTTAATATCCTTTAATAACAAAATTTTAGAGAAAATGACCATAATACTTTATTCAATCAAATAATCTTTAACTTAAATGAAATGTTTAAACTGAAGACCTCCTACAGCTTGACAGTAACCTAATCTGTCATAAAAGTTGCGTAACAAATTTTGCAGCCAGTTAGGTGGTATTTCTGAGATTACGTGCTTTAGTCTGGCTTCCAGGTCTTCCAATTTTTAAGGTCTTTCTTTGTAAATTGTAGTTTTTAAATAACCCCAGAGGAAAAAATCTAAGGCGCTTAAATCGGGAGACCTAGCAGGCCATTCAATAGGACCCCGACGTCCTATTCAACGACGTAGAAAAATGTTATCCAGAAATAGGCGAAAATCAACCTCATAATGGGGTAGAGCGCCGTCTTGCTGAAACTAAATATCTCGGTTTGGCATTCCTTGTCGATCTGCATCCGGAAATAATTGTACAATATCGGGTTCAGTCTGATCACGCAATAGGAGTAGATATCTAACCGCTGTTAAATTCCCATCAATAAAATATGGAACTATTATGTGCTGCCCAATAATACCAACCCATACATTAAGTTTTTGACGGTGCTGTGTATGATGTTCCATCATCCAATGAGGATTCTCACTAGACCAGTATCGACAGTTGTGTCTGTTCACAAATCCATTGGGATAAAACGTAGCTTTATCAGAAAATAAAATGTTGTTTAGACAATTTGGATTATTATCAATCATTTCCATCATAATTGCACAAAACTGCATTCTTCCGTCTGCGTCATCTTTGTTTAGATCATTATTATTAGTGGAGTAAAATCGACGTCCTACGAGGCTTCTTTCTTGCAAAAAATTTTTTTAAGGTATAACCAAAAGGGACCTTCACAGTCTTATAAAGTATCATTTTGGCCATCTGAAATCGCTATCTACAACTTTTTTTAGTAGGACACAACTTTGTAAAATTAATTTTTTTATGTCGGAGCAACAATTTCCAAAATCGTGTTTTTTAAAACATACATCGCGCTTATAAATTTGGCCAATTTGGCTGGTCTATAAACGATAGTGGCGATTTTGAACCTACTTTGACTTTACAACCGTCTGTACCAGCAGAGCTTAGAAGACTACTAACAATAATTTGCTCTGATAAAACATGCAATACTTCAAAATGTATCTGTTTGAAGGAAGGGCTAAAATGTTGTGTTGACTGCTCCTGCCAGCAATGCAACAATTTTGAAGAGAGCAACGATAAATCCGATGAAGGCGAAGAAGAAATTTAGTCTCTCTTTTTTATACTTTACATAAAACATTTTTGTTTTAATAAAATTTAATAAATAATTTTTTGTGGTTTATAGTTACAGCTATCAATTTACCTTCAAGTAAGTCATAATATAGTTAGAATGTTACAAACGAAGAAGTACCATGTGAGCACGTAGATATAACGCGTGTGGCGCGGAGTAGCGCGGCATAACCTTGTTTTAAAAAATTTATATTTCGGAAACTATTAGGTCTATTTTTTTAATTTTTTTTTAAAACTTATTTAAGGTTTTGTAAATCCGAAAATGTACACTATATGCTCAAATTTTTAATAATTCACATAGCTCCCCGCAGGGTGAAATTGTCAATGCACAATTTCGCAACTAGTGACTTTGGAGATCCCTTTCTCAAAAACAAAAAACTTTTTATAAAATCTCGTAGTACGGTTAGATGCGCTCTGGTTTTCTCTATAAGTGGACAAAATTTCAAAATTTTATCTTAAATAGTTAATTTATAAGCGCGATGTATGTTTTAAAAAACACGATTTTGGAAATTGTTGCTCCGACATAAAAAAATTAATTTTACAAAGTTGTGTCCTACTAAAAAAAGTTATAGATAGCGATTTCAGATGACCAAAATGATACTTTATAAGACTGTGAAGGTTCCGTTTGGTTATACCTTCATTTCAAAAATAGGCGTTATTTTAGCCCGATTTTACTCCACTACATGGAGAAGGTGCATCTTGTAGGGTTTGTGTTTGTTTTTTTTTTTTCAATATTCGAACAATCGACGATTGACTAATATCATTATCCAAAGCAAGTTGCGTGGTTGTCGTAATTGGATTATCCATAACACTTAGTAATACATCAAGGGCTTGATCATGATTTGTGGCTGATTTCGGACGTCCAGATTTTGGCATATCTTTTACATTTCCAGTTACTCTAAATTTTTTAACCAATTTAGACACCGTGGATTGTACAATAGGATTTCTTCCAGGGTGAACGTTGTTAAATAAATGACAAACATCTTGGTGTAAACGTGTTTGATCTCTATAACCAACCATCATGAGAATTTCAATTCTTTCAGTTTCACTGAGTTTCACCACGTTTACAAATTAAAATAAAACTATCTTTATTAAATTACTTTGTTAACTTTATTAAAACGTACGTCACACCAGAGACAAGTTAGTTTTAGAAAGACGAATAGAAACATAGGAATCGGAATGTACTCTTCTAGATGCGCCGTCTGCACATCATCTGTTATGTAAACTGAGATTTGCGCATTTGTAAATATTCGGTTTCCCGGACACGAACGTGAATGACGTTTAATTTTTTAAATTGCAGTGTTCTGTCAATGCCACAGAAGTCATTTAAAATGTCCTCAAAACGTTTATCATCGAATTATAAGTGTCGATTTTCTTTTTGAAAAAATTCCTACTATTATCAAGGCGAAAATAAAAAATTAACACAAGTAACACAGAAATAAAAAGTAACACAAAAGAGAAGATTCGAATTTCCCGCCTGCTACCAACCTGTATGGCTTTAGTTCTTGCAGATGCCAAGGGTGCGCTGCTTACATTAACCAAACAACTACCACTACATCTAGCAGTCTTTCTAAAACTAACTTGTCTCTGCGTCACACTGACATGAAAAATATCATTAAAAAAACAGAAGCCACTATTATTTTTGTAAAATTATCATCAAATAAATTTAAAAAAAAAATAGTAAAAAAGAGCGAATCTGATTTGATACCATTTTTCGTCGTTTATTAGAAATTATGATTTTACACAAAAATTTTGTTATTAAAAAATATTAAAAAAATACCAGGTCATTTCAAGAAAAAAAAAAGAAACAAGAATCACCAATAAAATTGCTAGGTTGCTATTTAAAAAAAAAGTTACGTTTCCATGGAAATGCTTTGACATAAAAAAACAACAAGCAGGCTAAGAGATAAAGAATAATTAGTAAAGAAACTTTTGTCAATGACATTTTGTCATAAAGTTCATATTTACGGGGATAAACTGCCTATTCCATACTTTTGACTAACCTGTATATTAGTTGTAAATAAATAAATTTTAATTGTCTAAAAATTGTGTTAAAAAAGTAACATCAATTTGACATTTGGTTTAAAAAATAACTTAAAAAGTAAGGTGAGATCAAACTGTAACTGAATCAGAGCAGGCTGTGCCAGCGTAACTGTAATATGTATCTAATGTTCATACGGCTTGCTCGATTTCGTCACATTTCGATCTAATAAAAGGAATAATTTCAGGTTAAGATATACTAGCGATAGTATCGCAGATTTTAATACTTTTTCGTAGCAACAACCATTCACAGCGCTAAATTCTTTTAATTTTCTATGAAAACGAAGACACGACCTTATTATCACAACTTAAAATTACTCCAAAAGAGGGTAAAAAATCAAGATCATAAACAAACGTTCAATCAACCTCAAAATTTAATTGATCATTTAATGTTTGTAGGGAAGATTGGTGGTCAGATTTATCAATTTCTAAAACTTCTAGAAACTTTAAAAAACAACCTTTATTGCAGATATGAAAAATTTAAGAATTATCAGTAGGAGAAAACAAATGACTGGAAGAAAGAATGTGAAAAGCAAAAGCTAAATACAGATAAACTGTTGGTTATATCTGTATTTTTGTGCTTCGTATTTCTGTATTCGGTTGTTTGTAATAAAGCTCAAATCATAAGAGGAGACAAAAATAGTACCTTTTTATGTTTGAGTTAGAGATGGGAATTATCGTTCTTTTGAATGAACTAGTTCGCGCGAACTAGTTCGTCAAAAAGAATCGTTCGTTTTTATAGTTCGTTCGCGAACTAATAAATCGAAATGTATCTTCGCGACCGAGTGAGACCGATTAGTTCGCGACCGAGTGATACGTTCACTCGGTCGCGAACGAATTCATTATTATAGTTCGTTCGCGAACTAATAAATCGGAATGTATCTTCGCGACCGAGTGAGACCGATTAGTTCGCGACCGAGTGATACGTTCACTCGGTCGCGAACGAATTCATTATTATAGTTCGTTCGCGAACTAATAAATTGAGTCTTGAGAATGTGAATTACCGGCACCAGGTTTTTACACAAATTGAAAAGTATTATTGTAAATATTTAATGGTTTCTGTTTCATCATGATTAGTGAGACTACTTGATTCACATTAAAACGTATACGTATTTAGGTAATATTAGTGAATCATTTGCACACAATAAGGCGCCCGATGCCTCTTACTAAATTAAGTTTATGCAGTTATGGCTATTACTTATTAGAAATAGGTGGTATACCTACACATGAAGTATTTATTATGAACATGTAATTAAATTTTATTAAAATTAAAAATTTAGAGTCAATATGACGCTTGTGCCTCCACTCCTGGCGTGCTCCTTTCCGCTTCCTAAGAGTATTCGTTCATCATCGTAATTCGTTCGTAAGAGAGCAACTTCGACAGATAGCAGAGACTCAAACGAAAAAATTGTCGTTCGCGAACGAACTAGTTCATTTATAGTTCGCGAACTAGTTCAAGTAGTTCGTATAAAAGAACCGTTCTTTTTATTAGTTCGTTCGCGAACTACCCATCTCTAGTTTGAGTGTGTAAAGCCGGAAAGACTATAATAATGATATGGTGAAATTCGGCACTTCTCCGAACATAGAAAGCTTTCTACCACATTTCTAGTAAATAAAAGTATAAATTAAAAATCCACATTCAACATATTACCTTGTTTACAAACTTTAATAGAGCGATTCAAAACTCGTAAAATTAAAAAAAGCTTAGACAAAAATAATTTTCTAATTTTTTGTTCAGTTTTGCTATAAAATAAGCTAACAAGACTGTGTTTTCTGCCACAGGTGTACTCAACAATAATTACCGTAAGCACAATTTAATAGATATTATTTTTCCGGAAGCAACCCAAATGCAAAAAAAAATGAAATTTATTTTTGACAATGTAAAAGACGCACATATCTCAGATATGACCAATATATCTATCACTTTCTTCAGTTTCTTCCATGGTTAACTAAGATTCCAATACTTGGCACTCTCGTTACTATTAGCAGTTTTAGTACGCCATCTGTTAAGATAGGGTAATTAGCTGGTTCACATTTGGGCTGTGCATTTCCGGTTAATAGAAAGAACCGATGGAACTAAAGATTATTTGGTCCGCGAAAGAAATCCGTTCAAAATCCAGACAGACCCGTGCTATAACGTCACGCTTGCAATTCAGTTGTTTGGATGTGTTTTGTAGGAATGATATGAGTTGACATGCGGCAATGTCCAATATAGTGACAAAAGAGACACTTTTATATAACTTAGCATATTGATTAATACTAATAAAAAATAGCAAATAGCTATTTACAATAGAGTGCGGTAAAGTCATATTTTACAACGTGACAGTTTCGTCCCAGAAACGAGACTGGAAAATGACTTTACTAGCTAGAGCGCTATGTAAAGTGATAAAAATTATATAAAAATTTTGTCCAAAAAAATGCAGTGATTCGGTGAAAAACACACTTAAGTTAACAAATTTTTAGTACTGTTTAGCTACTTTAGAAGCATGTTAGTGGTCTAAAAGAAATCCTCAAAATTTATACCTTCTAGGATTGTTAAAACATTGACTGGGCTGAACAAATAACCCCAAAGATTAAGCTTTTTAAGAAAACAATTTTAGCTACTTAAATTGACTACATACTAAGTAAAGATATTAGTACTATTTTTTTTTGTTTAAATTCCAGAAATTTTCACCTATAATTTTGTAGAATTTCCGTTATCTTCTTTTTTGCAATATAAAAAATAGGCATTCAAAAACAAAATAGACAAGTTTATAGGTATTTCTAAAGTCTGTTTTATGATAGGCAAACTGATAAGCTCTGAAAATTTAAAATACTCATTTGAGATTGGTTTATTTAGATAATTAACCAATCAAATTAAACATTTCAAATTTCAAGTACAGCGCTTACTAGTGTGCCTATCCTAAAAAACAAACTTGTTTTTTTTTTCGAAAAACCTTTGAACAGGTTGGTTTTGTTTAGGAAAGAGACCAAACCTAGCGGCTACTGCTATCTTGAGAATTTGAAATACTTTTGTCAGCTGTGTCCTTGTTTTCAAAATGTTTGTATTTAGAGTTTTTTTTTTAAGAAAAGTATTAAAGGAATGTATGTATTATCGCAATAATTTTTTTATAAAAAATTAATTGTGTTTTAAATATCTAATTTCCATAAAATAACTAAAAAATTTGTTGAACTGAAATTCAAAAGTGTTTTATAGATATTTTTTAACTGGTAATGGTCTTCATTGAAATGATGTTAAATACATAAAATTGCCGTATACCCCGTATATGTTTATTGCTTTTGAAGTAGACAAAATAGCCGTTTTGTAATTATTTAAAAATTATTTTAAACAGGTCAAATATCGTCAGCAAACTGTCGAGTCGAAGATTCACAACAAAACACAAAAAAAGTGGAAGTCGATAGCAATAGGTAGTTTAGGTAATTTGTTATAAACAAAAGTACTATTTATCATATCACAAGAACGACTTTAGTCTCAATCGAGATAATCAGAACACATAACTTGTAAATGGGGACTGGAGAAAACACGTAATTGAATTTTCTTTATAATAAGTTCTAAACACACATTTAAATAGCGTGCTTCTTTTACAAAATAAAAATCTAGAGCTCTTCCACAATTTTAGAATATTCAAAAAATTTAATGCATTTATTATAATTATTTAGTATTCTCACCTAAACTTTAGCTTTAAATTAAGCCCAAAAATGTTAAATTTAGAAAACCATTAAAAATCTTATTGAGAAAAGCAAAAAACAGTCTTCTAAAATTATCATCCTAATTTGTAAGCGCAGCCTAAAGTTTACAAAACCGTTTTGAGATGTAAAGAGTTAAGAAAATCCATTAAAAAGATTTAAACAAACCTATTTTGTAAAATAGAGTGTATTAAAGTGTCTTTTTGCAGTACCTGCTTGTAACGCCCTGTATGAATTCATGAATTGTACAATAAATCTACAAAAAAAATTATAACAACAGGCACACCAAAAAGTTGACAAAAGTAGCTACCCAACAAAAAAACACATCCAATTTACTTTATTCCTCTAGAAGTTACAACTCTTTAAACTTCGACAATATTTTCGAGTGAGCCATTTCAACTGTGTTGTTCTCTTTATTTGAACGCTAAATATATGAATTGTTGTTTTCAATTTTTAACTGCTTGATTACATTCTTTTGAACCCTCCAGCATATTCATATCAAAGAGTGAGTAATTAAGAGATGTATGGACAAATTTCTCTAGTATAGGGATTCCAATGTAAATGCGCGAATTTGTAGCTTGTTTATTCATAAAAAAAATTAAAAACGGTTTTCGCTATGAGTATTGTAATAACATAGACTACATTTTGACTTTTTTAAATTTTTAATTTTGTTGATTTTAAATTTTAATAATTTTTTAATAATTATTTTATATTTTTTATAAACATTATTTTTTAAATCGCTTTCAGTCATTTTGTAGTTAATTAGAAAAATAATTGTACCAAATCTCATTAAAATATTTTTATAATTAAAGTGCTACAGATTCGCGCGTTTACATTGAAGTTCTCATAAGAGAAATTACCTCCATACTCCCCTTAAGATAAGTAAAAGAATTTTGATAAATTAACGCCAATTTCCTGTCAAGTTATAATTTAATTGTTTTACAGTCACAATTGTGGAATTTTTAAAGTTCATTTGACGCTTGAGATTAGTAAATTGATAACAAACCAAATAAACATTAAATAAACACTTAATAGAAAAACGGTAGTCTCTAAAAATGAAGTCATCTTTGATTATCGTTTTCTGCGTGTCTCAAATTTGGGCAATCCCAAATGGTAAAAAATTAAGAAAATATTAGAAAAGATTGTCAAAATTAACCCTTCTAGGAGTACGCATTATTGGCGGACATAACGCTTATGCTGGAGAATTTCCCTATGCGGCAGCTATCTACAAAACAACTTCCGAAGGCAGATACTTTTGCACAGGTACTGTGTTAAGTAGTGACTGGATTTTAACTGCGGGTCAATGTGTAGATGGGTACTTTTTTACAAAATGGTACTTATTTTTTTTTCTAAACAATGTTTTTTATTAGTGCTACGTCTTTCACAATTCTTTTGGGAACACATAAACTAGATGGGGATCATGCAACTGTTGAAAAATTGACAACTGATGAATTTGTTTTGCATCCCAATTATAACGCTTCTAGTTTAGAAAATGATATTGGGCTTATCAAACTAAGAGTTCCTGTTACTTTTAACAGTACGTGAGTTAAAGTGTTTTAATAATTTTTGTTACAATAATATTTCAGTTTACATTAAAAGACTTTATTTGCCTTTTTCGGAATTATCTAACAATATAGTTGGTATAGCTTATGGTTGGGGACAAACTAGTGATGGTATATTATAAAATAAATTGTTGAATATATAAATGCAAACTTGTTTTTAGATAATTCAAGTCTTTCTAACACTCTCCAATATGTGAACTTAAGTGGAGTATCTGACGAGGAGTGTAAAATTACGTATGGAGGTCAAATTACTGAAAATATGGCCTGTTTTGAAGGAAGTTATAATGAAGGCACATGTTTTGTAAGAAAAACAAAATGTTTAGTATTTTGTCTTTAAAATTCGTTTTAGGGTGATACTGGAAGTCCAATTATTTTACATGTGAGCAGAGGTTACACTATTGTTGTAGCTGTTGCAAGCTTCTTTAGTGCAAACGGTTGTGAAAGCACTGATCCTTCAGGTTATACGAAAGTTTTCCCATATAATGACTGGATAAAAAATGTAACGCAATTATCGTATTAACTATTGCCCAATATGAAAAAATAAGAAAACAAAATCTGTAATATTTATTTTATATCAAGTGATTTAAAAATATAGAGCAATGTTTTAATTAGAAATACAGCATCTCAAATGATACAAAACTGAAATAAAAATTCTTGTTATCCTATACATATTATAGATAATGGTTCTTTAAAAGCAAATGGAATGTTTTTTAAGAGCTTACGATAAACCAAACCGATATTTAGCAGACTGTATTTGTCTACGGTCAACTTAATAAAGCCAATTATGCAGTTAATTAAAGGCTAAAAAAACTTAATCCAAATATTTTTGAGCCTAGTACAAATTGTTTAAATATTTTAAAGGTTTGTATTAAAATTTTGTGTATCTTCAGATAACATACTAAATGATCGCATAAATATAAAAATGAACGTGAATTGTTTGATAACTACAAAATACTTATGCTTAGTCAGGATAAAGTCTGTATAAAATCAAAATCATCTCCTGATGATAACATTAAACAAATAGAATAATTTGTTTTAATAGATTTTTTGATTAAGATTATAATGCTTATCGGCACTCGGCAAAAATAAGTATTTTGTTTAATTTTTATTGTCAGATACAGATAAGATAGAAAACCCAAGACATTACCCAAGACATCTGAAAAGTAAGAGAAACGTTCATGTTTATGGTCAATTGCATCGCCTATTCGCTCCGAGCGTGACCCCAGCGCCAGACAAAATATAGACTACGGGAGGCTGACAGAGTATGTTTTTATATGTATGTCAACAACTAGAGATGAAAAATGGGTACTAGACCGAACTTCAGGCTGGTAAGTTTGACAGTCCCGACGTATTTTGATCTGGGGAATACGAATTTGACAATTTCATTTCTTCAGATTTACTCCTACTCCTAATGCGCAATTCCGTTTGGGCTCCCTAGATTCCCCAATAAACGTCTATAGATCTCGGTAACTAGATACCGTATAAAAATTCTGATAGAGCCAGGAATGTTTAAAAAATCTATGTTTTGTAACTCCAGAATTTCAGATTTTTAAGGTCATAAATAAATAGTTATCGTCCCTCCCCCCAATCTCTAATAGGGATCTTCAGATGGATGTGAGGTCAAAAAATTTCTCAGATTTTTAAATTTTTTTTGTATCTTATACACATGAACGAACAATAAAGAAGTAAAATATCAGTTGCTCTGTACCATTCCCTCTACTGCCCCCAGCCGCCTCCAAAGTTACCAAAACTTTTGAAAATTTTTAAATGAAGCTTGAATGATGCGGTTTGTTTTATAGGGGTATCTTATGAGGTCCCATACCTATTACTTAAAAAAAATTACTTCATTTATAAAGAAACATGAAAAAAAATTAAAAACAAAAAAAAATTAAAAATTAATTTCAACTTCTAAACTTAAAATCGAAGAAAAAAGACCCTTACATGACATTCCGGACATGTCTTGCCTGACTTATCTGTACAATTCTAAAAAAATGCGCAGTGACGGTGATCCATCAACGCTACAAAATTACATTTTAACTAAATTTTAAAGATTTACAATACTCTGAATTATTATTTTTGATAACTATTGTCTCTGATAACTATAAGGTTATGGTACTATTTACTTTTGCATTTTAACTGCAGCTATCCACCGATTCCGTTGATTTATTTTCCATTCAGCGGTCGGAAATTTATAAAATTTGCACTTACTTTTTCTGCTAGTATTTGTACAATTAACAACACAACAATTCTGGTGTCTCATTTGTATTTAATTTATTAAAATTAAAACAAAATAAATATTTCCGCGTGTGTTTACATACAATATCGACTATAATAGCCTCCCGAATTGCTAAACGTGACCACTGCAAGCGCTTCGGTTGATTTCATTTCCCCTACCATGCCTTCGCTCACAGTGATATTCACTGTAAATTCGTAAATTCGTCAAATGAACTTTTTACCATCTGCTACATGTATAATAGATAGTGAACTATCCTCTCTTGCCATCAAAATGAGAAGTCTCATGAGAAGCTTACAGGGGCTTTAAGAAATTAGACAAGTTTCGCCATCTAGGACTTTTTGACGAAACCCAAATAAACCCATAAAAAACAGGATCGTTGTGACTAGCTTAGAAACAAAAGCCAATAACAAACAAAAAAAACTTATACAACAATATGCACAATTTATTGCAAAAGAGATAAGTAAACAAAAATAAATATTATTTTATTTGTCTTAATTAACGAAATTGTCTTAATAATAAAATTGTCTTAATTTTTTTAATTTTTTATTAAAGAAATAATAAAAAAATTAAGAATAATAAAAAATTAAATATACGTAAACAGCAAAATGACAAAGAGCAAAATACACAAAAAACGCTAAAACAAATTGCGTATAAAGAAAGAATAGACAGAAACAATTGTGAAAATAAGTTACCTAAAGATGACAATCAAAAGAAAAAAAAGATATAATAGAGAACAGAAAAAAATAAAACAAACCACCCACCATCAAAAAACTAAAAAAACATTCAAAAAACAACCCAAACTGTAAAAAATAACCAAAAAAAAAACACCAACAATAATAAAAATAAACACATGAAATGTAAAAATTAGTACTCTTTCTTTAGGTAAGCTTTAAAGGTAATTTAGCTTAGACATAGAAAGAGTGTTCAAAGACCTTTAAAATGAGGTATTACTCGACCCAGATTCCCTATTTAAATACTAAGGGTGGAACACCCTGTGCTTAAAAAGGTGGTAGAATCAACGTAATTTTGTTACAAAAAGATGTCCCCCTGGCAATAAAAATCGACTTGTCTATGCTTTTTTTTTAATCAAAACCGTTAAAATTGTAGTAGGCACTTTTCAAAAATTACCCTGTACATAAACAAAAATTAAAAAATGGTAAATTATTATTTTTGAATTAATTTTATTTAAGGTTTTCCTAAGTGAGAATTTTAAATTGACTAGGAAAAGCTTACATTTTGTTCATAGTGAATACATACCCAATATTGACTAACCCAACTAATTGATATATGCATTAGGTATCCACTGTTCACCGGTACGTTTTCTTAAAATTTAGTAAAAAATATAACTTATATTTATTAATTATAATCAATTAATTATTATCAATAATTAGATAATTATCTAATCTAGGATTCAAAACATTAGTAATTTTTATAAAAACTTACATCATGCATTTGAAAGTCAATAAAGTAATAAACTAATAAATTAATAAATATACTGCAATAAAATAATCGTACCTAAATCTAATAATGTTAACAATGTTTTTAGTTTACTAAAAATCGTGATGAAGTCTATTATATCAATCGTGCTTCTGTGTATTTCAGCAATTTGGGCTGATTCTGGTATTTACTTAAATATATTTTTCAATAATTCAAACTAATACGAATTATAACCACTTAGATGTTCGTATTATTGGAGGAGAAATTAGCGAAAACGGTCAATTTCCATTTGCTGTAGCTATTTATTACGAAAAAAATGGTGTTGTAAGCTTTTGTGGAGGCTCTCTTGTAAACAAGAAATGGATTTTAACAGCTGCTCATTGTGTTTTTGAGTAAATAAAATATACATATATGTTTTAAGATAAAACTTTCATAAAGTCGTGTTTTAGAGCAGATAAATTTAGCATTTATTTGGGAACTAATAATTTGGAAAATCTTGGTACAAGTGGATTGATTTTAAATAGTACATCATATATAGCACATCCTGACTATGTTAGTGCTACTCTTGCCAACAACATTGGTCTTATTGAATTACCCTCACCTGTTTCACTTAATGGTTGTATTAGTAAACATATAAATCAACTTAATTAATTTAATAAATTTTAGATAACATTCAACCTATTAACTTAACTTCAAAGCCACTTCAGATTCAAAGTGCTAATGAAGATGTTATAGCTTTAGGATGGGGAGCCACTAAAGATGGTGCGTTACTACTATTATTTTTTTAGAACTGCAATTAAAACTTTTAGCTGATCCTCAACCTGTGACTTCAACTATACTTTCACATGTTGCAATGATGACAATTTCTAATAATGCTTGTATAAGAGTATACGGTACTGTAATTAAAAATACTATGGTTTGTGCAAGTGGTAAAGGACATCAAGGCATTTGTCGTGTAGGTTAAGACTGTTACAGTTTTAAGCAAATCTTACAACATTATTTTATTAAAGGGTGATAGCGGAGGAGGATTAGTACAAGTTGATGAAAACGGAAATTATGTACATGTTGCTGTAACTAGTTTTTATGGAGAACAATGTGAAAATAGTTATCCGTCGGGTTTTACAAGAACCTATGACTATTTAGATTGGATTAAAAATAATACATTTTATGAAGACGATACTAATAATTCTGCCACTACAAATTTCAACTTGTTTTTCTTAATTGTATTTATGGCCATTGGAAGTTTAATTTTTAATAAATAAAAATTATTTAGAATAGACCCATTCATATCAGTAGGTACTTTGGTACTTAGTTGTATTTCTAATAGTTTTTAATTAAAAAGCATCAGTAATAAATAGTTATTTAAGATGCATGTGTTTTTAGTCAAAAAAGTCACAGAAAAAACTGGTACTCAAAAGCCACAAAGTAGCGAGTAGGATAAGCTTTTTGAGTGACTTATGGGCTAATGTTTCAAGTTGAGATAATACCGGTAGTAACTTCGTTTCTATGGAAAATTAAAAGAATTCGAAGTTGTAATTGGTTGTTGTCAAAGAAATGTATTAAAATTTGCGATACTACCAGTAGTACCTCAACTTAAAATTAGCCCATAAGAGCCAAAAGACACTTTATTTAACAACTCCAACGACTACAAGAAAAAGTATAAATTTGATTCACATTAATATTCAATATAAATCAAGCAATCTATAACTCTCTGATGACACTTGAGAAATGGAAACATGACAATGTAAATAAATACCATATGTTTATTATAATTTTTGATCAGAGGCTGTCATGAGAAACAAAAATTCTAAAACCGTAGGGCATAACTTATTTCACTTATTGATAATAAAATTATTTTACTGTCACTCATAAAGGTATTTGTTTTTGATTTTCCAGTACCTTTCCTCCGATTGACGCTCCCGGTCTCTTAAAAGGACGTGACAGTGTTTTTCAAACTGTTATAAAAATTTGACTCTGTTATAATTTTTTCTGGAAATTGCTCCCGAAACTCGTCAAAACAAAGTCTGGATGAGTAAACCCATTCTCCGTTCGCTAAGTGCCCATTACGAAAATATAATTCTACTAAAAAAATCTTCTGTTCTGCAGTAAACCCCATAATTCAAACCAAATCTAAATTTTACTTTTGACAGTGACAGCAAAATGACATATACGAAGTGAATTAATCTAGGCGCTACGTTATTAGAATTTTTGTTTCTCATGACAGCCTCTGATCAAAAATTATAATAAACATGTAAGACAATTAACAATTAAGAAAACTTATGTCCTTAAAATAAAAGAAAATATAGATAAAACTGTTACTCCAAGTTTATTTAAAGAATACTACTGTAGGTTTAAAGCCCCAAAACGTTATAATTTTGATATTAAACTTTTTCAATTTACATTTTTTGTGATAACAATAAAAATTTTAAAATTGATTACGTAATTTCAAATTAATTATAGTTTATAATACACTTGAAAATTATACAGGGTGACATAAATGTATAGAATAAAATTCATATTTTTTAAGTTAATTTTTTTTAGAAAAGCACCAAATTTCTCACTTATTTTCAATTTTTCTTGCCAACCGGTTTTTTGCTGTAACGTAATCGATTATTTCTTTAAATGACAACCTCTATTTTTGATATTGAAAATTGAAACTTTTTTTTCTGAGTATGTATAACAATGTAACATTTATAGGGTTTAAAACGAACACTTTAAGTAATTTAACTAATTTAAATGTTTTATTAAATTTTTAAAATTGCAATTTTTGGCACACTTAAACTCAAAACATGGCTAAATGCATAAAATACAAACAAAAAGACTGCCTAGCTAAATAAACAAAAAAACTCCCTTGTCAAAAAGACAAAAAATGAAACATATTAGAGAAAGAAAGTACGCGGTAGTTGGTTCTTTGAAGAGGCTCCTACGCACTCTTATCTATAAATTTTCTGAGTCAGAGATGATTCATCAGCACTGCATGTAAATCAGGATTTAACCCTTTCTGGCCAGCGCCAGCAGTGGTTCTGATATTACCCGAATAGTGCGTGTTGCAACCCTAAAACGTGGTGCAACTTATTCTGTATTGTAGAACTAGAACTAAAAAATTTGATTTGAAAAATGAGTGGCCTCACCTTGGGCTACGCAAATACACTTGTAATATTTTTTAAATAAACGTATTTATTCAGTTACAGTTGTTTTATTCTTCCTTGATTCACAATGACAAAACACAACGCAGAATCCAAATAACACAATTCCCAGGCGATCATTTAAAAATCAAATTTTTGACAAGGCTAAGCCTTAAAACCGTCATATTAGCAAGTCTGATATTTTTGGCATAGAACTTTATCAGTTATAAATTTGACATTAATGGTTCTTTTGTACAAGATGGACCAAATGTATGGAACGGGCGGTTTTTTGGCTAAACTATGAAAAATTTTAAAAAAACAAAATATAGGCATTAAATGACTAGAAAGATGCTACCCGAGACAATGTTTAAAAAAATTTTATTTGTTTAAATTTTTAAGATAACTATAGCAACATTTTTGTTTTTTTGTAAAATTTATTCTTGATTTTTTATAAAAACATGCTTTTTAAAAGAAATGTAGCTGTGTTAATTGTTTTAATATTAGCTTTATAAATTTTCAATAAAAAAATTAAACATTACCGAATATTATTGTTATTTTTTGTCAAAACTACAAAATGTTTGGTTAATTTAAGTTATGCATGTTTAAAAGATAATAATAATAATGTTTATTGCAGCCATAAATCATACAAAAGAAATAGATACAAAATAAATAAATAAATTACAAAAGCAAATAAAAAAGAGGCTACAAAAGGACTAAAAATCAGTTCTGCGAACTGTTTTTCATTTTAGTCCATTATTATATTCTAATAATACTAATTCTAGTTACTATTCTAACAAAGTTATTTTTAATTTCCTTTGAAAAGTTTTAAAATTATTATTTTTAAATTCATTATCAAAGCCATTGTAAATCCTAGGACATAAATAGGAAAATGATGACTTATATAATTCCGTGCTATGCTTTGGAATGTACAAAAATCCGTTGTGTCTAGTTATGCGGTCATGAATATATTTTCGGAGTACAATTTTATTATATAAGTTATCAGATGTTTTATTTTTGACAATACTAAAAATTAAGCAACTTAAAAAGAACTTATATATATTTTTGATGCTAAGCCACCCCGACTTACGCAGATAAGGTGTTATATGCTCTTGACGTTTTACATTATAAAAATATCTTAATCAGGAATTTTGAATTTTTTGTAATTTATAAAAATTAGCATTAGTTATAAAAGATCCATAAAATACAAGTATTCTTTAAAAAATATATCGATTTCAATATACCATAACATGTTTTGCAAATTTCATTAACATGGCTAGAAAAGTCCAGATCGTTGTCAATGATTATTCCTAAATTTTTAGCGGACGAAACTAACGTAATGTCACAATTGTTTACAGCTAGTTTACAATTATTATAAACAATTTCACAAGATTTCTTCGGACCAAATAACATCACCTGAGTTTTTGTTGGATTCAACTTTAATAATTGTTTCTCGCATTTTTTGTTTAAATTGTTTAAATTATTGTTTATTAGATCTATAACCCTAGGTGCATCGGTTACTGTAAATGATCTGAATATCTGCGTATCGTCTGCATAGCATTGCACTCCCACATCATTTAAAAACATTTCAATATCACATGTATACAAAATAAATAAAATCGGTCCAAGTATAGAACCTTGCGGTACACCATTATTTACTTATTTACTTAAGATAATAACTGTTCTTTAAAAAAGTTAGAAAAAAAATAATTTATTAAAATAATTAATAATTTAACAATAAACATTAGTGTGTTTTTTCTTAATTTTTTATTATTTTGTAGTGCATATTACGAGTATGTTGTAGTACTAGATATAAATAAATAAAATGTAATATGCACTACAAAATAATAAAAAATTAAGAAAAAACATTAATTTTTATTGTTAAATTATTAATTATTTAAATAAATTATTTTTTGTAACTTTTTTAAAGAAGTGATATTATTTTTTTGACGTGCATAATTTGAATTAACCAAACATTTTGTAGTTTTGACAAAAAATAACAATAATATTCGGTAATGTTTAATTTTTTTATTGAAAATTTATAAAGTTAATATTAAAACAATTATCACAGCAACATTTCTTTTAAAAAGCATGTTCCTAAAAAAATCAGAAATAAATTTCACAAAAAAACAAAAATGTTGCTATAGTTATCTTAAAAATTTAAACAAATAAAAATTTCTTAAACATTGTCTCAGGTAGCATCTTCCTAGCCATTTAATGCCTATATTTTGTTTTTTCAAAATTCTTCATAGTTTAGCCAAAAAACGGCCCGTTCCATACATTTGGTCCAGCCTGTATATTACGCAAAGCTAGTTGTGTATCAAATGTCTGCTTTTGCATATATATGCTTCATTTATCAAATATTTTAGTCTAATTTATAGCTTCATAAGTTGAAGTAGTAAGAAATCCACGGGCAACACCCCAACAATTGAAGTAGATTTATGGGCATGGGTCACTTGCGCGCCGCGGTCAATAAAATCCGCAGGTACTCCTAATCCAACAGGACAGTAGCGCGCAGGATACTATTTAGTTACAGGACACTTGCGTGCCGGGTCATTAAAGCAGGTAAAACCACTCAACTGCTTATTTCCAAATATTTTCCATATTGAAGACAGTAATTTTCAATATTAATATCGCAAGTGCAAGTGCAACATCCAACCAAATGGCTAACAAATTCAATTTTCTTGCATTTTCTCACTCCTATGACATTTTATGACGTTTTCTGACAGCGATAATACTGAACTAGTGCAAGTTATCGGAAATTGCACTAGTGTAACGCTTAACACTTAACATGGTCTCCATTTTTATGAATGAACTTCTACTATAATATTGAACCAAATTTTGGACTTATATACGTTGATAAATTTGTCACAATATGGGAGTAGAAGAAGCCAGAAAAGGTTAAGTTATAAAAAGTTTTATTTTAAAAATTACAGGTACCTAAAGGAAGTATTTAGACGTACTAAAAGATTATTCTGCCTTTCACTGTAAATGCTTAAAAAATTTGGAAATTTTCATAATTATATCGACAAAGAGAGCAACTAACTTCTAAAAAAAAAGAGAGGTTTTCCACTTGAAAATAATCTACGGCTACAATTTATTTATCGGATTAAACATTTCCGCTTAATTCACAACCGGCGCGCAAGTGTCCTGTTGCCGATTTGGGTATTAGGACAACCAGCAGGGGTTAACCTGACCGCGGCGCGCTACTGACCAACACCCAGATTTATGACATGGAAATTTGTTAGCAGCTGCTTTAACCCTCAAGATTCCACAATAGTCGTGTGCCAGTTTTATGACAAATGCCATATTTCAAGAAACCACCACTGATGGGGTCCTTTTTTAAATAAAATTTACGACACTCTCATAAATTATAAGAAAGTAAGTGCTTCAGTATCAAAATTTAATTAAAAACAAGCGAGACATTTGCTCAAAAAATTAATTAGCCGTTTTGATGCATTGTATTAAAATACACCTGTACACAAAAATCGTTAACACTAATTTATAATTAAAAAAGCAAAAGTGAAAAAAGTAAGCGTACAAGTAAAGAATTTGACTCTTAGAGATAATCTTTTTCTACTTGAAAATACGACCTACAAATTTTTCTGAAAGTTTTTGCTTAATTAGAAATGGCTGTTTTTGGGCTGCGGGTAAAACTTGATTCACCCGGTATATGCACGTACGTCTTTATATTTCTTAAATAAGCAAATTGGCTCATCAGACAGAAGCGCTATGTAAAATATATTATTTTGTCAGTTTTTTTTTAAATTTTATGGCAGTTTGATGATGATAAAAAGATGGTGTGTCAACTTGCTTGACAATCTGTCAAGATAAATATTTCTCCGAGTATTTCTCATATAAAACTATTTCAAGAAGATTCCAACAAAGATCCATGCAAAGATTGGCCCTAAGAATTCAAGAACAAAATTATAAATCTTAAATCATAAATATTTTATGTCGGGGTTGTATCATAACGATTTAATTAATGTATTATTTAGAGTCCATAAAAAAGCATTTTACGGTTTAGTCCATAATAATAGAGTAAAACGGCCGCCTGTCAAAAAAGTAGTTTCTGTCAAAACTAAATCAAATTTTATTACAAGCACCATTTTTTATAAAAGATGCAAGACTTTTCTTTTCTTTTCGTACAAAGTCTTTAACTTGCTTGGATAAAGACACTCCCTAGCTGTTATAAGCAAACTTGATTCTCTTGGTATCTTACTAGCACTCTACATAAAATCACACTTTTTAAAAGCAAATTTTAAAAGATTAAAAATAAAATTTTTCATATGCAACCCAACATAAAGCTTTGTATTAATTGTACCTAATTAGGCTTTATTAATTTGTCCAATTTTCTACCGCAGTGGCATCAATAACATTAAATTATTGTTTTTTTACTATTCAGATTTGTCATTAGTTTCATTATAAATTTAATAAAAATTAAACGTCTAACTGATATTTAATTATAAATGCAAACTTTAAAGTTAAATACCAGAATTAGAGTACGAAGCATAGAAAAAACTTAAAAAATCCATAATTTTAAATATTCGATTACAACAAATATGCTGACATTTCATCTACAATTACAAAATTATAATCCGCTAAAAAAAATTTTTTTAGGTAAAATCCTAAATACAAATAACACTAGTCTACAAAATTAAACTTTAGTTTTGTCCTTCGAATGAAATATATTTTTTTGCATAAGCTTCTAAGGGTAGATAATACATATTTTTTTGTTTTCCGCTAGCACGTCACACATCTCAGAAAAAACGTTTTGTGTTTCACTTTTTCATATAAAATGTCATTATTTGACTGACCATGACGACTATATTTGTATAGCGATTTTAAGTGTGAGATAAGTGTTGGGCGCAGAATTTCATGGTCCTTAAAGTGCTGCAAGAGTTTTTGCTCGAAGAAATGCGGTTTAAAAGTATATTCAAAAAAAGATGTTAAATTTCAATAGTTTTGTTTTTCGCAAAATGTCATTTTTTCTTTGATATACTTCTTCTAGAACTATCTAAAAAATAAAATTATTTAAATTATTCAATAGCCTAGCATGTTCTGATCCCAAAAACCTTGATAGTTTTTGTAAATACTTTCACATCATGATGAAGTCGCTCGCCATGTTTGTCTCTCATACTTCCAAAGTTTTCCGGAAAAAAATTATGAAGAAATGGTAACGCCACTCATAAAATAAATAAATTTATTCTTTAAATAATTTTAGAAAAAGTACACCCCAGAAAAAATGAGTTTTTGCGAACAACAAAACTGTTGAAAGTTATCTTTTTTTGTGGCTATAACTTTTAAACCGCGTTTCTTAGGGCAAAAACTCTTACAGCTGTTTAAAGACCATGAAATTCTGCGCCCAATACCTATCTCACACTTAAAATTGGTCTAGAAATATAGTCGTCATCGTCAGTCAAATAATATTTTATATAAAAAACTAAAAAAAAAACGTTTTTTTTTCTGAGAAGTGTGACGTGCTAATGGAAAACAAAAAAAATATGTATTAACTACCCTTAGTAGCTTATGCAAAAAAAATATATTTCATTCGAAGGACAAAACTAAAGTTTAATTTTGTAGACTAGTGTAATTAACTATGTATGTATTATCAATTATCATATACCACACGGTGTAATCAATTATCCAAAATGAGATTGAAACTGGACATTGTGCTCGTTCTTCGAACTCGTATAATCTTCAACTCAATTTCAGTCTAAATGCCATAAATATTAATATAAATTAATAATACAATTTATCTAATATATTGTATTAATTGCATATAAACCAGATATAATAACTGCTGCAGTTTTTAAAAAAATGGAAAAGATAAATGCTTCTTTGTTGAAGTCTATTATTCACCTAGTATAAGTGTTGAAAGCGTCGATAACATGGTGACAAAAACTTTGTTGGCTACAACTGTCCCTTGACACCCGTGTATTTATGGCCTGAATGTATAAAACTGAAAAACCACAAATGGATAAAGGAAATCCGTAGCAGATAAAACGTGTAATTTCTTTTGACTTTATAGTATCACCTGAACCTACGTTTCATAAATTACCTGTCCTTTCATCCCTCAAACGAATAATTTTCACATTTTTACATTTTTGTTCGTAAAAAAGTCATTATCACTGCTTTCATCTAAGCATTAAGGTCAATTTGTTAATTCAGTCCGAAGCAGATCTCATTATCGCAGAAATCAGTCTACCAAATCCGCGGTAAATTCCTGGTTAGATTAGTGGAATTGAAAGCAAACATACGCTTTAGACCAATTGCATTGGCTCACGGCCAATCCCTTCAAACACAATTCTGAAATATTCCCTTTGCTAAGAGCTTAAACATAACTAAATCACTGTAAGTCGATACCTAATCTGCACCATTCTAGATTTATTTCCAATAACTAACCACCAAAGAAAATAACAGTTTCATTCCAAGTACAATTTATCATTTGGAATTAGTATTGCGGGTCAAATTCATCGCCATAAATAATTTTTATTTGCGAGATTGGCGACAAACAAATAAATTCGAAAGTTGAAAGCGTCAGCAATGTTGCTTCGTTAAATCCGGCAATGTTTTTTATTTCTGCCAGATAACAAGTTTATGCTTTTTACAATGTTTGAAACTTGCTGCCTGAAACTCGTTTACAACATAATAAATTTTATAGAGCTTTTTATACGTGACGAAATAAAATAATCTATGTTGTAGAGTATTTATAATAGGTAAATAAAAAACTGTTATTTTTGTTAGTCTAAAATGTACGTAATCCTTTACATCTCGATACGAAGAACTAAATCTGGGCTCTGTGAATGTTTAACATATTCCGCTTAATCCAGGCCAAATTTGGGGCTTTTCCAAGCTTTGAAAATCGCCCAAAGCACAGTCAATATTTATTCGTATTAAAAATGTACAAGAGGGTTGATAAACAGATCTTTTTATAGGAATTCGATTTAAAACGAACAGCACAAGAAACGAACCTTATCTAACATCAGCGTCTGTTGAATAAAATTTGTTTTTTTCAGGTTTGGTTTGTCAATACTTTAACTTAACACGACCCAATTCAAAGAAAAGAATAAAATAGAAGAAAAACCAAGTAAAATTAATTATTTGCAAAGAAAATGAGTACATACATATTTAATAATTCTCTTGATTAAAAAAACAATTGCTGTTGTTTATTTGCTCCTGTTTGATTTCATCAGTTATTTATTACTTACTGCAAGTATATACAAATAAAATATTTTCAAAAAAGATTATCCTTTAGATAACTTATATTAAATTAAATAAATTATATGGGTCGGTTTACAGAAGGTGAATTAAATATTTAATTGCGATTAACTTTTAATTCGCGATTAAATTGACGGTTATAATATTTAATTGGTCAAAATAGATATTTAATTGCAAATTAACTATTTAATTGCAATTAAAGTTAATGTCGCCTTCTGGAAGTCAGCCCTTAATTTAATAAAATTAAATAAAAATTGTTGTTTTTTCAAATTTTCATCAATATTGCAATGGGATAATTATAAAAAACAATGGTTGCGATTAGAGATTAGCGAACACTAAGGATTTGTTTAAAAACGCGTGATTTTCA
The DNA here is from genome assembly GCA_029207805.1 of Tribolium confusum. Lineage (NCBI taxonomy): Eukaryota > Metazoa > Arthropoda > Insecta > Coleoptera > Tenebrionidae > Tribolium > Tribolium confusum. The sequence goes on from JALGAY010000004.1 coordinate 26,124,805, forward strand.
TTTTGACTAAAGATACATTATTATAGTATATCTATATGTATACCAAATGTAAATAAAATTAGGCTCACCCCTTTCTTTAATAATATTTTTTTTTAATTGAAAAACAAAACTTTAAAAACTTTTTATGTCTGAAAATACCCATTAATTGAGTCAAAAATTAACTTCGTTTTGATTGTTGACATCTAAATTAAATGTAGACTTTAATTTTTTTTTTCTAATATTTTCTAACTTTTCAGATTTTTTTTTACATTATTGTTCAGGCACTCATAATGAAACATCCTTTTTGAGAGTTCTCTGCTATTGTTGTGTAAAAATTTTGTTTAATTAAACTTAATAGTTTGACTTGGATTTTAATTGTTTCATTATTTGTCTGAAAATCATCCTACTTTAAGCAAGAAAAAAATAAATTTATTACAATTATTGATTATTAATAACGTTTTCGTTAAAAAAATTAATACAAATGTGGTACGATAGGTAATTTACAGTGCTTAGACTGATCTGATCCTCGTCTTCGACTCGGGCTTAAATTGCAGTTTGCATACTGTAAATTTTACTTACCGCACTCAAATGTAATAACCTATAATATATAAATTTTAAAAATTAAAATTAATTTAGAAAAGATTTTCGATTTTGAAGAGACAGATAAGGTGGTTAACACTTTTTGCACAAGTTCAGATGGGTAAAGCGTTAAAATTAAATAACTTATAGTTGAGAAGTTTGGGTAATCGCTGTGACTACATTCTCGTCACAGCCGAAATTTGAGTTGCTTCGAGTTAATTTGTTAGTAAAATTTACCAAAATCCATGAATTTAAAATTTTGAAGTTAAATAAATTGCTTGTTAACAAAAGATAACAAAAGAACAAGCAACGAAAGAGATAATGTTATTCAATAATTCAAGTGCATGTATTTCTATTTGGATTTATGATGTTCTGAACTTTGTTTATAATCTACTTTTTGGTTTGTGTGTGTAAAGTTTGTTTTTTATAATCAATTGTTAAAGTATCATCAGGTTGGTACTACCATTTGTAAATTGTAAATGACAACTGATAATTTCACCTTATTAGGTTGCTAGTACTAAATATTAGATTCACCACTTTTGCGTCGTTAAATATTGTCCAAACAGCGAAAATAATATGTAGATTCATAAATAAAGTAACTTCACGACAGAATAACAGAACGGTTATTCCTAAAAAGTAAAAAATTACAATAGTGTGCATATCCTCAACTACGGATTATCGAATTGTAATTTGCAAGATACATGTAAAAACATAAATGAGGAGTAATATGCAACAGAATTAGTAAGATTGATAAATAGATTGTTGAGAAAATCAGGCAGATAAAGTTATCTTGTCGAAAATCAATTAATACCTAATTAATTTGAAACTAGAAATATAAATTGTGGTTGTTTTATGACAGATTTGACAGATTATGACAGATTTGACAGTAAAAAACTCTAACATTTATTTGATAATAACACTTTTGACGCTATCTTTTGGAAGTACTTTAATTTTCACTCTCATCACCACATGACGTTCTAGGAGCCGTAAAAAACTGAACTGTTTCTCCTGAAAACTACACTGTTTTTTTTTAATTTAGGCAGATTTATATTTCCGCCTGATGTTATTGTAACTTTCTAAAATTTGCCCTTAATCGAAAACTGTAAGAACGAGACAAAAAATCGTTTTATTTAAATGATCAAATAAAAATATTAAAATAGAAAAATTATTAGTAAACAAAAAACAAAACTGTGGAGTAGTTTGCTTAAATTTTTAGTTATAGAAACAGTTATTTTTGTACAGGTTACAATAATATTCAGAATAAAAAAATTTGATTTTAAAATTTCTTAAAACTAAAATTTTGGGAATTTAAACTGCTTTATGATAAACCGTCTTAAATATATCCGGGTAAAAAATATTAAAAAAAAAATAAACTCCAAATGTTCATAACTTTTTAAAAATTAAAATTAAAAAAAAACTGGTAATGTCTTGTAATATTGAAAAAAATTGTCAATGTTTTACTATAAATAGTATTCGATATAGCCAAAGTAGGCATTCCATTTTTAAAAATCTAATTTTGCAAGATTTCTTTAAAGTGTTTTATTTTTTTATTGTAGTAGTCTTATATTTGATGCTATTATTCCTCCCTTACAACAGAATACCAGATATTTTAAAATTTACTAAAAATTCTTATTTATTTAGTCATAAATCAAAAAAGATCAATCGTAGAAAGAAATTAAGACAAAAAATTTTGTTCTTTACAATACTAATAATAACAATCTAGCTCCTTTCAAATGGGTTTAGGAAATGTCCCAAACATTCATTTTTATTAATCTTTTTGTATTTATAACTAAAAGAAGTAACTGTACAGCATACTAAAAAATCAATACTTTCCCAAAAATAATAGTTTTTTGAACGCATATTTTTAGTGGGCTATTGGTATACAAGTCACAGTAAGTGATAGCCACGATAATGAAATCAATTTTGTCCAAAAAAATACTTTTTTGGCTTTGCGAAAAGTAAATTCAATTTTCCAATGATGTATATCTCCACAGAAATGCCTAATTTAGTGAAAGTGATAAAAACACGTTTTTTCGTAGTTGAAATTTTAAAATAATTAAATTTGTTTGTTACTTATATTAAGTACTAACTTAATTTTTTTTTAATAAACCAAAATTGATATTTTATTGATATTAGGCTTCGGCAAAACAATTGAATTCAATTTTCGTTTGTAAAGAGTATCATTTCACTAAGCTATTTATTTACTTTATTTATTGAAAACTTATTATAAATGTATATTTTTTATATTAAAAATTGTTTGGGTACATTTAAATAAATATAAATAATAATAAATTTGTTTATTAAACGTAAGTCTCATATTAATAAATTGTATTTAATTCTAATTTATGTAATTTTTAGTTTGCTTTTAATTTGGCTTTTCAAGTAATCTGTGGCTTTTCTGATATTTTATTGGTCAAAATTGATATTTTAGCGTAACTCTATACTTAGCTAACTAGCTTAATTATGTATAATTATAAAGTAAATGCACTTTCATAGTGTCCAGTTAATAATTTGTTAGGATGGCAGCTATGCCTAGTTTTTTTGTAGTGTATTGGTTAGCAGTACTAATTCGCTGTCAAGTTTGACAGCTAAAAAATAAATTTAATTTAATATCAAAAATTCATCAAAAATGAATCGAATCGTTTAAGTTCTGAGAACAAGCAAACAAGGCTAACTGTTGCTATAAAGCACGGGCCATCGCAAAATGTTATGCAGAAATACAAAAGCTAGATGCGCCTAATAGAATGTTGGAGACAATTAGAAATCAAATTTTACCGTCCCATTATCAATTTAACGTTTTTACTGTAAAATAATTTTTACCTACCTAAATACTTGAATTGTTGTCCACACTGTATTATGTTGCAAAGTTTTACCCACTCGAAAATTTATCAATTCGAAAATAAAACTGTAAAACAAGCAACAGGTCCATCACAGGTCCTTTTGATTTGCCCACAAATTAACGTAATGCAGCCCACGGACATTAATGTAGCTAAAATCACAAATATAGGAACTCCAAAAGACGCAATTTTGCAGCACCCAAAGGGAGTGCATACCGTTAGCTGCATTAGCAGTCCCTTAAACACAATCTTGAACTGATAATTCTTTATTATATTTTTCTGGGCCAATTTCATAACTTCACAAATGTAATTTAGGTGTTTAACAATTAAAAATTAAGAAATTCTTAAAAGCGTCAGAGATTCTAACCAATTTTTGTACACCTGTCAATTCTAACAGATTTTCCACCAAAAACAGTTGCCATCTCTAATAGAACGATTTACACTAGCCGATTATCGTAAACTTACACTAGGGAGTGGACGCAATTAAAGTGCACCAGGTTTAGGTCATTTTTTATTTATATACAGTTGTCTGTCTCTTTTCAACACATAACCTATATTACATACCATAGCAACATATACAACAAAGTGTTGAAAAAAGACAGACAACAGTATAAAAAGTCAGGTCAGGTTTGTGTCTGTTTCAATGATGACCATGACGCAGGATAAGCGTAGAAGCGTAGTTCTTTACTTGATTGTACAGTTTAAAAAAATTGAAATAAATTGCTGAAATAATCTCGTATTTGCCTATCAATACCCAAAGAGCAGACTTTCTACTTTTATTTTTAAATGGTTAAAACAAATTAATAACCATGAAACTATTAATAACTAGTTAATCTATGCTTCATTTTGTTTTGCCCAAAATTTTAAAGAAACCGTATAAAAATGAAGAACATTTATCAAAATAATTGTGTTTATAACAACGGAAGTTACTGGCTTTTTCTGTATTTTTGCAAATAGTACACATAATTTAATCACCTTGTAGTAAAATATATAATCTGTCAATTGTTTTTAAAATGAAATACTTCAAAAAATATTTTGGCCAACCAACATGGGTAAATAAGATAACTTAATCTAGTAAACTCCAGTTAAAAAAAATGCCAGATTGTCCATATTGAATCAGACGATTTAGGTCGTTTTGTGCATGATATATCTATACTGTTTCTAGGCGTAGAAGTAAAACTACGTATAGCAACTTAGTTTAATAATGTCTGCAATATTTTTTCAGTATAATTAGGTTTACATAATCAAGAATGAGTGATGAAACAATTTTCGAGATGGAAGTAATAAAGTGGCCATACCATTAATCTTTGTGCAATTTTAAACAATAACTCAATAAGCATTTTTCACTTCATCTGAAGCAGGAAAATTAATTTTCTCAATTTATTTTATACCCGTCTAATTTTCAGCAGTAACGTCGTTTCTCATTCCAAAAGCGGAGAAAATAATTAAAAATGAAAACCCCCACTAATTGAATTCATTAAATATGATTATTTTCGCTATTGCCTCTCCTTTCCAGACTCCAGATTTTATCATTCATCTTCAAGAAACAATTACTAATGAACCCACCACACCAATAATTACATTTTCCAATAATAAGAAAAACTACTCAATTATCCTAAAATAAAGAAAAAACTCTTCGATTGAATGAAAACGGAATTGAGACCGGAAATCGTCTGTTTTCTCGAGGATAATAATTCCGGCCATTATTTCCGATTCGCAGGATCATCTCTTGGCGAATTTTTTTAATAACCTCCATTAAAACGCAAACATTTATAACTTCTGCTTGGAGCATTTTGCTGGGAATTACACCCTTGCGAACAATAAACCTCCAGCTAGACTCTTAATTTCGAATCCATTTCGTGCACAAAATAGAATTTTATTCCCTTTTATCCCGACTAATTGAACATTTGTCAGAAATTGCAACCGTAAACACACCATTTTGACCAAATAAATCCCACTCACCTGTATATAAATTGGCTTTTCCAAAGCTCATAAAATTACCCCAACATCGCTGTAATAAGTTAATTTTTAGGTGACCTCATGTACGAAAAAAAATTTTCATATGGATCTGAGTAAATAAATTGTTTATTTAGGTTTTTTGCATGGAAAATAATATTTTTTGTAGTTGAGTTCGAGGGTGAATTCAAATAGTGTAGGAGTTGAGCAGAAAAAACTTTAACTAAAAAATGCTGATTCAGTCTATTGATGTCATGTGGATTCTGTGTTCTATGACCCAAACGATACCCTCGAAATCTTCTTAATAAAATGAGGTTTGAATGCGACCCTCGTCAAAAACGTGATTTTCTCTCTGCTGATGTTGTCGGAATGAAGTGATTCTCAAACTCAAATAATTTGTCCAGTAAATGTACCTATAATTATTTTAAAATATGGTTATAACATTTTATAGGTGATAAAAACTACCATATTTTACAATTATAAATATCTTATTAAAACAATAAATATGCAGGTGTTCAATGTTAGCCTTTAAGGCAATAAAAATTTAAATTTCATTTTTTTTATTAAATCGAAAACTAATATTTTTTTATACATACAGTGTGTCAATTTTAAAAGTTGCAATCGGCAATATCTCTAAAATTGAAAAAGTTATTGAGAATCACTTAAAACCGTTTTGGTAATTGCTAGGGGGAATTAAAATGACATGGTAAGTGACGCACCTGCACCCACCCTTTAAGCCACAGCCACCCCAACTTAAAAATTTTAAATGGCACTATCCTACTTGTGATACATCGTTGGAAAGCTTATAACAGGCGCTTTTCAAAAATGTTATGCAAAAGTCTATTTGACAAAGTCATTTTTCAAATACTCAAAAAGAAAGATTTTAAACTTTCATTTTTGTAATGCAATCACCTAAAAAAAAATTGACGTTATTTACAAAATACACAACCAAAAAGATGATTTAAAAATTTCTCGTTTAAATATTTCTCGTCCCTGTAACTGAATTAACCTCACTATTATCAATATTCAATAAGTATAGCTTTTTTTTTCATAAAATAAACTAGGGTGACTTGGTTGTTATTGTCAACTCTTAATAATCTCCAGTTTTATTTGTTAAAACGTTTGTTGTGTTTTGAGTTGTTATAGCAATTTTAGCAAAGTGCTGATGTAAAGATTTATTCAAAAAGAAAGACTTTTAAATAAAACAAATGTTTCAAGCCGACTAGTTCCGTTCTTTATTAGAACATCATCGGGGTTGACTAATCTAAATAACTAAATAAATAAACAAATTATTTTGCAAAAAGTCCTATAATATATCCATCTATAGATTAAACTTTCCTAATGTTCTAAGAACTTTAAAATTACTAGAACACTGTAAAAATGTTCTTATCCTTCTCTATAAAAAATCTGTCTTAACAAAACGAATCTAGATTGGTGCGATTGATAAATTTTCTCGCCAAGCCTCCGTATTGCGTATACTTTCTCCATGAAAAATAAAAAGAATAGCTTAAGTATTTATTTATCTTTTAAAAACGTTCTACTTACGACATCTCTAATCTTGTATCTACTTGGTAAAATTGAAATCAAACATCTGACCCCTTTTGGGAAATACATTAGAGAATTGTGTTTCTACTGCTTTGTATTTATAATTTTATTATTCTTCACATTTCCTACAAAAAAGCCAAATGCTTGTTTTTCATTTCATCAAAACGAGATCAGAGATGTCTTGAATTGTAATAATACTAAATGGCTTCAGTAAGACGTCTTTCAAAAAATAATTTACGACAGGAGTCGTTATTCCTATTTTTTATGGAAAAAGTTTACAGTGGATCTACGACCAGATCCACTACATTTAAACATAGTAAAATTAATAGACTTGTAGCAATGATGATACCTAATACTCGTAGTCTTAAAAAGTAGTTATAATAAAAAAATATTCTGTTGGTTCTCTTTAACATCATGCTACTACAACCTAATTTAAATAGAAAACAAATTATCAAAAGCTTCAAATTAGTACTAACTAAATTAAATTATAATACCTCATCAGTATTGTTCCAAGACCGTGTATCAACTGTTCATCAAATTTTGCCCTAAACGTTAAAAATTAATGTACTACAAAACATGTTTCTCTACATTTTTGCCTAGCTTTAAACTTCAAAGCCTGGCTTGGCTTTGAACTACTAGTCACTGCATTAAATTACATACTCCACTGCCTAATTAAACAAATGACTATTTTTTAATATTTTAACAGTTTTAAAATTAACGTAAGTTTATTTCACTAGCAAAATAAATTTGATACTTTGCAGCCGCACAAAGTTTGCTATAACCGCGAGTATGTATAATCGAGCCTTACATAAAAAATTATAACTAAATTTTGAGTCATCAATACTTTTACATATTTAATCGAAATCTTCAGATTATTTATGAGTCTTTCTTCTCAAATGAAACATTTCAAAATGCAATCATTTTAAATAACTAAAACTAAGCTGATCTAAAGATAATTTTAGAATTCAACATTTTCACAAATTCAGCTTTTTATTATTCAAATTTTTCTAGTATATTCAAAAAAAAATTTTTATTTATTTAAGATGTAATTTTTTTTCCTTTTTTTATTATTGATTTAATAGAATTAATAGGTTTGGATAGTGATGTGTATAGCCGGATTTTCTAAATGGTGCCAGTAAATTGTAAATCGTTTAAGTACTTTAAATGTGTGTTTATGTTTTTTTAATTGATAATATGTACATTCTTGTTAGTGCAGAAAGTAACTTCCTTTCAATAACTACTAACGATTATCTGTACGCAGTTCACTAAGGCAGCGCAAATTTTTTGTACGCAATTCACTGTAGGGATTAATATGCCGTACTTAAAGTGTACGCAGTTCACCGACACCCAACGACACTATTTGAAAGCTAAAGAGGATGTCCTTTATTGGGAGATTTATGGGTAGATAGATGAGTTTTATGACTACAAAGCAAGATGTTTACGCCCAACAAGGGTGTTGAACAAAGATACAAACAATGGCTGTTAAAAAAAATATTTGCTTAGTGAAAGCGTATTTATTTTTCCAGCGTACCCAAAAATGTAGTTTATTAATGGCAAATGAATACAAATAAATACAAGGTGTTTATAAATGGTTGTAGGGTCCTAAGAGACTGTGGAAACATTAAAAAATGTTCTGCTTTTTAAAGACAATAATTTTAGCTATTACTATAATTATTATTAGACAATTGAGTAACTCCAAGAATCATTCTGTAATATTTCGCTGCCGGAATAGAACATTAGAATATTCATGATATCAAAAATTTCCACAGCCTCCTACGACCCTACAATCATTTATAAACACCTTCGTTTTCCAATGATCTCGCAGCAAAGTGAGAAAAAATCTCATATAAAAATTCTTTAAGATTTTTAAAATATTTTATTGAAAATAAATTGACATTAAAAGCTATTTTAACTTTATGATATATAATTACTTGTAAATTAATATATAAAATTTTAGCATAACGTCGCTGTTTTTTTTAAAACCTTGTTAGTCTGAAATTCGGTAATTTTGGTTTTTACGTTAATTAGAATAAATTTTTATTCTCATTATATGAGTAATTTGTTACCGTATTATTGTTAAACAATATGAATATATAGTACCATGTTACATAAAACATAACATATATAACACATAACATTATAGCAATCTAAAGATATCTTTAGAAAAAAACTAATGAATAAATAATAAAGGTTAGCTCACCCTTTTATTTTTCAAAACTGACACTGTTATTAAATTGACGGCTCACTTTCTGTGGTCGCCATAGTACATATATAACATAAAATTAAATACAACAAAATTTGGATGTTAACAAATAAGAATGTGTTAAACCACCTTTCTTCCCTATTTTAACTTCAGTTGTCATTATGATAGAAATCTTTATGTGTTCACACCTTCACACGTTTTTTATGTCATGCAGTACACCTAATATTTTTATCAATTTCTGTTGCGCTATTTTATTTTGATGTTCGAAATTATTAGAAAACTGTTTGAAAACTATGCCTGAACCTGTCACTTTAACCACCCGGTCCTTACCCTAGCAATGAAGTTTTATGGCTTACCGGCACCAATTCGAAAATACTACTGTAGTTATAAAGTACAAATTCTAAGTATATTTTTTTATACTTAGAATTAGTAGAGAGCTACGTTTCATGACTTTATTTTTTTGTATTTTAAAAAGTTACTGTCACTTCCTCAGATTTAGTACTTACTATTATTGTGTTTTGTTTGTTATAATATTGTTATGTAATATTATCTATTAAATTGTTAATAATTACAAACTTAAAAATATTATGAAAATTCTATTACTACTATTTGCGACAAAATAAACCGGATATCAAATTTTGAGACATAAAAAAGAGTGTAAATCAACCTTTAATTTTTGTTTCATTTATCCACAAACACAATATTGTCACGACAACATTAATTAACTTTAAAATTGACAAGAAAGTGTGGCTTACATCAGCTATTCTCAACCACTGATCCGGCAGACCACTAGTGGTCTGCTAAGAAATCCGAAAAAAATTTACTTATCAAAAAAAAAAAATAATAACTAAAGTTTAATTTATAAAATTACAAAATTCAAATATCTCAAACTAATTTTAGATCAGATACTTAAGCCGCTAAATTCTAGTGGTCCGCAAGCCAAAAAAGGTCGAGAAACGCTGGTTTAGGTACACGATTTAGTTGTCAGTGTCAAAATTTGATGTCCCGTTTATTTTGTCGCGAATAGTATTATGGAAACCCGGTTTCCACGAAATAACCGATAATTCTAAGTTTCAAATTACTAACAATTTACATTTATTTATTTAAATGACTATAGATGTTCTATTACATTTTTTAAAGGTTTTCCGATACCTTTCCTATATCGTATTAAAAAATTTATTAATTGCCATTTTGTATTTGTTTACAATTTGTAATTATTTTAGTTATAATATTTAATTCTTTAAAATGTTTAATACAAATGTAAGATCGTTATTTAAATTGCTTAAAATAAACATTATTAACTAACATCAATTGTACAATAATATAATGTTATAATTTCGACACAAAATATATAAATAACATTATGTCATATCTGATTGCTACCCCACATTTCCAACAATAACAATTTCACCAGACACAAAACTGATGCGTAAGGTAAATAAATGACCTAGAAACGCCATAAATAGAGTAGGAAAAACTGATTGCTCTTCAGTTTCGTCCATCCAAGCGTCGCATCTCCTCCAAGTTCTCGTGAAATGTGCAAAGTGTAATTAATCAAAAGTGAAAAAAATGAGAATTATCAGCATTTTCCTTGTCTCGTTAGTGCTCGCCAATTCCAGGAGCAGCTCAGGGATGGCTATTATAAAGGAGTGAGTACTTAAGAAACACATTAAAAGCGCCCCAAATTAGCACGCATCTAATCCCCCATTATCTTCGTTGAGTAATATTTATTTAATAACTTCTTATGGGTAGAATGGCTCGTAAATTCTCGTTAGGGGAGAGTAATACAAAGTTAGGCCGTGTGGTAAACACAGATAAAGCCCTGTAATCTTTCACAGAAAAGGGTCCTTTGCAAATGTCATAATGGCAAATGCTTGTGTTATAATAAATTTATTTGTCTAATTAGAGAATTACCAATCGAGTGAAAACCCGAAGTGTAATAAAAGCAATTTTCTTGAAAGCACCAAGAAAAGTTTCGAAAGCTAAAGTACAAAATACGCGACATTTTAGTTGAAACTTTTTCAGCTTTTTACTGCTTCCATGTTATTTCTAAGTTTGATATCTGATTTTTCTTTTTTCTCAGAAAAACTGATTGTATTGGAACAAATAGAAACGGAGAACAAAACTATTCAGAGTTAATAACTTTTCAAAGTAGATTTAAAAAAGTTTACAAGTTGGTCGTTTAGTTAAATATAACAGTTTATGTTGTTTACATTTGCAAAAATCAACTTTATCTTGCTTCATACAAAATTGAAATAAAAATATTTAATAAAACAAGTTTATTAGTCTTCTATTCTTGGATATTGACTTAATGATAATAAATAAAATAAATAGTAATTTATATCTTACTTACTATAGTATAACTATTTTTTAAATAAGCAATCAGATACAATTTTATGCAATATTATAAACACCAAGATCAACTGAATAATGTAATACCTCTAAATTTTTTTTAAACAAATTTTACGTTAATTAGAAGAGTATCTAATCAGTATTTTCAAAAATTCGACCCCAAAAAATTTTACAGATGAGAAAAGAAGAATATTAGTTTTTTGCAAATATCGCAAAAATTATAAATTGTTTGTTACTGAAAAAATTGGTCTTTATAAAATCATATACAAAAAAATCCCTAAAAATTGTTTCGTAGAAATCATTTCAAAGATGTACACTCAACAGAATTTAGATTGTCGCAGATCTAATGTAGATAATCCCTTGTAAATTATCCCTCGCTCATAAATTTAGGAGTACGGCCTATTTTGTTTATTTTTTTAGGGTTTCTTCACAGTTAATGCAAAGGTTAAAAATGAGTTTAAAGTTTGTCGTATAAACCTAAAAATTTTTGATAATTTTTAATTTATTAAGCTAAAATGTAATCATTTAAAAAGAACCTACCTAATAAAATCATTAAAAAATATATTAATAAAATGTAAAATGCGATATTTAAAGTAAAAATTAACAAAGTTAGTAATTGTTTTATAAAAATTGGTTATTATTATTTTTTTATAAAAAAAATTATGTAAACAAAAATGAAAAAAATGCAATTAAACTTTAGTTTACAATTAACTTGACTATTTTGATGTTTTGTTGATTTAAGAAGTAATAACAATTTAAAATATTATAACAATTTTGTAGGTAGAAAACTGCTGCTTAAAATGCTGTTTTAGTAAAATCTTGCTTAAAATACAAGAAAAGTCTTTTCAAAAGTAATAAATAACACAATAGGTAATTTCGTAAAATATTAAAAGCTGAGTCTAAATCGTTATATATAGTTGTTAATTCAATTATAAACAGAGACGAATTTGCTAGTTTCTTCTGAAATAGAATTTGCAACAAGTAATAAATGACAACTAATCCGAAAGACGTCAAATAAAAGTATTATTTTAATACAAGAGGTCCATTCAACCTAGGTTTTTCAAATGCTTCAAATTTTCTAAAGTAGCTGTTGTTTTTCAAAAGTCGTTTGAAATAAAAAAAACTCTACTACAAATTGGAAAAATATATGTTCCTACAAATATTATTCATAATTAAATATTAATAAAATTTACTGAACCAACAGAAATGTGTATTCTGCAATATGATGACTATTAGTTTTTACAACAAATAATTTTAACATAAATTAATATAAAAATGAAGCTATATTATTAACGTTTATTATAAAATATATAATATAAAATATAAAAAATAATAAAATGGTGATTTAATCAACACGTTTGTAAAATTTATTTTTTGTTAATCGTGTATTTACGAGTTTTGTTATGGTTGAGGTATGAGGTTTAAAACCATTATGCTACAATGCTAGAACCAATCATAACAAATATCTTGACATTTCTAAATACTGTCCTAAAATTTTGAAATTGAATATTTTTTAATTTACTAAAATTTAATCAACGGAACAGTTTATTCAAAAGCAAATAGCTATATACAGTGAATTCCCTTTAAAAGGAGCCATATTAAATAACTTTGTCGTTAATAATTTTTAAGAAAAATTTTGATACAGATCAATTTTTGATGGAAAACGCTCAATTTATGTTTTTTGTTATAAACAACAAATACAATGCATTTTTTGCAAATAACTTGACAAAATTTATACCATCGCACTCTTTACAAAATTAAAATACCTCTTAAATAAGAGATCACTCAAACTCTCTTGTAATTAAAGATTCTTGAGATGGGGATTACTGGATTTAGAGGGTTGATGCAATAAAGTAAGTTTGGCTTTAAAAATTGTTCTTTTTTCCAAAAATAATCCTTACGAATTTTTGCTAAAATAACCAAGAACAAATTCATTTAGTGTAGCTTATTTTTTTAAAATTAGACACACTGTATGAGTCTCACAACAAAACAGTAGCTTTACATCATCAATTAGTATTACACATTTGTACTAAAAATAAGTGATAAAAACTTTGAACATTTAATTGTTATTTATATTTGATTATAGACTTAGAGGTGTCTATTCTCTTTTCAAGTTTAGATATAAACATTTTAAAAATGAGATTTTTCTTGTTGCCTAATAATATAATATACAAATTAAATATTTTTGTCCTTTTTAACTAGTATAAATAAATTATGTCTAGTTAGTGTGGGCTAATGATATCAATGGTATAATGGTATCATTTGTTCTAACCTTAATATTATTTTTTGTTTATTCGGTATTGCATTATTATAGTCTCATGACATTATATTAGAAACAATACGAGAGACAAATATTTCGACTTGTTTCTATAGAAGTTGTCCAATATTTAAAAATTATATTAGATATTTATTTTACTGTGCTTCAAATATTTTAAGGTTTTCCATATATTTCAAACAAACCAATAGAAGAGACACCTAGTATATTTATAAATGATAAATTCTACGAAAAAAGTCCAGAAAACTGTTTTATACATCATTTTATAAACGACTATTTCTCCAATAATAAGAAATTGGAGGTCTTTGAGAATATGTATAAGACATCTAATAATCTCAACAAAAATTCTGCTTAGTCAGCATTTTTCTCAAAGTTTTGCAAGTTTTTTATTAAATTTTATTGGGCTAAATGGACTTTGACGTGATTTTTAGAATTACATTTTTATGTAATCGACAGATTAGATATTTCTCTAATCAATAAAATTTGCGTTTAAAAACATTAATAAGAGGTGTGAAGTCAGTTGATCTTGGTGTTTATAAAATTGTATAAATTAGTCTCTCTGTTTACCTACTCGTTTCTTAAAGTAATCATAGAAAAATAAGTAAGATATGAATTGATAATAATTTTATTTATTGACAATTAGTTAAAACTAAATGATTAATTTTAACATTAACTTAGGTATTAATCACAATTTAAACATTTAAAAAATATATGTATTACAAATTGCTTAAAAAGTGTTTACTTCTTGCCTTTTTATAATAGGCCTAACTTTTCATTAAAAGATTTTACTTAACAAGATTAGCGTCACAATTTCATTGCAATTTACGACAAACTCAAACTGTTTCGTCACTCTTGTACGGTTTTATTAGCTTCTTTGTAACTTCTCACATTAAAATAAACTTCATACAAAGTTTTACGAAGATGTTAGAAAACCCCATAGAGTTACTTAGCCTGGAGTCCGTATCGCTTTATTAGGTTAGTGGACAAGTGTGTGTCTCAAAAACTAACTTAAAGAAAACATATTTTATCGAATTAAGCAAGTTAAAAATAAACAAGTTCCTTTGAAAACTTTACTATCCAATTATAAGATGTCAAGAACATTTTTCCGTAAATGGTAGATTAATTTCCTGTGATGTCACAGTGTGGTATCGGAGCCGGAAAGCAGTCTGGATTGCAGCAGTGCTGAAAGTAGCCAAACCCCGGAAGCAGCCAATGTCCGCAGTAAGAACCCCGAAACCGATCCACTAAATGATGTGGCCAAACCGCAACTCCCAGAGGACCTTGTACAACCCCACTCACCATCTGCAATTATCTCGAAAAGTCGGAGATGTGCAAGGTAATTTTATCAAATTGGTTTTTCTGCACTTTTACCATTAACTTTTTAACTATTTTTTTTACATATGAGTATACACATTTACTTAAAATCTACGAGTTCAGGTAAAAAATTGATAGCAATAGAAAACACAATTTTACGCATAATGATCATCTACTATACAGTGTAGTGATAAAGTAAGGAACAAAATTCATAATTCTCTTATTAAATGTTTTTGAGCAAAACACTCGGACAGGTTATTTTTATTTTTTAATTTGCCACTTTATGACATAAAAATTTAACTTATGACGTCATGTATTTTTGCGCAATTTATGTTGACTACTTAAATTTACAAAAACTAATTTTTTACACTCAAATCTGACACGCAATACTGTTTACTCTTTTTTTACAGAAATTGTCAAAATGACAATAAAAGTTAGGATCATGTGCTGAATAACATAAATGGGTTATTTTCTCAAAAAAAATGTTATCTAAGGTACCAATTTTTTTACACCATCAATTGAGTAGTTGGACCGCCTACAAAAAACACCAAAAAAATGGGGTTGTCATTTAAAAAAAACTAATGATTGCGCAATAATACATGACGTCATAAGTCAAATTTTTATGTCATAAAGTGGCAAATTAAAAAATAAAAATGACCTGTCCGAGTGTTTTTCTCAAAAACATTCAATAAGAGAATTATAAATTTTGTTCCTTACTTTATCACTACACTATACAGTGTGTAAAAGCCAAATGGAATAAATTTATTATTTCGGTTACTGTACATATTTATAAAAATCTAAAAACAAGTCAAACTTAAATTATAAATTGACATTTTTCAACGTAAAAATGCTATCCCTACCCTCGACCCTCTTCGAATGACAGGTACAACCCCCAATTTTTTAAATAAAAAGTATAGGCTTGTGATATATCGTTTAAAAAGTCTCTTTATTCTCTACTCAAAAATGTTATTGTTTTCAAGTTTATTGCAAGAATGAAGATAGAATTAAATAAAATCATGTTATTACAGAAATTCGCTATAATATACTCAAAATGTAAAATGTAATGGAAAATGTTGCCAAGACGTTCGAGGTGCACATTTTGAACATCTACTTCATTGACATTGACCGTTCTTTTTAGTGTTTTTCATTTTAATAGATTTTCCATTGCATTTTACATTTTGAGTATATTATAGCAAAATTTAATACTATCTTTATTCTTGCAATAAACTTAAAAACGATAACATTTTTGAGTAGAAAATAAAGAGACCTTTCAAACGAGCCTATACTTTCCATTTAAAAAAATGGGGGTTGTGCTTGTCATTCGAAGGGTGTTGAAGGTAGGGATCGCATTTTCATGTTGAAGAATGTTAATTTATAATTTAAGTTTGTCGTGTTTTTAAATTTTTTATAAATATGTACAGTAACCAAAATAATGAATTTATTCCATTTGTTTTTTTGGCTTTTGCACACTGGTATATTTATCAACAATCAATTTCAATCAATATTCAAATTAATTTAAAAACATTTTTAATTTTAACAACAAGCTACATGTTACGTAGGCCATATGGTGGTACTTTGTACGTATATCACCTAACAATTTATTAAATTATAAAATTTTTACTGACAAAAATGTCTCTTTTGTCTTCACCAACATTCTTCTCTTACACTGTAATATGTAGTACTTAATAACTACATTATACTTATAAGCTTATAAAAATATTTTTTTTTAGTTTTATTAGTTTTATTTAGGTTGTATTAAAAAACATTTAATAGCCATTTAATTACTAAAATTCTTGTTTGTTTTATAGAATTTTTAGCACATGAATGTTTTTTACTAAGAAAACGTGTGCGATTACAATTTTAAAAATAGTTGTTTTTTTATTATGTCAATTTGTCAAAGATAGGTTTGATAAAAATGTCTCCCTTTTTACTTTCTTCAACAATTTTCTTTTGAAGCCACTATTGTAACAATTTAAAACATTGAAGTTTTATTTATTTTATATTTAAATGTAATATTTTTTTAAGATGTCTTCCTTTAATTATTGCTAGAATTTTTAGTGACACCTTCATAAACATTTTATTGTCCTATAAATATCATTTCTTATTTTTTCTAACAATTTTCTTAAATTCAATAAATATTTAATAATTGCAAAAAGATAAATAAAAAACGATACTTTTTTTATTAATTTTCAAAAATATTTATAATTTTTTTAAAGCCGAAAATGTCTCCTTTTTTTATAATCAAGTTTCTAATAATTACTCGTAGTAACTTTAATAAAAATAATTTCGTGCTTAAAGATTCAAGAACTATCTCAAAAACACTTTTGAATGACCATGTTTGAACTAATTGAACAAAATTTGTCGAGAAAGAAGAAGGCTGTTTTGTTAACCAAAGGAGTACTTTTATAAATGTTAACAATTACAATATATCAAAATTCTAAAGTTTGTTTCATCAATTCATCATAAGTATGAAGCGATATTTTAATCAGAAATACAGCACTCCAGATAATAAAAATCTGCAAAAAAATGTTTGTCTCATCTGATTACAAAAATCATAACCTAAAAATTAGTTATTATAAAACATATAAGTAACAAAAAAAAAGTTGGACATATAAAAAATATAAAACAATTACCTACTTAAAGCAGGTATGTACAGTTTCATTACGTCTACATCCTAAAGTAAATTTACGATAATCTACGAGTGTAAGTCGATCTTTAAACGAGTGTGATTTAGTCAGAATTGACAGAAATTTTACTAAAAGGCTAAATGCCTGTCAATGGCGTACAAAAACAGGTTAGAATCTAAGAGGCTTTAAAAAAAATAGAACTGTATTACAATTCATTTTTAACAAATTCGTGATATATATAAATTTTAATTTAAAATTATTTTCCAACCTGCCAACCTAATAATTTATTAATTGGACGCTATGAAACTGCACTTGCTTCACAGGTTTTTCAAGCCAGAATACAGCGATTTAATATAAAGGGTTTTTCAATAAGGATGGGTCAATGTTAAAATGGAATAAAACAAGCTGTGTGTGAGGTATTTAAAAAAATCTTTTTTTATATGAAAGGTCCATGCATGCCTTTATTTATGGAATATAACATCGTTCAAATGTCCGCCGCGACTTCTAACGTCACCTTTGCGAGAAATAACTCTGCCCTCAAATCTTTCATGCAGAACGTCCAGCGTGGCGTCTGCTGTATGGCACGTAGCCCCGTTCTGCTGGAACCACATGTCGTCTACCTCCATATCGTCTAATTTAGGGCAAAAGAAATCTGTTAGCATTGTTCTGTAACGCTCGCCGTTGACGGTGATGGCCTCACCAACGTCATTTTCAAAAAAGTATGGACCAATGACGCCACCGGCCCAAAATCCGCACCAAACAGTAACTTTTTGTGGATGCATTGCAACTTGCTGAACCTCGTATGGGTTAGCGTCGTCCCATATATGGCAATTTTGAGTGTTAACGTAGCCATTCATCAAAAAATGCGCCTCATCACTAAGGCTGTGCAAAAACGTGGAGTTTTTGCCGCTCTATAATATACTAAACATGAGCTAAATGCCTGTCAATGGCGTAGAAATTTTACGGGAAACGCAAGCGTGTGGGTTGTTTAATCTTAACGGGATATTACCTGTATGTAGTACTCACAAAGCGTCCAAACCTAGTTGGTAAAATGTTAAAAATCACATCGGTAAAAATATTATATATAATATCCCGTTTACATTAAACAACCCACATACTTGCGTTTCCCGTAAAATTTCTACGCCATTGACAGGCATTTAGCTCATGTTTAGTATATTATAGAGCGGCAAAAACTCCACGTTTTTGCACAGCCCTACTCATCACTAAAGATGATTTTTCGACCAAATGTGGGGTCTTCTTCTAAACGGTTCGAAGCCCAGTCAGCGAACAAACGGCGTTGTCTATGGTCATTAACTTTAAGCTCCTGAGTCAATTGGATTTTGTACGGGTGTAATCCCAAATCCCGACGCAAAATTCGCCAAACTGATGTCTGCGAAAGGCCGAGTTCTTTGCACGACGCGGAATTTTGACTGCCTCGGGTTTTGCTGTACACTTGCACGTACGGCAGCAATATTTTCAGCCGATCTAGCATTTCTTTGACGACGGGGTGTTGGCTGATTGTTTACCGAACCCGTTGTTTCAAATTTGGTCACCAAACGCTGCAGAGTCGATTTTGAAGGACCACCGTGTCTTCCATAAAATGGGCGCAACGAGCGCAATGTTCGCACTAACGAACAGTCATTTTGATAATAAAGTTTTATCATATGGACGTGTTGCTCAATTGTGTAATTTGCCATGGTAATTTGGCATCAGTGACTGAATAATAAACACCAGATTATACAGACACTACCAAAAAAAACATGGCCACCACAGGGTGCCAACATCAACCCATCCTTATTGAAAAACTCTCTAGCTTACCACTCTAGCATACCAAGTTGCACAGTTTAGAAGCTAGAGAACGCCAAATTGGGAAATTAAAATTTGTTTTTATATTTTAAACGTAAATATCTCAAAAACAATACGTTTTAACGGAATTTTGCGTCCTTACTTATTTGGTCAAAATCTGTTAGTATATTGTTTTGTAATAACAAATTTAATAATTACTGATCAACTGATAATTAAGTTTTGCTATTATCAGGAAAAAGAAAACATTTAACTTTATTTGTATAGAAACCCTAGTAGCACATTTATGTAGGAACTATATAGTTTTCAAATGTAGTTTTTATTCCGAAATGTAACGCTAAAACTATGTAGAAACGGCAGAGGTATCCTATATAGGAACAATGTCGGAACGTTGTCGAAACAACATAGTAAGTAGGTAGTTTGACTATCTCGATCCTATATAAGCTAGCCTATATAGAGACTATATCGGGAGACTGAATAAATACATAAGAATTTCAGCGCCATCTACTGGATTTACGATATTTTATTATTAAAGTAACCAAAAGATGGAGCTGCTGTTACACAGGAATTATCTAATTTTTTTACCTCTATCCTATATAGGATAGCCTATATAGATACTACATTGTTACTTGACGTAAGAAACATATTGTCAGACTATATTAATTCACGATAAGTTTAGCGCCATCTGTTGAGTGACAAATAAAATACTGAGGAAAGTGAAGGAAACAATTAAGAATTAAGTTTAATTTTTCACATATTTATTAATATTTTATATTTACATTACATTTAAGGTATTTTGGCTTTACACTTGTCTTTTGCAGACACAAAAAAATGTATAACAGATTTCTCTATCATGTTTTTCAAGGAATCCGGAAATCTTCTCCGCAGAACATCTGGAAAAAATTACGATTAGTACTAAATCTCGGATAAAAATTAGATTTTATGTCTTCAGAAATTTATCTCAAAATAACATATCTGCCAAAAAAATTTAATAATTATGTTATATACTATGTCTCAGTAAGTTGGAACCATATGAGAAAGTTTTTTATTCTTAATTTTAGAAAAAAAACATTCTTCATAAGAAGTTTTGCATGTTTTAAAATATGAAATACAATAATCATCAGACATCAATTTTTTCAGTAGTATACGAGGTTTGTCACAAAATATGAATTTTAGTCAAGAGTAAAGTATCTTTAAATTTCACAATATCGAAAAATGTTATTAAAAAAAGTTGATCAGAGCTAAAAACTACGTTCAAATATGTAATTACAGCCATTTGCATTAAAAAAGTTAGTCATATTTAAAATTAAATTTTAATTAATAAAATTGTTAGAAAACATTAAGAAACTAGAAGGTTATTATGACTTTTATAATCACAAGAGATAAGTGTTTTTTCAAAATGGAAACAATATTGAACAAGCACAAAACCTATTTTTTCAATGCAAATGGATGTAATTGCATATTTGAACGTAGTTTTTAGTTCTGATCAACTTTTTTTAATAACATTTTTCGATATTGTGAAATTTAAAGGTACTTTATTTTATAGCATTTTCAGTGCTGCAATTTATTGAAAATCAACATCATTAATCGAATTTGATTTCTGTTTATTTAAAAACTCTGATTTTTTATTAATATTCTTTTGTCATATTTTTTGCAAAAATCTATGACTTTACCTAACTTTGCTGCTCATATTGTACGAATGGATACTGTAATAAAGAAATTAAACAAACAACATAATTAGACAACAAAATACTTACCACACATTTTAGGTAATTGAACACTTTTATCACTTCAATCACTGCACAAGATACGTTTTTAAATGCGTCTTTTCATTTAGAAAACTCAACGGAAAGTGAGTGAGCAACGACCCAACGACTAAACCGATATTGTGAAAACCCTATACCTAGCTGTAAAAATGTTTTCCAATGTGTTTGCAATTTAACAGGCTCTTTTAGTCTCACTTTTACTTAAACATCTAGGTTATAAAATAAGGATAGAAATAGTGTTTTGTAAACTGAGATCTATACAGCTATTTCAACCAGCAACAACGGATTTTTTAGTGTGCCCTTTGCTGGACATCTGGTTCCAATGTGTTTCGTTCTTTACAATTCGCATTGTTATTTTATGAGTTTATGACACATTTTAAGTAAAGCTCCAAAAACGTTCGGTTAATAACACTGCATTTTGCCGCCAATCATCCAAACTCTGAATTTTAATTTTCCAAGTATTAATTTGTTATTTTATTGTCATTTGATTTTACATAGCTTTTGAGCTGGTCCCGACTGGTGTCGAATAGTCACCAGCTTCTATACAATGAACAAATTTTTTCTAAACCCTAAAACCCACCGACCATGTGTCTCTATTAGAAAATAACAGAGAAAGTTTTAATATCACTCTATTTTAACAATTCGCAACGAATAAATCAATCAACTTAACAAGTAGAGAAGTTAGTATACATAAATTTGAAAAAAATATTTATTTTATTATTAAAGAAATATTTTTTGTTATAGTGACGCAAAATACATGTGAAATTAACAAAATTGTTTAAAAGACATTATAAAACTATAGTCTTTTTATTTTTCATCGAGGTGAAGTCGAAATTTTAGGTCTTGTGATAGCAAGCACATCTCATCACATAAAAAAATGTAGCATGCAATTAAAAAAAATGCGTGTGACGTCACAGCTCTGAAGGAGATGACGACACAAATGAGTTCAATACTTAATTTAAAATAAAAGTTGACCTGTTTTAACGTTTTACAAAAATATCATTCATTTTGAAAATAATGAATTTATTCTATAACTAAATACTTATACAAAAAGAATGTAGGATGACATAATTTATTCTATAACGAACAACTTTATACGTAGGCAAAGTAAATTCAATATTAATTAGACGATATAGTAACAATATCGCAAATAAATTGATTAAACTACATTTGCATACATATATACTATATATGTATGTACATATATACATCGTGCATAAAAACTATATAGTCAGACAAGACGAATCCAATGTTGGTTTAGCAATATTAGAACAACGTCGCAACTACATGGCTTATAGTACATTTGGATGTGCTAGGTTTGTCTTACACAGAAACTATGTTGACAAACAAGGTGAATCCAATGTTGGTTTGCCAATATCGGAGTGATATCGCAACCACATCAGTTATACTATGTTTGGATGTGCTATATACGTCCTACATAGAAACTATGTAGGCTATTGAACGTTGGTTCCAGACATAAAAACTGAATAGAAAGTATATAGTTTCTGCATAGTTCCGAGTTTTGTGCTACTAGGGAAATTTTATAATAAAAACGCGGGATATATTTTTGTAAAGAGAAAGAGCGCGTACTGCTATCAGAATTCAAGAAGCAATTCGAGCTAATTTTCAATTTTTTGAGTAATATCTGCAGCTTAGCTTTACTAACTAAATTTAAAAAAATCTTTTTATTGGACATAAAGAAAGTGAATAGCTATTCTAAAAATACTACTATGAGAGAAGTTGTTTTCTTATTCGGGTTTGATATCATTAACTGATTTAGTGACTTTTGCCAGTATTTTATTGACGTCTTACTATATTTTTACACAAAACTTTTGCTTTTTCCTCCTATACATATTTAAAATAATTACAATAACAACTATTATTTTTTTCTTCTAGAAGTCAGATTCTTGGAACTCAAGATCCCATCCTCTCTCTGGCTCGTCGGGACGTTACTGAAAGACACATCCAACAATGTGAAGCATGCAAAAACAAACCACTTTGCAAAAAATACAAAATGTGTAACACCTGCAAAATTTTCTGTGACAATATTTCCACAACAACAGCCTCAACTATCCAAGACAATATACCAACAGTGCGTCCAGATGGCGAAACTCAAATAACTGTTGTAGCGGCAACTGAAACTGCTACACCAATAGAAAATGTAGTTGTCGGTTCAAGATTCAAAGCACTTGAAGAAGCTTCACCACCACGATACTATTCACTAGCTTCGGTAGAGCCAGGAGTTTTAATGCGTCTACTTTCACGAATTTTCAATATACCTGAAAATTTTGATAAGTTTGTGATTTTGGGAAAAAAAAGAGGATCGATAGAAGAAGAAAATGATAGTGATATATCAATTATAGACTTGGCACAAGCTTTCGGAAACGAGAAAAAAATTACAGCAAGTGTCGAAAAATCAGGAGAAGTGAGAATGGATTTAGTAGAGAAGCTAGATAAAAGATTAGGAGAAGTTGATGAAAGTAAAACAAATAATGTTGTCGAACAAGTTTTGGATGAGGTAATCATTACAAAATTTTAAAAAGTAATTTTGATTTTAATTTTTTGCAGGAAACTAACAATGTTGGTCTCATTCAAGAAACTACAATTTCTCCCGAAACTAACACCAGATGCAATTTAGATAAAGCTGTTGATGATTTGATTGATATTATGCCACAACGAAGCAAACCAGAATCTTATTCTGAGGTAAAGCCTCAAACTCAAATAGTAGAATCTCAAGAATCTTCAGAAGAAATTAAAAATCCTCCAGTCATTCAAGACAACTTCAACATGGTTGGTAAGAATGTAGAAGATCGTTATGCTGATGATAATGAAGAAGCTAGACTCAGAGAAAACAGTGACCGGCCAAATTTAGTAAGCAAAAATTTGGATGATGGCTTTATTGACGATAATGAAGAAGCAAGACCTAGTGTTGTGTCTGAAGTAAAAGTGCCAAAAAATAAACCATCACCAATTCCGAAACAAATTAATCCTGTCGTAAACCCCGTTGGAGATGCACAAGAAGTTTTAATAGTTTCTGACAATACAAGAGAAATTCCTGCATCAGAAAATCAAGTTGCGGTCACCGACAATTTAGAAAAAAATGTTCTTGAAACTGTTAAAGACAGTCTAAAAAGTGTACCAATGGCACAAAATATTGTAGACACTGTTGATAAAAATTTGAGACAAAATCCAGAAATCGGACCACAAGAATTTGAAAATTTTCCAGTACAAGAACAAGAACCACAACCAATTTTTGTTGAGAGAACAAAACCCAGTCAAGCAAATTCTGACAATGTTATGAAAGTTATTAAAGCTCCTCAACGAGAAACAGTAGGTGAAACTTTAGACCCACAACAGTTTGCCACTCAGACTGATGTATTTCAACCTACAACATCTCAACTAGTCCCATCTACAATTCCCCCAAACATTGTAGAAATGGCCCCACAATTAGAAAACCGTGGCACATTTTCCGATTTGGAAAATCTCCAAGAAAAATCAACCTACTTTGGTGCTTTGGTTCCCGCAAACGAAGAATCTTCAGCTCGAGTAAAAAAACTATACTATGTCGGACAAGATATTAATCTTCCTTTAAAAATGTTTCAAGATGAAAATGGTGTAATGAAGTTGCGTGTAGATACTGACGCTCTTTGTAATTGTAAAAATAGGAACTGTACCAGGCCACATCTAGACGATAGACTTGTTGAAAATAATGTTCAAGCGGCAGTTCCCGAGTTGAAGGTTAGGTATGGAGATAATGATTTGATGGAAAGTTTTGTTGATTCGATACATACACAAGGAGAGAATTCGGAAAAGTTTAAAAGGTCTGCAAAAATTGATGAAATAACTGTTGAAAATCAAAGTAATGAAAAAATGTTCCAAACCGATAGATATGATAAAGAAGAAAGAAAGTTAGAGAATACAATTAAAAAATTAAGAAACAATTTTGAAAATGTTGATTCGAAAAATAAAGAGTTGCTGAATAAAGGAACTATTGCTCTTTATAAGCAAATTGAGACTACTAAAGATATCGGTAAAATGATAACATTAGCGAGTGATTTATTGTCATGGATGAAAGATTTAGCGACTGAACATTTAAAGGCTTAAATATGTAATTATGTTGTTTTTGTATTTATGATATTTTGTACTTTTATAATGTAACAGTTTTAACCAAAGTTAATACATTTTTGAATCTTTTTTCCGACTTTATGTAATATCCACACATTCTTTTGTAGGTCAATCAATAGACGATTTTTTCGTGTCAATAATAATACCAGGAAACCGACTATGCCATCACATTAAAAATATTCTGTAATTATATTACATTTCTTAGTCGCAATTATTGTTGGTTTAATTGCTAAAATTTAAAATCGTTTTTTTTCCAGTTTTTGCATATAAAATTGAGGATGGTTATTTAGTTTAGACCGATTTTTAATTTTGTGATAAAACAGCCACAATTAAAATGGTAGGTCGATTTATTAGTTTAGAAAAGTTGGCGAAATTTTCTAGGTTGGAATTTGAGCTTAATGTTGAGATTTTATTTATTCCATTTAAGCTGCATTGTTAATATGTCATTTCAGACAGGATTACGGTTCAAAACCTTCGCCAAAACGCTGTAAACTTTCTGTTTCAGCTCCTAAACTCGTACTGTTTTTTAATAAAATTATAAATAAAAATTAACAGAAATCGACATAAATATAAGAAAAATTGAAACAACAAAAACCAAATTTATGGAGTTTTTGTTGATTTTCATTTATGATTTTGTAAAAAAACAGCGCACGTCAAAAGACTGAAAAAAAATGTTTGCGGCGTTCTGGTGAGGATTTCAGACTGCAATATCGTTCTGGCATTTTGGATACCAACTACATAAGTTGTCCGAAATGACGTATAAAAAATGCAGCTTGAACGAAATGATTAAAATCTCAACGTCTTTATCATCTAAAATTTTCTGGCAACACTTTTCCACCATTCAATCGTTCTGTCATTTTTATTGTAGTTTTTTATCCCAAAATTAAACTGTACACCAAAAATTACCCTAAAGTAAATAACCACCCCCAATGTTCACTAGCTCTTCGACTAGCAATCTTGATGCTTTGAAAAACAAATTATAGAGAATTAAAAATGTGAACAAAACTGATTTGTGTGCTTTTGATTCCTCAAATTAGGGTTTTATATTTTTTAATGATTTGTACAAATAAAAATGTTCTCCCAATTTTATTTATAATTTATATTTGGGTACCGGTTTCGGCGATATGCCTTCCTCAGCCTAATTCAATATTCAAAATGTGCCCTAATTATGTTACTTTTTTTATTTTTAAACAATTAGTTACGTCCTATTCATTCCTCATAAAATTATTAGTCCTGGTTTGATACATTGGATTTCTTTTTCTCCTACGTTGTGTTAAAATTTATCACTTGTTAAAATTTAAAAAATTTTATAATACTTGACTAGAATTTATAACATTACACTTGACACGTTAAAATTTTTTACGAATATCATAATTGATTAAAATTTACAACAATTAGGGCCGGTTTACAGAAAGTGAAATTAACTTTAATTGTGATTAAATACCTAATTCGCGATTAAATGCCGATTTTGACCAATCAAACACGAAGAAAGCCGATTTAATCGCGAATTAAAAGTTAATCGCAATTAAATATTTAATTCACTTTCTGTAAACCGACCCTTAATGTATGAAATAATTCACACATTGACACGACGGCATTCTTAGTTTTTTAAAAAAATCATAACTATTCTCCAAATATTAACTGTAGAAAACATAACAATCTATTAAAAATTTTTTGATAAGGGGGATAGGGCTGATTAGGAAATTAAACAAACATTTCAGCTGACGTTTCGGTTCTTTACTGTAACCTCTTTCAAAGCTTCATGTTATAACTTATTTTTCATAATATGTATAAGTCCAATCCCCGTTATCAAAAAATTTTTAATATTAAAATTCTGGACATAAATAAAAAAATATAAAATTGCATATTTTCCTAATTCTAAGGTTTTAATTAGGGCTTCGTTTACGAATGGATTCACAAGTATTTGTAGAATCACAAAATTACACCAAACACATAGGTTCCCATTAAAAAAAAATTTTTTACATACACTTGGTATACTAAACAAGATGTCAGAAATCAGACATCATATTAAAAAACCAGACTAAAATTCGTAGAAAAAGGTTTTTACAGAATCAAAAGATCTTTAAAAATAAAAAGTAAAAGGGGTGTCTTACAGTGCACAGTAGGTATATTCGTATTTTGCGCTAAAATGCTGCAAAATAAGTGAAAAATATTTACACAAATGTTAAAACACAAGAGGGTCAAGCAAATTGCAATTATATGTCTGCAAAAATTCTAAAAATTCAAATATTAAGATCACGTGTACCAAAGCCTTGTAGCATAGTGTTATTAATCGCCATCATTAACATCTTTTTTGATTATTTTAAATAACTATTATTTCCTACTAAACAATTACAGAAAAACTGTTTTTATTATTTTATTTCTTTTAAAATACACAAAAATTTTCACCAAACATGTTTTTTAAATTGAATAAAGATCTGCTAAAGCAAATCAACAAGTCACAAGTTGTATTATTCATCCAAAACTTCGGATAGCGGTTTCGTAAATCTAGAATATCGTCTAAAAGGATTCTTCAGGTCAACAGATGTCGTAAGTCCAGGAAAAGATGCGTTTCCCCTTTGAAACTTCTCTATTTGATAATTCCAATACGACATAGCTGAGGACGTATATAACGGGTATTTCTCGTAGAGCTTTTTATTCATTTCTTCCTCAAGTTCATTCTTCTTTATTTCGATATTACTGCCATAATTGCCATCGTATTCCGTGCAGTACTTCTCAACCGGTGGAGGTGCGTTGCGTTCGCGGATTATTTCCTCTGTAGCTTCCTCGTATAACTCCTTTAAGATTATCGCTCTTCTTTTACCTACACATTCTCTCTCTTCTTGAACAGGATAGGGATATGTCGCTTTCATTGTGGACATCAAACCAGCGTTTGATGTTTTCGTGGATCCGTCTCTCATGAGCCATTTTCTGCTATCTCCTCTATGATTTTCTTGCCAACACTTTTCAGACACAATGCTGTCATCATCTTTGGTAATCGTATTTTCATCACATCCGTATTTTGGTGCATCCATTTTCGTTATTTAAAAGTAGAAAAATAATAGAATAAAATAATTTTGACCACAATTTGACACTGTTTCCAAGACTATTACAAATAGTTATTTATTTGTACATTAAAAATCATGAAAGAGACGATTTGTAACCACGGAAGCTAATTGAAAAATACAAAAACGCGTAACCACAGTATAGGAATAAATCAGTATGGACAGCTGATAAAAACTTGTCAAAAGCTGGCATCCCTTCACGTAAAATGTGTAAGATGGAGCCACTGATTTTTAGAATTTTAGGCAACTAATAATACAGATTTAATCTAAAGGGCTATAACTGTAAATTATGTAATATATAATCAAAAGACAAGGGTAAAACAACAATTAAAATAATTTTTATAGTATTTTATTTACAGTTATAGCCATTTAGATTTAAATTGTGTATTACTAGTTGCCTAAAAATCTAAAAATCAGTGGCTCCATCTTACACATTTTACGTGAAGGGATGCCAGCTTTTGACAAGTTTTACTTACTGATTTATTCCTATACTGTGGCGTAACGTTCGAGTAACTCTTTAAAGCTTTTTTTTGAGAGAGGGGAAATCATTTACGCACGCCAGCTTTTGAAAGCTGGGAGTGTAGGACTCGATCAGCGTTTGCTGGTAATACCCATAAAACCTCTCTCGGGCGATAGAGCTGCAAATCAGTAGAGTGCGAGTCAGTGACTCATATAGCTCAATCTAAGTGGTCCTTTCCCTAAGATCTTTAAAGCCTCCATCCAAGTAATGCATTTGCAAAACTCTCCTGCAATCATATTATTTGACAGTTTCAGTAAAAAAACTTGCAGTTGCCAAAAAAAGTTAGCCTTTCCAAACTTACAAGTTTTTTTGTTCGTATAACCGAGGTGCATTTAGTACCCATACCAAAAAAAAAAAACAAGTTATCAAATATCTTCAAATTAACTAAAAATATACTCTTTATAACTGATTTTTCGTAAATAAAATCCAAATCATGTTTTATTCGATTTTGCCTCAAAATAACATACAATAACATATAAACCTTAAACAAACTATTAAATCAATAGTTTATTTATCAGTTCTTTAACATATGTTTTTCAACTTTGTAACAAAGCTTAATACGAAACCGATTTGGGTGTCGTATTAGCCAATTCAGCACCCAATTGCGTGCGTAAAGTACTAGTGCAATTTTTTATTTTTTTTTTGGGGTTAGTAACACACATTTGAGACGTTTCAGCGTTTATGACAGCGTTATGAGATTATAATAATTTTATTCGAATAAATTTTGTTGCACTTGATGACCAGTATTTCTCACCAAGGTGTTTTTGTATGTAAGTCGCAATTAACCTATGAGACATTCAAAAATAGAGTCGGTAGAAGGCTTGAACAGTGAGGTAACTTCAACTTTTTTGTGAGGTTAGACGCTTTAAAGCGCTTTTGAGATTTTCCTTCTTGTGTTTATGCCAATTGAATTTTTTATCGGTTATTCAATCAATAACCGATAAAAAAGGTAGGTAAAAAAGAACCATTTGTGAGTTACTTACACAGAATTTTGGACAAATTTAAAAACACTTCAAAAAACATTTGACACTTTCATGACATTTATTACCAACTATCTCGTATTAACACCAAAGTCCTTACAGATTAAAAAATTACCATTTTATTCAAAAAACACGTAAAACGCGTAAAGTTCACTCTTTATAAAAACTCGCTCTCACGCTCGTTTTATAAACTTAAATTCGTGCCACAAAGTTGACTTTTCGAAACAAATTCTTTAATATACTACATATTTAATAATCAGCGGATTATAAATTTTAATCCGCTATTTTAAAAGAAAAATAATTTTATTGCTAAAAATCAAAATACAATCAAAATCATTTTCGCGTCAAGTTTTATACAAAAACTCTTTTATCGGTGTTTGGGTACGCTTCCACATTTAAAATTCACACTTTAAAACACACTAAACATTATTCAATAAAATTGAAAACAGCATCAAAGTAGAGTTTGCTGCGGCAATCTAACTGGAACTATTTCTACGACTTATACTATGTGTAACAAATAATTTCGATTCCATCGTTGCTTCTGCAGAAGGCAGAAATAAAAAATAAAACTTGTTTCGTAAAATTTATTCGTAGGTTTTACCTACTCTTCTTGCGGATGTAATCTACGATATAATTCTCAGCTACCAAACACGATGGCCATTCACCCTGTCTTTTCAGCTCCAGCATGTCCGCAACAGCGTCAACCTGCAGTGAAACAGAGGTCCATCGAAAAGCATGGTCAGTAAATAATTTTTTTTTAAAATATGTAGGAACGTCACAACACTAGGAATTTTTCGAACTTTGTTTTTTCCGACGGGTTGGACCATTATGGCTCTTCCATTTTGGTAATTTACAAAAAGACGCCTATGCGCTATTTTAGCCGGTCGTAGTTTTGCGTAGATATTTTTTAGCCTCGTGAAAGTTAATTATTTTTGCTTATCAATTAAACGTGAGTTAAATATTAAGTTACAATACCGACACTGTAAAATGTCAGTTTTTTGTAATACCTAGTTATTAAGAATTGTTTGTTACTAAGTAAACAACCTCTTAACGACCACGGTCTGTTGTAAGATGTAAAAAGCATCTCGACTGTTAAAAGGTCTTTTACATCTTGACAACAGAGGTCATAGTACAAGTCCGTTAGGTAGCCTTTACTGCCTCGCCAGTTTATTCGACTCGTTCTTCGAGCTCGTCCCACAAATTTTCCGACTCGGCCGTAAAGGCCACCCTAACCGACTTGTACTATAATAGCTATTTATCGCTCATTAAATCCAACAACGCCATAACTCAAAAACAAAAATTTTTGTTATATTTATGATTAGAATTTATTTTGTATTGTCTTTTAGTTGCTAGACAGTCATATCTGTAGCTAAAAAACTTACCAAAATATGGCACTAGTTTTGTACCACGTCACCACTTTAATTTGTATTTTTTATACAGTAAATTTTAACTTTAAATTGTGTCTATTCAAAAATAAGCTTTCAAGCTTTTCAATAATAAGCAAAAATAAGCTCAATAAATAGCAAAAATAAGCTCCGAGCAGACCTCGAAGATAGAAGCCACCCAAAAAATGTCCAAAAAGCTACCGATACCGATCCTAAAACCGATAAGACAAACTCAACCCCAGCCGAAAAATGATAATCAAGATGCAGGTGAAAATGGCCAATGAGGTAACCGTAGATACTAACGTTTTCTACAACATAGAATTTCAGGCCAATGATCTGGAGTTTGAACGGAATTTCTTAGTCTGTTCGAATTTAACAAGTCCGATAATCCTTAGGTCGGACTTTATCATGAGTCAACAATTGGTGTTGAATTTTCAATCCGGTGAAATTTCCCACCAAAGCCGAATTTTGTTGAACATAAAATAACCGCTAGCTCAGGTATCGACTGAAATTCCCAACACCGATACAGTTGAAACCGCAACTGTAAGGGACGAATTCATCATGAAGGAAACAGCTGCATTTGAGGATCTCCGAGGAAGAACCGATATGGCTAATGCGTCTAATTGATCCGTCTTCGATCAGGCAGCAATGTCGGCCACAAAATCTAGCTATGCAAGCTATTATTGATGAAGAAGTCGACCGAATGATGCAAGAAGACATCATCGAACCGCCTGAGAGTCCTTTGAATTCTCCAATTGTCCTGGCTGACAAAATGGACGGTAAGAAAAAGATTTCCGGCAAATCAACTCCGTATCTCAAAGAGATGCCTATCCGCTTCCTCATATTAACGGCATCTTGGACAAACTCCGGGTAACAAAATATTTTTCCAAAGTGGACCTAATAAAGAGATATTGGCAAGTTCCTCTGCATGAAGAAAACAAACCGATTACAGCTTTTATCGTACCGAAAAGAAGGCTTTTCCACTTCAACATTTTTTTTTGGATTTCACTCGGCTCCCGCCACGCATTCCGAAATCTGAAAAAAGCCAATCTAATTCCAAACTGGAAAAAATAAGGAAAAAAAAAATGTATATTAAAAACCTTAAACCCGCTCATTAATAATTTGCTTACATAAATGAACCGCAGACACTATATGGGGGCCTGGAGATCTCCCCATTACATGGAGTTTTTCAAGGAAGAGCAGGATGTAACAAAGCGTTTCCATTATTACAGAACGGAGCAAAATAAGGCTGATATTGAACCGCGACGTCATCCGAATACGTCATGCCACTTCCACTACCATCACGTACGCTTCCCACTAATAACCGACCACCACCAACACCTCTCTACTCTTCTCCTTTCGTTTCCCTCGCCTATAGTCAAGAGTATATATTGCACTTTGCCGCCCCCAGAACTTTACTTACGAGCGCATTAACCTCATAAGTCACTTCCCCCAGATCCCTCACTGGTGCATCAACCCAACGGCTTCCTCCTTCCTGAAACCGCTACCCACGGTGCATTAACCCATGGGTATTCTACCACTCCTCCTCGACGAGTGCTTCCCGCGCATTAACCCGCAAGACACTTAGAGACCGACACGTGGAGAACAAGCTGCCAAAGACGACGAAACCGGAGTGTCGACTTCAGCGGTGTCACAGTTTTATCGAGACAGGTTTAAGTTGTTATTAAGAATTATCATTTTGTTTTATTTTATTTTTGTACATAGTTTTATATATGTATATTTAATAAAAGCCCATTATAGCTACGTCTTTCTATCTCTCTACGTCACTCAGGACCACCGCAAAGAAAACATCGTTATACTATTTATCGTCAACAACTACTTACATTATTATTTTTGTAAATTTGAGCCAGTAATATTTTGGATTAACATGAAGATATCACATGTGAATTTAGCGCCAAAAGTTTGTTGAGGTTAGGAAAACCGTCAAACGGTGCGTTTGCAAATTGCAGTTTCCCTCGTTTTTCTATAGACGGTTTTTCCTTTTCTAAATACCTTAAGAAATGCGCAAATGGCTGACATCCCCTAATCATACGCTTTTTATTTGATTTTTCAAATATTTCTTTTCATTAAGCTTACAAGATTCATAGATGGCTAAGAAATAAATCCAAAAGATTGAATACTTAACATTAACGTCACATTATAAATATAATATAATTATAATTAATAATATTAGTACAATAAAATTCGATCCATTTTTTTTTTTCAAAGTAGTCGTATTTTTATACACAAATAATAAAAAATCAATCAAAATTCTTACATAATAGTGGCTAAGCGCTTTATGATCAGTGCCTAAATAATAATGTAAAAAGGAATATTATAAAAAAGTTAGAAAAACTTACCAAACTTTTGTCAATAATAAATTAAACACATAAAAAAATTAAAATGTATGCTAAAAATGGAATAAATCGTTATCTTTAGCAAAAAGATGTTGAAGTATCTGAAAGCATCAGATAGATGTCTTCTATACTAAGTCGCACAGAAGATTCAAGTGTAAGTCACCAAAAAAGATAGCCTTCATAGAGAAACGTCTGTAGAGGCCTGCAAAAACAGAAAATATTGCAAAAGTAAATAGACCTAAGGTACAAGTAGGTAGCCTATTTAAGACAAACAATCTTTTAGAGTGAACAATGTTACAAAATATATTCGAAAACTTAGCGAGCGCGCACCTGGGAATCCTGATGTTATATTTCCAAAATTATCACGAGTGATTGACACGCTTCTGACGCAAACGGGAATAGACACAAACTTACTGGAAACGGCCTTTGATGTATGTAAACAGTAAAACCCCTTGAATGAGACAGTAAGGCAATGAAATAGAGCGGTTATAACGGACGAATCAACGACGATTATTCAAGACGATATAAATCTGTTATCCAGTTGCCAGTCATTTTTAAATTATTTGTGTAAATTATTTTACTAATTATTATTTTATTGTTAAATGATTTATTAGTCAAAAAAATCAACTTTATAAATTATAACATATTCGTATTGAGTGTATGTAGAGTCGAAATCAAATGTGAAAAAGACAATGGCGGATCGGCGCGACGCACCAATTTTTTCTCTTGGACGAGTCCATTCCATTACAAGGTGAAGCCATGTTTAACAGAGTCGGCTCGTGAACTTTCATACTATTATACAGTAACTCTGCTGAGTAATATGTGTTGTTTTTTTTGAATATACTATAATTTATTTTAATTGTAAGTTTATTATATTAAACATCAACAGCCACTACATAGTTACACCTCAAGTATTAATATTGCTCCCGAAATATTGTTAATTGACGCCTTCATGTTACGCCACTGGTGTCAGAATCAGTCTGAATCAACACGCAGATTAGGCTCCGCCCTTGTCTTTTTCACATTTGATTTCGACTCTACGTTACTACCAATATCTTAGAGTAGTATCTACTTATACTTTCTTATACATACGTGTAGTTACATAGTTTTGTATAGATAAGTAAACTCATATCAAAATTTTTTTTTTTATTTATTTTATTGGCTTTTTTTGTACCGTTTTATTTTATCTGTGTTCATTTTAAAAAGATATGTCTTAAATATAACAGAAAATATTTTGTTAATTTGCATAATACTAATTGTAAATTTAATAAAATAAAAATCAAAACTAAGATGTTAAATAATAATATCCCATATAAATAAACATAAAAATAAATAAATATATTCAGTCCCTGACCTTCACATCTATTTATATTTACGTTTTTTATAAAGCGTTATCAGAGTTCAACCAATGGTGAGCAAACACATAACTATTTGTTTAATTTCACAAATAATAAACGAAACAAAATTCACCAGATGGCATTCACTTTGTTACGACTTTTATTCGTTTTGTTAGAGTGAATCTACGCTAAATTTACTCTAGCCATTCCTAACTTTTCTATTAATCAAGCCAATTGAGATATTCCGAGCTGCGAATGAATATAACCTAGTTCGTGTTGAATTTGTGAAATATTGTTTGGAAAAAATGTCTGAATTGCCTGAAACTTTCATCGCTGGCTTCCACGATGAAAATGCAGTCAGAAAAATGAAGTATAATAAATTTGGTAACACCGAAATGAGTGTGTCGCAGCTGTCTCTTGGGGCAGGAGGATTTTGTTTGAATTATGGGTAAGATAATTTGTTTTCATATTACTTTTTTTTTTTTCATTATACTCAATTCCAGAGAATTTACTTTAGAACAATGCAGAGCGACAGTTCACGAAGCTCTCAAAAACGGTATAAACTATATTGACACAGCTCCATGGTACGGCCAAGGCGTATCTGAGGAAGTTTTAGGAAAGGTTTTATTTACTTACCAAAATTATACTCATTCTTAAAATAAGCAATTTTAAAGTGCCTCGAGGGAATCCCGCGTAAAGCTTATTACATAGCCACGAAAGTAGCTCGATATGAAAAAGATCCTAAATTAATGTTTGATTTCTCTGCTAAGAAAACGAGAGAAAGCATTGATACGAGTTTAAAGAAACTGAAGCTTGATTATGTCGATGTCTTACAAGTTAGTAACAATTTTAAAAAAAGTCAAATATATGTATTTATATAAACCATTTTTTTTTCAGGTACACGATATCGAATTTGCACCTTCATTAGATATCGTCATTAATGAAACTCTCCCAACAGTTAGAGAAGCACAAAAACAAGGTAAAACAAGATTTATAGGAGTAACAGGATATCCGGTTTCAGTTTTGGCCGAATGTATTAAAAAAAGTACGACTAAAATTGATTCAGTTTTGTGTTACACAAGATTATCAATGCTCAACCAAACCGTTAAAGAATATCTGCCAGTCTTTAAAGTAATTAATTTTACTGACTTGATTTAAATACATTTGTATTTTTTTAGTCTAAAAATTTAGGTATCGTAAACGCAGCTCCACATTGCATGGGTTTGTTAAGCAGTGCAGGACCGCCAGAATGGCATCCAGTTACTCAAGAGATTAGGGATACGTGTACTGAAGCTAGAGAATATTGCAAGGTAATAAATGTGTTAAATAAATTCATAATTTATTATAACTGTAAATATTTAAGAAAAATGGTGTGGAAATTGGAAAATTGGCTTTGTATTATGCTCTCAATGAAGATGGGCCTCATACTATTCTTGTGGGGATGAATAACCCTGATTTGCTCAAATGTAATCTTGATGTCCTGTATAGTGGATTAAATTCTAAAGAAAAAGAAGTTTATGATCATGTTAAAGAGTAAGTTTTGGTTTTTGAAAACTCTATATTTAATAAAACAAAATTTTTAGTATTCTTTCAAAATTAAAAAAGACTGATTGGGAAGGTATTGAAGTAGCCCGATATTGGAAATCTGTTAAAGCTTAATAATTATAATAAGATATGTATTAAGATTTAGTATAATAATTTCATGTAAATATTACAAATAAAAACTAATTATTTGCATTTACCGAAAAATGTTTGTTTAAATTTATGCTCTATTCAATACAGAAATTAAGGAATTAAATTCTGTAAGTTGGATAAACAATAATTTAAAAAATGCTATCAAGATCAAGAACCGTTAGAACTGATTATAAAATATATACCTACAAACAATTTATTTAAAAATATATATATGAAATACCGCGAGATCAAAATTAAAAAGATGAGAGGTGAATTTGACTAGAAACACTTTTGTCTTAACTTGTACTATCCTTTTGTAATAAATTGTCAAATTATGCTACATTATGTTAGTGGGCCTATATTTTTTTATATTTCTAGTGACTAGTTTCACCATTTTTGCTACCATTAACTAAAAATTGAAAAACATGCCAGTGACTAACGTAACCGGCTTTTAACAAATTTGTTGAAAAAAGCTGCAATAAACCAAGATAAAAAATTTTAGTCATAAACATCTGCGATTCAATAAATTTTTAATCTCTCGATATAATAAATTTTTGAAAACCAAATTTATAACTATTAATAACCAACAAGTTTTAACCATCTTGTAACATACCTTTAAAGAAGTTATAGGGTAGCCATAAACTCATAACTATTGTACCGGGTGAATCAAACAAAATTAGGCTCATCCCTTTTTTAAATAGTATGTTTTAAATTAAATGACTATAACTTTGGATTTTTAAATGGAACATTATGTATATTTTTATATTTTTGGAATCTACATTAAATTCTGAGTCTAAAATACTACTTTTTATAACTTTTTGTGAAATAAGAAATTTTTTTGCAATTTTTGTTTTTTTTATCTAGAAAGCTGTGATAGCAAAAAAATATTTCTAAACAATGTAGGCAACCATTAAAAAATAAAAACAGTTCCATAAATAATCTAATTTAGAAAATACACAAGTTTAAATTAGATTAATTTAGTTTTTCCGGTTTAACTCATTTTTTTCAAATGGAACAATAGTGTGGCTCACTTGACATTTTAAAATAACGTTTTCTTTGCCAATCCAATGATACCAAAATTTTGAAAATCTACTCAGTAGTTTATGTAGTATTGACAAAAATATTTTTTTTAAATATGAAAAAAATTTTATATTAAAGAAAAATTTCAAAAATGCTAGCATTTTAACACAAAAATGAAACAGAGAGCTATTAAACGTAATTTGTAATCTTTTTTGTGGTTTGCAGCCTGCTTGAATTTTAGTTAACTTTTAAGGATTTTTTCCAAAATATTTTTGTCAATATTACAAAAACTACTGAATAGATTTAAAAAATTTTGGTATTTTTAGAGTAACAAAAAAAAGTTAATTTAAAACGTCAAGTGAGCCACTATTATTCCATTTGAAAAATATGAGTTTAACCGGAAAAACTAATTTAATCTAATTTAAACTTGTGTATTTTCTCCATTATATTATTTATAGAACTGTTTTTATTTTTGCCTATATTGTTTAGAAATATTTTTTTGATATCACAGCCTTCTAGATAAAAAACAAAAATTGAAAAAAAATTTATTTCACAAAAAGTTATAAAAAGTAGTATTTTAGACTCAGAATTTAATGTAGATTTCAAAAATATACATAGTGCTCCATATTAAAATCCAAATTTATAGTCATTTCCGGTAAAATCGGAAATGATAGAAAGTTTATTTTTTACTCAATTAATGGGGATTTTCTAATATAAGTTTTCCGAGTTTCATTTTTTTTAATTTAAAAAATACTATTTAAAAAAGGGGTAAGCCTAATTTCGTTTACACCCGATATATTACATTAAATTGATATCTAATCTTTCTTCAAAAAAAATATTTTGTTCTAGGAATTTATTTGACCTATAAAACTGAAGTTCAAAAATGTCTAACAAATTCAATCTACAAAATTTATTATTGAAAAAAAATGTTAGATTTTGAATAAAACCCATTTTTATATTATTTATCAAATATTTAAGTCTAATTTATTACTGATAAGTTGGGGCAGTAACAAATCCCCGGCTCATCACTAACAATTGAAGTAGATTTATAACCTGGGAATTTGTTACCAGCTACCTTAACCTTCAAGTTTCCACAATAGTCGTGTGTCAATTTTATGACAAATACCATAAACAAGAAACCACCACTCTGACGGAGCCCTTTTTTGAATAAAATTTACGAGACTCATAAATTATAAAAAAGTAATTGCTTCATTGTGTTAAAATATATCTGTACACAAAAATCGTTAACGTTAATTTATTATCAAATGAGCAAAAGTGAAAAAGTAACTGTACAAGTAAACAATTTGAAACTTGTTGAAAATCTTCTTCTATTTGAAAATACTACCTACAATTTTTTTGAGAATTTTCGGTATATTCTCTTGTAAGACAAAACTCAATATACCTGGTAAATACATGGTATAAACAAAAAGTACCCTTAAAATTGTATATGTACCATTATCTTAATACGACACCTGATCGACGGAAACCAATTCAACCATAAACGGAAATAAACTCGGTTATCATTAGATATAATTGTTATAAAAAAATTTGGAAAACAAAGCGTCTATTACGTTTTATGTTTGACAAATAAATAGGTCAACGACCCATAAAACAGAGAATAAATTGAATTAAAAATTGTATTTGAAATGATAAATAAAAATCGAAATACACCCAAAAATTCTATTTTCGATAATGTAAAAATATATTTACAATCTACTAACGTAAATTACAAAAATGGCATTGTTTTTACACTAAAAATAATACATCAAAATTCAGATATAAAGAACTAGACTTGTTGTCTTGAACAGTAGGCCTTAAATCATCTTTTGATCAAGCTACACATACAAGTAAAATTACGTCTAGGACAAAAAAAAACCTGCGGTATGACATTATAAACACACCTTACATACTATAAAAAGTTTGGAGAGAAAAAAGTAATCAGTAGCTAAACTATAAAACTAGAAATGAGACATAACATAAATTACTGAAAGACGGAGTGAGAATTATTCAAATGAAAATATGATATTATAGTTACTTATTAACTACTTACTTAGACTCGTATGTACACATCTGGATTAATCTGAAACAAATTTATATAGAAAATAATAAAAGTGTTTTTACCCAATTAATTACCTTTAGATGTTATTCTCTGCTAGCCAACTGTTGTATTTGTAAGGCTTGTATATTGGTAAGAAGAATTTCAGGTACTACCGGTTTAGGTAAAGGAATTGTGATTGGAGGCGGTTCATCCGTATCTTGTTTTATTTTATTTATTGGCTGCAGTCGTCTTATATTACTTACAACATTCAAACCTTAAAATTTATACAAAAAATTAGTACCAAACAGAATGTATAAACGAATATTTCATGAAACTTAAGGTTTTTGTGTGTGTTCACTAGAGTGGGCCAAAAAATCATCTATTTTTTTTTAACTTCCGACACTGAAAAATTGGTTCCTAGGCACTTTTAAAAAATGCTTTTTCAAGATGAGCTCTTAATTTTAATAGGAACGACTCCCTCATCGCAGTTTTCTATTTTTTTTCAGTTTCATATGGCAAAATCCATATCTCGTCACTACTTGATTGTACAAAAAATTTGTTTACATTTTTTGTAAGAACGCTCTAAAAAAACCGCTCTTTTTTATAACTCTTACCGTTTAGAAGATATCAGAAGTCAAAGTTTGAAGAATTTAACAAAAATTTCTTTTTCATTTCTCAATTTTATAACTCGTGAACAAATAAATATTATAAAGTGCGCAACATACGGTTTTGTAGGAAATTAAATGCTCTACAAAAAAGTCGTTTGTGGTTAATTGATTACTCCAACCACTTTAAAAAAATTGGGGATTTTGTATCAAATTTTGGTTTTTAAAATGCAAATATCTTCTAAATGGTTAGAATAATCAATTAACCTCAAGAGATCTTTTTTATAGAGCGTTTAATTTCCTACAAGGCTATATGTTGAGCATTTTATAACATTTATTTATCTCTGAGTTATAAAATTTAGAAGTAGAAATAGAATTTTTGTTAAATTCTTTAAACTTTGACCTCCGATATCTTCTAAATGGTAAGAGATATAAAAAAATTGTAAGATAACTTTTTTGTAGAGCGTTTAATTTCCTACAAAAAATGTAAATACAAATTTTTTGTACAATCAAGCAATAACGAGATATGGATTTTACCATATGGAACTGAAAAAAAAATGGAAAACTGCAATAAGGGAGCCTTTCCTATTAAAATTAAGAGCTCATCTTGAAAAAGCATTTTTTAAAGGTACCTAGTTTTAAGTACCTTTAAAGCCTTTTTTGGCACACCCTAGTGTTCACTCTTTAGTATAAAAAAAATATATAAGTGCGAAGGTTTGGTGATCATAAATCTTCAATACGGCTGGTTTTAACAGGAATCGGCAAAAGTACATACAAATACATACTAGAGGGTCAAACGATATAATATAAAATCTCCATTCTTAACACGCCGCGTAAATCAAGTTTTATCCGCACCCCTAAATTTGATCCGCACCCTTAATTTGACAAAAATTGTGAGTAATTTTATGAAATAGAAGATAATTTTGTCAAATATTTAAATTGACTATTTCTACACTTACTTTATTTTTGGTTAACTAATTATGAAATTAACCCAAACGATTTTTTTGTCATGCTTAGTTTGC
The DNA here is from genome assembly GCA_029207805.1 of Tribolium confusum. Taxonomy (NCBI): domain Eukaryota; kingdom Metazoa; phylum Arthropoda; class Insecta; order Coleoptera; family Tenebrionidae; genus Tribolium; species Tribolium confusum. The sequence continues at coordinate 26,166,169 of JALGAY010000004.1, forward strand.
GATAGAAATCATCTAACAAACATAGAAATCTGGCACTCTTGTGCGCCGCTTTACATGTAAAGGAATCAGATCTCCATTTTAGTTAACGGTACATCTTCCATTCACAAATGTGGAGCTTTGCAAGTAAAATAGAAGACAGGACAGTCAGATTTGTGTTATTGTTAGCGGACTTCTTTCGATAACCAATAAATGCAGGGTAGAAAGATCCTTACTTTGAATATTTTCGAATTTTTATGCTCTCAGAGGCTAGAAATAAATAAAAGACCATCTCTCAAATAGCACGTTTCCATCTCAATTTGATAGTATAATAAAAAAAATTTTTTGGAGAAAATAAATAACAGCTGTGTTATGCAAATTTAAAAAATCTGGTTTCAACAAAAAAAAATTGACAGCTTGATATTGTAAACAGATTTTAGTTTTAAATATTCTACAATTTGCTTGATCTAATTTAGAATTTATTTTATTGAAGTGTTAATTAAATTAGTAAAGTTTAAGTTTAATAAAATAGATAATTTTAAATAATCTTTATCAATTTATAAAAAACCAAATTTGCCTCATACCTTTGTTTTTGACAGGATCCTATTGTAATAAAGGTAATGATAGAAACAAAGGAAAGGTAAGCAAATAAAACTATAAACATAAATCTTCTTACTAGTACTAGCCGGACCTCGCCAACCCTTTTAACAGCGTCATTATGACAGTCTAATGACAATTGCAGTGTCATAAAAACCACTTTGAATTTGGATAAATCTACATCAAAATGTCTATAGATCTTGAGATATTATGTTGTAGAAGTTTTTGCTCAAAAACTATGAAATTGTGTTGTCATAAAACGTGCATCAAAAAAAAAAAATTCTAGTGTACATGTCCAAAACCTAGTAACATTTCAAATCGCAAAATTAGATTTAGCATCTTTTCAACAAGGACTATCAACTGTTAGAATTTATAAAGTTACTTCAAAAACGCCTGTATCTGATTTTAACATTAAAACTAGGACTATCACCAGGAAAAATTTCTGCATATAATTTAAACACTCACTATATACCAAAAAAATCGCTATAATACGTCGTATCTCGTTCAAAAACGACTTTTCAAAAAAATTTCTACAATGTATATCTCAAAAACTATAAACATTTATATAAGACAATTTTGGTTATTTACCGTCCTTTTAACAAAAGGTATCACTTGTTAAAATTTCTAACAGCGCTTCAAGAACACCTGTATACAAAACAATGTTAACTGCTAAAATATTTGAAAAGACAATGGTATTTAAGTGTTCTTGAAATTAATGATTACAATCTTAATGTAAAAATTACAAACTAAAAAGAGGAAACTTATATAACTTGGCGTAATGTGGGAAAAAAATTAAAATTTAATTCTGACAGTTTTGACATTTTAAACAAACCATACTTTTCACATATTACCCGGTATGACCACTATATCTATTGCTTTTTCCCATGATCATTACCTTTAGATCGCTACATATGATATATCTTTTCCTTACTTACCATGAACACTCCTTTTGTGTTGCGTTAGCAAATACCCCATTAGAAAACTTTCTGAACACAACTCGCATTGAAACCTCTCTCCCGTATGCCTTCTCACATGTGCTTTGAGATCATTTCCTTGAGCAAAAGCTGCTTCACAATACGTACACCTGTATGGTTTTTCGCCCGTATGCGTTCTCATATGAACTGTTAAATTATACGCTCTACAACCCCATCATTAAAATAAATCAAACAAAGCAAAATTTAATATCCACCTGCCGAAGCCTCGCCCACATATCGTACAAAGATGTGTTTTCTCTCCGGTGTGGTAACGTTCGTGCACTGTCAAATCAGTGGTTCGTGGAAAACCTTTACCGCAATATTTACACTTGAATGGTTTTTCGCCACGATGGCGTCTCATATGAATAACAAGATAATCATTCCTGATGAATCTTTGGCCGCATTCGGAACAGAGGAATTTTTTCGAATGTTCGTTGTGGAATTTCATGTGTTCTGTTAAATGAGATTTTGATAGGAAACATTTATCGCAGGTTTTACACTGAAAACGTTTCTCGCCCATGTGACCTTTCACGTGTACATCTCTGTACTTTTCGGTCGTAAAGGTTTTCATACATACGTGACATTCGTATTTTTTGTTACTGCCTGCAACTAATTCTCCCAATTCATGTCTGGAAGCTTTATGTTTGGCCAACTGATCAGCTCTATTAAACGTCTTGGGACAAATATCGCATTTGTGATCTTGCTTTTTATCGTGTAGGCGCACATGTTGTTGCAAGTGGTCCCTTCGTGAAAATCTTTTACGGCAAATTTCACACGCAAATGGTCGTACTACTGAATGTGATGTCATATGTCTTTTTAAATGATTATATCTCGAAAATTCCTTGTTGCAAACTTTACAAACATGTATTTTGGCAGTTTCGTGGGTTTTTGCGTGTTTATCTAGAAGACTCAGACGTGGGAAAATCTCATTACAGTTAGGACATTGAAATTCTCCTTCATCATTTTCGGGATTTTTGCCTTCTCGTTTCGTTGGTCGGCCTCTGGGTCGACCTGAACTTTTGTAACTTGATGGATGTTTTCGTGGCCTACCACGACCGCGTTTTGTTCTTGAAGGACTGGCTTTGGTGGGAAGGTACTCGGAATGAACGCTGTCGGAATCGTTATCTGGAACTAAAAAATTAAGGTCTTTTTAAAGAAAACAAAACATCCTTATAGAAAATAGTTATTTGTTTAATTAGGCAATAAAGCATGTGATTTAATGCCGCGACGAGCAGTCCAAAGCCAAAGCGTAGCCGTTCTCACAATGTAAAAAAATTTACTTCTCTCTAACACATTATTGATACCTTTCAATTATTACCTTACAATTGCCTTTCGAATTTACAAATTAACTTATTCATTGTTCGAGATGACTCCACAACTGCTTGTTGAATCTTTGTATAGTAGTATTCTTTTAATTTTACCCGAATGTCGTAAAACTTAGTTCTCTTTCTTGCTCTTTGAGAAAGTAGGTACGAGCAAGTAGGATAAACTTTTGTCCGCTCCCTAATCCGGCAAATGGTTGTCATCTCTCTCACTCCAAAGCCATTTAAAAGAGACAGCAAAGTTTAGCACGCCTTTCTGATTTACCCACCCAAAAGTTATCAGTGATTCTCAACAAGTCATAAAAATGCAACGATATAAATTTTGTTTACAAAAAAAAATATAACAAATATTTGAAATTATGTACAAGTCTATTTACATTTTATTATTACTATCACTATCATGGTAACAATTCTATTAACAAAATCTTTAGATTAAACAGCATTTCGTATTTAAAAATGACCAGATAGTTTGAGAACTGCTGGTACTCCAACCTGCTCTCCCCTGTAAAGAAGACAACGCTTGGCGGCTTGTATTTTGTTTCACTCATTCGCATAGAAACAACAAAGATAAAACTAGTAGCGCATAGGGAGGTCTTATTTGATACAATTTTACAACATTCGGGTAAAATTAAAAGAATACTACTATACTAACATGAGATCGAAATGTAACTGAATCAGAGCACACCGTGAAAGTGGGTATTAATATTAGACACATCATTTCAATTACGCTGCCACAGCCTGCTCTAATTCAGTTGCATTTCGATCTCACCTTAGTTCTCTATAAAGTAGTTGTTAATTTCAATTTAACCATAAATATTTTGCAAACAAAATGTTTCATTTTGCAGTTATAATAGGAGATTAATGTTTTATTAGTTAAAAATAAATATTTTAAAGAAGCATTATTTTCGAAAGTATCCTTTTCTGTATAAAATTTTAGTTTTGTTAAAAAGAAAAAAAAAACAGTCTATGCAAGTTTATAACATAACTGAGTTTTTTAGTAAAAATTCGAATGAGAATTGTATCAATTTGATAGGGAATAATGAATCATATGGTTAATACTGTTGTGATAGAAATACAAATACAATATCTTATAAAAGTGCTAAGATAGGTACGGCTTGCCTCAGATAAAAATGGGATATATTAATTTATTTATATTAGTTAAATGTCCGCTAAAAAATATCAAATTTAAAATAATCTCATGTCACACAAGTTATATCAAGTCTTAGATCATTCACGAAACCGCTTCGCTGTAATGGACTGCCAATCTCCTAACCTTCCTGTGTGTGAGTTACACGCCAACATGCAAGTGAGAGAGAAATATATTTTGTTTGTTTCTTTTCAACACCGCGCGCCGGTGTACGCGGTGGTCAAATTTATTTTGCTTCAAAGTTAGGGATTAAAAAAATCAAACAGCCAATTTTAAATAGAAACATTATGTAACATTTGCAAAATTTTTAAAGCTGATACAACCTATTTTATTCTGCAGACCTATATTTTTTTTCTTACACTAAATTCAATTTTAAAAACATGATATGGCAACGTTACACAGCAAATACTTGAAATCGTTCCGGCACAGCAAAAGACCAAGATATACTTTTGTCCTTTAGATCTTTTCGTGCGTTTCTAAACCGTATTAGCAGTCCATTACAGCGAAGCGGTTTCGTGAATGGTCTAAGTATCAAGTACAATTTTCTTTATATTAATTCTAAGATTAACGTAAGGTAAACTTGATGTAAAAGTCATGATCTATGTTCTTAAATAAAATGCTTTGGTAAAGTTAAAATATTTACTTAAAAAAATATTATTGTAACTTAATTATAGCATGAACAAGGCGAAATATATCGTCGAAACCTCGCGACAAATTTAATTGTTTAATTTTCCTGTCCTAAAACAACCAAATTTCACGTAATATTTCTTCAATAAAAAATTCAAAAACGTTCAATGACATGTCAATCTTAAATATAATAATTTTTTAGTCTTACCATCATTTCCAATATCATCATCCTGTTCAGGCACGTAGTTATCCTGTATCGCCCTACTAATAATCTTCTTATCTTCGTCTATATTAATTTCATTTTCGTTTATTTCGATATCAACTTGAGATTCTAACATATGCTTAATATCCAAATTTTCATTCGATTTATTCGAATTATCATCGTTTTGCAAATTTTCCACATCTTTAAGTTTATCTTCATCTAAATTCTCCCTAACTTCAACTTGTGGTTCCAAATACTCATCAACATCCGAATTAGCTGAATAATCCATATCAGGATCATAATCAATCTCGTAATAATGTTCCTCAATATTATCAATATTTTCCAAGGTTGGCAACGCTGGTTTCTGATTCTCATGTAACCTTTTGTGCACTTCTAAACTATCTTCTCGTGAAAACCCTCGATTGCAAATATCACAAATGTGTACCCTTTCGCCTTTACACCTCGCTGCGTGTGCTTCCAAGTGATCTGATCTATTAAATCCTCGATTGCAAGATTTACAAGAAAATGGTTTTTCCTTTAAATGTGTAGTCAAGTGACGTTTCAAATGTTCCATTCTGGTCAATGTCTTATTGCATATTCTGCAGACGTGTAGTTTATGTTTGCCGTGTGATAATTCGTGTCGGTACACGTGTGTCTGTCGAGTGTAACCTTTACCACAAAAACGACATTTGAATAAGGTACCCAAATGAATGCGCTTATGGCTTCTTAGACCTTCCAGTGTTGTAAAGACTTTATTGCACTCGCGACAAGTTAAAATCATTTGATTATTTTCCATAAATTCAATAAAATCTGAACGACTGGATGAGTCTTGTGTTGATGAGTTATCTCGCTTAAAAGCATCGGATAAGGAATCTGAAACAAAAATGATTTTGTATTCATACAAATAGAAAATTATCTCGGAAAATAATACTGTAGAAGATAAATAATACTGAGAAATACACAAATAGAACTAAACACAACTAATATGTGATCAACAAAAATTCTGAATAAGTTGGTAATAAAGTAACTAATTTTTTTTTTTAAACCTATCAAATTGAGAAATTTTTCCACTTATGTTAATCGTAGTATTGATATTTTTAACACGAATATCACTAAAAACAATGTTTAGAACAACTAAATAACAACCTAATCAGTATTTCTTAATCGATGTGTAGTTCTGAATGGCCTTCAAATAACTTCATGAAAGTTAACTTCCTCGATGAGGAATCCAATACCCTAATAACTAAAAAATAAATAAAAATACGGCCTGCATCAAGCTCCAACAATGCTCGCGTGGCAAGTTTATAACAGATACCATAACTTGAGAAAACCACCACCCTCACAGAATTCTTTTCACAAACAAATTTACGATACTGTCATAATTTATAAGAAAATAAGTAATTGGTGTTTGTTTAAAAAAAACTCGTAGCAAGCCATGACATTTTTACGTATGTCGTACATAACCCCATACAACAAAATTTTTATTATTTAAATTATCCATGTATTGTTGGTTGCTTGCTATGCCATTTTACCCTTCACAAATTATCTTAACCATAACCTAAGAATATCTTCTCTTCCCGCCAAAGCGAGCTTGGTCTTGGTGTGTTTTTCTGTGGGCGCCTTCGTGATGTTTTTGTTTTTCAAACATTCTTTATTTTATTTAAAATGTATTTTTGTTTTAATTGTCGAAAAGTGAAGTTATGAGATCTTTCATTTTGACAAGTGTGTAAAAAATTAATCACAGACATACAAAACAATCGTTTTTTAGTTTCAAAGCACTTTAGAGTTTTTTTTTAATGAAACACACAATACTTCAATATTAAAATGTTAATCACTTTAAATTCAGAGTTTGCCATTAAAAACTTGGTTTTATTCTCAAGACATGCAAATTTTTTCAGAATTTTTCTAATATTCCTTCTAATAAATATTAATTCTTTGAAAAAATATAAAATTTACATTATTTCTAATGTCATTCTAAATGCCACGATGTTGAAATATTGTTTTGTAAAAAAAGTATTTCAAAAAAATTGTAGATAACCTCAAAAAATAATAAAGTTTATTCGTTTTGTAAGACCTATTTTGAAGCAACATTGCCAGGTTATACTCGACAATAGGTTAGACATCTACCCTACAGCTTCTTTGTCTCATTCACTCTCTTAGGAATAATGGCGTATTATTTAATGTATAAAAATTTTAAATAATAAAAAAATCAATTTGTTTTTGTTTATTGATTTAGTGACAATACTTACACAAAAAAATTGAGTGAAAACCGATCAACTATTATTTTCAGTAAAAATTTTAACTCAAGACATTGAGTAAATAAGCCATTTTTTTCCAAGAAAGTTTTTTTATCAACCCCATTGTCGAGAACGGCAAAGTGTCAAAACGGACAAAACTGTCTGTCAATCTAAATAAACCATGGATTTTTCATAATTAATATTTAATGTAAAGAAGTGTTGTTTACAAATTTGATAACATTTATATGGTAGCTAGATAAATATGACCTAATCAAAAGCATGAAACAGCATTCAAAATAACTGACTTACATTTTCAAAAAACTCTAGAGGCCATTTTTAATGAACAGTAGTAATTTTTAGGTGTTTCAGGCCCACCGTAAGCATAAAAAAATTAAAAAATGCATAAGAAATAGTGCAGTAGTACCGAAAAAAAAGTGTGTGTAAAGTTATGTTCATACTTGTCCTGCCGACAGATTAACATTTTGTGTTAAAAATATAAATTATTGGAATTGCAAAAATACTATCTTATATTTGACATTAACAAGCAACATGCAGCACTCCAAGTTATCCCCATTTCCTTAACGAAGAGTTAAGTCGAGGTTAAATATATAGTCAATATCATTTTTTTTTTAAGAAAAGAAATAATTAAATTTGATAGCAATTTTGCTCTATTTGCCTCAGACTTTTGAGCACTAGCTTCACCCTCTAATCATTTGTCGCGAAATTATCAAAAATGATCTAATAAAACTATCAAAATATGACAGACCAGAGCTTACTCTGACTCAGAAAATATTCCTTCTCACTGTATTACTAGTAAATACGTACAATATTAAAGAAGAATAAATAGAAGTTAAACTCAAATTGTATTTGAAAAAAAATTAAATTTTTTCGATTAACAGAGGATGTGTCCATTAGTTCCAACTTCCACCAACAGAGCATATATCGCTTCTTGTTACTTGCCAATTGATTGTCAGAAAATTGATTAATTTTTAATAGTTATTTTTGTAACAAGTACCTACCTAAAATAGAGTTCTTGCGGACGAGTCGTTGCTGTTTCATTGTGAATAGCAGACGAGTCCGCAAAATAACTATTTAGGTACGTATTACAAAAAACATTATTTTGTTAAAGCGCACAAAAAAAAATTCGTATGAGTAATGTAATTAGAACAAATGTTTTTCGAAATTAGTGAGCTTCGCATTTATTCCATGTTATCGTAACCGGACTGTTTGTAACCGGTCAACAAAGATGCAGAATCCAGAAAAAAATACGAAAACGCGAAAAAAATTCTGATAGATTTACTAACAGTGGAATCTTGTCAAATTTATGAAAAGGGATATGAAGCATTCATTCAATGAAAGGAAAGAAACAACATTGTAATTGTAGACGAAGATGCGATGTTAAATTATTTATATGAAAAGGTAAGTGTCGCTATAGGTACTATATTAATAACGTTTGTTAATTATTTTCATATTGTCCTATTACAGTCGCAAGAAGTAAAACCATCTACACTCTGGTCAAAATATTCGATGATAGAAGCTGTTTTATCTGCCAAAGAAAATATTGAAATAAACAAGTTCGCCAAAGTCGTAGCTTATTTGAAAAGAATTTCAGTAGGCTACGAGCCCACAAAGTCAAAAGTTTTGACGCGTCAAGAAATCAATTCATTTTTGATAAAAGCAGATGAGAAGTATTTATTAATAAACCTGTTTCTTATTTAATTTCGTAGGTTGCTCTTGTCATTGGCGTGTGTGGTGTTTGTAAGCACAAAGAGCTACATTCACTAAAAATACAAGATATTGTGCAAAAAGACGCAGAATGTCTTCTTATAACAATGCCCGATACAAAGACCAACATCAAGAGTCTATCCAGTGGTAGCTGAAGGCGAGGCTGTTAATCCTCTGGAAGTCTACCAGAAATATGTTCTACTACGGCCAGCAAAAATTGAGAACGATTACTTTTTTATTTCCTATCGTAATGGAAAATGTACGGCACAACGTGTAGTAGGAATCCATTCTTTTGGAAAAATGCCCTCTATTTGTATTGTTGATGAATTTCTGAAACTACCAAACTCGACAGAATATACAAGACTTTGCTTTCGAAGAAGTTCTGCGACTCTGGCGGCATATGCTGACGTTGATTTTATTTCCTTAAAACGGCTAGGAGGATGGAGGTCAGATTTTCACAAAATCATTGTCTTTTTATTACAAATAACTACTAACTCCAGGTCATCATCAACAGCAGAATCAATTGAGAAGAAGAAAAAGATGTGCAGAAAGTTAATAGGAGATAAGGAAACCAATAAATCATTATTGAGTAACAAAATATCTGTTACTACCGAAGTTGCAACTCTAAAAGAAATTAACACGACACCCTCAAGCTCGGGTATTTCGTTTGGAGGTAACTGCTTTGAAGGTGCGCAAAATTGTTCATTTCATTTTCATTTTGCGGAATAAGTATCTATTAAATATTATAACTGATTTTTTTCGTTATTAATGTACATACCTTGCAAACCTAATCTTGCTGTAACTATTGAATATTACATTATTACATTTAATAAAGTTTCTTAATTCTTATATTCAATTATTATGCTTTATTTACCCAAGTGATCCTCAAAAATTGCCATGGCAACTTTTTGGGATTCAGTCCGAAAAAGACTCATTTTACGGATTCAAAATAGTCCGTAAAATAACTGTTTCTGGAAGCGTATACAAAAAATAAATTTTAATTGTACACATGTATCTAAGATGAATGTTTTTTTTTAATCGTATTCAATGCATTAGCAAAAAGTTTCTTGTTTTCATATTTATTAGTTTGGTTTATTTTCAAAAGCACGTGTGTTTCCCCACCTTCATCCGTATTCTCCAATTCCGTCTTGACATCATCCGATTTGAAATTCTTGACGTATTCCCTGAGACTGACGTCTGTTTGTTGGCATTGTTGCTTAAAAGTGTAAGCCCCTTTTAACTGTTCAGTGCAATTTGCACAAATCAACTTGGGTAGTCTATCTTCAGATTTCACCTAGAACCTCCAGCATGTACTCAAACCAATTAATTATTACGGCCAATATTTACCTGTACGGCGGTACAAGCCATTAGCATCTCGTCAATACGGGGACATTCGGGCAACATTTCGTATCCATCAAACACCGATCTCATGTCCGACGCCTCGTTTTTGCACGCCCTGCAGATACGATTTAAGTCGTATTGCACTTTCTCCATTTTGAACGGGTTTTCAGGGCACTAAACGCGATATTTTATATTTTCACCATCGTATTTTTACCGACCCAAGCCAACACAATCGACTCCACTGGACTGGTGGGAAAATGACAGATGACGTCAGGTGACTCAATGATGTCCCCATTTTACCACTTTTTTAAGGAGTTAACACTAATAAAGCAACACAAATCGTAATTTGTTGATATTTTTGAGAAAAATTAGCCACTAATCAACGTCTGATCCAGATCAGTCCAGATAAAAGCCATGAAACCGTTTTTATGAAATACAAAACCGGCTTGCAACATACATAACTGTCATTACATATAAATCCCAGTACTCAGAATAGTCCGAATGTGCTTTTTTTTCATAATTTTTATTATTACAATCACTACAAAAGCCATTAAATACTTATTTGATTATTGTGAGGTGGGGTAGAAAGTTTTTTCCCACTTATTTCAAATGCAATCCGCCACTCTCTCGAGTAGGACTGGGTAAAATACAGTGGACCCCAGTTAAACCGGACCTTGTCTAATCCGGTGCCCCTTGCAATCCGACACGCCAACACTGTACATAATTCTACATATTAACAGTAAGCGGCAAAAGTATGGAACATCTAAAATAACTTCAAAACTATTAATTTTTAAAAAAATCGCTTGGACAAGTTATTTTTATTTTTAGATTGCGCATTTTTTGAAAACAATTTTTTTTTATATAGTGTCCCAAAAATAAAATACCGACATCAACTTGGTTTTTTTAAAAAGCACTCTATATTTTTTATTACATTTTTGGATTCTATGGCAAATTCTAGACATATGTATTTCATGTATGAGTCTAAAAAAAATTAATATATCTATTCTTTGAGTTTCTGTTATGCGCCCCATTAATATTACGGTATAAGACCTTATACATAAAATATATCTAAAATTTGTCATAGAATCTAATGGGCTGATTTCAGGTTGAGATAATACCCGTAGTCTCTTCGTTTACATGGAAAATTGCTATAATGTGGGGTTGTGATTGGTTGTTGCTATAGAAAAGTATTAAAATTTGCGATACTACCGGCATTATCTCAACTTGAACTCAGCCCATAAAAATGCAATAAAAAAATATACGGTGCCATTTAAAAAAAAACAAAGTTGATGTCAGTATCTTATTTTTATGACACCATGTATAAAAAAAAGATATTTCAAAAAATGTGCAATTTAAAAATAAATTGACCTGTCCAGGCAATTTTTTAAAAATAAATAATTTTAAAGTTATTTTAGATGTTCCATACTTTTGCTGCTCACTGCATAAATATGTAGTATGATTTGTAGTTCAGATAGAATCTTATCACTTTTCAATTGTAATTTGTCGGAAAACAAAGTGCTTTCTTTCAAAAAATTTCGGACCATAGGGTGTTTATGGCAGTACTCTGTAATCTGACAAATTCGATAGTCCGACAGCGGCCTGCAAAATGTTTGTCGGATTACCGGAGTTCCACTGTAATTGATTATAATTTTAGATTAATCGATGATTGATTAATCGATTAATTAGAATAATCAAAAATCGTTTACCAAAATTTTTATCACACTAAAATTCGGAACTGTTTAAAAATTTTATCATTTTTAGGAGTCTTTTTCTACAACAAATGCTAACAGTATGTCTTTCAAAATTAAAGTTTAAACTATTATCTTTAAAATAAGGCAAAAAAGGAAAAAAAAATTACATTAAATATCAAAATTATTGCTTATAGCGCAAAAAACAGTTTTTTTAAATTTTTGCTTTAATTTATAAATTTAGCCCAAAATCTGCAAAACCTTTTCGAGCGCTTAGTTTAGCGCTCTTACGAAACCCATTAAAAAAATCTCAAAATTTGTTTTGTTAAAATGGAAGCAGTTTAAACTTTTCTTATTTTGCAAAGCCTGTTTTTGACACCCTGTATAACATAAACAACAAATCTACAACACTTTATTAAACATCTTAAAGCATATAAAATAAGTTACACAAAAAAATACATACCTCAATTAATAAATTTTTGCAGAACTTTAAACTTTGTTAAAACTTTAGGGTGTTCCATTTCAATTGTTAACCACTGTTTTAATAAAATAAAAGACTTATTAAATGATAGAAAAGGCAAATAAAATCGAGATCTTCAAGTAATCAAGATTAATTATTCGAGGTAGTAAAAAAATAAAATAGGAAAAAAAATCATTTCGATGGAAGTAAGACTGAGAAGTGGGATGTAGCCGCAGCGACATTTCGAATTACTGGTGGTAATTGCAAACTAAGTTTCACTTTTACAGTCATTCAATATTCATAATTGAAGAAGCTTCAAAAACAAAATAAAGTAAAACGTCTTTCTCTTAGTAGATATTCTAACCACAATACATTAAAAAATGTAAGAAATTATGTATCTAATACAGATGTTAAACCAAATAATTTTGAAACTATAATCTTCTTATACGCCTGCAAATTAGGGCGTACGGTTACTAAGCAACACTGAAAAATAAATAAGATTTTTTAAGTTAAGTAGCAACGCCAAAATGTTTTGTTCAATTTTCGCTAAATTGACCAAAATTTAATTTCTTTGTATATAAATAAAATGTAATATGTACCACGGGCATAATTGTCACTAATAACTAGAGATAGGAAACATATATGAAGCCAGGAGTATAGCGGCACATGTTTTGTGAGTCGATTATAATGGTGTAATACGATCAAAAACTTGAACGCTTGATCAGCGAAGACCGTACTAACTTGGCCCTGCTCAGGATTAGCTGAATGCTTGGCCCCAAACTAATTCATAGGGATGGTCAGTAGCGTTGCGTCGCAACTAAACTTCTTAAATCATAGTAAACATTTATTTATTTTTATTTTAAAACAAAAACATGTTTCCAGGAGTTCAAAAGCGGACGTAATTCGGTTTTTATTTCGATTATGGAGGCTAACAGGAAACTTAAACACTTAAATGAAGGGACCGCTACTTCTAACAATGCGAAGCGTGCGGACTACGCCAATGAATCGCTCCCCACCTAAGTATCATACGAATTTCCTAACACTGCTAATAACCCTCGAGAATTTAAAAACCCTCTGTTGCACGTCTGAATTTCAACGTTTCCTCGTGTCATAATCACCTTGTTTATAAATTTAATACATAAATAACTAAACTAGAACTTCAATAAATCAAACCACAACCTGCTGCCATTAAAAGTTCGAGTTATCGAAAAATGTTTATTAAACCTCCATGTACTATGGACGAAAATTCGGTTCGAGTTATCAAGAAGTTCGACTTATCGAGCTTCTAGTTATCGAAGTTTCACTGTATTAAGAAGTTTTAGGAGCTATTATTTTTAAATAAATTAAACTAAGAAAAAAGAAAAATTCGACAAAACAATTGTTGCTGAAGAGGCCCACAATACCGAAAAGTATATATGCCGTTCATATAGTAGAAATGGCATACAGATGCAATAAAATTTTCTTTACTTTCACTTATCTCTTTATTATCCAGATATGTTGATCGAATAAAATAATATTTACAGAGATCAACACCCAAAAATTTCCATCAATACATTACATAACACAAATAATAGTAGCAATTAAATTTTTCATAATAAAAATGTGCTTATAATTTACAAAAATGCATATTCGTTGACAACGAGATCAATAACCAATTAAAAACAACATAATAAATGTCTGCTCCTAATATACCTTACATAAATATATACAAGTATTTATTTAACTTACTGCATAAGAAACAGCTAAATACCAATACTGAATAATACAATTGAGCCTTAATTTTACCACTGAAAAATGTTTTATTAATTTTTTTTAAGTACTCCCTATATAACTTGAGAAAGGGTGGTTTTTTATTTAATTTCTTACCACAGGATCTTTTAACCTAAGTTGACCCAAATGTTCCGCATAATCTGGATCATCTACAACATTTTTTAGTTTTGAGAAAATCTTTAATAGAGAGTCCCTAAATATAATTTTCACATTTTTTGTGACATCTAGTTCTAATATAAGTCATTTTTTATTTCTATATCGTTGTCTGTCGCTTTTAAACACATTGTTGTATATGTTGCTATGTAACATAGATTATGTGTTGAAAAGAGACAGACAAGGGTATATAAATAAAAAATGACCTATAATTATCTAAAGTCATTTTTGTCAGGACAAAGAGTGAGCGTCAAAATGATATTTAGGGACTCTACTGAAATGGTTTACCATCTTCTGGATCTTCAAGTTGTTGATTATCTTCATTCTCATACACTTTGTTGCCTTCAATCCCCAGTCTATCAATATGCTGTTTATTAAAACTTTGTTTTTCCGCGTTTTTGATTGGATCATTCAACTCCCCAAATCCAAAATTATCATACGCCCCTCCCACATGTTGATCAAACACTTCATGAGCACCATTTTCTTTATCTGCTTCATCAACTTTTTTTACATCTTCCTTTGCCCCAATATCACTTATCTTATTCCTATATCGGTTATTAAAATTTTCTTCTGGTAACTCATTCTTTTCTTCTTCAGTCTTCTTTTCAACTTCCCGTTTTTCAGGAACTGGCACTACTCCATCTGGTAGTTTCTTGGCACTCTTTGGTGTGACAGTGGGGATAAGCAAAGGTCTAGCTCCATTTAGACTCCCTTGGGATACTTTCAGACTGGACGAAGTGGTTGATTTTGTTGGTGTTTTGATAAAGTTTTGGTTTGGGGGACTTTGGATTACTTGTTGAGCAGGTTCAGGAACTTTTTCAGCGGGTTTAATTTGGTATTCGTCGGGTCCAACTTGGACTTGGCGACTAAAGTTTTGAGAGCGAGGGGAAGCAGCATCATTGGAGGCTGCATTCGGAGGTTGAATAGATTCGTATGCTGGGTATTTGCTCTAAATAATCATTTTACAAATTAAAATACAAGTAATAAAAAAATTGCAGAAAGATTAAAAAGACAAAAAAGTTGTGGAATGAAATTTTATACCGGGTGTAAACAAAATTTGACACAGCCCTCCTTTAAATAGTATTTTTTTAAAATAAAAAACCGAAATTTAAGGAAAGTATGTATTACCTTAGTAAATCGCAGTTAATTGAATAATGGGTTAAATTTGTAGCACTTTCGGTTTAACCGGGTATGCCCATAATTTACGATTTTTAATTGAAACCCCACGTATTTTTATTTTTTTTTTAATACTCGTATACATAAAGTTAAATATCATTAAATTTACAGACTGTAAATCTGCAAATTGTAATTGTAAAAGTGCAGTTATAAAAATATCCCACAACATCGGTCTCAACATAAACCTTACAGTCCCAAGCACAAAAAACTTTTGTTTTGCGCACTTAATATAAAAATTACTAACTAAAATTTTTACAACACTAAAAATATGTTATACTGTACTTATAAAATACAGTGTCATTGCTAACATTTATTATATTATTCAAGATTAAAAAATTTCGAATTTAATCTACTACCATCTTTGAAATATAAAACTCTTGTTGTTGTTGTAAGAACTATAGTTAAGTAATATTTTTTCAAATGGAACAATAGTGGCTCACTGGAATTTTAAAATATATATTATTAATTGAAAGTTGCTAAAACTTTGAAAATCCATTCAGTAGTTCTTTTAATATTCCAAAATTAATTAGCAAAAAAATCAAACATGTTAGCTAAAAGAATTTTTTTAACAAAGTCAGTATTCAATGCAGATTCCAATAATAGTAAAATATACAGTATTCCTCAAGTAATTTCCTCAAATTTTGGTGTTTTTTTTATATTAAAAATACAAATAAAAAAGAGATGGGCCTGGTTTGGTTTGCACAAAAAAAAGTAAAAATTTTTCAATTTATAAAATGTCTGGAAACAAAAACGCAAAACTTGTTTCTCCTCCTAACTGGTAAATGTCAAATGAAAGTACAATTATCATCATTGGAATTACCGTATTTGCAGTCGGCTGAGTTTTTTCTGCACAATTTTTAACAGCACTAGTACTCTTAAAAAAAATTTACCGCAATCCGTTGCCGAGATTTTACTAATATGGTAACTTTATATGATAAAGTAAGTTTAGACACTGGAGACACTATTATACGAGTAGATAAAAATACCACCACGCGAACATACAAATACAAAAGTTTTTTGTTTCACAAAAAGTTATAAAAAGAACTATATTAGACTCAGAATTTAATGTGTATTCCCGGCAAAACCGGCAGTGACAAAAAGTTTATTTACTACCCAATTAATGGGGATTTCGTAATACATATAAGTTTCCCAAGTTTCGTTTTTCTATTTAAAAAAAATACCATTAAAAAAGGAGTAAGCCTAATTTCGTTTACACCCGGTATAGTATTTGGAGCTTTGACCGTTTACCTAGCGTTTTAAAGGGGTTGTATATCAAAAAACAAAAACATAGTAAAAAAAATTCTAAGAACAAATCTTTAAACGGCAGGTGTGTGCGATTTGCCGTTTTGAAAATATTAGAGACCAATCTGAGAGACTGTGACGTCATTCCGACATCGAGACTCAGCGCACTACAGTCTCATCGGCGAACAGATATAGTAATAAAACCGCCCACATTTGCCCGGGACATTTGAATAGTAGCTTGCAATTGGCTGTTTTGAAAACTAGGAGTATTGGAACAAGTCTGTGTCACACTGACGAATTTAGTGTTGGTAAGATCGGCAACCAAGTGTATGCAACTAACAATACGTATTCGAAATTTTGTGTAAACCCGGCTTCTGCGTATGAGCCTCTAAGCACATGTATATGCCCTATATCTTTTCGCCGATTTGAGTATAGTTGTAGGTCCATCTGATGTGTTGTAAAATATCTCTATGTGTCAGATAGTTATCATTAAACTTTTCTCAATGGCGTTCGGTTTTGTGTAATTAGTTGTGCAATTTTAATTTAACGCGCATCCACTCTCTTGGAGATATTTTTATTTTTGTGGGTCTACGGTTGGCAAGTGAAGACTCCTTTCAACGTATTATTTTACTTCGTGATTTACCCAAATTTCGTAAAGTTTTATAACGAGATTAATTGCTCATTATACAGTTTCATTACACTATACGACAGTCAATTTTTCACATAGCGCCTTACGTTAAGATATGTAGTTGCTAAAATAAATTAAATAATTTCAGCAAGCCTTATACATAAATAAGAATTGCTTAAACAAGATTTTCCAATCAAAAAAACAAAGTAAGTCTTTCATTATAAAAACCGATTTAAGAAAGACAAACGAGCCTTTTTTAATTATCAGTGTGCACGCAAATATATACAGTACGTTTTTCTAAAAAAAAATGCCAAAAAAATATATTCAAAATGTAATTTACCATAAAATAGCAATAAAAATATTCTAATTTATGTAAATTTAAGGCTGAAATAAATTAACGCTAAAAATACTAGGATAACAAAAAAAAAGGATATTAATAGTAAAGTAAGCCGTGGAAAAATTAATGCAAATGAACAAATCTAATCTATTTTTATCTTGGCATTTTTAAATTTCAATAAAATAAAATATTGTTCTTTTTAAAAAATGTGCTTTTAGCATAAAAAATACTTACCTTTAAATCTTCTAAATCTCGCTGTAACTCATGATTAACCTTTGTCAAATGATTAATTTTGCTAGTACTTTCCTTCACACTTTGTTGCAATTGTTTTTCTAAATCTTGGTTAGCATTCACCAAATGCTCATTTTTGCTTTGTACTTCTAAGTATTTTGTCTGCAATTAAACTTATACTTTTACAATCCCGTTTTACCACAGCAATACAAACTTTTAAAACCTCTTTAGAAGCCTTAACTTCCTTCAATTCGTCTTGAACCTCCTTCAACTTCACTTGCAAATCCTCATACTGTGTTTGCAACAAATTAAAGTGTTGCTGCAAGGAATTAAACCTCAAATTTGCCTCATTTGTTCCCTTCTCGTTCTTAGATCTCTCTTCATTTAGTTTAGTCTCTAATTCTGTTCTAGCTTTTGAATGTTCAGCTTTCTCAGTCTTTAATGACTTTTCCAGGCGTTGTTTGTAATCTGATATCACTAAAACGTAACCTTCGAATTAAATACGAATTTACATAACTGGAGACATACTTTGAAGTTGCGTGGATAAGTTTTCTTCCTGCTGGTGGCAAATTTCATTTGACTTTCTCGCATCTTCAAGCTGAGACAGGGTGTTATTGTAACAAGCGATAATTCCGGTTATTATCAAAACGGCACAAATATATAAAAAGATGCGGGCTTTCGTGCCACGTACTATTCTTGAGGTAGTCATCACATTTATTTCAGAAAAAACGGCTATTGTTTATAAACATTAAGTGACACAATTTGAACGTAACCTTTACTTTCACATTTGACACTTGACGTGAGCAACCGGTAGTGTTCTGTATTACCAACACCCTAAAAAATTGACTAAATGTGCTTGTATTGATTTATTTGATAGCAAATTTGATCAAAATAAGTGTATATCATTTAGTACAAATAAAATAAATTGATAAAGGCATGAAAATTGTTTATATATTTGTTTTAGGGGCCAACTTGACCACACAAAAGTCCCGAATTTTTTTACTCGGAAGGGGCCGCGAACACGCAAACGTCAAACAAAAATTGACAAATGGTGACAGTGACAGTAGGTAAAAATGGCTAGTGTCGGTTTTAGGTGGTTAGATATCTTAGAAAAAGAATTCGACAAGGCATTTGTAGATTTAGATTTAGCAATAGGTGAGTGAATTCACATTTTGTAATGAAATTCTCACAATTATGTCCGTACTATCATTTATCATAACACATGACACGGTGTTTTTGTTTATTTTGCCGTAATTTCGGCACTAATTTTGTTGTAATTCTCACATTAAAACTCTTATTGTTACAGGAGAACTTGATTCAGAAGAACCGGACGTTGTCTTCAATGTTCGCCAAAAATTATGCAGTCTTAGTTCATGTTTTGCACAACTGACCCACAAGGCACAGACTATTTTTCAGAATAGCGCCAAAATTGAGGTAAGTAAAGCCAGTTTTCAGAAAACACTACTTTATTTCAAAATTACAAATTAGTAATCACTCTGTAACTTGTTGGTAATTTTCAACCTCTTCGTATTCATCAAATTCAGGTGTTAGCTTGACATTTTGAATTTCGGTGTTACTATCGGCATTTTCGCAACCAAATCCACTTCGAACATCAATGAGATTTAAAACGTTTGATGTGCAATTATTTGAAGTTTCTAGTGTTTCATTAGATTGGAGTTTTATCATTTCTTTGCTTGCATTTAGAGAGGTTTCTTCAGTTTCATTAGCTTCAGGTTTCCTTGCAAAAATTTCGTCGATTAGTTTGTTGATTCTGTCATCTTCATTTCTTTCGCTTTTCTTTGTAACGACTTCAATTACGTCTTGCAATTGCCGGCTTAAGTTCTGATTAATTGCATCAATTTTGCTCCTGTTGTAGTAATAATAAAGATAGGCGCTGTTTACTTTAGCTTCCATCCCTTTAATTACTACAGACATATTTCTTAAATATTCATCGATGACTCCGGTGGAATTTTTATGATGGAGCTTTTCGACTATCTCCTTTATTTCTTGGACGGAATTCGTGAGAAGATCGGCTTGTTTATTGAGGGACGTAATTTTCTTTTCCATTTCCTTCAATTCGGGCAATAATAACTAGAAAAAAGGGATGAAATAAACTGTTTAGATTCGATTGGATTACTTACACTTTTTTCATCAGCTTGACTATCTTTTATTAGGGTTTTCAGATGGTCACTGATCTGTTTTAAATCTATTTCGAATTGATGATGGTCTTTAGTCATTTTCTCGAATGTTGTCACAATATTAGTATTGGCTTGATATAAATTTCGGGAGATATGATTATCATGATTTTTAATTACTTTTTCTAAATTTTTAATATCTTTTATTTCAATTGCAGTTCTAAAAAAACTAATCACAAAAGGCAATTTTTCAAAAATATTTACTTTTTATCAAAAGTTTCGATAAGCTTTTCTAAAATATCGCTGATTTTTGATTCGATTTGCGATTCGTCCATTTGTAATCGGTAGCAACTGTCCATGAATAAATTTTGAGCGGAGAAAACTTTTTTGAAGTTCGAATCGATGTCTTCTTTGAGTTTCTCAATTTGTCCTTGATCTACACTTTAAAATGTTACTTTTGACTGAAAATCGCACATCGGCGGTTACCTGATTGAGGAATATTGTCTTTGGGTGAAATTTTTCCGATAAGGATCATGAGAGTTCGTATACCGTTTTGTAATTCTACTTTTGTAGAATTTATTACACTTTCAAGTGAATTTTGTTTGGTTTGTAAAATTGTTCCGGTTTTCCAGTTTTCTGAATTCATTTCGGCTACCTAAAATTTTTTGTGCATAAATCGACCGGAAATTGGAGTTTATTTGAGATTAACTAGTATTTATTTTTGGCTTTCGCTTCGGTTTAAGCTTGAATAAACTCTTCTAATCTTTCTACAATCATTTTACCTTGACATAAAATTAGGGGAAAAAATGCAACTAGCATTAAATGTTTATTTATAGAATTTTATTGTTAATTCTTTTATTGTTAGGCGAAAACAATTATTGTTCAATTATTAATACTATTGAATGTTATATTAATTTTTATTTACATAATACATATTTCCAGCAATGTTGTCTAAATATTTAAAGTGCAGTGATGTGAATATTTGAGTGTGCAAATAACATTTATCTTCTTCAATTTATTGCTAAAACAGTTTTATAAATACATGTTTTATGGAATGTACAACTTATATAATGTAAATAAATACCTACTTAACAGAAAAATTAATTTGCCACAATATCTAATAAATTTCATTTCGGTTTTACGTTCGAAATGTTTTGTAAATCTTAGCTTAGTCGCTTGTGAAACGATAAGATAAATATGACGTTTTATTAATTTTCCTAAATATATCAGGTGATTTCAAATTATGATGCAAAAATTCAACTTGGAATAAACAGCAAAAAATATGAAATCTGAAGTGACGCCAAAATTATAGAACTTCAAAATAGGGTAAAATGTAAAAATAATATTGTTTTTGGTTTATATCCGAAATCGTTTATTCGATTATTATAAAATTTGGTACACAAACGAAGCTAAATGTGCTTTTTTTTATTGATAACAGCGAAATTTTCCTACATCTTCTCAATTCTTGGTTGTGGTACTTTCCTCATACATTTTTGGTAATTATCCAGTTTTTTGGCTTTATTAACTACATATTTTTATTAGATCAATTATCCAATTTTTATTGTATAAATTAATATACTAACGAATTATAAATGAAAAAGTACCTGTGCTAGAACGTTTTGGAGATAACATCACTAGCTCCTAAACGGTGCAACTTGATATGAAGGTAAGTTGTGTAAAATTGCTTTATTTGGCCTGAAAAATTTCTATTTGTTATATGTCCACATTTTTTTGTTACACATTTTATAATAAGTAATTTTTTTAGTGTATAATTATGTTATCCGTAAAAATAAAACATATTTTTTACAGATTTTTATCACTTGTGATTTTGTATATCTGGTTAAAATATTGCTCTATACTTTTGAATCACCTGATATATTGCTTGTAATAAAAAACAACAAAGTTAGCGACAAAACTCGGCAGTAGTAATATCCAGATCACCAAACAGTGCACACTCCATTGTTAGATTTTTGTTGCTAAAGCAATTTGGATTATTCCACATCCATTTTTAGTATTTTACTATCGACATTAAAAAAAAAAAACAAAATAGGTCACTTCTGTGTACTGTTTGGTAATCTGGTAACGGGAATCTATTTTATATTCTGATTTTTTATAATAAATTATTGGATCAACTAAAAAAGACAGCCTGAACTATGCGCTATGCTATAAAATACATTTAAGGATATTCTGACTCGAACATATTTTTGTTTGAGCCTTTTTATTTCGGTTTTACCGATAACCAGAAATACATCTATTTTATCAAGTTGAAATGGCGAAATATAGGACATAAGCTGGACTATGACAGCTCAGTCGTAATCAAACACTTTAGGACGGCGACATTATTGGTTTTTCACTATTAGTAGAATGAATCAAAGAAGCATAGAAGCTTGAAATTAGCAATAAAGTTTTTGAAGCTCGGGCGGCAAATCCTACGAACTCAACGCTAATATGTAGACAAACGAACATTAAAAATTTTTGAATACATTTTTGAAGCTTATTTATAGGGTATTTTTTTGACTGTCCGGTGAGATCGTAAAAGGAGTAGTAACGTTTAACACGTGTTCTGTAAAAACGTACCGCATTGGTATAATCTGTTGGTTGTGTTGTTTCAAGACCTCTAACGCACTTGTAAATAAGGGTCGTTTTTAAATCAGTTAGTGTGGGTGGTGTCTCAAAGTAAACGTTTAGACTCGGCTAGGTCAGTGGTTTTAAAATATTTCAACGTGCGCTATGCATTTTACCATGCATAAACAAAACAGTTTGGGGCCACTGGTTTTCCCAGTCTGAACGTGAACTGAAAATCGCACCCACCCAACCGAGTTGAGAATGAGCCTTATATATAAGTGCATTAGAGGCAGTGGCGTATTTAAGGGGGGGGGGGGGTGAATGGGGGGTAATTACCCCCCCAAGAAAAGTTTTTTAAACAATTTTAATCATGCTGTAATAAATGTTTTTAAACGGTAGGAGGCTTGATTTTATTTTGTAGATTTTATTTTGTTTTTTAAGAATAATTGTTTTTGTTTTATTTTTATTTATTTTAGAAAAATTTTAATAATATACATATACTATGTTTGCAAATTAAATTTTTTTGAAAACGCATTTCTTTGAACAGTACTTTTCTGCTTACGTGATATTATGTTCCGCACTTTTACCCACCACGTGTTAAACGCTCCCACCTGTTTTACTATCTTACCGGACAAAGTCAAATAAATGGCCTTTATCAGTTCTAATGTTGAGTAAATTCTGTTAGACAAGCAATCGCCACATACGAATTAACTATATCATGTAAAATTTTAAATTACTAATATTCTGGTATAAATTTAGGGTACTTAATCGTTAATATTTAAAGTAAACTTCAAATAAAATAATGGTGATAATAAACGATATTTTTTATGATCGTAATTATTTGTTAAATTGCGATTTGATTATATTTTTTTAGTATAAGTTGAATGCTTTTATTAGGTTTTATATATTGTAATATTTTTATTTACATCGACTTCAATATTCAAATATTATTTTAGTAAATGGAAGTTCAGGCACTTTTACACTTTACTTTTTCTAAATAAATATAGAGTGAGAACCATTTTTATGGAGTAACTTCGATAAAAATTTAGGGATTTGTTTTTCAGGAAAACGCTTGAACACGGATTCTGTTATTTTTCAACCCGCATTTTTTGATAAATAAATTGGTTATACAGGGTGTCCCAACATCGAGATACAACACTCTCCTTTGAAATTTTAAATGGAAACCCCATTTTTTAGCATATCTGAATTCTACGTATAATTTTGCGTATTTTTTATGTAGCAACACTATGTCGATTTTTAGTTGTTTTTAAAAAAAGACGTAAACCATTTGAAAAGCATAAATTCGATAAAAATTCAGGGATATGTTTTTCAGGAAAACACTTGCAGTCGTATTCTGTTATTTTTCAACACGCATTTTTTGACAAAAAAATTGATATACAGGATGTTCCAAAATTGAGATACGACCCTCAACATTAAAATTTTAAATGAAAACATAATTTTTTATCATATCTGAATTCTACATATAATTTTGCGTATTTTTTATGTAGCGCACACTAGGTCGATTTTCAGTTGTTTTTGAAAAAAAGGCATGATCTATTTGAAATAAATGAATTTATTTATTTCAAATGGTTCACGCTTTTTTTTTCAAAAACAACTGAAAATCAATATAGTGTGTATTACATGAAAATACGCAAAATTATACGTAGAATTCAGATGTGTTAAAAAAAATGGCGTTTCTATTTGAAATTTCAAAGTTGAGGGTCGTATCCCGATGTTGGGACATCCTATATATCCAATTTTGTTGTCAAGAAATGCGCGTTGAAAAATAACGGGTTACGTGTTCAAGCGTTTTCCTGAAAAACAAAGCCCTGAATTTTCATTTTTCCCATACTTTCATTTTTAAACAGTTGGGTTCTGTTGAAATGTGTTGTCGCGTTAATGGTGTTATTACAAATAACACATGCTACATGTGAGGAATACAACAGACATACAACGTGATCAAAAAGATTATCTTCTAGAAGCCTGTGATTCTGTTTCTTTCTGTATAATTTGCATTGACAAAAATCATTTCACAGCCTTCTATAGGCGAATCTTTTTTGATCATATGGTATTGGGAAAAGTTTTTGACTATAGAGTTGCTTTAAAAATCCAAGATGGCGAGCTTTAGTTACACAAACGTCACAAAGGAAAGCAAGTGTTTTTGAGAGTTTTCTGATAATTGTTGTGTCAGTCATCTGTTGCATTCAGCACAGGTGTTGCAACAGGTGTACACATTGGGTGTATGGTATATTAACGATTTGCAAAGTTATTGTAAAGTAACCAAATGAGTGTCACTGAAATCTAACCGATAGTGCCCTTTACTGTCAATGAAATCTTAGACACTTCTGTAAAAACAAACTAGTGTTGAAGGTTATGTGTACAGCAGCATCACAGAGAAAATGGTGATGTTTACAGGTACATGGTACAAGAATTTTGTGCCATCCTTCAATACTGTGCTACATAAACATATACGTAATAGATGGTTGGAAATAGTGACACAGTTTCTGTCTCTTTAAAGACCATCAGTGATAAGCCGGTCCATGGATTTCTAGTTGAAAATGAATATACCAGTAATAATTATTATAAACTATAGAATTTATTGATAATGCAAGCAATACATACAGGACTGTGTAAATAAAGTTAATAAAAATGATACAAAACGATGTTTTTTTTAATCTTGGAAATCATTTTATTCTATTTTTAATATACATTTTTATTGTTTAACGTTTTAATTTGTTTTTGACAAAAGTTTGTCACTGATGATGGAACTTTAGTTTCCTAAAGCGCTTTGTCACTGTTGTATTACAATTTTGATTAAACTTGTGGGTTCGACATTGATTTTTATTGTCATTATTTATAAGAAAATGACCCTACTTCGGGAAAGAAAGGATGCTTCCATCAAATTTTAATTTTGACTCTATATAAAAAGATTTTTTATAGAATATGCATTTTACAAATTTTATTGGAGGTGTACATTTTTTTTAGACACAGGTAGGTAATGTGGGGCATCCGCAAAGTAAGAAGTGTTTGGATGCGCTAGAAAATTTTATTAATTAAATCAACCGGAAGAAGATAAAAATGATATTAGACAATACAAAAAAATGTTTCAATAAGTGCCAAAAATTGTACATAACGTATGTATGTACGAGTATGTAGTCTATCATAAGTTGTACCAATCGATACGTGATAATATGGAGACATTTACATGATAATAAATGTTTCTGGTGGTGTCAAAAAATTGAGAGATTTGGGACATAATAACGTGACATTTTTATGGCAAAAATGTCACTGGATATATTGGAAAACGTTTCTCATTTACTAATTAAGTGGCTGTTCGGTTTGCATGTGAAATTAATTTGTAATATTATGTTTCGCTTCATTTCAAATTTAATGTTAATCTAATTCAATAAGCAAAACAGTCATTGCGGCAAATTTTATTACCTGTAATTTATTACCGATTTAATTCTAGCAGGGTTTATTGCGGTAAAGGTTTTGTTTAAGATGTAATGCGATTAGCGTGAGAGTTGTTGGAGAAATAAACGAGCCAAATAACGATTATTAAGGGCTTTCAGAGTAAGAACAGGACTACAAAAGCAAAACATTCGGATACTGTTCAAATTGAACGCTTTATGTACGGAAAGTTAGTTTTTTTAAGTTCCTCTCGTAAACTTAACTTACGTCACGTAATAAATTAGTTACGTCGTGTCTCTTGATAATATTAAAATTCCACCTGATATAAAATCACATAAGCTGGATTACGAGTATTAAAAAACGTTATAAGCGCAAAGAGTCTTCATCAAGTCATAATTAAAACCCTTTTACCTGAATTCGGACGGAAAAAGTCCACTGGATTTAAGTTTACAATTATGTCAAAGCGAATCGTGTCTGACTTACTTTTACAGCATATTCATTAAGTTCTCGATTTAGTTCCAGCTTGAGGGTTTTTAAAAATCGATCCGTTTCGTTAATAGCCTCTGATCCTATTTGGATCCTATGTTCTAATCTGTCAAAGTCCCTTGTTACGTTTTCGTATAAAGTTTGTATTGCCGTGTTGGATTTGTCATTAAAGCTTTTCATTAGTAGCATGTGCTCTTTGAGCGAAATCTATAAAAGGGAAATTTTAGGTTTTAAATAATGGAAATGTATTGCTTTATGAAAACTTACTTCGAAATTTTCATTTGTGTTGTTTACGATACTTTCTTCAGCTGTTTTAAAATTTATTTTTAAATCGTCTATGGCGGCAATAGCATCTGATAATTCTAAGTCGATGTCTTCATTTTTGCGAGTTATTCCATCTTCCATTCTCTCAAGACGCGTTAATGTCGAATCTAATTTACCCTAAATATTGTAATTTATCATTAACTGGTTGGTTGTGAATAGTAGTTATATATTAATTATACGACTTTGAGCTTCGCTCTCAGTCGTATGACTACCTTTTTACCTTTCATCTTGAAAACTTGGTACATATTATACTAATTGTTTAAAGAAACAATATCTAATGTCAGTAATTGTTATTACCTGTATTTTATTTACACTAGTTTCAAACTTTCTTTCAATGTAATTCATTCTGTGGCTTATGCTTTCATAAACTCCATCCATTTTTTTCACGAGATTGGTTCTGGCAATATCGTCTTTAAAATTTTTCGTGCTTATATTTTCCGATATCTTATCTAAATTCAGCATGACTAACGATTCTAATCGAATTATTTTCGTGTCGATTGACTCGAGTTTTCTTTGGTATTGTTCTAATTTCTCCTCGAGGGTTGGCGATAAGTGCATTGAGTATATGTTATCCAGGTTTCTTAATCGTTGTTCAATGGACAATAATATCAAGTGAAGGTCCTGTAAAAAATAAAATATTACTTTTATATTTGAAACTGCTGAAGTTGGCAGGAAATAGAGTTATTTCAAATATTACCCAACATTCATAATTCAGATGAAGTGTAGCGCAAGGTGAAGGTAAAATTAGAGGATTAAGTCGATCGTATATCTTTACACAAGAAACATAGAACGTAATCGCCAAAACGTGATTTTGGTGGTGTAAGTTTTCGTGTATCTTCTTCAAACGTTTATTTCTAACTTGTTTCAGAGGATTTAACTCTCGCTTCATTTACAATTACATGCACATACACGCTAATGACGCTCATTAGTTTAAAGAGGGTTGGTTAAACTGTATTGGTCAATTTAATTTCGGTGTCGGATTTAATGTTCTGAGAGTAGATATGTTAGTACCAAATTTGACTTTAGGGTAAATTGTATGGGCTTAAAAGAACACCAGAAAATGTCAGCGGTCACAGAAGGTAATTTAATAACTTGAGTTTTCGGGTTTTTTTTTATAGTAAAAATTATATTAAAATATCTAAATTGTAGTTATTTTAAAGAAAAAAATTAATTTGTTTAAATAATGTGATGAAAATGACACTCGATTTATTCTTTCGAGTTACATTCGTTGTCGTGTATGTTGTTTACTTGACATACAAACTGTCAGTGTTACCATTTTTAACAAAAAAACTCGACTGTTATATAACCTGAGATCGAAATGTAACAGAATCAGACAAGCCGTGGAAGTGGGTATTAACATTAGACACATCATTACAGTTACGCTGGCACAGCCTGCTCTGATTCAGTTACATTTCGATCTCACCTTATAAGTTACTCTTCATATGTTTTACTCCAACTGAATACAAAATTATCAAATAAATTAACGAGAACCAATGATAATGAACACATTTTTTGGCGAGAAATAGTGCAGTTATAGCCAAAAATTGGGTGCAAAATGGCAGTAGTTTTGTGAATGTCATCACATTTTAGTTTGTGTGTGTGTACAATATGGTCAATGATTCTCGGAATTTTGTTTGAGAAAAATTCGAAAGCTATACCAAAAATAATATGACTGAGATAAGACGATTTACAAAATGTATATTTCGTAAAAAGTATGCACAACGTGATCTACAATTACTGATTGAGTTAGCAACATTGAAGTGTCATTTGAAATTGGCTATTCTGACCAAACTTTAAATTCAAATTTGACATTTCAAAAATTTTATTAATATGTTGTAATTGGCTGTTGTAAAGTTTTGTTAAAATGGTTTTAGAATTAGAACATGACACATTTATTGTAATAGCCTACTTCAAAAGAAGAATTGTTGACAATATTTCCTAGACTCAACGTACGTCCAGTTTTAACAAACTTACTCCGAAGAGGTAGATTGACATATGTAACTGTATATGTAATCTTAACAAACCGACAACTTGCAAAAAAATATTGTTGTGACTTTATTACTAAGTCAATCAGTATTTGTTGATCACGTTGTAAGAGGTCCAATCAAGATCGACAAGATGTCAAAAATTGGGATTGACTATTCCTGAAAGTAAAAACAGGACCAAATGAGGTTTTGAAATTCTGTACTGTTTTGTTAGTATTTAATTACCAAATTTGAAATGCATTAGTTAGAAAGTGTAATTAGTTAAGGGAAAATAGATGTATTGTCTAAAAAACTTAACCTAAACATGTTTAATTTGTTACGGTTTTCAAATGACTTAAAAAAATACTTAACTGAAATCATGTCTTTATTTTTGTCATAAAACTTGAAAATGAAATTGTGATTTGTGATAAAAGATGTAAAGTTTTAACATCAGTGGATATAACGCTAAAAGAACATTAACTAAACTCATCTAATAATTTTCATGAATGCATATTATACTAAGTTATAAATTAGATGAAAACATGAAGTTTTATGTTCTCAGTAGTAATAACGTTAATACGTTACCAACTGTTAAATAAAAAAAAATTGGAACAACGAAGGGGAGGTTATAAGTTTGATTTATACGAGTACATGACGTAGATGTTTATAGCGGCCACGGAAAGTGAGCCGTCAATTTAATGACATATGACATTGTAGCAATCTAAAAATACCTTTAGAAAAAACTAATGACAATCTTATGACAAAAATATCATTGTAATTTTTTATGTTACAACCTACCTGACATCTGCATAAAATAAAGGTTAATTCACTTTTTTTTGTAAACTGACGCTGTCATTAAATTGACGGCTTACACTCTGTGGCTGCGACAGTAGATATCTTCTTTGATAAAGTTTTTGCTATTTTTTGTGTCTTCTTGACTTGTTAAATTTTTGTTTAGTGTCGTATAAACTGATCTGCTATACAAGGCTTTTCAGGCCAAAATCATAGCAGCCCTTAAAATGTGATAGAAGAGTCATTTTATTTTAACCTGGGCTTGTCATTTATCTGAGAATTGTCAGTTTGACAGCTCTTGATTTAGAAGTTAATAGCTATTTATATTCGTATACGGTAAGTTTAATTTTACAGGCGACAACTTTGTTTCAGGCCCAAGCTGAAAGCTAGGTTTCTGATTAGTTCAAGCCTGTAAAATTAACTAATGCATAAGATTTGTATAAAAAATTTTGACCGAAAGCTTTAAATTCTGTTTTAAAACAACCAATAAATAACTTAAACATGGTCTGCTTTCACCGCCTTGTTTACGTTTGACGTAAGACCGTGTCGTTACAGCAATTTTTTTATTTTTTATTTTTCTGTTAAATAGAGCTTTATTTGTGGAAATATTTTAGACACGTACACTTTGATACATAAACTTTATTACTGCAAGGGCAGTTTTTTTCTGAAGCATTTCCTTTGGTAATTCTAACCGTAAAATGTGAGACTGGTGTTTTTCTCATTACTGCAGTTTCCGAAAGTCCGGCTTACTACTGGTGGAGGAACAACTAATAACTGTGGCGTTTACAATACGAGAGGAGAGAATATCAATTTTACGTTTTTTATTTGATTTAATTGAAGCTCGACAAAAGCAGTTATATGTTACACTGCCAGAGATTATTCAAATGAGACTTTCTGCTCTTGCAACGTAATATACTATTTTATAACTGCTTACGTAAATAACTGCTTTATTTAAATTGTATCTACCTACATACTTACAGAACAAAAAACATGTTACAAACGAATAAATCTTGTCTCACAAATTGCATTGGTTTGGTAGGTTTTTGATTAAATTTCTTGCGAAATCTGGACATGATTTAGGGTTTAGATAATTTATTGGTTCTTATCGCACTTGCAAATTGAAGCATGTGAAAAGATGACTTTCTTTCTTATTTTTATAACTGATTTTTTTTAATTGTGTTTGTTCTTATTTTTTATTTGATATTAGAATTTTTTACTTACACTCAACATAAGGTAACCCCCAATACATAAAAAATCATATATTTGCGTGAAATGGCAAATTATTAAGTCATTGACTAGCCCTATTACGACGACTTACATAATTCCGAATTTTATAATTTTTTTTTTAAAGTTATTTATACATTATACAGCCTTTTTCAATTGATTTGCACTTTTTGTCAATTGAGATTCACAATATTTCAAATTATTTTAACATTAAACAGTTTATTTTATAAATGACAAAAAGTTTTTTAATAACAAACTTATGGTTCTACCATTAAATTAAAATCTGAATATTTCAGTTTAAAATTTTTGCTTCTTTAGGTGTATAAGTTCCGAACCTAGCGCCAGGTTGAAACTAAATTGCCTGTAATATACAGCTAGCTTAGCGACATAATATTCTGAAGTTTTATCAGGATTTTGCTATCGAACCCGTCCTCAGGGTTGTATCGGTCGTCGAGAGCTTATATCTCCATTAGCGACATTGGACGCCTCCAATTTAGATCTTGAATACACTTCACACAAGTTCAGTTTCAGTACACGTTGATCGAAATTAAATAAACTGCTTTGACACTCATCTAAACCAGACTTACATTTTATTCAAATGTTTGAGACGTTTCAGATCTGAATCTACAATAAGCACAGAATATAAATGTCTTTATTAATTCTGTAATTTATTTAGTAAGCGGTGCGATCAATTTTTACGATCGAAGAAGATTTGCTGACTTGAAATTTATGTAACTTGCTGAAATTAGGAGCTGTTCTATTTATTTTTATTATGTCAATACTGAAATGAAAATTGTACAATTAGTTATTGATTTGGCTATGTCTATTTTGATTTCATTTAAAACTTGTTTTTGTGTTTGAAATCGCTCATTTCATATTATTTTTTTAATAACGTCGACAAATAGCTTTTAGCTACTTGCTTGTGTAATGTTCAAGCGGGGAGAATTTTACATTTATTGGGGTCGCGATAGCCAAAGAGAAAATTCCTGTCACTGAAGGGTTGTTTGAGTGAGATTACTGACAAAGGAGCAACGTGATGGTGTCAACATTAGTGTCTTTGAGGTGAGCTCGTGTTGAAATGAGTAAACGCCTTCAAGGGTTCATTACATTGAATTTTATTCTACTTTTCTTGTTAGAATTGAAGTAAATGGTGAATGTAGATTTTTAAATGCAGTAGAAAACGTATTGTTTAAATTTCTGCTTACAGAAACAGACAGACTGTACCTTGTTAAAAATATGTACTTATTTTTTGTAAAATGTTTTAATAATAATTGCATTCTCTGCTTTTGGATAGAACATCTTTAATAAGGATAGGTATTTCAATAAAAATGTAGATAAGGCAAATAGAAGTTAGGAGTGGTAAATGAACATACCACTTTAGTCAACGAAATGTCATTTTTAATAAAAATATTACGTAGGCATATTTATTATTATTAACAAAAAGTTTTGGCAAATTTTGTGATATTGGTAATAAAAGTATGGGGCTTGTTTTATAGTTTTATATCCGCACACTACCAAATTAAACTATTTCAGTTGCACTATACTGCAAAGCTACCATGCAAACGAAAATGAACTGAATCTGAGCAGATTCTGAACTGTAATTTTTGTGTATTTTTGTTTGACCAAACAAGGCGCACACAACAAACTCTAATTCAGCTTATTTTTTCGTTCTGACCGCATTATATATTCTGATACTTCTGAAACATGCACATTTCTCTTGATTAATTAATGATGAACATACAGAGCCTGCAAAAATGACTTCAACCTACATGACATTTTATTATTTAAAAAAATTTCTATTGAGCAAAAGTATCTAATAATACAAGAACTAAGCAACAAACAACAATAGCAAGTCCTGTAGGATCTCTTTAATAGTAAAGGATATTCACAACCTTAAACATTCACAACATTCGTTATTTCAAACACATCGTTGAAACAATTCACACGTTTTATTGCGAACGTCGCTCATTTTTTTAAAGGAGAACAAGTCGTGAATCGTTTTTTTTTTTTATTTTTTCGGGGGTGAAACTTAAAAAATTGTAGGACTTCTACTCTTTATTATTATTACCCACAAGTTACTGAAGCAGGTGGACAAATATAAAGGAAAAGGTAATTTTGTATAAACATGAATTATAGAAAAATGGTGGAGATTGACATGAATCACTAGTTGAAGTAAGTGACATAAAAATCAAAATTAGATAGTATACAAAAATGTGAAATTAAATTTTAAATAAATATTTGGTTACTGCATCGCAATTATAGTCATAACATTGGTTTATTACAAGTTTGTATAATATTAAAAATAAATTTTATTTTTTTTTTACGAAGAAAAGTGACATAATTGAAAAACTAATGACGATAAAAGTTGATAAATATGTAGAAAGACTTAAATGTTTAAAAAAGTTTTTAGGTTAGCATGACGTCTAGCGAGAATTAGACTTTAACTTCAAAAAATTTACGACCAAACTGGATTTCTGTGAAAACTTTTATTTAAATGTCCTAAGCACACATCCTTAAAAGTTTTTTTTGATTTGAGTCGTGGATGTTATATTTTTAGGAGACAGAAGGCCTCAAATTTTAGTTTTTTTCCAATATCTTGAATACCGAGTTAAAAAGTATCAAATTTTTATTATCAAAAAACTTATAGTTTATAAAATTGTACACAAAAAAGGTTCCCAAACATTATTTTTCACAATTGATCGTTTCAAAGATATTTAGAAATATATGGAAAACCATAAGATATTTTATTTTGCGATTGTGTACATAAGCTTTACATATTGAGATCTATTGTTGTCTATTATTTTCAATTTTGTGGCACTTCCGATTATCCTAGAAACAACTACTAACTTCATTATTTTACAAGGTGACATTTTTTTCCATATGCAGATTTATCTTTAAAAATATCATAATATGCTTTTTAATGCTGCCTTTATTTCCAACAAGCCTTGAATATTTTTTTTTAAATTTAACAGTTCTATAAAAATTTATTTTTAAAAGATCCTTAATTCAATCAAAATCAAAAGATCATTTGTCTCTACGTTAATGCCCCAGCATTTAGAACGCGATAACAATCCTCACGTAATTTTTTTTTCTTAATACCTTTTAAAAATAAATTAAACTTAATAATAAGGTGAGTAATCATTACAGTTACCCTGGCACAGCCTGCTCTGATTCAGTTACATTTCGATCTCAGGTTAATTTTACTAATTTTACTGGACACCAATAAATCTCAACATGTAAAGCTGATAAAACTTAAATTAAAATATCTTACGATTTTCCATATATTCCTGACGACTAACTAATATATCTTTGAAACAATTCGTCTCATTTTGTTCTCTAAAAAATTAAAATTCGCGGAGCAAATTATGATATGTTTAGAACATCTTAATAACGAATTTTTTTCGAATTTAAAGTCCAATTTTACAGGACTATGTAGCTTTGTAATTTATTGTGCAACAGGCCTCTGGTAAAATATGCGAGTACAGATATAGGTCTTTTCAATGACTCTGAAGTGCCGAGCAATATACCCATTATATTCAATTAATAACCGAAGGCGCAAATGCAGTTGGCGATGCCGACCGTTTAATTCTAAATTTACCTATAAAACGTCCTAACACAGAGACCATTTTTGTCTGAATCGCCATTCTTGTCACATCTGCGGTAGAAACCCTAAACAAATTCGGTCCCTCATTTTCAGGTAGCTTTCTTAGTAAATTGAATTTAAGCTTAACATTTAGAGAAATGCAACTACAAAACGCCGCTTTCTGCATTTGGTGAATATTATAATTTTATTAGTTAGAACATCAGAGTCAGTGAAATTCACAATAGCGAGACAAACCTTAAAAAAAAATCACCTGACGCAAAAACGAATTGAACAACTAGGTAAAGGCGAGCTTAGAATTATCTATTAGCTTCTACTAGAAGTAAAAAAAAATGGATATTAAGCAGCAAGTGAAGAAAACAGAAGTTTGTATTTGAAAGTACCGCCAACTTCTGGAAGTAGAACACAAAAAGGAACTCCAAAACAAGTAATATCTCAAGAAACTATTGGTAAATTGAAAGCAGATCTTGAAGCGAATACTATTTTTTAAAACTAAATAGATCTTCTGAAAATTTAGTGAAGAGAAGCAAAACCTAAACCAGATAGTCCTTTTCGGGTTTTTTTCCATTCGAATCGACTGCTGTGTCGTCTTTGATCCATCCAGAAACCAATGAAATGTAATACTCGTATGATTTATCAATAATATTCGTAAATAAAAGCATTTTCTAAATGTCTTGTACATGTAGTTTTTTGTCGTACTGATAAAAATCAAAACCCGAAATC
The DNA here is from genome assembly GCA_029207805.1 of Tribolium confusum. Lineage (NCBI taxonomy): Eukaryota > Metazoa > Arthropoda > Insecta > Coleoptera > Tenebrionidae > Tribolium > Tribolium confusum. The sequence goes on from JALGAY010000004.1 coordinate 26,201,227, forward strand.
TTCGAATCTGTGACAGCAGTGTGACACTGATATTTCAATTGATATTTTATAATTTTATTTTTGTTATTTTAATATAACAGTATTGTTATTTAATGTAAAAAGTGACGTTTACAAAATTGAAGACGTTTATTTGACAGCTAGACGAACGTACAGTTATTTATTTGTTATTGTTGCGTAGCAACTTTAAAAAATTCTGTGCTATAAAAACAAAGATTACGTCCTAATTTGCGGGCGTATAAAGTAGATTATGGTTCCAAAATAAAATAAAAACTAATAATTACGACAAAATACAACATAAAACGATTATCGTAATTAACTCAATCCAGCAACTTCAAATGGCATTTTCGTTATAATATTTATGTATTACCATATGATTAAGAAAATTTATCTTTTAGGAGGCTATGACTGTATCTTTCCATATAATTTCTATTGGCAAAAAGCATTTCTCAATCTTCTAGAATATAAATATCAATATATTTTTTGATCATATCGCATTTATGGCAACACATTTACGATACAATGTAGTAAATCATATGAAAGCATTATTCCGTGACTTATTGATAAACTTTTGGCGAATGTCCTTTGTCTATTGAATATTTAGTGACTCAAGTAAAGGTACTTTTACACATTCGTAGCCTATGTCTATGCACATTAATAGGAAATGAACTATAAATAACATATAAACACCCGTTTGATTTAATTGGTCATAAAGAGAGTTCTTTTAAATTTGGCGTTGCCGTAGGTCATTTATGTTCAAAATTGTGAACGTACTGTCAAACTGACTTGGTTTCTGGAACAAAACTTTTATAATTTTGTTGTGTGTCACAAGACAAAAGACAAGGTGTCGACCATTGTAGGTATAGTTATTTATAGTTTTATACACTTTTTGCTTTAAGTACAATACTTCACAAAACGATGCGACAATACCTAGTGGTATAGGTAACTTGGATTGGAATTTTCATTTAGTGGAATGATTTTTTTTATATTCAAATCGCTCGCTGCACAATAATAATTAAACTACAATAAAGAACATCTAATCGACATTGGCAAACAATTGCGACAATTTTAGCTTCCAATAATAGATTGACCGAAAATCGCCTTCAAATTAACAAGCCATAAATCAGTAATTTCGTTCAGATAATAAACACAAATTGAAACTGCAAATGGCAATCATAGCTGCCAAATGCACGAAAATAGAAAATGCGCCCTCAAAACGAAATCCATCAATATTAACAACCCACATCATTTCTCCCTATTACTAGCTTCAGAATTGACACAAAGTGTACTTTTCCCCATTAGTCATTTCAACGCTTTTAATAAGACATTTGAAAAAATACCTGCTGCTGCACCGCCGTCTGAAAGCTCTTGACGACGTCGTTATGCGTCGGCACTGCAACAATAGAACACACGAGGAGATTAAGCGCGAAAAACGTCCACATGATGAAGTTCTTCGGTCTGTAGCGGCCGGTTGTTTGGTCAAGTCCGGCAAGTCGGCGGCTTCTTATTTAAAAACTGACCAAAGAGGATCGCGGTTTACACTTCAATCAGCGAAATTGCATTTCACAACACGCGACTCTTTGCCGATCATAATTCACGCCGTCTAATCAACCGAAAGCGTCAAACTGGATTTCGAGACGGGAAAAATGCACCACATACCTATTTGTTTTAAGATCTTGGTGGTGATGTTTTGTTATCTGAAAAAGACGGTTTGCTCTACTAATCTAAACAAATAAGGACGAGTGTAGCAACCCCGATAGGGTCTTTGTTTATAAGATGGTATTTTTTATGGCTTTGGCGGATGGGTCTCTGGATGTGTGGTCTAATTATGACAGCTATGTCGAGGGTAATTTGGGCAGTTTGATGTCACGAAAGAATGTTATTTTATAGGTACTTATCGAATGTGTTCGGGGAAATTTTTCTCGTGGTTGAGCAATCTTGGCGTTTCGACAACAATGTTTAAACTTGAAATGGGATGATAAGTATTTACGATGATATTCAGTCTGTTGATGTATTCTCACTCTCTTATATTTATGTATTTTTTATTGTCATTGCTAAATTATTTGAGTAATTTATCAGAAAAATAAAAATTATTATTTTTCATGTATTGTTCGTCATTTTTGCAAAAAAATGTGTTTTTTAAATAATCATAACAGTAATATCAATGGTACTATTACCCAACCAGTAGAAATTTAAAGACAACATAAACCCTTTGAAAACATGATATTGGAAATGTTTCAAGCTCGAGTGAGCGGTTAATTATAAACTATTAATCATAATAAATCTTAGGGTATTTAGTATAATTAAGTCATATACTATTGTTATCATTATTTACAACTTAAGTCACATTTTCTTGCAAAAATGCACGGACGAAATGATTTTTTTTTTTTGTCGGGATTGGTCTGTGTTAATGGAGTTTTCGTATTCGAAGTTTTGTAGGTAACTTCTTCAGGAGTAGAGGGAGGAATGTCAACTGGTTAGAGTTGTGTACACCTCCAACCAGTTGTCCACTCCTGAAGAAGCTTTACGATGAAAATACCTACGATGATTTGAAAGAAAGTGGAAAGTATAGTAATTTAGAAACGCTAACATTATATGGTTTTGTCTCTTTGTACAAAATAATTTACTGTTTCTTATCGTCCGGCATGCTGCTTTAGTCTGCTTGTTCTACTCTAAAACAATCCTACCCAATGTTTTGACCTGCATCTGTTTTCTAACAAAGAAGCTAGAAGCAATAAGTAATTTGCTCATTATTCAAGTTAAACTATTTTATTGGGGTTCTATAATGTTAGTGTTTTTGGATTAAAATACTAACCACACCCTACTTTTATATTTACATAATTAGTTCAACCTTGTTACATTACCTTATTTATATACAAACAAAGGTTTAATAGTTGTTTGGACACTTTAACACTACACTCCTTTTTTCGTACGTTGTCTTTCAGTCTCTTTCGTTTGCCTACACTTTTCTGCGTCAACTCATTCGTATATTTTTTTTATGGACTTATATGCTTATCCGGACCAATGCTTTTTCTTGCTTTGTTTGCATCGGCTTTATCGAAAACTTTAAGTAATTAAACCAATTTAAATTATTTATTCAATTTCTTAAAATAAACGCAATGTTTAACAGAATTACTGAACTAAATGTTCAAATTAACGTTCTTTCGTTTTTTGGCAATATTACAACTAATTTTCGAAATTCGTTAGCACATTATTTCTCATTTTTTGACTAATTAAGCGGTACTGATTTTTAATTCTTTTTCTTAAATCCGTTAAATTTTTTGAGTTTGTTGCAAATCATCTTGATTTTAAGTAGCTCCTCAGAAAAGCGGACAAAACATCATCTAAATCCGCTATTCTCAACCGGTGGTCCGGCGGACCACTAGTGGTCCGCTAAAAAAATTTACTATTTTGTGGACAATTATTTATCCGCGAATAAAAAATTAAAAAAATAATAATAACTGCATTTTAATTTATCAAATTACAAAATACAAATATCTCAAACTAATTTTAGCGACAGATACTTAAGCCGCTAAATTTTAGTGGTACGCAGGTCAAAAAAGGGTTGAGAAACCCTTATCTAAATAATCTCTGACATCACAAGCGTAATGTGGAGGTGCACCGTCTTAAACTATACATTAAACTTATACATACAAAAAAATATCTCTTAAACCATACATTAGCTGCTGGTATATCTGCATTGTTTTTATTGGGAAAAGTTTCGCTAATGCTTTTTCTTAATTATTAAGTCGTGTCTGCTATTATGCCATTTCCATTATTAAAAATAGGAGAAATATCGTTCCGACAGTATTAAGACGGCTTTAAGATGGGTATGTTATTTGGTCTGTAAGAGTTAAAGTATTCGCACCCCAACTTCAACCACTACAAACTTTAATAGGACTATATTATTTGTATACATCAAACGAAAGATAAGGACCAGTAGAGTGTGACAAAAGAAACCGCATTAAAATATCTTTATTATTAACTCCGATATAGAGAAAACAAGTGATGGACGGATATTTTTTTACCTCACAATAATTAACCCCCTAACGAGGAAAAGGTACTTGAAGTTGCTAGATGATATCTTAGATCTTTTCATTGTCGATGCAAGTGAAATAAACCCCACGTTAAACCCCGATGAAGTAGTCTTTCAGCAGGATGGCGCACCACCTCATTATTTTAGGCCCTTGAGAGAATACTTAAACAACAGGTATCCAAACAAATAGATAGGTCCGAGAAGTAGCATCAAATGGCCGGCTACATCGCCAGATTTTAAACAGTTAATTTAAGTTAATAAATATTACAGCAAACATCCATTTATCAATTATTTTACTTTGTACCTCTGTTAATAATAAAAATATTTTGTTGAATTTTTTGTGTCGCATTCTCTCGGTCCTTACCTTTCATTTGATGTACCACAAACAGTATGGTCCTATTAAAGTTTGTAGGGGGTGGAGTTGGGGTGCTAACACTTACAGACTAAATGTCATATCTATCCTACTTCCTCCTTGATACTGTCTAAACGGTTTTTTCTTTATTTTTTTATCTTCAGCTGTTTAAAAGTTATTAGAAGTAGAAATTTTCAATGTTACACCCTGTATATTATGTTAATTTGATTTTATAGATACCAAAAATTATTAGCCAGACATTATTGTTTGTTCGTTTATTTTTTATATAACCGTAAAATTGTTTAAAAAATGTTCTAAATCATTTGCTCGCCGTCGACTTTTTTTAAATGTTTGTTTTTGTTTTCAAAACATGGAAAAAATGCCAGACGTGTATCCTACTGCTTTTACAAGATATTAATAGATATTTTATTTAATCATTAACTCAAAAATTATCAATTGTAAAAAACATTTTTGTACAAAAGTTATAGCGAATTTTACTTCGTACAATATTTAAGAACATTTTTTTACCAAAATGTAATATAAGCGAAATATTTGCAAAAAAGCTTTTTCAACCCTTAACAAATGAGTTTTAGGGGATGTTTTGCGTCTTTATTTTAATTGAGGAGCTTGCGTGCAAAACCGGATATATCCACTTTTACAAATTTTTCAGGAGATGAAAAATACACCCTACATATTTGTTTAAAAAAATAGTGTTATTTAGCGAAAACAGTTTAAATTTAATAGGGTTATGCAAGTGATTAACATATATTTTTTGGTATAAAAAGTAAACAATTTGGTGTTATTAGCAAAAAACTATTGGATATATCCAGTTTTGCTCACAAATGACATACACTAAGCGAAAAAAATTAAATATGTACTGCAGCCTCTTCGTTCAGGTTATCGCATAGTTTCTTGGGTTTCATTCTGTTCTTCGTTTCTTCCCCTATTACTGTGTAATAATTTTTTATACTACAAAAGGTCTTCCCTCTTTAGCCAATCTTCCCCAAAATGTTTTTTTATTAAATATGTTAAGCTTTTTTTCTTTTTATCTGGATATATTCGCTGTTGTTTGCAAAATTTAGATAGATATAACCGACTTTGCTCCAAATGTCCAACTTTACTTAACGCTTTTACGAGGATTTAAACGGTTTTGGTTGCAAACGCATATATGGGCCTATAGATATCACAACTTAGATTCAGACATCACGAAAACATGATTTTTTGTGAAAAGTGGATATATCCGGTTTTGCACGCAAGCTCCTCAATTGCTCTCTTTGGAGTTATAAGTAAGGAGAGGTAACAGTATGTACACTTTTGATCATAGCATCATTTTGATCATTGAATAAACTTACTAAAATAATCTTTAAAAAAAATATTATTAATTAATTTCAAGTTAAAGTGCCATCGAGAATATCGCAATTTTAATACTTTTCTACGGCAACAAGCAGTTGTAGATGCGGAGTTTTCTGATTTCTTATGGAAACGAAAATTATGAATATATGTATTTGAATATTTCGGTCCTCAGTTGACGAAAGAAAGAAAGCAGCGACACGATACAAACCGAATGCCTGTATTTACTGTGTTGTTAGAATGTGAGCTGCTGGCTCTCGGAAGCTATCCGAGCCGACCCGAGGAGTCGCATTTGCTATGATCAAAAGTGTACAACATACTAAAATCAAGACTTTTGTAGAATTGTTCTTATGAATATACATTTTTTCACTGGTCTATGCTGAATAAAAAGCTGAGAAGAAAATAAATAGAAATGAATAAAAAGACTGAGGAAAATTAGTATTTCTAATATTTGACATTCTTATATTTATAGCTCTTACATTTAATAGAATAATTTTACCAATATTGTACTATACCATTAATTACTCATTAATGCAGCAACATATACGTCTGGCGATGAGATTTACCTAATAATTCTGTTAGAATATAGGTATTAGTTAAAAAAGACGTGAGCAAATGATTTAGGACAACTGCTTTTTTATAGGTGCAATTATTTATTAATTAATAATGCAGGAACAATAATGGGATGTCAGAAATTGACTTTAGTGTTTTTCTAAAATAAAACTTCACTACTTCTTATGTTTAAATTCTGCCACACTCCATTCTTTTGAGTATTTTGAAGTTTAGAACGATTCAATATTGTACTGAAGATACGCAGTACGATTCTAAGCCGATCCGAACTATTGCTGAAACAGAAATTAATTTGTTTTTACAGAATTGTAAACTAAATCCATAACTGCCAAGCACAATAATTATTGTGCATTGTGTGCATGACAGTTGTGGTTGCTATCTAATAACTCTGTAGAAACCTTGGACGTCCTCGAATTCCTGTCAGCGGTCTTTTCTGTTCTAACCCGGAACACGAGTTTTTGTCAAGAATTTTCAGGTAGCGTAATCTCTACTCGAGTTCCTGTTCAAACCCGTGGGCTACTTTGCCCTTGGAGGTTTATTAATAGGCCAGTTACTGAAACATTAGATTCTGCCAATAAAAATACCAAAAGTTTTGAAACTTGGACATAAGTCTAAAGACACTTAGACATTTATTTTAATTTTATCTTGTTTAAATAAACTGAACATAAACTTTATAAGCTAGGTTTTTGTAAGGATACTTTAGGCAACGCTATAATCGTATCGGCTCTTACATTGTTTTTTCTTAGCATTTTGCTACGCTTAATTTTGGGCATTTTTTTCTTTTACTTACTCTAAATCTATTTTCTTCCTTATAAATATTACAATATTTTCTCTTTTTTCTGGTGTCTTCTTACTTTTCTTGTTCTTATGAGTTTGTGTGTTTTTGCCTTTCAGAATTTCTTTCTAGTATATTCTCTACGGTTTAGACTGATTTTTTTTTAAGATTTTCTACTTACTTCATTATCTATTTATATTCCAGATTGTACTTGTCTTTTTGTCTCATTATGTCCAAAGAACACTTTCTATTTTCTGATTTTTATTATATGCTACCTTTTTACCAAATTTCAAATATTAAGTTCTAGCCTTTATTTTTTTTGTTTTCTTTTCTATTTTCTTAGTTCTTTCTTGAATTCGATTATTTTTCTGTGTTCGGGCACTTACCTTTTCCTCCTAGGATAATTAAAATAAATTATGACGAATTTAGATAACTATTTTATGTAGAAAAAGGTGCCATGTTTATATTATAATTATTCTACTGCAACTAACTTAACTTCAAATTAACTTTTGTCTGAAAAACTTTTTTTGGTTGTTGATTTTTTTTTCGTTTCTTTTTTTTTCTTGTTTTAATGTTTTTGGGATGGAAACGATTACTTTCTATTTTTTGATTTTTTCTGACCTTTATGTCTTGTACTTTATAATTTCAATTTCAATAATAATGTATTTTTTACTTTTGCTGAGTACTTGTTTAGTTTTTTTTATTATTTGGGTTAATAACCTCATTAATTGATACTATAATTACCTCATAACCTCTAGGTAATTATAAGCTTGTCTTGTCTTATAATTTTGAAAAAGTGTTTTTTCCATTTATGCATATATCTCAGTCAATCTGAAATATATAGTATTTTCGACGAGCCAATGAATAAAAATATTTTTCTTTTTTCTTTCCAAGAGAGTAAGATGAATTTTAAAGGAACATGGGGAAATTCAAAACAAAATGTTATTACTAAAGAATTGCATTGTTAAAAATAATCCCCTTTGACCCTTGGGTCAACCTCTCTTTCTTGCGACACATCCTACACTTGAATAATTCATGTCATGATTCCGCGACACGAAATGGATCACTGGATCATCTGGATTCCCTATCAAATGTCAATCTAATTTTATTTTAGATCGTAAGACAACCTGATTCTTATTTGATGTCTTCTCACCCCAAACCAAAAAAATATTTTTTTCACGTACTTCTCACGTTTTTACCACTAAATGACTTCTTTTCAGTTACAAGAAAATGGTTTCAGGAAAATAGTAAAATCAATATTCTCATTGTATCGAAAGAAAACCAGACTGCGTTACACCAATTTCTTTAATGTTATCCTACAGGAGAAAAAGTTTTATCATCTCGTTTAAAACAAGTCGGGATATCGTAAAACTTAACGTTTTTAATTTCCGGACTCTGTAAAACACTTGAATTTTCCGAATGATTTAACTTTCTGTTTTGTTATTAAATTTAGAAGAATTTTCACACAATAATTAATCAAACTTATTACATATAATTACTTTCGCTTAACCAAAGGAAAAGAGAAATAAATCAATTCAAGTGACAGTTATAAAGAGGATTTTCTGTTAAAACTTTATTAAATCGCATTTGAATAATGAAACGTTGCACAAAATCAAGGAACAAAATGATAGCAGAGTTTTTTTAAGAAAGCACAAATATTTAAGGATAATGCTGACATCAAGTTGAAAAACAAAGAAGCTGAATATAAATTAAGCCAATTTATATTATCCTCAAGAGGCAATCGTATAAATTGCTTCGTGGATTTCGTATCTCAAAAAGAATTTCGTTTTGTTATGCTTGAAAATAATGCTAACTAATTAAAGGAAAAATTTCATGAAAAATACGGATTTTGCTATCGTGCAAGAATATAAAAAAGAAGAAACAATCAGCGTGACTATCGATCATCCGCCACGCTAACCAGAGAAGGGAATTAGATTGTCCTCAAAGGTCACTATATCATTAATAGCACAACCTGCCAGAAGTCGTTAATTAAGTTTAAAAGTAACTTTTCAAAAATGTTAAATGTTATTTCATAACTTATTAGAGATTCTTATTGGTTCTCGATTTTTAACGCATTTTAAAGCCTTTTATTTCTAATAAAATCTGAAAATTAATTATTAGTTGTCGTTAGAGTTAAAAAGTTCTAATTAATGTACGCTAAAAAAAGCAAAATTGGGCTTTGTCTCTAAAGCTTTAACATTTCAATGGAAATAACATATTATAACAATTAACTATTTTTGAATGGATAGCATTATTATTAGCAGCTACACAACGGCGTGTTATGTATTAGGTTATTAAAAAAAGTTTGTTACATAAAATATACAGGCTGTTTTTGAAATAATGTTAAAGTTCTCGTTGAAAGAATGCTAAAAAACCAAAATTGTCTTATATAAATATAGTTAAACTGTAGAACTTTTTTTAAAGTTATTTTTGCCACGTCGTAACTTTACTATACTCTTTATAATAGATGGCGTAACTTTGCGCTACTCCGATAGAGTAGGGTAGTGATTTAGAATTCCAGCATAAGATTGCAAATAAACATAACTATAGTATTACTTAGGGTAATCCTAACTATTGTGATTTATTAAGATGAGTTTATGGCGGACCTTTGAGAACACATGCTAACTGGTCAAATCTCCCCAAGCCAAGCGAGTGGTGCGCCATAAACTCATCACAATAAATCAGTATAGTTAGGATTACTCTAATCAGTATAGTTATGATTACTCTAAGTAATATGTACTATTGTTATGTTTATTTACAATCTAAGTCAGTTTCCTTACAGAAATGCACCGGGTACATATAACATTTCGGGAACAAGGCGCTCCTAAAAATGACCGAATTTTGAAACGATTCTGAATTTTTAGTTAGTAAAAAAACGTTACAAATTTATAGTGTATTTAGAAACATGACCCATTTTCTCTGTATTTTAAGATTCTTGTAGCAGTAGTTTAGTCAGTATAAATCAGTGGTTAGATTGGATTTTTGTAAACATTTTTTTGGGAAAATCAAAGCAATTTTTTTTATTTGTAAACTTAGCTTAAAATCAGCAAAGCCGTTTATAGAGCTTTGTCCAATATTTTTCCAGAGCCCAACAAGAAAATTAAAAAAAAAAGAAATTTTGTAAAATGGTAGCAATATAATCTTTGAATTTTTAGCAGTGACTGCCTATGACGCCCTGTATAAATTAAACAACAAAACTTGGGGAAACAACTAAACACTTTAAAATATAAGAAATGAGCTACCGAGAAAAAAAGATCATCTCGATTATCAATTTTCGTATGAGTTACAATTTGCTTTATCCATTGTTAAAATTCTAAGGTGATTCTTCTGAAATGTTGAGCACTGTACTTAAGATTTACTAAAATAAATATTCTGCTTCAATATCCTGACATGTTTGGTTAAACTACTCATTAAGCCAAAATCAATTTTCCAAACTGGCAACTTTGTTTAAACCCTTTAAGCCTATGCAATATCCAAACCTTTTTTGTTTGTTTCGTAATCCGTTTTAATTGGAAAATTCCCGTCAACGTCCATTTATTTTTAAATACCGTTTTGCGTTTAAAAAGACAAAAGTCATTCAATTTGCAAAAAGCTGTTAATGATTATTTCCGTCGTTAATAATTTCGAGTTTTAACAATGGAAGAATATCCGATCGTTTCCAGATACGTTTATGTCATTAATGAGGTTCATTCAGGTCGAAAAGCCATCACGAAAACTCCCTCAAGTAAAACCGCAATAACATTATCGAAAGAGCCTCTTCCTTACGTAACTAATAAGTTAATCTTATAACCTCCATTAAAATTTAACTACCTCCGGTTTTATTTCGTGAATTTGGGTTAATAACACGATGCAAATCTCAAATCAATTCGAATCTTGTTAAGTTGGCTAATTTATATTTCGTCAATCAATGCCGAATTGGAGTTATCAACTTAATTGTGAATAATATCGAGTTTCAATTGCTTTGCTGATTAATCTAATTTAGGAGGTTTTTGTTTGGTAGCAAGTCGATGCTCTATTGATCCTTGATTTTTCCTAATTCGTCTTATTTCAAAAAGGTCAGAGTGTAAAGAAATGCAAATTAATTCTGTAAGTCGAAGAATTCATGCTTTTCCGCACAATTTGTATGCAAGTCGACATTGCTACCTTGCTTACTAAATTATAGCCACGGTATCGATTTTCAAATAAAAAAAAATACAAATCTAGACCATCATCAGTCGCTGTTAACCTTCAAATATACTAGTACCTACGTGCAGCTTCTAATTTTCTTAATGATTTTCTTTTCCACTCGAAGATATGAAAGCTACTTTACAAGTAAATGATTTTGATATTATTCTGTACCTACTGTATTTTTGTACTGGCAGATACAAAATGTATGTATGTGTGTATATACATAACATACATAGTTAAATACCTAAAGAATTGTTTATAATTTTGACTTTAATAATTTTATTAAAAAATATAGGAAATAAGATACAAAGCACAAATCACTTTTTTAAATATTCTTGAAACGTGTTTGTTTTTTATCATAAATCTGAATGGATGCTACTTGAGCATAAAAAATGTGTTTTATGTGATCAAAAATTTTATTTTTCATTTTTATGGGTTCATAAAAAAAATGCCGGATATCAGTCTAATTTGTTGGGAAAAGATTTATTACGTAAAGTGGATTTCAAATCAATGTAAATAGTTCTCTTTTTTTATCAAAGAAACCAGTAACCGGTGAAAATCTTGTATACTCATTTGTAATTGGTTGATTTCAAAAATTAATCAATCACAAATGAGTATTTTGAATTTCCAACGCTTACTAATTTTTTTTCTGGTAAAAAGTCACATTCCTAAATATTAAACCAACATGTCACCAGTTTCTAAAAAACGGCTCCAAACAGTAAATTTTTGAGTAAGTTTAAGATATGGGGTTTTTGTTAAAGTTCAGTGTGAACAAAATGTTATCTTAACGTAAAAAGATTTAAAGGTGAGTTAAGTACAATAAAAAATATTTTTATTTTGATATGTCAAATCGATCAAATATATTTTTTGTTTCCTGAAAATAACGATCTGTCCTATTTTTAGTATACACTTTTTATTCTTTTATGTTTATCGTCTACAAAGATTTGGCACTAATGATACTGTCTTTTCGACTCGAAAGCGCTTTGCCACATTTATGCAAGAATTTATTTTGATTGAACTCATGGGATTGACTTGAATTTTTAATTTTCAATCATTTACGATAAAAAATGTTAGAATATAAAGAGATGTAGTGCCAACATAAATTTGAATTTCCAAAGCCTACTGCTATTGGACGAGTGAATTTACATAATCAAAAAAATAATAGTAAAAACGCAATTTTACAACGCAAGTTAATTACAAATATAATTTTATATTTCACCATTTGTTTTTTTACGTAACGCCGGACATTTCTCATTTCGCATTTCGCATTTATGTGAGAGTAACAAACGGTCTCTGTTTCATCGAAATTTCATTTACGCGTTGGAAACTTTATGACTGCACACATTTCAATTATCTTTATGTAAATACGGTAGGGAGTCTTCCAATCAGTTAATGAGTAATGTTGACAGAGTACATAAAGCAGCGAATTTTGACAACAGTCTAATCGAGTCTATTTATTGCAACGGTGTTCTAAAATTACTTCATAAATATAAATTTGGTCATAATCAAGTTCATAATAGTTTTTCTATGTATCAAAGGCATTATGTAGATGTTGATGCGTTTCAAAATCGACAAGCTTATATGACCGAGGGCTTTTGACCCGAGGCTTGGTAAATCACATATAGAGATCAAGTAATTCTTATGGTGTATACAAATGGTTATTTCATTGTGCTAGTAAGGTAGTTCTTCGTTTTTTTTTATGCGTTAAATTACCGGTTTTTTCTTAATCCAGGGGGAAATTCTTTTCTTTCCACATTCCATTCTTTCATGAAATTGTTTATATTTTCTGTTAGTTCCGCAATTTTGGTCCAGATACAGCCATTATTACTTCCGTTATTTTGTTCCTTTTTTGTTTTTCTTTGTTTATAATTATAAATTTTCACATCTTTGCCTCTGTTGTAATTGTTGTTGTTTTTTACTTTTTTTGCTGGACACTTTATTTTGTTCTATGTTCCTACTTCCAGATATTCTTTACTATTTTTTTCTTTTTTAGTTCACTCGATTTTGTTAGTTTTTTCTATTTTTTATTTCACTCTTTATTACATTTTGCTTGTACATTTGGTTTTCTTTAACTGTGTCTTTCTGAATAATTTTTTTATACATGTTGTCGACATCAGAATATCGGCTAAAGTTTTTATTCTTTATTTTATCTCTATAATTCCGAACTATCTCTGTTTTTCTATTTCGTTCTTGTATTCTTAATTTATACTTTATACTGGCTATCTTAGAGATTAGTTATTTGTGTACCAAGGCCAAAAAGTGATGTTTTTTGGCCGAGTAGAATTTTAATGGCCGAGGCCAGAAATCAGACGAGGACAAAAAACACTTTTTGGCCGTGGTGCACACAAATTTTTTTAGGCGACTTTAACAAAAAATTGAATTTTTATTAGTATTTTTAGGTTAGCTTTTTGACAGAGCGGCCTGAAATTTCTCTTTTTTGGCCGCTGTCAAAATGGTCATTTTATCGGCCGCATTTGAGGCCGATAAATTCAAGTTTTTGTCAAAGTCGACTATAAAATATTTTTTTTTAAAACTAAAGATGTGTATTCGATTCGACTTCCGACTTAAAACCCATGATTTGCAATGAGATAATTTTTTTATTTATTTATTTTAAGTACAAATTGCGGCTATGCATAGAAGAAGGATATTATCTCTGAAAACTTAGCATCTTATAAAATCTTTCGAACTGTTATTAATTTTAGTAAGATTCGAACCAAATATACCTTCGTTTCTTTACATTTGGCTGATTAAAAACCATTCTCTATTGCGGGATCCTTCATTATAAATAATGTAGAACATAATCTAATCTCTTGTTTCAATTTTACTTTTATTTTATACATGTTCGACAAATAATTTTTATAATTTTTTTTTAATAAATCGTCTCTGTTGTCTCCTCATTTTATGTTACTTATTATTTATTTCTGTCTAGAGTTTTTAACTAGATCTAACCGGTGTCTTATAAGCTACTCCGGAATTAATTTAAACATAAGTCCTAGTAAATCATTGTTTACTTGACCAATTTTTATTAATACACAATAAAATAGATATGTTCAGATTAATTATGATATATGATTTCGTTAACATTTAGGAGGCTAATTCATATCTGCTTTGTGGTGGAAATCACACAACCAAAAAATCTATTGTCTTCAAAAATTGATGGTTTCTTCTACAATTTTGTCTTTTAGGGTTTATTGCTGTAATTAAATCAATAGCTAAATTAGTAGTAAAGTAATATTACTATTTTAACGAGGAAAACTTTTTTAAATTGCTAACCAGTTTTACGTTTGAATTGCAAATTTAATGAAAACGTCAAACTACTTGACGTAATTTTCAACCAATTCAAAATTTAATTATTAAAATATAACAAAAGCTTTGTATGGGCTTATATAAAGTTGAGATATTAGCGGTAGTATCGTCGTTTCTATGGCAAATTAAAAGAATTGGGGCTGTGATTAGTTGTTGTCATGGAAAAGTATTAAAATTTGTGATACTACCGGTAGTATCTCATCTTGAAATTAACTCATCACAGAGCATAAAATGCAAACACAAAAGTCAGATTAATACATATTCGTGAAATTTCAGATATTTATAACAGAACATTGTAGAAATTTTGTCAACGATGTTTTCCATTGTTGTTCTAAATTTCATCGTACATTAATTCATATTTTTTTTTCTTTCTAAAGTAATGCAAATTAATATGAATTTTTTTAGAGAAAAATGTTTAAAATGAGGTTGTCTACCAAGAAAAAAAGTTTTAAAAATATCTGCTTAGTGGTTAAAAAATATGATCATTTTTGTATGTTGATGAATGACTATTTGACCTCTTACGTAACACCTAGAGTCAAGTTAATAATGCTAAATAAAGCTCTTTGATGGTACACACTAAGTTTTATTTAAATTGTTCAAGCCTTTTATTTTTAATAAATAATAGAATTTTTTTTGAAATCTTTGGCGCTTGATAGTGCTGTACGGTACAGTTTTGTACTAAGATAAGTTTGGTTTAAAAGTTTTATTTTGACCTCAGGAGTTCTGTTGTACAGACCATTTAGGGACATTCTGTATATCTTAAGTTTGGCAACATCTTTTTAACACTACGTATAATATATTTTATAAAAAAATTGTTGTAACTTTATTAATTTTTAAAAATTTTACTAAACGTTTCTCGTATATTCTCTTTCTTTGAAAAACTAATGGCAAGTTACCACAAAACCGCCATAATTCATCTCGTCGCTGCAATTTAGTAATTTTGTTGTCGATATAGAGATTTCTTATTAAAACGTTAATATTTGCAATTTCCGATGCAGACGCAATATGTCTGCCCTTCAGAGGGGTCACATCCCAGACCTTGATCATACCAGAATCCATTCAAGTGGTCTCGAAACGATTCTGTTTTATATCAACCGTGATTACTTCGTCACATCTAAACGTCTAAATTTTTTACAAATCTCTTCTCGTGAGAACCTCAATTTATTCACAAACTTTTTTCTTTCCAGGCTGAACTAATTCACATGAGGGCCGAATTGGTCGAATCGAAAGCGAAGAGGGAAGTTTTGGAGCAAGAATTGCACAATTTATTATTACAGTTGCATTCGTCGCAACTTTCACAACTCCCCGACAGTCTCAGCAATCGAAAACAAGACCTAAACTTCAAACCAGACGTAAATAACATCAAGAAAAAACTCGAAGCTGAACTTAGACAAAGTCCCATACGTAATATTAGGAGTAAGTGTGGTTTTTGGTGGTGGTTTTGTTAATAAAACATGCAAATGGCGAGAAATTTCGCACAAGACGGGTGTGCGGCCGACATGTGTCTAATCAAAAAATTTTATTAAAGGAGTTTTCTAACACGAGAGCTATTGAGTTTCTCAATATTTCAACAAGTTTAATAAAGTTATTTCGGCTTTTGTGCGCTTTGTATTATCTCTGGGGCGATAAAGAGGGACCGTATTTTATTTTCGGCTATAATTCATCGTGTTTGTGGCATTCGAACACACGAGATGCAACCAAATCGAATGTTCGTAACCTGATTATATTAAAGTGCACAATTCACTATTATTTTGCAAAATTTCACAATTAATGGAAACAAATAGAAACACATTAAATTAATCAATCAAATAAAATACACAATATTTTTTTATAGTACAAAAACTGCAGATTTCTGTGTCGTTGCTTTTTCATCTTATTCGACAAATTATTATTATCTGTTGTACAACTATGTATTTTGTTATCTCTTTGCAACTCAAATCAAAAATACTTCCTAGAATATTTTGATAATTTTGTTGTTAAATTATAAATAGCGCCTGCAACGAATTAAATTTAAATATTTTTAATATTTTGCAAAAGGTATATTCTTTTTTTGAGTAAACCTACTATATAAAGTTGTTATGCAGAATTTCTAGATTTAAGCTGAGTTTATAATAAATTTAATTTCGAACGATTAAAAATATATCTATTCAGAGCAGTTTACGACTTTATTTACTAAAATTTATTTTTATTAACTTCAAAAATTAATTTATGGGCTAATTTCAAGTTAAGATATTACCGGTAGTATCGCAAATTCTATCACTTCTTCTTGCCAACAACCAATCGCAACCCTGAATTTTTTAAATTTTTCATAGAAACGAAGATACTACCGGTGTTATCTCAATTTGAAATTATCCTATTAATCTTTAAATATTTAATAGATGAAAAAAATAACAAATGCCAATGGTTGCAGAAGAGCTAAATTAAGCGGTCTGGAATATTGGTTTGGCTGAAAAAACCTTTTTCATAGCCGATATAAAGGCTGTAGAAGAAGCTTTTTGGCCGGTTATACATTTATATATTTAACATGAATATAGCAAATGTTTTTTTTGTTTTTTTTTTAAAGAAGGATGAAATAAGAAAAGTCATTGAATGAGAAATTTTGCTACACAGACAAAAGTGGAAACTTTGAATAGAGATCTGGTATTTGGACATTAGTAACTATGGAAGTGATTTAATTTTTTATTAAAGGAGATCGTTCCCATCTTATAGAAATCTAATGACCACTCAAATCGAGATTTTTGTGTATCATTGCGTCAACTTTGTAGTTCTTCAAAAAAAGTGGCTAGATTAATTAAAAGTTTAGATGACTTCTGTCACCGAGTTCATAAAACTCTCACTTGTTATTTATGGGGACTAAGTCGGTTCATTCCTAGGTTTTCAGGTACCGGGGTGAAATAGAGACCTTTCTTGGTATTTACATTTTATTACCTCAGACTTCAGACAAAGTAAATTCTTCCTCTATTTCTAATTTTTATAACTTTTTATGTGTACATTATGTACGGACAGAATAATCTATTATTTCGTTAATTTAGATATGAAATAAAGTACTTTTTTGAAATCTACTTTGTAATAAAAACCTTTATGTGCTAGACAATCTACGAAGTCGTTATGTCTCAATGCTTGATTGATAGACGTTAAATTCTAAAACATGGGGGTTAAAAATGGTTTTCACTATATCGTTATTCATAATTTAAAAGCAAAATCATGAAAATCGCCACTTATATTTTCTGTGCAGATTATTACAGCAATAATAACTCTTCATAATCGCCCCCACAAAATCCTCTACAGTTTTGAGGCTTAGTTTCAATTCTCACGTACAGAATTAAAATTTATAGTCCGCAATAATCAGCAAAAAATAATCCAATATACCACCTCCATACGCTACCTAACGACTCCTGCAGGAATAGTTCAAGTCGGTAAATTCGCCTTAAACTCATAAAAATTTACCATCCTTAATTCTCTATAAATAAATTTCTGGAAATTTTTCAGTAAATAAAGAATCCGAGGAACTAAAATTCAGTCCGACGTTGATGGAATCGGCACAATATCGAGCGGAAAACGAACAGTTACAAATGGAAAACGCAGCGTTAAGAAAATCTATTTTGGCGTTAAACAGCGAAGTATACGGCGCCAAACTCGCAGCAAAATATTTAGACAAGGAATTAGCGGGAAGAATACAACAATTACAACTCTTAGGTAGGATAGAAAGATGGATAGAATTGTTATTACGTGGAGTTGTCATTTTCAGGAAGAGAAATGAGAGGAGATGTTCGTGATAAATTATGGCGTCAACTGGAATCTGAAATTCTACTTCAGAGACACAAAACGGTAGTAAGGGCGTGTAGACGAAATAGCATTTTAAATAATTCAGAAAAGACCTGCCCTAAACCTGAAATCGATCCGATCAATGAAAGGACTGAACATTTTGGGGATATTAGGACTGTGGTTGTGAAGAGGAGTCCCAGTCAGGGATTGGGAATTAGTATAACGGTAAGTACTGAATTTTAAAAAAATGTGGCTAATAGGAGAGTAAAGTATACCGATACGCCACTAGTTTGAACTAAGCGAGAGCAATAAGAAATTTCTTGTCATGAAGTTGACAAGAATATTAAAAGTGTGTGGTCTTTTAAGGTTTTTATAATTTTTTTCGAAGTTTTAATGTGTTATTTGGCATAAAACATCGAATGCATGTGGGAGATAAGTAACACGAATCATTGTGTGTAGCACGAAAAAAGGCATTTTATTTCTTTTTAACTAATGTTTACAAGATTAAAAATCTTCAAATTTTTAAATATCGCTCGTCTGAAATTCGAATTTGACTGTTAAAAATGTCAATTTATTAGTTCTTATTACATTTACAATTTGAGACAAGCGAACACATGACTTTTTTCATATTTTTTAGTTTTTTTATGTATTTAATGGTTTTTTTTCTTTTATTGCGATTTTACAATGTTTTTTTCAAATTTATCTTGCAGCGAAATTCACTTATGTTCAATTCTAGTGTGACAGTTAATAAGCGCTTCACACAACCGTTGGATTCACCATTTTGACAACAACGTAAATACAATGCAGTCGGAATTTATCTGTAAGGTATCAACTCTTATTTTATTTATTCAACTTTATTAAATTAATTTAGTAAAGTTCTAATAAGGGTTCAGTTTCAAAAATTATTTATGCAGACGATAAGGCAGCCTGGCTGCTTAGGAGCGCAGTGTGGTAGCATTTTATATTAAGCTGGCAATGACCTTTTATTTAGTAGTGGGTGTCATTAAATCGGATGTATTTCTTTAGTTAATAGGAAAGAAACCACACCTTTTTAATGCTAAAGTTTGATTGCTTTGTTCTTGGATTCTTGCTTAAACGTTAAATCCAACCGCTGCGTGGAACTCAGGTTATGACATCAGAATTGAACAATAGTGTACTGTATCTGCGTGAAATAAGTATACCAGCACGATTATTACTAAAAAAGTCACATTATTAGGTCTCTAGTTCTATTGCTACGATTATATAACCTAGGTGAGAATAGAGTAGGATTTTTAGATTCTATACAAAGAGTATTGGCTAATTATTTGTTATTTACAATATAATTTTACAATAATAAAAATAAACATTTAAAATAAAAGTTTTGTTACATTTAAATTTGATTTGTTAGTCAAATAAATACAATCTAAATTAAGTTACCCACACTGCTATTTAAATAATTTTAGGGTGGTCGAGAGCATGGCGTACCTATTTTAATATCTGAGTTGGAACCTAATGGCCCTGCTGCTTTATCAGAACAACTCTACATAGGCGACGCAATTTTATCAGTAAACGACCGAGATTTGCGGCAGGCTTGTCATAGAGAAGCTGTTGATATCCTGCAGCAACAAACCGGGGACTGCACTTTACAAGTACAATACATTGCCGCCGATGACAGCGACACTTCTCTTGAAGAAGATGGTTACAATTTTCGGTGATAATTTTTCAAATATCTTATATATGTGACATTTTTGATTTTTTTTATTTAACAGATTTTTCGATGGAGAAGTGTGCGACCCAAACAATCACTCTAGCTTAAATCCTTCAAACTCTCTCGACATGTTAAATACCCCAACAGCACCTCGAACTCCCGAATCAAGTTCAGCAACAAGTCGGTGAGTTACCATGACCAAAGATTCCTATATGTTTTCGTACTGATTGCATGATGGCAAATTGTGATTCCTAAGTAAATTTCAACAACCGTTGAATTTTATTTTAAGCTAAAATTTTATTTAATGTAGTTGTGTGTTCAGATTATACAAATTAAATTGTTTTTATTTAGTTGTGTTTTTATTTGCATTTTTCCTGACACTACCTCAACGTGAAAATAGCGGTTTTGTTTGAGTTTTGTGCGCATTTAAGTTAAATCTAGTTTAGACTGCGAAATAATAAATAAGTTATGCAAAGAAGCGATTTGATTTTAAAGTTTCGAAGTCTATTTATGCAGACTGGGTATAAATCGTAATAAGGCTACGCTAAGCAAGAAAATTATAATTTCATAAGGAGATTTGTAGTAGGATTTGAAGCGAAAACTAGAGATATGCATAAAGTTTACTTTTGGATGTCTACAGTGAGAGTTTTAGATGTAGTTCTTTGGGCTTGACACAAGTTCGAAGCTTTTTTGAATTATGCACATTACAAGTTTTAAGATTTATTTTAAAGTAAATATATCTATTTCTATCTACAAAATATTATAAGGTAATTCTGAGTTTCAGTATACTCTGTTTTATTTAAATTTCAACTTACTTACTTACTTTCGTTGCTTTGATACAACGATTGGTTCTAGACAAGAGAATACTTTTATAAGATTTTTGCTAGATTTGTGTACAGGGTGGCCCACTGAAAATGTGCTTTGTTATCTACTTTAGAAAAAATTGCTTGAACAGGTCGATTTTGATTGCGAGGGAGACACTTAACTATAATGAAAACACAATAAAAAAGACACTAGGGTGACAACACCTTTGTAATTCATTATAGGGCAGCACACGGGTCGAACATGATTTTAAAGAAAATTAAATCCGTTTTTCAGTTGTACAAAAATTTGTTAATTTTTACCACCTTCAAGCTCTTAATAAAATAATTCACCTACATTTTTTGGGAGATCATTGAAGTGAGATAAAAACGGCAAAACGAGTCAATGTTGTTTTTATTAGAGGTACCACTTTGTTTTAGTAAATGCATAATTTAATAAATCATTCCCGTTGCTAGGGTGACAACCATTTTTTAAATCATTATCAGAAACATAGCTACAGTGAAAATTCGTAGGATAATTTTAGATTGATTCTTTAGAGAGTGAAAAATGGGAGGGGGGATTAACTTGCCGGAATTTTATAAATTTTGGTGAAGGTAAAGAGAGTTGATTTAATCGATAATAAAATTAATCCTTCCACTCGATTTGTTTTTTCATAACCTACTTATGTTTCGGCCTATTGGAGGTCATCCTCAGAGCTGCAAAAAGCATCAAAAGTGGGGTGGGGATTGATTTTATTCAGTTAACCTTCTTAAGTTATTAGGAATTGGTTAGAATTTTATTTTTTTGGTTTAAAGGCTTGTTACAATGACTGTCATAGACCACATGTTAATGTTTCCTATCGATACGAGTTCCACGCAATTAATCACGCGGGGTTGAATGTCACGAAATACGTTTTTTCGCGATTATCTTCAAAACGGTGGTCTTTTCGACAATAAAGGTTCAGTAATAAATTGTAGTTCTACAAAAAGGGCTTTTTGAAAGCAATGTAAATTTTGATAAAAGCAAACATTGTCTTACTGTAGACCAACCCCTCTCCTGCTGTGAATAGCGTAATATTCGCAACTTGTAAGCGCTTTATCTCATAAAGAATTTTTTGTACAAATTTGCCTCATACAATTTATTACCCAATTTTCATTGTCGAAAAGTTCATTGTTTTCGAAATATTCTCGAACAACCGTATATATTTCGTAATCTTTGACTCCCCATTATTAAATGTGCGATACGATGGGGAACTTTTACACAACATTTATATCCCTGAAACAATGCTGTGTTTAAATTATTGAGTTTGTATTTATCTTTTTAAAACTTTGTAGAAATAGCAGCAGATAGAAATTTGACTGATTTTTTTAAAGTTTTAAATTTCTGCTTACAGTTGTGCGTGAAACGTTATTCTTATCTCAGGCCGAAACACTATGTTCTTACCTCAAACTTTGTCATCGGTTGTATTTTTTTCTTCCAGCCTTATGTACGTGAATAACTATTCTTATGGGCTGGTTTCAAGTTGAGATAATACCGGTAGTATCTTTGTTTCCATGGAAATTTAAAAAATTCTGTTGTTGTTATTGGTTGTTACTTTGGAAACGTATTAAAATTTGCGATACTACCGGTAGTAGTAAACTACTCAACTTGAAATTAGCCTATTAGAGCATAATTATAATCAGAAAAAGACAAGGGTGAAGCTTTTGTATCAATTAGCAAAATGAATTCACAAGAAACGAATAAACAATACAAAATAACTTTAATAACCGACAAAACAAAGCTAAATTGCATGAAGTAACCTTTAAACTTTAAGAAAGCGCTCAAACACGAGATCGAACCAAACACCAAACGCGAATGACAGTTGACGTGCCGACTCTGTTATACATAACTTTTTCTTATAGTATAGTTCTTATAGTATAGTAGTCCTTATTATTTAAGGTTATATGACAGTCATGAAAATTCACAATTTTCATAGCCGAACTGATGGAACATCAGGCAACAGCTCTTCTTCAAGAGTGATTTATTGCAACGCGCGTGGGTCTAAACACTTTTACAATAGACCGTCCTAATTGCGGATAATGAGGTTTATAGTGGTTGTATAACCTTGCAGGATAAGGACAACTTTACCATAGACTCGTCCAACATTTAAAACTCGTCCGTTGCGCAAAAACGCCATTGTCTTTTTCTCATTTGATTTCTACTCTAAAAAAAGTTACACCTGATAAATCTTTATGACTTAAGCTTTGAAGGCTTACCTAGATTCTCATGCTGCTTTCTCTAGCTTTTTGCCACTACATTAGTGACGCATAGATAGCTTGTAACGGTTGTTTCCGTGTCGGGTTCTGGGTATCGTAGAGAGAGAGAAGAGCGGCTTTGATGGGGTTTTATTGACAATAATAGCTATGTACAAAATAAAAATAAAATAAAATAATACTTCTGAACAAAACAAAACGAATCTTCTACTAGTATAGACACGGCCTCGTCCCCGGCGGTCCCTCGTCCTCGACTCCTCGTCGTCGGCTTCTCGTCCTCGTCTCCTCGCCCTCGGCTCCTCGTCCTCGACGTGTCGGCTTCGGTGGCTCGCACTTGTAATGGAGGGGAGGTAGGACTCTACCAACGGGATAATGCTCCGTGGGTAGCGGTATCGGAGAGGAAGCCCCTAGGATAATGCTCCAGGGGTGGACGGGTCTGGGGGTGGCTACTTACGAGGATAATGCTCCCGCAAGTATGCAAGTATCGGAGGCGGTAGGCGCAATATATAGCCTTCGTTTGTAGGCGAGGGGTATGGGAGGAGTATCGTAGCGAAGCGTTGGTGTGGTGGGAATTATACCACCACTACTGCCCTGACGTATACGTATGACGTCGCGGTCACGCGGTCCGAATCAGCTGCTGGGCGTTATCTGGTTTTGTTTACTGAATTATTAGGAATTATTAGAACGCTTCGTTACACCCTCCTCTTCCTTTAAAAAAAAACTCTTCATATTATGGAGAGTTTTCCAGGTCTCCATGCGGTGTCTGCGGTCCATTTGCTGTAAGTAGATTATTAAGGGACGGGTTTAGGACTTTAGAATGGATTTTTTTTTTCCTTCTTCTCTTCCAGTTTGGAATCCACTTGGTTTTGCTCGGCTTCCGGAAAACTGTAATTAGGTTCTGCCGGTGTTCTGCGTTTGTGCAAGTGATGTCATCTATGTCCATTTTAGAAAAATTCTTTGCTTCCCGGAGTTTGTCTAGGATGCCGTTAATACGGGGAAGCGGATAGGCATCTTTTTGAGGTACGGAGTTCTTGTTTCGGAAATCGATGCAGAAACTATTCTTCTTACCGACCTTTTTGTCATCCAGGACAATTGGAGAGCTCCAAGGACTCTCAGACGGTTCGATGATGTCTTCCTGCATCATGCGGTCGACTTCTTCATCAACAATAGCTTGCATATCCTTCACAGCTATTTCGCTCTTGATGAATTCGTCTTCTACAGCTGCGGTATCAACTGTATCGGTGATGGGAATTTCGGTTAACACCTGGGCTAGTGGTGATCCCATGTTCAGCAAAATTCGGCCTTGGTGGGAAATTTCACCGGATTGAAAATTCAACACCATTTGCTGACCCATGATGAAGTCTAACCCAAGGATTATCGGACTTGTTAAATTCGGACAGACTAAGAATTTCCATTCAAACTTCAGATCAATGGCCTGAAATTTTATGTTGTAGGAAACGTTAGTATCTACGGTTACCCCATTGGCCATTTTCGCCTGCATTCTGGAAGTCAAAACCTGTGGCTGCACCCCTTGGTTTACACAATAATCGGTCGTCTCTTCGCTAATATATGAGAGCACAGAACCAGTGTCAAACAAAGCGGGAATTTCCTGGTTAGCCACGGAGATTTTCCAAATGATGCGATTGTCATTTTTGGGCTGGGGTTGAATTTGTGTTATCGGTTTTGAAGTCGGTGTCGGTAGTATTTCGGTCACTTTCGGGGTCGGTGTCGGTAGTATTTCGGTCTTTTTCCAGGGGCTGCTCGGAGCCATTTGGGGCACAGTCCCCTCGGAGTTTGTTGTCTTCGTCTTGATACAGTGGCATTGATGGGTCATTACCCCCTGTAAGCCACACCGCGAACAGAAATGTTTTGGGGGTTGCCTATAGGTGAACCTTATATTTTCCTGGTCGAATTTTGGGCGAAAACCTGGAATCTGTCGTGAGTGTCGTGGTTCATAAGTCTCCTCCGGAAACTCGGACATCATCCCCGTCCAGTTCGAACTGGCAACCAAACAATTTCTTGGCTTGAACTTGTTGGTTTTCAGCTCTCGAGCTAGACTCTCATACTCCTGCACTTGGTCCAGCAGGTCCATCAGGGAATTTACGTCGTTCCGGCGAATGTATTGGCGGTACTCTGGGAGCTGGTGTTTGTAAATGCAAGACAGTTCTTGCGTTCTGCTCCAGCCACCATGTCTTCGGATCAGAGTCTGCAGGTTTGTTATAAAATCACGACCATTTTCGTGCGGCTTTTGGAACCTCCGGAAAATTTCTTCTTTCAGGCTTTCTCGGTACTCTCTCGGAAAATAAAACGCTTCAAAAATTTCAATAAAATCATCCCAAGTGCGGATAGTATGCTTATAATTTCGGTACCATAAAATTGCTTGATTTCTTAATAACACGGGCAGAGCACGTACCAGTTGTTCCTTTCCGATCATATAGGTCACCGCCAGCTCTTCGATCCGCTCGATGAAAGCGACGGCGTCGGTTTTTCCGTCGAAGGTGACGTTCCATTTCCGGACTTGGTTCAACAACTCACTATTTGTCCACGGCCAGGTCTCCATTTCACCATCTTTTTGGCTGGCTTCTTCACGTTGCTCTCTCGTACCCTGTCTCAATAAAGTCGATTTTCTTCGGACTTGCTGCTCGGGCGCCAAATTTGTAACGGTTGTTTCCGTGTCGGGTTCTGGGTATCGTAGAGAGAGAGAAGAGCGGCTTTGATGGGGTTTTATTGACAATAATAGCTATGTACAAAATAAAAATAAAATAAAATAATACTTCTGAACAAAACAAAACGAATCTTCTACTAGTATAGACACGGCCTCGTCCCCGGCGGTCCCTCGTCCTCGACTCCTCGTCGTCGGCTTCTCGTCCTCGTCTCCTCGCCCTCGGCTCCTCGTCCTCGACGTGTCGGCTTCGGTGGCTCGCACTTGTAATGGAGGGGAGGTAGGACTCTACCAACGGGATAATGCTCCGTGGGTAGCGGTATCGGAGAGGAAGCCCCTAGGATAATGCTCCAGGGGTGGACGGGTCTGGGGGTGGCTACTTACGAGGATAATGCTCCCGCAAGTATGCAAGTATCGGAGGCGGTAGGCGCAATATATAGCCTTCGTTTGTAGGCGAGGGGTATGGGAGGAGTATCGTAGCGAAGCGTTGGTGTGGTGGGAATTATACCACCACTACTGCCCTGACGTATACGTATGACGTCGCGGTCACGCGGTCCGAATCAGCTGCTGGGCGTTATCTGGTTTTGTTTACTGAATTATTAGGAATTATTAGAACGCTTCGTTACAAGCTGAGGGGGTACTTTAATTTTTGTATACACTTAATGGACTATTATCGGGGTCTAAGACACCTTACGTTTTTCCCACTCTACTTTTATAGGTCTAAAGAATTCGAGTCAACTTTAAAATTTAGCTGCATATTTAAGGGTAGTTCCAAGGACTTTTACTTTAATTCTGCCACCATAAAGAGATTTTTTTTTAAATTGCATCCATAAATCCTATAGGAGCGTTTAGTCGGGATTTACCAACAAATGTTCCGTCTTAGACCGTTTTTTAATGATGGTATTGGTCAGGGCATGTTACATCAGTTTAGATATAATTTTCAGGAGTAGAGATGGGAAGTTTGATTCTGTTAAGTGAATCAATTTTTATTTGTTATTTTTTCTAGCGTATCTAAAAGATAACATTTAAGCTTGTTCTAAACTTGTGATAATGATGGTGTGAATAAAAATTTAGCAAATGCTTTTGAAACAACACAAACCTATGCAATTAGCATTTGCAGAAAAGAGATGAGTAACTATGTAATAAAAGCTTTTGCTTTTGCTACTCTTTATTTACATCACCCATTAATAGACATTCTTTTTATACTTTCATAATTCTAAGAGTGATACGTCAGTAATCATTATCCATTCATAATTTCTTTTTTTACATCTTGTCTGACAAATTTTATTTAAGTACTTTTAGGTGCGTTCGGGTTTGCCACTCCGAGTGCACATTTACTGTCTTTGTTTGTCTCATTCAGGACAGATAAATTCGTCGCATTATTTGAATTCAGGATTTACTAATATTAGGACTGTTTTCATGACAATTTACGCTCTTTCTGTCCCATCTAATAACTGGGGGCACCAAGAGCGTGTGTTGTTTTGGATACAGTGTCAAAAAGCATCAAGTTTTGGTCACCGGATACAGATAGTGATGTATGGACTTAACGAAGTAGATAAGGAAAGAGGCGGTGCACTCAGAGTGGCAAAGCCGAACGCAGCTTTTATTATATAACTTAAAAGGTGACAGTCATACTAATAATATTTTAAGAAGTAACTCTTATACTATTTCAATTTTTTTTCGAACAATATTCAGAATAAGGACATTAATAAAAAAGATATGTATCACAGTCTGAAATCAAATTACAAAAAGTAGCAACTTTAAATAAAACTCCATAAAATTGGGAAGATTTCTTAATTGTCAATTTTTTGAATGGGCGCAATACATTCTACCCATCCCTTAAAACATAGACTAGAGACACAGAATATTAATTTTATCTAATACTTATTCTGTGCTAGAGGCATGACTTCACACCATTTGTTCCTGCACGGCTTCACACAGCATGCTAAAACTTATCCTCTCTGTGTTATAACCTTCAAGATAATTTTCAGGATAGTGTCAAGAGATAGCATACCGAACAGTCCTCTAATCCCCAATGTCCAAAAACTCATCGTTTTGGAAGAGCCTGAACACTTTGATTCCAACATCTTCAACTACAACCTCAACACCAACGGAAATGTGGAAACATACAAACCTACCACCACCAAAGACATCAAAATTGCTGATGATCTCAACTGCAACAATCCTTCAATCACTGAACCAGATCGTAACCAAAATGAGTTCAAAGTAGAAACTACCGATCTAGTCCTAATTGATAACGCTACAAACAACGTTATCAAACTTGAAGATTTCAAAAAAGTTGATATCATAGATGATGAGAATTTTAACTGTTCAACAAATTCTCTTAACTCAGAAAATTTTTCGTCACCAATGCAAACAAGTGCGGATGTTTTTCTCGATTCAGAGTTATTATCGACTGACGTAGCTTCAAACGACTCTCAATCGCCGAAAAATATCCAAACAGAAAGTACCACAAAAGCCACTTTTTCATACCAGGAACCAAAATTTTGCTCCAAGCCTCAAATATACACCTCAAATGAGTCCCTCTCAAACCCCAAAAGTGACCAAAGTCTTCTAAACTCAGCAGAAAGTTGTGGAAGTTCTCCGGTACACAAAACTAATAATCGTGACTACAAAAAAGTACAAAGAAAACACAAAAAAAAGTATTTTGGAGTTAAGACTTTACAAAGCATTTTTAACAAACATGACGGTTATTCGGATATATCTAGTACAGCATCAGAACTAGGAGACGACGAAAGTAAAGACAATAAAAATAATATTAAAGAAAAAGAAGGGGCTTTCAAATGCAACACGATTTATGCTGAGACAAGCCCTCAATTTGAGGAGAATATCCACAATATTTTAACCGATATTTTCGTGAAAAATTTCGGTAGTGAAAGTAGCAATGTGGCGAGTATTTCTTTGACTAAACCAATAGGAACAAAGAAATACTTCAGTTTGCATGGTCAAAATTTACGTGTAGGCAAGGCCTTAAGACTTTGCCCCAATGAGGATTACACTGAACAAGTTGAAAACGAGCAAAGGAAAGAAAAACTTCTAGCGAGATATGTGTACAATGCGAATTCGATAAACGCGGATGGTGTTGGGGACCCAGACTTTGGAACGCCGGTTTAGATGTAGATTAGAGGTTACAATTTCTAAATATTCATATTCTAATACGAGACTATTTCACCTAGTTGTAATAACTTCACCAGAATTTTTTTGGTCAAATCAAAATTTTGTTCCCAAATGAAATGCCTTCAATGTAAAGAGGAGTTTGCTTTCGTGTCTGCTTCATTTTCTGAATAGTAGATAGTGAAAGTTGTATGCACTCTAAAAACTTTAAACGAGTCAAATTGCTTGTGTATTGCTCAAATTAAACAATGACCCCTGAAACTTGTTTTTATACTCTTATTTATGTCATTGATGTTTGGTATAACATTATTGTTTGGAATATTGATCGGCGTTTTAATTGAAACAATAAACAATATAAAAAAATTCTGATAGAGTTGCTTATTAAATTATATTAATGATGAATCTACTTTCTACATAAGTAAGTTGTTGAAGAATTAATTATGTAGGCAGTATAAGAAATTTATATTGTAATTTTAGCTAATGTATAACGTTTTAATTATGATTGTAAAACTGTTATCGTTATTAAACATATCTGTCATAAATAAAAATTTATGCTGCAGTAGTTATAATTTTTATGGGTTATTTATTTTCACCACTGTTTTACACATCAATTAAGTGTCGAAAAAAGGTAAGTATAATTAAAACGTTGAATAACTATATCATATGTCGTGTGACGAAATTTTTATATTAAGAACAAGGCATGATTTAACCACTAACTAGTGCTGAGTAATGCTTTTGAAGAATTTAATTGATATTTTCATTAAAGCAGTTGTCTTTCTTACACAATGACGTCTTATCGATGATGGGCAGTAGCTCATACCACATTTGCGAGAAAGCCATCAATAATTCGCTTTTTAAAATACTATCTTGCCAAATATCTTCAATGTATATTTTTCAATAAAATAAACTTTGGATTGCACCAAGCTTGATAAGTTATTAACAATTAATTATTAACAAATCTGTATGAAAAATTTACTCCAACACAATAATTGATCAGTTATGCAACCAATATTATAAAAATAGTGTCAAGTAACGATTAACTAAATTGTTTGTTAAAAATTTATCCAAGATCCGTGTTATGAAAGCAAAGGTAACTCGATGACGAAAGAATTGGGTCACTCGTAACATGCATTTTTTTATTATTTTGATTTTTTAGTTTGACTATTAAAATGTGTTGTTTAGACAATATATTAATCAGTTTGATGGTTTTTTGTAGTCACTAGTTCTCAAGCAATCAAAATTTGTCCCTTTGTCAACTTCAGATTTTTCTTGTTTTTTCAATTGTTTTTTTATGTAAATTGTTGTAATCATCTCATGTATGTACATATATTGCTTTAATTTGTAAGTTGACTAATAATAAGTCATCCGTAAAACAATATCTACATATTTCACCATTTTTATTCCTTTTTTGTATAAAGTTGAACATTATAGATGATACAGAACTCATTGTCTTAAGGGGAGTATGGAGGTAATTTCTCTTATGGAAATT
This sequence comes from Tribolium confusum, assembly GCA_029207805.1. Classification (NCBI taxonomy): domain Eukaryota; kingdom Metazoa; phylum Arthropoda; class Insecta; order Coleoptera; family Tenebrionidae; genus Tribolium; species Tribolium confusum. The sequence continues at coordinate 26,231,571 of JALGAY010000004.1, forward strand.
CCAATGTAAACGCGCGAATCTGTAGCACTTTTATATATAAAAATATTTTAATAAGATTTGGTACAATCATTCATTTAATTAATAACTACAAAATGACTGGAAGTAATTAATAAAAAAATGTTTATAAATAATATAAAATAATTATTAAAATTTATTATGTTATTACAATACTCAGCAAAAACCGTTTTTAATTTTTTTTATAAATAAACAAGTTACAAATTTGCGCATTTACATTGGAATCCTTATACTAGAGAAATTCCTCCTTATTCCTCTTAATTCTTTTTTCTCCTCTTTAAACATTTATGTCTGATTTTTTACATATTCTGCCTATATTTTTTGTAAACTCTAAAAGTTTCTTGACTTGTGACTCTCATCATATCAAATCAATGAAAAATAGATGTGTTGTCTTATTAAAGTAATAACATAACTTTTGACTCTACTGTAACGGTTGTTTCCGTGTGGTGGTTCTGGTTGACGAAGAGAGAGAGAGAAAGAGATTGGCTTTGATGGAGTTTTATTAAAATAGAAAACTATGTATAGTGAAATAAATAAATAACAATACTTGTGAATACTTAATAAATTAAATCGAATCTCCAAACGGTAACACGGCCTCGTCGTTCTCGACGTCTTCTCGTTCTCCACGCGTCGTCGGCGGCGGCTCTCACTCGTTGAGGAGGGGAGGTAGGATACACATGGGTTAATGCACCGTGGGTAGCGGTTTCAGGAAGAAGGTTACTCACAGGTTAATGCAGCGTGAGTAACGGTTTCGGGAAGGAGGATACCCACGCGTTAATGCACCATAGGTAGCGGTTTCGGGAAGGAGGAAGCACCGGGTTAATGCACCAGTGGGTGACGGGGTCTGGGGGTAGCTACTTACGAGGATGATGCGTTCGTAAGTCTGAAATATTGGCGGCGGCAGAGTGCAATATATACCCTCCGAAAATAGGCGAGGGTAACGAAAGGAGTAAAGTAGCCTAAAACCAAACCGCGCGCGTCTTTAAAAACATACGCGCGTACAACAAATGAGCGCGCCGACACACAGACACGCGCGCGCGATTTTACAAACACGTTTGCTTTTACACACATGTGCGCGCTTATCTACCACAAAACCAACCAGAGAGCGTTTTTACAAACATACGCCCGCTCGTACACACACGCGCCACAAACAAATGCGCGCTCGCCGACACACACACGCGCGATTACAATCACGCGCGCGCGTCTTTACAAACACATGCTTGTTCCTACACACAAGCGCGCACTTACACACACACACGCGCGCTTGCGCTTATCTACCACAAAACAAACCCGCGCGCGTATTTACAAATATACGCCCGTTTCTACACACATGCGCGCGCACCTACACACAGACACGTGCGCAATTACAAACATACGTTCGCTTCTACACGCACGCGCGCAAAACAAATTCGCGCACGCCGACACAAACACACCAGAAAACAAACCCGCGCGCGGTTACCCACCATTAAACACACGCGTGCGCGTCTTTACAAACACACGCGCGCTTAATCACCACAAAACAAACGCGCACGCGTATTTACAAACACACTTTCGCTTCTACAAACACGCGCGCACGTTTACTTACCACAAATCAAATGAGCGCGCGTTTTTACAAACACACTCCCGCTCCAACAAACATATGCGCACAACAAATGCGTACGCGCTTACACACGCACACGCGCTTATCTACCACAAAACAAGCCCGCGCGCGTTTTTACTAATACACGCCCGTTCCTACACACATGCGCGCGCACCGACACACAGATACGTGCGCAATTACAAACACATGCTTGCTTCTACACGCACGCATTCACAACAAATTCGCGCACGCCGACACAAACACAAGAGCTCGAAGACGACTGAAACACACCACAAAACAAACGCGCGCGCGGTTACCCATCATTAAACACACATGCGCGCACAACAAATGCGCGCGCGCTTCCTTACAAAACAAACCTGCGCGCGTTTTTACAAACACACCCGCTTCTACACACACACGCGCGATTACAAACACACGCGCGCGCTTAATCACCACAAAACAAACGCGCACGCGTTTTTACAAACTCATTCCCGCTCCTACAAACACGCGCGCCGATACACAGGCCCGCGCACGCGAATACAAACACGCGCGCACGTTTACCTACCTCAAATCAAATGCGCGCGCGTTTTTACAAACACACTCCTGCTCCTACGAACACGCGCGCACAACAAATGCGTGCGCGCTTACACACACACACACACACGCACGCGCGCTTATCTACCACAAAACAAACCCGCGCGCATTTATACAAGTACACGCCCGTTTATACGCACGTGCTTACCCACTACAAAACGAACGCGCACGCGTCTTTATAAACACATTTATTGATATAATAAAATGCAATATGTGTAATGCCAAATTGCGCGTTGCTACAACTGTACATTAATATCAAGTTGAATGGATGAATGCAAGAATTGATTAAATGTAAAAACAAAAGTAACGTAGACAAGAGTATATCTAATTATAAAGTTAAAAGGTAAAAGTAGGTAATATAAAGTCTGTGAACAAAACAAACGCGCGCGCGTTTTTCTAAACACACGTCCGTTTCTACACACACACACACGCGCGATTACAAACACGCACGCGCGTTTGTCTACTACAAAACAAATGCGCGCGCGCCTTTACAAACACACGCCCGCTTCTACACACACGCGCGTGCTTACCCACTACAAAACAAACGCGTGCGCGTTTTTACAAACACACGCGCGTTTCTACACACACACACACACACGCGATTACAAACACACACACGCGTTTAATTACCCCAAAAAAGCGCGCACGCGTTTTTACAATTACACTTTCGCTTTTACAAACACGCGCGCACAACAAATGCGTGCGCGCTTACACACACACACACACGCGCGCGCGCTTATCTACCACAAAACAAACTGCGCGCGTTTTTACACACACACGCACACGATTGCAAACATAAGCGCGCGTTTAACCACGACAAAACAAACGCGCACGCGTTTTTAGAAACACACTCTTGCTTTTACAAACACGCGCGCACAAAAAGTGCTCACGCGCCGACACACAGCCACTCGCACGCGAATACAAACACGCGCGCACGTTTACAAATTAAATGCGCGCGCGTTTTTAAAACACACGCTTGTACTTATATACACGTGATCACTACACACGAGCGCTCGCCGACACACACACGCACGCGCGCGTGCGCCCTTACTTAAAACAATCGCGCGTGCGTTTTAACAAACACTCCCACTTCTACACACACGCGCGCCGTTGCACACATTCGCGCGCGCACTTACCCACGTCTTTTGTGGCGCTTAACCACTACAAAACAAACCCTCGCGCGTTTTTACAAACACGCGCTTGTTTCTACACATACGCGCGGCACGACAAATGCGCGCACGCCGACACACACACACACCACAACACAAACGCGCGCACAACAAATGCGCGCACGCTGACACACACACCCACCTCAAAACAAACGCGCGCGCGTTTTTGTCTTTGCAAACACACGCCAGCTCCTACACACAAGCGCGCACGCCGACACACAAACGCGCGCTTACCCACCACAAAAAGTGGGAGAACAATTCAATGGAAAGAAATGTGTCAATTTTTTGTCAAACTTTTGTGTTTGTAAATGCTCATTGCAACTGGGTGTCTGAAGATAATGCAGGACAAACAGATAGGAGTCGTAAAAGCAAATTTTTTAAACAAAAAGCTATCAGTGCTTCACAAAATAAATATTGTGAGAAACCATCCGTTCTATCCCAAATGGAACATAAACAGCAGATTCAAAAAGACGCGGCGTTCTCCAGGGAAAGGGCACACGCCAGTCTATAAATTAGACAATTGGATCATCACTTCTTACCCTGTCCTTGAGCAGGGAATTGAATGGTTGCCAATTCGAACTGGACGGGGATGAAGTCCGGGACTCCGAAGGAGACCTACGAACCACGACCGATTTCAGGTATTTGCTCAAAACTTGACCAGGAAAATATGAAGTTCACCTGTAGGCAATCCTCAAAACTTTTCTGTTCGCGGTGTGGTATACAGGGTGTTATGACAGGTCAATGCCTGTGTAACAAGACAACAAACTTTGAAGGGACTGTGCTCCCAATAGCTCCGAGCAGCTCCCGAAAATAAGAGCTACTCTAAAAGTGACCAAAAAACTACCGATACCGACCCCAAAACCGATAAGACAAATTCAACCTCAGCCGAAAAATGACAATCGCATCATTTGGAAAATCTCGATGGATCTCTCATACATTAGCAATGAGACGGCAGATTATTATGTAAATCAGGGGGTGCAGCCACAGTTTTTGACTTCCAGGATGCAGACGAAAATGGCCAATGGGGTAACTGTAGATACTTAGGTTTTCTACAACATAGAATTTCAGGCCAATGCAATGATCTGAAATTTGAATGGAATTTCTTAGTCTGTTTGAATTTAACAAGTTCGACACTTCTTGGGTTAGAGTTAGTCATGGGTCAGCAATTGGTGTTGAATTTTCAATCCAGTGAAATTTTCCACCAAGACCGAATTTTGCTGAACATAGGATCTCCGCTAGCCCAGGTATCAACCGAAATCCCCATCACAGATATAGTTGAAACCGCAGCTGTAGAAGACGAATTCATCAAGAGGGAAATAGCCGCATTTGAGGATGTCTGAGGAAGAACTAATATTCAATTTTTAATAGAGTCGTTGTTTCTGAAAATTAAAAGTCTCAGCACAGAATCGTAATTTTTACTGTCATTTTGACAATTTCTGTAAAAAAAGTGTAAAGAGTATTGCGTGTCAGATTTGAGTGTAAAAAATTAGTTTTTGTAAATTTTGGTAGCCAACATAAATGGGTTATTTTCTCAAAAAAATTGTTATCAAAGGTACCAATTTTTTACACCATCATTTGAGTAGTTGAACCGCCCACAAAAAACACCAAATAAAATGGGGTTGTCATTTTAAAAAACTAATGATAACGTCATTGCGCAATAATACATGACGTCATAAGTCAAATTTTTATGTCATAACGTGGCAAATTAAAAAATAAAATTAATCTGTCCGAGTGTTTTGCTCAAAAACATTCAATAAGAGAATTATGAATTTTGTTCCTTACTTTATCACCACACTGTATACACGAAGCTACAGAAGAAACATTAGGAATTTAAGAAAACACAAAAAAAACTGTTATGTTGAATGGTGGTCTGATGAAATATAAGATCTAGTAGAAAAGAAAAAGAAAGCCTATCAAAAATGCCTACAAACACAAAATTCGGAAGATGGAAGGGTCAATACATATTGGAATAAAGAAGTTAAAAGAATGGTAACAAAAATCTAATGTGGGAAAAAATGTGAGGAATTGTAAAGATACATGGGAGGATTCAATATATCAGAAGCATGGAAGACAATCAAGAACATAAAAAGAGACAGAAAACAAACAGCAAATATAGAGTTAATAAATATACAACAATAGAAAAAACATTATAAAACACTGCTAAACAATGATAGAATAGAATATGAAACACAGGACATAAATATAGAAAATTCAGAAGACAGAAAGGATTCGGAAATAACACTAACAGAAGTGAAAACAGCATTAAAATTGTAACGAAGTGTTATAATAATTATGTAGAAGAATTTAGTAACCAAGCAAGATAACGCCGAACGGCTGATATCGGACCGCGTGACCGCGACGTTATTCGTATACGTCATGCGAGCGCTGCTCATGCTCTACTCAAGCCACATATACTTCCCACCAACGCTTCGCTACGTTACTTGTCGCTAGTTTCCCTCGCCTACAAACGGAGGGTATAAATACCACTTAGCCGCCGCCAATATTTTATACTTACAGGTGCATCAACCCTGTAAGTAGCCACTCCCAGACCCCGTCCCCCTGGAGCATTAACCTAGAGATCCTCCTCTCCGATACCGCTACCCACGGTGCATCAACCCGTAGGTAGAGTTCTCCTCTGTAATACCGCAAGTGCGAGCCGCAGAAGCCGACGACGAGAAGTCGAGAACGAGGGACCACCGGACACGACGAGACCGTGTAGCATTAGAAGATTTGTTTAGTTTTTCAGAAGTATTATTTTATTTTTATTTATTCTGTAGATAGTTTTTAACTGTAAATAAAATCCCCTCAAAGCCGCTCTTCTCTCTCTCTTTGTCACCCAGGACCCCCACACGGAAAAAACCGTTACAAAATCATCAACGAATGGAAAGGCGTCTGGACCTGGAAACATTCCAATAGAGCTAGCTAAATAGGGACCAGATATTCTACATGAAATTATCACAAAAAATAGAGTAAGTGTATATTAGAAGGAAATGACATACCAAAGGATTAGACCATAGCTCAATATATAAGATAGGAAACAAACGATTATGCCAGAATTATAGAGGCATAAATGTACCTAACTAGCTCACTGGGGAGGTTGTATAGCAACATTTTGAAAAACCGAATGGAAAAAGAAATCAAAAAAATAGAGAAACAAAGTGGATTTCGCACCGTAAGATCTTGCATTGATAATATATTCGTTCTTCAACAAATAGTAGAAAAAAGAAAAGCTAGAAATTTACTCACTCATTTGACGTTTGTTGACTTGTAAAAAGCCTATAATACGGTACCCGGGAAAAAATTATTTGAAACACTAACAAAATGTGGAATTAGTATATCTGTGCAATTTTAAAAATTTACCGGATCTCCAACAGTTCTATTAAATTAGGTAACACAATTTTAGAATCTTTTCGGATTACGAAGGGCCTTAGACAAGGTTCTTTATTACCCACATTTTTTAAAATATATATTCAAGAAGCACTATATTCGTGGAAAAAACGAATTAAGAGAATAGGGATAAGAATTGAAAACCAATTTCTGACAACGCTGCTATTTGCCGACGACCAGGTACGAGTAATTATAACAAGTGATAAAAGTGATATGGATTTTATATTCAGAGAATACAATAGATGGTGATTAAACATAAATTTAACAAAAACTGAAGATCTAACAATGGGAGATAACGAAATAGATCCCGAACTACAAATAAACAAAATAATGAAAAGGTGCAACAGTTATAAATACTTATGCAGTATAATATCAAATGAAGGAACAACAAAAGAAGACATAAATAACAGAGTAATACAAGCCCGGAAAAGCATTTGAATTCTTAATTCATTATTATGGTTGAGACAAATTAAATTAAACACTAAGATAAAATTGAACAAAACGATTGTAGAACCAATATTAACATATGGTTCGGAATGTTGACACTTTTCAGAAAAAGAGAAAAAAAGAAACGAAACAATAGAAATGAACTACAAAAGAAGATCATGCAAAATATCAAGACAAGAACACATTCTAAATGAAGAAATTAGACGACACACAGGAAGAGTATACACGACTATAGATCATATAGAATATCGATCATTAGTATGGTATTGACACGTAATGAGAATGCCTAGAAACCGATGGCCAAAAAGACTAATAAAATACACGTCCTTAAACCGAAGAAGAAAAGGTAGACCCACGATATTATGTTTATGTTAATTTTTTTACCTTCAATGAATTGAAGGATTAAATACGCTAATGGCAAAAAATTGTGGCAATAAAGTTAATGGAGCATTAGTTATTAAACGTACAACTAAAGTGATTATGAAATAAAATTTTGAGTTAATGTCGACACTAAATTTAAAAGGAAAATTGAATTTGTTTATGAAGTCGGCTTTATTGCAACAAGCAATCTAGGAGACCATACCAAATGTAGAGTTTTAAATTTTGAAGAATATTTTAAATAATTTATCTCGAAGAGTACAATGTTACTTACAACAAGCGGGGCAACAATTTGAACACTTACTTTAAATAGTTTTAATTATTTAAGGCTCTTGGAACGAAGTACCTAATAAAGAAAATGTGCTGCGCTCTTATCAAACAACATTAACAAATAAATTTTTTGTATCTAAAACTAAAGACTTAAAACTAGGTTTTTGCGTCTTTTTTTAATTTTAAGTTATTTGTTATTTTTACTCGAAAACGGTGGGACCATTATATGGCCCCTCTGCTTTTCGGCGAACAGCTACGTGAAGATCATAAGGTTAAATATTTGGGGGTTATTTTAGACTCCCGTTTGACCTAGAGATCACACGTAGAAGAAAAGATGCGAACAGCTACGAGCACGCTCTGGGCGTGCAGAAGAGCTGTTGGCAGAACCTGGGGTCTTACACCCCGCGTTATGCTTTGGCTCTACAACTATGTTGTCAGACCAATGATCACGTACGGCTCCCTTGTCTGGTGGACCATATCGAGTACGTCCTGGGCCAAAAAGTGTTTGAATTTGTACCCTATTTTTGAAATGGGGGACGACAGTATGACCCCCAGGATTGATACAAATCACAAGTATCTTGTGAACATTCCACCACGTGACAACTGGTGTGAAAAAACGAGCAGCTTCAGAACGGGGGACTGGCTCGTCTGCTATACTGACGGGTCGGTTCACCCCAGGTTTCACCCTAATGGAGCGGGCTCAGGAATATCTATATGTGGGCTCGGTGTTGAAATTTCAATACCTTTGGGCAAACATGTTGACGTTTTTCAAGCGGAAATCTTTGCTTTACTCGCTTGTGTGACTGAGTGCCGGGGCTCTCGATATCTGAAGCCCAGTGCTATCGAGAAGGCTCCTGCAGACAAGGTACTGAATTTCATCAGAGGCACAGGGCTACTGCAGTAGTACTATTCCGAGAGGTAGCACACAATGGGCGTAGGCCTCGGTGTGCGGCTCGCGCTTTGTGCCCCTCTGGTATTCAAAAAAAAAAAAGGCTCCCGGAACGAAGTACCTAATAAAGAAAATGTGCTGCGCTCTTATTAAACAACATTAACAAATAAATTTTTTGTATCTAAAACTAAAGACTTAAAAATAGGTTTTTGCGTCTTTCTTTATTTTTAAGTTCTTAAAAAAATTTGTAGTAACAAATTCAGCAATGTTTGAACGCAGTAACTTAGTTTTAAGAATTTTAGGAACACAGATTTTTTTGTAAGTTTTTATCTCAACTCAAAATGCTCTAAAAACATTTTTTCTCCTTTTTAAATTCTCTGACCGTCTAGTGACGCTCTAGCCAATGATATACGCATGGGATGTAGCTTACACTAAAGAATAACATATTAAGGACAAAATTAGAAAGAGCTCAAGTTTAAATTAGCTTATTGTGTGAAGTTATTGAAATGCACAAATTGTAAGTACAATGTAATATAATAAGTTATTAGTCGCTTCCAAAAAGTTTTAATTCAGAATTTTTTGCTGTTTGAACGACTTTCGGATTTACTTTGTATTATTGTGTGTTTTTATTTTGTTTTAAATTATGGTATACACATACAACATATTTAATTAAAGATTGGGGTTATTTTTAACGTCCAGAAATTATCAATATGTAATAAAGATAACGGAGGATAGACTATAAAAAAAAAATTGCAGTTGTAAATTAGTCGACGTTTCGCTGATTTTTCTCAGCTTTCTCAGGACTTTATTATTCAGTTATTAAGAGACTAACACAGTTGAAACATTTGAACAATTTAAAAATTTTAAGCTAAAAAAATGCATTCTTACAAGACAACTGGTTGTACAATACAACTGCAATTTTTCTTTATAGTCCATTCTTCGTTATCCTTATTACATACATATTTAAGTAAAGTTGTTTTCTTTTTATAAATTTTAATAAAATTATATTAAAATGATAATTTTAAACTATATAAATTCCAGGCTTTTTTTATTTGTCTTTAGTATTTGGCAAACCTTGTTGCTGATGCTGGAGTAATCGGATTGTATTAAAACAACTAAGATATAAATCATTTTATTTTTTTAAATTATACTTTTTGGCACAACTCTCTATACAAGTTTTAAGAATAAATGTTTTTATCAACATGAAATGATTGAAATTGCGTTCTTATAGCCATGGTAAATCAACTTCTAAATGTCCTTCGTAAGGCTTGGGCGCTCTCGTATGTAATTTCTATCATTTAAATGATAAGCGTCGATGTAAACAAAAACAAACTTATTGTAAAATTTTATTTTGAATATTTAAAATTAAATTGCAAATTACTGGAAACGGTGACATTAAATTGGATTTTTTTGCAACAAAATTTGAATCTGGCTTTAGTCATTTCAGATAATTCACAATGCAATTTTATAGTATACTTTGTAAGTACATGACCACTCGCCGCAATATTAATTTATACAAACTGTGGGAAGCTAATGCGGAAGCATCTATTACAGCAGACCAAAAAAAGCAAGTCAGTCCCTGAAAAAATCAGGGAAGACGGTTTCGTAAGCTCTTTTCACCATTTCTAACGATCCGGGAGCGCTAACTAGAGATAAAATGTGTTCAATGTGTTCTGGTCAGATCGCCTATGTGTGGCAATTGTCACAGAAAAGGTATATCTCAGTTAACATTATAAAACAATGACACATGACAGTGTTCAGTGCTCCGCTTTTTAACCTCTTGCATACTTTTTGAGTTTCTGTGTCTTTCTCTAAATTAAAATCAGTTCTTTTCAGAACTTGCAAACAATTATCATGATTTGCAATGTGATTTCTATCAAAACTCCTAAATGCAAAAATAAGACAATATTTACATAGTTGACAGGAAACCATATGAACTTATCACGTCAGGTTTATGCTAGAAAGGGAAAAGCACAGCAAACCATAACCAGAACAATTATTGAACATACATTATTTGTTTTGTTGTTTGTTATTTGTTAATATTTGTTAATTAAAAAACTGTTATAACTAAAAAAACATCAATAAATATCGCAAGTGTGGTCAACTACTCAGTGTTGCCAACTTAGTGAAAACGTAACAGTCTTTTATAGTCACGCGGTACATCGATGGAGCAAGAATTATTACCTAAGGATCTAAGGAAAGGATTAATTCAGGGATTTAAATTTTTACTCATACACTGTTATTTAGAAAAATATGTAGTATATTTTGAGGAAATTAATTATTAATTGAATTTGACAAATAACAAAGAATAAACTGTAAGTAAACCTACGCTCAATTTTTTTAAAATATTGTTACTAGGTTTACTTTTACAGTGATCAATAACAATTATTTTCTAATACATAATGGACACGGAACCCTGTTATTTCTAGGACAATAAAAGTTTTCAATTTCTACGAGTTTTTTTACTATTTCATACGTTATTTTATAATCAAAATTATTGTACCAATTGTACTCAATTGTTTATTGTTATTTATCACTCAAATTAAAAGTTTTTTTTCTTTTTATTTACTTCCATTAGAAACTGTATTGATAATGGAAAAACACTCAAACAAATATCAATTAACCTCCGTTACTTTAAAGAGCATGAACCTGAGCGGCTGCTTCCAGTAACCAAAACATCGTCATGGATACGTTTACAATGATCGCCAAACAAGTCAGTGCCTGGTTTTCTCCATCGAACTCACACGAAAATGTAAATAATTGACAAACAACCCGAAAAATGTGAACAGAAAGTAGGCAATCACCATAATGACGTTGACTTTAGTTTGAAAGAGTGTGATGTGTTGTGGTGCGGTCGACTTTTTGGTTTCTGGCGGGAATTTGTAAAAGTGTCACAATGACGTTTCAAGAAAAGGGAATTTCGAGGCGACGGACCATTCATCCTAAGGCAATGATGGAGATAACCCACAATCCTTTACAGGATACTAACGTGGATCTTATTGAAGATGTCGAAGTCGCTTATACATATTCCAGTTCGCCTAGAGCGCTTTACACCAACAGGAAGATGGTGATTGGAAGGTAAACATTGATTTGGGTTAGTTTTGGCGGATGCGCCGGGTTAGCAAAAATGATAATTTTTAAACGATAGATTTATTTTCGGCAGTAAACTATAACAAACACATTTTTTTAACCTAACAGCTTAAATTTTTTATAAAACAGTAAGAATATGTTTTGTTTTTTTTGTTAAAATGAACTTTTTAGGGTATTTATGTAACTCAGTTTTGTCGCAATTTTTATTCTAAACAAATAAAAAATAACATTTTTGATTAATTTAATTTTACAGCTAAAGTTGTTAGTTTTCTTTGTTTTTTCTAATGTTTTAGTTTTGATATTATTCTATCTTTAACTGGGCATTTTTAAACATTTGGTCATAATTTTATTAGTACCTAACTAGCTGATTTGACAGTAAATGTTTTATTTAAATTTTAATAAATTTGTAATCGTTTGGCAAATTCGTGAAAAACTATTGCAAATGTGTAAAAAAGTAAAAATGGAAAAAAAAACGTATTTCTGAATGACCATTGTATTCGTTATTAAATGTGATCATGGATTCATGGATATACCGTTTAGATAACCAAACAATGCACACACGTGATCTATTTTGTTTTTAACATAATACTTAATTTATTTATAAATAACATCAAAAAAAATATTGTGAAAAAAGAGTTTTTTTAACACCATGTGCATCCGTACAATTGTCAAATAAATAAAAAATAAAAGTTTTAGGACTTATTACAAGACACAGAGAAGTAAAATTATCAAATTAATTGAAAATTTTATTGCAAAGTACTGCCGTTTTGTCCCAAACTAAGTTAAAATGTCAAAATACCTACTGTCTAAAATTATTTGAAAACTAAGCAGTCAAATATACTTTTGATTAGTTTGTGATAGTGATCGATAGATGGTACTTCCTATAGTTGTTTATTTTTTTAATTAACTGAGGTACAATTAACGGAAAAAATTTGTTATTAATTTGTTTGTTAATTCGTGATTAATAATTACTATACTTTATTAAGCGCACTCGCTTTGCTCATGTGTTAAAACGTTTTGATTACTAATCGCTCTTATTAATCAACTTCTTGGTTAAATGACTATTTTGTCACTATCTCTATAATTAATTGGATTGACTTACAATTTGACAATCAGCTGTCAAACGCCATTTGCGCACGTAGTAGCAAAATAAACTGAAATATAAATAAAACATTTCTTGAAGATATCGCTAAACAACACAAAAGTAAAAACAATGTAATTTTCTTTTAATGTAGGCTCCTAGATTTTTTTAAGAACTATCAAATTTTTTTTGAAAATCTCCATTTTAGGAGCATAACAAATAAAACAATAGTAATCAACATAAGTCTGAGAACTTGTATTTTATATTACGACTAAGATGTCGAGGCACGAGGCGACGAAGAAGTCGAGTCTGTAACATCGAAATGAGTACCGTAAAATAGAGTTTACGGATGAATGTTGTTATGTATTTTTCCGTCCAGAAACACTAAATTTCTAGCCGTATAAATCGTCCGGAAAGTGATCGTTTGCGTTTGTCACTATTTTGCACTATATAGACATTAAAAGTAAAATCTAGGAATTTTCTGATTTTAAAGCACGATTTGACAGAATTTATAATTGTTTATTGTCAATGATATTTTTAATTTAAAATCTAGTTATCATGATAATGCTACTAACCTCAGAAAAACAAATACTCTAGCGCCAAAAATTTTTACAATATTTTTTTTTAATTTAAGCAACTTTTTGGATTAAAAAACGTTTATCACACGGTCAGAAACTTCTTCGTGATTATTCGCACTTGCGAGCTTCGGCTTCGCCTCAGTCCATAATCCGTGCTCATACTCACAACGACATTTTCTGGGCTTGTAATAAAAATAACTATTATTTTATTCTGTATCAAATTCCGTTCTAAAGAATAGTTGTATTAAGAACTATTCTTACAAATAGTAATGTATTATGTAATACATTAATAGTAAAGTATATAGTAGTAAAATGTAATAGTAATAAAGCATAGTAATTTATTAATGGCGTAATCAAGAGGATTATGGCACGAGGGAATGTTTAAAGCCCGACGTAGGAGGGTTTTTAATTTTTTGAGAGCCATTAGCAACGATTTCGACCGTGGTACATACAACCTTTTATTTTATTTTGGATTGTTTTAATGAATCGTTTTAATTTTTCAAATCAAAAAAATATTTAAAATTCTGGTATTTCTTTAAAACTTTTAAAAAAATCTAGATTAACTAGTTGTTGTTGCCAGGATACGGTATGTTGTTATTTTCTGTTTTGCGATTTTCTAAAACGGCAACTGATATAAACGTGTGTGAAAACGTGTATTCTAGAGAAATGTTACAACAGGTAAGAGCAGGCCAAAATTCAAGAATAAGTTGTGTCACAATTTTTCGTGATAATTGTTACTTAATGTAAAAAAAGACGTTTACATTACAAAACTGAAGACGGATATTTGACACGTAGACGAATGTACAGTTATTTATTTGTAATTAGGTATTGCATAGCAACTTTAACAAATTCAGTGCTATAAAAATAAAGATTATACCCTGATTTGCGGTCGTATAAAGTTGATTTTGGTTCTAAAATAAAATAAAAATTTATATTTAATTTTAAAATAACGTAACAAAATCTAGTTAGCGGAACATTATTAGCACACCTGCGATTTTGCAACTGTTTAATTTGTGTATTTTTTCGTTTGCATTTATTAAAATGAATTTAATCCTCTAATAATTGTTTAGGGTAATACCAAATGTACAATTAATTTGAAAACACTAATATTTAAATTTAATTTCTAGTTTTTTTGTTGATTATGTTTTCTGTAGTAATACCATCCATAAGAGAGTGAGAATAAATTAAAAATTATTTTCTAATTTATCGAACTCTTGTGTTGTATTTGATAGATTTTGTTTATATACGTATAAAATTAATTAACAGTAAATAACAGTTTATTAATAAAAATCAATATAATTCAAAACATTAAGCTTAATATTTTGTCAATGCACCGTTTGCTTGTATCACTCTATAAGAATTAAGTTGTTCGATGCTGTAGGAGTAATAAAACTTGAGGGTTCGTTCTATACTAATTTATTTATTGAAAAACTTAACAATATATAAATTATTTACAGTGGTTCTAAACCAGAATAACATAAAAAGTAATTTCTAAACAAAGAGAATTAAACTTGATTTATAAACATTTATATAGTCGCTGTAAAAATGAAAGTTATTAAATGCAAGCTAAGTAAGTCATTGCTCTACGGTTAATTGATTACTAAGGCATAATATTTATTACGAAACAATCAGGATGTGTAACTAAAAGCGCTGACAAATAACGTAACATCCGTTTAGAATTTGTGAGAATTAATAAGGAAAAAATTTGTTTGATCGAAGATTAAACATCTTGTCGACTCGGTAAAAGATTGCGATCCTGACCTCTGTTAATAACGTAACTAGATATCCTAACATTACAATGTACTAAACCCTGATCTCGCAAAAGTTAAATATAAAAATAAAAATATTAAATATAAGGCAAATTGTAAACAAAAAAATTAAAATTTTGTTTAATCGAAGATTAAACAAAGTGAACACGATTTACAAATAGATCTGCTTTTTCTTGCAAATCATTCTAAGCATTAATTTTATAGTTGTTTTGCATTTTGGGGCTTAAATTTTTTTGTATAAATTTTTTGACCAACAACCCCCATAAATTTTTGATTGGATTTAAATCCGGACTGTTTGCTGGCCAATGTAACAATTCACAGTTACTGTTTTCGAACTAGTTGCAAACAACAACTGCGGTATCGACAGGACAGTTATCTTGTTGGTAAATAAAATTATTATATGTAAAACATTTAAAAGAGCTTTATCTTGTTGCGCAGTTGACACTTTCCAATTTGCCTTGGAACTGTGCCTTCCTGCTGCCATCTATTTTTTATTGTAAAAACTGTGCTTGTAGAAATTCCTAATTTTTTTGCAAGTCTTCTAAGTGATCAGTCTTCTTCTAGTTTTGCAATTATGTACTTTTTTTGTACATTATTAGTTAGTTTTATACATTAGTCGTTTATTATGCAATCAAGTGCACCTCGTTTTTCAACAAAAAATTTTTTGACAGTTTTAGTGTTGCCTTAGTGACATAATAAGTTGCCTTAATAATAAATAAACATAATAAACAAACAAAAATTAATTTGCATTGTAAAGAAAAGTCATTTAAATTGTTTCGAGAAATAGTCATGAAAAATACCATTTGAGCTGAAATTTCGCCTGAAAAAATTTACCGATTGTAAACTTGAGTTCTACAATTTTACTCATAATATTGAACAAAAAGAACTCGACTGACATCTCGTAGTTTTTATGACAATGTTATTCGCAAAATTGCTAGGCGAACTCTCGTAGCAATCGTAAATTTTTTCGGCAAAATTTGAACTCTTATGATATTATAACTGAAAAAAAACTCAAAAACTGAAGATTTAAGTATTTAAATCACGTGTACCTTAAAAAATTGACGTGATAGAAAACTTTTGTTTTATGTCATTTTTACATATAAATGTAAGCAAGTTTGGACACGTAATAGTTATTTACCTAACGTATTCGAGAAGATAAACAACTTGCATTAGTGCAAATGCGGCAAATTTCTTTCAGAAATAGTTAAGTACAACATTTTTGTAACGAATAAAAACCAACATTTTAAGAAAAAATAATTAAACATAATTTAGTCGAAAATTTAGTTCATTTATTAATGCGTTGGTAGAATTTTGATTGGTACATTTTGGCAACAGAAATCCATCCCAAAGTTGTTGCTTCTTTATTGGTAGGTACAATCAGTAAGGAAGAAGATGATTGACTGCTTTATTCAAGAATTATTTTTTTTTAATCTGCAGTTACTCCTAAAGTAGAACAAAAACTTGACTATTAAGCGGTATCTATAAATTTTGACATTTTTGTTATTATCTAATTTTTGATTTATCCCAATTTTTTTGTCTACCAATGGTTCAAAGCCTTCAAGAATAACTTCAACCCGCGGGACTACGGAATTAAAGATACCTACCTAAATATTGTAATAATTAAATATTTGTGCAGTAGGTACGTTTTTTGAACATAGCCGCTGATGCAAACAAAGGTAATCGTCTGATTTTATAAGCAAAATGGTCACGTAGACTAAGATTTTTTTGAATCTTTCTACTGGGCAGTAGTAGTAGATAGTTTTTTTTTAAATACTTCTGCACATTTGTAAATGTTTTTATATTAAATGAAGTTTGTGTGCTAAGACATTTTTTTTCATGTAATTTATTCAAATAATAAACAAGGAATACTAAAACTTGTCTCACCCTGTATTCTACATACAATTTAAAAAAATACCAGAACTGTAAATTATAATAAAAGCGTCACGTTACTTGCCTTTGAACTTAATAAAATAACGCAAATGAACAATAGTTTAATAACAAAAAAAACAGCCTTGAAGAAAACGATTGAAAGATAACTCTTTATCTGAATTTTTAACAACCACGCAGTTTCAACTTTTAAAAAGTAAGTACCTTGTTTCAAACAATTTGAGATATACC
This sequence comes from Tribolium confusum, assembly GCA_029207805.1. Lineage (NCBI taxonomy): Eukaryota > Metazoa > Arthropoda > Insecta > Coleoptera > Tenebrionidae > Tribolium > Tribolium confusum. The sequence goes on from JALGAY010000004.1 coordinate 26,248,935, forward strand.
ATCTTTTCTTGTAATTGGATCGATCACCTCTCAACACAAAAAACCGCATAATTATTTATAAATTTGTGGTTTTTACACGCTATCGCGTCAACCGCCACCCTCTGCTCTTGCTTCATATTTAATTTCAGTAATGAAATGTTCCGTCAATAAAAATTATTTTCCGTTTTGTGATCGATAGATCTAAGAGGTGAATGGACTTGCTTAGGGTAGGAAGGTTGAAACATTCAAGGTCATAATGATTAGAATACGTGACTGTTTGTCCACCTTCACACGAGAAAGACTTGCAAATTGTTACAGAGTGAGCGATAGACTGGAAGGCGGCGCGGCGTGGCGTGGTGGCGTTATTGCGTTGAGAAATATCGGATTAGGTGGCTTCCGTCACGAAATCTTCTTTACATACAAATAAGATTTTTTTTAAACAGGGTTTAGATAGATTCTAACTGCTTCAAGACGCCTATTATTTGAAGTTTTATTTTTGTTGGTCAAATTATAGCCAAGGTGAAAATAATAAATCAAGAACTTTGTTTTTATAATAATTATATACTGTTTGTACTGTGATAAGTAAAAAACTATCAATATATTTTAATTCTTGTGAGTTCTTTTATGAGTCATGAACAGCCAGAGCGTAAGGAATGACAAGACTGCTCCGAAAAAAAAACAAATACAAAAAAAGGAGATCGTTCTCATTTTATGGAAATTTAATGACCACTCAAATTGAGATTTTTTTATATAAATCGATAGTCCCTAAAATAAAAAGCAATTCTTAGCATTGCGTCAACTATGTAGCTCTTTAAATTAAGTTGCTAGATTAATTTAAAGTTCAAATAATTTTTGTCACCGAGTTTATAAAACCCTCACGTTATTTATGGGGATTAAGGCGGTTGAATGACAATAATCCTTGGGCCTGCAAGTACCGAGAAGAAATAAAGACATTTCTTGGTATTTACATTTAATTACTTTAGACTTCAGAGAAAGTAAATTGCTCTTATATACTTTGTATTGAAATATTCAATATCATATAAGTTGCGACTATTTATCATATACATAGATAATGACAATAATTCTAAAATGAATGATATAGTCGTAACGCATAGAATCACTAGTGATGTTTATTAAATGAAACCTTTAAACCAACGCATCAGAAAATCTTTTGCAATGTTTTGTTTTAGAAATTAGAATGTTATTAATAAAAAAATATAAAAAAAATTTAATTCGATTATCCGATAGACATATATAGACTTTTTGGCAATATATTGGACCACTGATGTCATGTGACAGATTTACACAAATTATATACTTAAAAAAGATGATACAAGCTAAGACAAATATATTTTGAACCACAATCACCTGCGATCAATTTAATTTTTAAAATCTCGGTATATAAAATTATACTGTGGATTTGCTGTAGGAATAATTTAATAAGATCACTTTTTATCACTAGTCATAAAAAAACGTGTGTAAACAAGAATTATGTATCAGAATAATTGGTTCTCGTAACTTAATTAGAAAAAATCCTAGATTTTAAAATAATTTCCGATTTTCTGCTACCATACGTTTGCAACGAGTATGTTTAGACCAGTTTCGAGTGTAATAATTTAATATTAAATGTTTAATGTTTTTATATTTGTTATTACATTATGTTATGCAGTACCTATAGCTGCATGCATTTTTTTTTAAATTTAATTTTCTTTTAATTACGAGTATTTAGTTCTTAAATCAAAATTTTTTTCTCTCAATATAATCTGAAAGGTCCCAAACCTTATTGCACTTCTCACAGCGTTAAGCTTATTGTTGAAACTTACCAGCTTATTACTCCCATATCTAGCTTTGTTGATTTATAGACTCCCAAACATTCCTACCTTTCCATTGGTATGTCCTCTCCCTCTTACCAATGCATTTGCATTTGCCGTTTTTAATTTTTTAACTTTTAATTTAGCCTTTATTTGAAGAGCTACAAAGTTGACGCAATGATATAAATTGCTTCTTATTTCAAGAGCTATTCATTGATTTTAAAAAAATCTCGATTTGAGTGGTCATTAAATTTTTATAAGATGGGAACGATCTTCTTTAAAAAAAACTATAAAACTACAACTAGAAAGGTTCAGAGAGGAATACGAGGTAGGGGCAGAATTACGAAACTATGAAAGACAAGAAATACAAACATTATACTGAAAACGAAGCTTGGAGATTTGGTAAAAGGCAGAGGAGGTGTTTTTTTTTAGAGTAGATAATTTTTGCAGTAACATGTTTGAGGGTATGTTGCAAATTTATTTGATTAAATAAATGATTCGAATGGTATTCGGAGGATTAAAGCATAAAAGTATTAACCTGTACTGCAGGTGTCACTGTGATTGTTTACCCAAAATTTTTAAAACTTTATTTTTTTATGTTATTGAACACTCCTAAATTTAATGCTGTTTTGCAAATTTCTTTTTTTGTACAGACAAGTGTTATGCTTGTTTTGCTGTCTATTAATTTATTAATAACTTAAATAGCCTCAACTGAGGTGAAACTTGCTTTTTGTGTTTAAATATTGTGATTTATTTATTTATTTTTACTTTTTTACTTTATTTCAGATTTTAACACATAAAAAGAACAAATCACAAGTGAAGTGATTTAAAATTATCCAATGTTTTGGTAGAATGGAACGCACCTTTATCGTTCATTTTACCGTCCAAAATTATATGAATATTAAATTAATTAGAAGGGCATTTTAACATCATTGCACCTCATTTCAATAAAGTGATCATTTTTAGATTTTGTTGTGTTTGTATTGTTTACTAAAAAAGTCATGTAAGTACTAGTAGATACAGATCAACGGACTACTGACCTATAAATTTTTTTCAAATTATTTTCAATAATAATCATAATTTGTCGTTAAGGAAGTGTAAAATTTGTGTAGCTGTAACTGTGTCACATGATGAATGATTTATCTACACAAATGTAAAAAATAAATCGATTATTGGGGGTTATACAGTTCAATAAATGTAGGTCAAAATGTGGTTTTTAATAGAAAACAATTATTTTTTTGAAAACTGCTAGTGTTGAAAAGTTATACTTGTAGCTTTGTAACGGATCAATAATAACGTAAAAAAAACTAATTTTTTTACGGGACAATGAAACCTGTGGCTATTAGAACTCAAAACCTGTTAATTGGTCAGGTCACCAGATTTGACACCACCAGATTTTTTTCTTTAGAGTACTCTTAAATCTTTGGTATACGAGGAGGAACCAAAACATAAGAAAATATGCAACAGCAACTCATAAACAGTTTTCAGCAAATTAATGATTTTAACGAAACAGCCCGTATCGTATTTGTTAATAATAATTATTGTAATTGAATATTATTACAAACAATTCAAAATAATAATGAGAGAAAGAGAGTTTAAGAAAATAGCTTAGAAAAATATTAGAATGATATCGTGCCGGAAGCGCACTAAGGTGTGAAATTCATGGATCGTTTATGGACTGATCGAGAATGATTAGTCATCGCTTCCAATAAAGTGAAGAAAAGTTACGAAACACCGGGATACATTTTAGAAGGACGTTTGTTTATATAATTAGAGAGTTATTGACCAGTCAGTCAGTCAATTAGCGAGAACCAGACAAGCGAGTGAAAACTGGGCGATATTCTCGACAGGGACGTGACATTATTTAAGCGACGGCGATGAGGTTGATTGTAGTAATATCGAGTAATTTATTTATTGTTATTGTAGTTGAGTACATAGCAGAAACATTGCAATATTAAATAACACCTACAAAATAATAATTTTCTTTTCTTAAGAATTTATTTTATTTTACACCAGACAACTTACATTGCCCGAGGTCAATCACGTCATTTTTCATTAATAAAAGAACCGTCATTCTTTCAGTTTATTCCAACTAAATCCGGTCATTAATTTTTATCGCTTATTAAATTACGGAATAGAGGGTACTTCACCCTTGACCGTGAGCTGAAATAGCAACCTCTTTGATGACCGACAGATATGCTAATACCTTTACTGCGGACTTTTCAAAAGTCACGGCATGTTACAGGACGCTTATTTTATTTTCAAACATTCCGTTTTTAATTGCTGTTAACGCGATGTTAACATAAAAAAATCGGAGAGTTCAATGGAACCATAGGCAAGGACGAATTGGGGTCACAACGAAGCTCTATTTTTCTCTTCTTACTATTTACCAGTTGCTCTTTCAGTTTTAACTTTCAAACTTTCAAAGTCTTACTTATGCAGATTAATACAAAAAATCAATATTAGTTATAATTATAAACATATTGATAGTGTCTTCGGCAAACCGCCCCCAAGTTTAGTATATTCACCGATCATGCGCCGCCACCTCCTCAAACCGTCTTCGAATGGACACCGGTCAGTTGTGAAAGACCGGTCAGTTGCCACTTACGTTGGCGTCGCGACGCCGATCCAAAAATTCAATAAATATAATGTGATAGTTAATAGTGAGCTTTATGTTGCGAAAAGTGAAAAACCTAGATCGATATCAAAGAAAATTATTTTTGGAATAGCTATAGAATAGAATAGTTTATTTTTAGTCCAACTCCTTAATAATTAATGATAGAATTCGATAAAATCTTTTGTAAAAGCAATAATTAGGCTAGAACTTTTGGAATTAGAAGGCTGAAGAAGAGACTGTTGAAATGTATTGTTGAAATGACCGATTTAGCAATGCCTCCTGTAGTTTCGATCTCGTCCGACGAAGTAGATGATGATGTGGCCTTTAAGGTCCTTAACCAGGATAATCTTCCAATTACTATAATTGGGGAAGCAATTTTGAAACCATTCGGACGAGAAAACCAGAAACAAAAACCTAACGGTATAGTTTATCCAACTCGTCGTATCGAAACCAACTTAGAAGAGAACAAAGAAAAAACTTTTACTAGATCCAACGGTCACATCAATATCACTCAAGAGAAAAACAACTACAACTTAAAAAAGAACTTTAGTAATTCTCATGGGAATTTAACAAGTGCTACCAAAACTAAACCCCAAGAACAAATAGATAGTAGATTTACTAAAACTCTGGATGCTAAGTTAAGAAAGCTCCAGAAGGAGTCGAAAAGTAAAAATGATAACGGAAGAAAACCGTTTGTTACAACAGTGAAAAAAGGACAGTTTTTGGAACCACCACCTGAAATTGCTACTTTAATTGGAATTAGAGTGGAGGAGCCGAAACAAAAAGAAACAAAAAAATTATATGCTTATGCAAGTGAGCCCAGAGTGTTGAATAGAGCGCCAGCGAAGTATGTACATAAGGCGAGGTGCGAAGCGGCGGCGAAGGCGGCGGCGTGCGTCGTAGCAAGAGTGGCGGGGATTCAAACCGATTTGGATGTTAATAGTAATGTCAACAAACGTGCTGTGTAAGTTTTGAGGGATAATAGCAATGATTTTATCTAGCAAATTTCACATAATATATTCTAAACAATTTAGTAACTTGTTATATGTACGAGAAACAATTTATACAATGTTATATGTACTTCTAATAACATAAAATTAATATGAAACTACGAAAAGTTTGTTATAATAAAATATTTTTGGTCTTACGAATAGTAAAGTCGATTTTACAATAGCATACTCGTATATTTTCAAAGAAACGTGAATTTTACGTCACGGTGTGCAAAATAACCGATCGCTAAAGTGATGATTAGTCACAATGTAGTCAACTTAGTCACAATACATAAAGTGACAGTTACACGTTTTTCGGCCTCTCGTATTGCTATCACAGTTGTTCATTCACCAACAGTAAGCCGAACTTTCGGAAACTGTGTAGTAAAAATGAGGAAAACATCGGGTCTCACAATTTACGGTAAGAATAATCCCAGGAGATGCTTGAGGAAGAAACTACCCTTGCAATAATAAAGTTTATGTGCCAAAGTGTATGTGCCTAAAACACTTCCATAAGTAAGACCAGTGACGTTCCAGCGATTTTTTTAAATTTTTATTTTTGTATTAAATATAGCTTTATTTGTGAAAATATTTTAGGTACGTACACTTTGATACATAAGCTTTAATACTGAAAAGGTAGTTTTTTTCCATGCATCTCCTGTGATAATTATAAAATGTAAGACTCGGTGTTTTTCACATTTTTACCGCACAGTTTCAGAAAGTCCGGCTTAGTGTTGGTGGATGAACTGTGATGTAGAGAATTTTACTGACTCTTAGGTCTTAACCAATAAGATTATAATATTCACCAAATGCAGAGAGCGGCATTCTGTAGTTGCATTTATCTAAATGTTAAGCTTAAATCTAAATTTACTAAGAATGCTACCTGGAAATGAGGAACTGAATATTTGTTCAGGGTTTTTACCGTAGATGTGATAAGAATGGCTAATCAGGCAAAAATGATCTCTATGTTAAGACGTTTTTTAGCTAAATTTAGAATTAAACGGTCGGCATCTTTAACTGCATTTGAGGTGCCTTCGGTTAATAATTGAATATAAACGGTTTATTGCTCGGCACCTCAGAGTCACTGAAAAGACCTTTAGGTCATTTTCAATACGAGAGGACAAAAATAACTCTTACCAATTTAGGTACTTGATCTGTAAAAAACAAAGCAAAAAAGAATTTTTCAATAAGAAACTTTAGATTATGTAATTATTTTTTCGTGTTTTTTTATAAACTGTAGAAGATTCATACTGGTGAAATCAATTATTACTGTCTTCAATTAGTTGCGACCAAACCTTGTCAAAACTTTCTATCTAGTAGTAACATTTTACTAGGTAAAAATTGACAGTCACAACAAACTAGACTAATTGCATATAACTTTCGTGTTTGTGCTCTGTTAGTTCTTGTATATTGCTACTTTACTGCTATTTTATTCATTTAGAATAAAATTACACGTCTTATGAGTATGACACGTACATATGGTTAACCTAATTTTAAGTAAATATCGAGATAAATCAGTATTTTGTACATAAATGTAGAATATAATTGTCTATCTAAAGCAGGAAACGGTGCTAGGCTAATAGAACCGCATTATAATCGTATTTCATTTTACAATTTTATGAATAATAATATAATAATAATAATAATGTCCTGTTTGTATAGTTTTCTCTTCAATACGTACGAGTAATAAGGGTTTTTGCGGACTGACGTAAAGTTTTAAAGTTTCATTCAAGGTAAACGTAGATCTAGGTTATGATTATTTAATATTAAAATATTGATTCTTTTGGGGTATACTTCAAAACACAATTTAATCATATTATTTAAAAATAACAGAAAAGTGCATTTTGTTTTGTAATTGTAATGTCAATTAGAATTAGAAAAAGTAATAATGATTTCTTTAATAATAATGATATTGACTAATAATGACTAAAATGTTGTTAATATAAGCATACTAGAATGGAATTAATGAATAAATCACAATAATAGGTAATATTTGTAATTGGATGGTTTATCATTTAATTGAATTAGTAATTCAAAAAAGGTAGGGGGGGTATTTTTAGGTAATATGTTTCAACTTGTAAACTAACATATTTTAGAATATTTTATTGAAAAAATGTTCGCGTTACATACAAAAAATCTTGTATGCAGTCATGCAAAATTTGCGTAAAAAGATAAAAAACACACATTTAACTTTACAAACAGTTAATATAGCTATACTATTGTATATTTTTGCTTGTTCCAATAACCTACTTAGAATCTATACCAGCCGTCACAACTTTTATCTCCAGCCTCAAAATTGCTATTTGATCAAAAAATTGTGAAAAAAAATTTATAATTATCTGTCGTAAAAGCACCTACTGTCTAAATTTAAAATCGTTTTTTGAATAGGCAGTTTTTTGGATGTTATTTAGTAAACTATTGCTGAGACGATAGATGTGGCTGAATGTGTAAAAATAGCGCACCACAGTTTCTCTTTAGGTTCTTGTTCAGAGGGTTCTACTGCAAAATGTTACTACCTGCAAAAGTTGTAGGTTTGAACAGACGACGAAGGGCGGTGACACTATTTAAGAAATGTTCAAAAATCGACTCTTTAATTGAATAACAAAAATTTGTTTTTTATTATCGGTTTTTATTTTTGAGTTACAACGCTTCTTTGATTTTTTGGTTAATATATTAATAACTCCGTAATTTTATATTTTTTTAACTTAATGAAAAGGCGAAAAATACTGTTATTAAATTAAATCTTTATACTTCTTAGTTTTTGAAATATGGAAAATTTAAAGTTTTTAATAAATTTTTATTTACATAATATACCTCTCTACCATTTTTAAAATTGTAGTAAAAGTGCTCAGCAATAGAATACGAAAAATATAAAACCTAATGTGATGCCTTGCACATCTCGGTGGTCGATTTATAAAAAGAGTAAACAAAAGGAGAAAACCTACCTTTCTCTATACTAAAATTACTACTTCTTCGGGTGGTAACATTTGTTTTTCTGACTACTATGTTTTTCTGAACAAGAACAATTTAAAAAAATCACGTTTGTGACACAATTTTATTGTCAGTATTTGATTTAATTTAATTAAATAAAAAAATAAAAACACGCATTTTTAAAGAACACGCCAAAAAATTAAGCAGGCACCTGAAGCAAAAACATCAGATAGTGCATAATAAAGTTTACCATTAAATTTGTTTCTAGAAACTACAATAATATTATAGATATTATTTGCTTTTTTGTCTACATTGGTTGAATAGCGCCGCTCCCCTTTGTCTTCTGTTCAAACCTACCACTTTTGCAGGTGGCAACATGTATTTCCCTGTTTTAGGTCAGGAAAATTAAGGTTCTGCTTTCGAAAAACTGATGGAGATTTATTTTAAGTCTGGAGATCTATTTTAAGAGTCTAGTGAATGTCCAATATTTATTTATGGTTTTTATCGTATTATACAGAGTGTTAGGTAAATGTTCGGCCAACGCTCAGCTGGCAATAGCGTTCATCGGTATGACATAAAAGCTTAGTAACTTTTTTATTAAAAGATCTTCAAAAACCATTAAAAAATCGGCGAAGATTTTCCACAAATTTTGTTACCCGCTTATGGATGCCTTATTGTACAATAATTAGCTTTAAAAATCGTAGCAAGAAGTTTTGTATCTGACAATTATCGTTGGGAACAAATGTCACCATATTGTCACCTTAGACTTGTAATTGTAACCAATTTAATTTTTGAAAGAAAATAACTACAATAACGTTTAATACAAAATACAAAAATTAAAGTAAATGTTTAAAGTGGCCCCCATTTGCTCTCCGTATTAATGAATCTTGAATTCGCAACATTCGGAACATTGCACAATGATTTCGGATGTGTTCAGCGGCATCCACCACCCGGTTTAAAAAATCGTCCTGGTTTTCAACAGGTGTTTTGTATACCAGGTCTTTCATGTGCCCCCACAGATAAAAATCACATATATTGAGATCCGGAGATCTGGAAGGCCAAGCAGTAGGACCACCTCTACCAATCCATTGCTGTGGACATGTCACGTTTAAAAAATAATAAAAAAATTTAAGAAACAAACATAGGATTTTGATCGTTTTTTAGTAGTAACCATTTGCAAAAATTTTGTCTTCTTGGATAGTCTTCTTGGGTTAAACTTTGTACTCTCTGAACGTGAAATGGATACAGTTGATTTTTATGCAAAATGTTCCAAATGCTACAGTGACTAACATTAAATTGGCGACTTAATTCTCTAGTACTAGCCTCTGGTGCTTCTTCAACTCGTTCTAGCACAGCCTCATCAATGTCTAGCTTCCTTGGCATTCCTATTTCGTTGCCTTTTGGTAACGTTTCGCGTAACCTTCGAGCTACCTCTTCAAACGTTTTTCTGTTTGGGTGTCTTCTGTTTGGAAAACGCTCAGCATACCTTCATATGGCTTCATGAGAATTGCTTAGGCATTCTCCATATATCAAATGCATATTAGCATATTCACTGATAGAATATTGTGCCATTTTATAATCTTGTCATTTTGACAAATTCAAATATCAATGATAATGCTAAGATACCATTTTTAAATCATAAAGTATCTAATAAAGGTGCATTATGGTAAACGGCTCGTCAAAATAAAGGGGAAAAATCAAGGGAAATAATACCAAATAATTTTTGGAATCCGCCAAAATGTTCCTAAGCTTTTGTATCACACCTGATGAACACTATTGCCAGTTGAGCGTTGGCCGGACATTTACCTATATAACACCCTGTATGTATTGTTGGAGTTCTGGAAAGTTTTCTGATAGCTCAAGTAAACCCATAACATGAATAACCTATGTTTTTCTCGATTTTTGAGTCAAACTTTAGCCGTGATGTTTTGGGAATTTAAATTTTTTGGGAATATAAAGACACCAATTTGGAAATACACTTTTTGTAATATTTGCAAAAATAATTTAGAAAAAATTTCAAAAATGTTTACTGAAGGTAAATTTTAAACAGACAGCTGCAAACTTAATTTGTTACTTTTTGCGTTTTACAGGTCTGCTTGATTCATTTTTTAGTTAAGGTCATTAGAATTTATTTTTCAAATTAATTCCTTTCTAGATATTAGAAAAAATACTAAGTATTACAAGACGAGTAGGAACTTTGTAATAAAAATAATATTTTTTTTTGTATTTACACACGTTATTTAAAGTAAACAATAAACAATTAGACTAATTCTAGAAAGATTCTTCTAAATACTCTGCATTCGAGTAAAAACTCTTCTTTAAAAGAAATACTTTCATGTGGGCTTTAGACTTCGTATGTGACAGATTTCTAATTGTAGGTGTTTAAATACTGAAAAGTTCATCAAGTTAACTTTGATATGTCAAATCTGTCACGTATTCTTATTAGAGATTTGACAAGTCATAGTTAACTTGATGAACTTTTTAATTAAACACTTGTTAAAAAGTTTATTAAAAAAATTTGAATCTATGCAATTAAAAACGAAAACGCGCTTAAAATGCCGAAAACCCATATTTTCTGTTCTTGTACGGTCTAGTCATTAAACAGTACACACACGTGATCTATTTTATTTCTTTAGTATCGATATTAAGATTAAGATAATAAAGATGCATTCAGAACATTCTAATTTGTTTTAGTAACAGAGATCTAAAATTTGTAGTCTTGATAGTTTACATTGAAATATCAATTCGCGTTTAATTTTCCACAAAAAAGTAAACTACAAAAATTTGCACAGAGCTGAAAATTGGTATAGGTTTTAATTATCTATTACAAATAAAATGTCAAAAGCCTCTACCGATCCCACTTCTGCTAAAAAGTTATTTAGGGTCAAAAGTTAAAAACATCGGTTTTTTGTATTTTTCTTGTAAACGGTAGTATCATCGTAAAAATATGTCAGACAAAAGTTGTAGATTACTTAATTTTCTAGAAAAATTGTTTCTATAATTTTGCCTAGAAAGCACCATTTCAGAGATATCGCGATTTCGATTGTTAGAGAACTCGTATTCTACATAATATGCCACATTTTTTTAACGTGGTTTCTCCAGTAGGCGTATTCCACGATCTATCGTGATTAAATTTTATTAAACAGTATCCTAATTAAGTAAATTTAAAAAAATCGAATTTGTGTACTAAAGCTGTAACTGAAAGTGAAATTGTTGTTGTCGATCATGGAATAAAAACATTGTTTCATTCAAGTGTTGAAAGATTGAAAATTATTGAAAATGTTGATTTGTTAATAATACTTACTGCACGAACTCCAATTGATAAGATTATTTACTTTTTAAAACTTGAAAAATTTCAAGTAGGTATCTTATTCATATCTTATTTTTACATGCAATAACGGGTTGCAATACTGCATCAGCAATTTTGAAAAGAGGTTAAATAACAGTATTTAAATTGTTAGAAAAACGTAATAATCTAAATGAAAGGCTTTGAAGTTAGCTTAAAATTAGAACCAACTTCAAGACTTTTTTTATTAAAAATTAAAAGTTAATATCAAAAAGCAGCTAGGATATAGGTAAGATATGAAGAAAATTGAGGTTTTTTTGGTAAATAAATAACAGATCTGGGTGTGTGACACTGAAACCTTGTTTTTGACAAAAAAAAATATTGTCATCTTGATATTTTAAATATATTTTTTGTATTACTTTTTTAACGTTCTATGAACACTATTAGATCATACCTCTTCATTATTTTAAAAAAATATCTTCATTAATATTTGACCGAATCATGGGTACCAAACCGCTTTTAAACATTAAAAATATTATTTTCTCAATCAATAAGGATACTGTTTAATAAAAGCTAATGACAATAGATCGTGGAGTATGTCTACGTTAAAAAATTTAGCAGAAGTGAAATCGGTGGGGACTTTTGACAGTTTATTTGTAATAGTGTACTTAAATCCTATACCAATTTTCAGTTTTATGTAAATTTTTTTAAAGCTAAATATCTTTTTTCACTGGACTAAAACTTGAAGGTTTAATTAATCAAATTAGTCAGATGTTTACCCTGATTGGTGATCCGGATATTTTTATTAATTGTATATTTTTGCCGATCAAGTCAAGAATATTACGATCAAATGGTAAATTAGTATATCATGATCGATCTTATTGATCGTGAGACCTTTGATCGTTGGAATATTGCTCTGGATTTCTGAATATATCTACAATAATTCAAATATAACCTATAGTGATAATAGCTTAACAGTGTTACATTATAAAATACAAACACATATTTATATTCAAATTTGCTTGAAATGTTAAATTAAAATTGTTCTAATTTTAGAAAAATGTTCGAACTTGCTGTCCCGTTTGGTGAAAGTATAAGGCATCAAGCAGTCATGGCCGAGCGGTTAAGGCGTCTGACTAGAAATCAGATTCCCTCTGGGAGCGTAGGTTCGAATCCTACTGACTGCGGCAATTTTTTTTGTATATAATCTATCTAAATTACACTAATCGTTTTTAATAAAAGTAGCCTGAAATAAGAGGAAACTCCACCCCAATATTAATGTGCTTTTACCTTATCTCCAATAACAATCGATCACGTTATGAATATACGTTATCCTGTTCTATGGCTATTAGTTAATTTTAGCTGAAAATATGACCCGAGAGGCCGGGCAGTGCCTTTTACTAATCACTTAATCAGTAATATCTATCGATTTCCCTAATGTGAATTAATAAGAAAAAGCAGTTCAAGGCAATTTCATTAAATTCATATGAGGAGTCAATCATCATTCACAAAATACCGAAATCTCATCGCGTGTTTACCTTTAAACGTTTTGTTTTGGTTTTACGAAAGCTGCCCTTGATTTTGACCAACTTTCATGTTCTGTTTAACTATTTACAAAACCATTTTTTATTTATTTGTTTTTGTTTCAGAGATGTGTCTTTACCTTATTCAAACCTCATGTTTGATAGAAGAATATGTAGGGGTACTAATTTTGCCCCTACATTAGCTGGACACATGGTGAGTATTTTTTAATTTTTAAAAAACAATAAGCTCTTAAAAGAAAAATGGCCCAATTTTTTCCTCTCAAAGTATTTTTTATATTTTTTGAATAGATAGTTTTTTTTTCTTGAATACTCAGTTATTGAAATTAAGAATTTTTAAAATGTAATCATTACAACGCAGCCAAAATGGAATCCGAATTTTGCATACGCTAGACTTCTGTCACACGATCAGGTATGTATGTATTAAGGCCATAAAATCCACGAAACAATTACAGTACATTTTATTTTTGGATTTTTGTACTGCTTTTGTGTCCTCTGAGTAATTTTTGCTTTTTCAAAAGAAAGGGAAAGACTGAAGTATTACCACCTTACAGGTGGTTATTAATTGGTAACACAATTTTTTTTGCTGCTTCAAATGTTTCACAAAACTGTTTTTAAATTGACATCTTTTTATCGCTTACACTCAATATCAACAATTCTTTATAACGAGTTTATAAACGAAAAAGAATACTTCATAGATCGAACAGAAAAGTAATTACGTTACATTTCTCATCGTTACTTATCATTATTTTCTTAAATTTTTGAAGACATATCATAATTCTATGTAATTGTTCAATATTCCTAACTACCGTAAATAGCCTATTGCTCCGCCTCTACAGCTTTAGGAAAATTCCCACGACCGCTTTCGTTCGATATTTTTTCTGTCATCAAACTCCTAACAATCTTAAATATTTAATCAGGGTGATGGAGAATCAGCTGCAGCTCGTGCAGCTGAAGCTCGAAGACGTGCACTCGCCCGAAGAAAAGCCAAAAACCAGCAAGTTCGAGCCGCCCAATTACGTTTAGGATCACCTCCTCCAGTACCTGGAAGAAAACACGAACCTGTCCAAACCGAGCTTTACCTCGAAGAAATCTTCAACAATCCACCAACGTCAGATATTTGCACCCAAACCGAACTGTTCCTTGAAAGGCCTCTTTCACCATTTTATGTCCCAGCTAAAGTCGGAATCGATGCCGAAACCCAAATTTATCCAGGAGATGTAAGTTGGTGGGTTTTCTTAAGGGTAGTTAGGTACATGGAAAGGTTTCAGTTGTTCGATTTCGATATGGAGGTGCAACCGATACTGGAAGTTTTGGTGGGGAAGACTGTGGAACAAGCGTTGATCGAAGTCTTAGAAGAAGAAGAGTTGGCAGCATTGAGAGAACAACAGAGAAAGTTCTTGGAAGTGAGGTCAGCGGAGACAGCAGAAGCACAAAGGCTAGAAGAGAGAGAGAGGAGATTGGCGAAAGAGAAAGAAAGGAGAATGGCAGAATACGAAGAAGGGTACAGATTGCAGAAGGAAATGGAAGAGAGGATAGCAGCGTCGGTGTTAATGCAGGGTTACTTATCAGATTTGCTTCCGTCAGTTTTAGAAGGATTAGAAAATGAAGGATTCCTCATGGATAATATTAAACAAGGTAATGTGTAACAAAAACAATACAACGATGTGCAATTAGAGTAATTACTTCTAAATTAAACTTTCATGTTCTTAAACATAATTAATTCGTTGTTTTTAGATATCGACGAGTCCTTCATGCCTTGGTTGATGAAAGAAGTCACCCACGAATTGAAAGATATAGTAAGCAGCAGAGACGTTCTTACAGGTGACAAACAATATCTCATATAAATTCCGAAAATTGTCTTATTTCAAATTTCAGATATTGTTCGAGAAATTTTGGAAAACCGAGCCGAGATATACAAAGCCTTAAACAAAACGCCTCGTTCTCCACCCAGCGAAGAAGAAGGACCAACACACGAAGACATCATACTCGCCGACCATCTCAAACTACAAGAAGAAATAAAAAAGCTCTCGGAAGAAAAACCCAAAGAAAATTAATGGTATGAATCATTTGTCATAACTTACGCAAGCCATTTATGTCACATCCCTTAATAAAGCTCATTCAAAACAAATTAACGCACAATTTCCACAAACCATGACAAGTGCGGGGTATGAAAAATTGGAGCCCCAAAGGACACCTGTGTTAGCGCGTCTAATCACCCCTACTGATGCACACCCGTTTCAGTCACGCGGTGATCCGCACAACCACCCTTGATCTGATTGAAAACATGCCCCGTTGATTGTCGAGGGGTTGATTATATTAAATTCTTCTGATCGGCTTGTTTCTAGTGGGTTTGTTATGGAAATGAGGATTTGTTTGTGACGAAATTTTATTTTTGTTACAGGATGATGGAAAAGGGAGGGTGAAGAGTCGCATTTTTCAATTTATTAGATGCACGAATTTACACTTATTGTTTTATTATTATTATTGTATAAATATTTATTACTGTACATGTTGGAAATCAATAAATTTATTGTTTATTTATTAACACGAGTTTTTCTATAAATAATTTTCGATACCTCAAATAATCAATGAGGCAGCCTGGACCTGGATTTTCAAATTTTTGTAAAATGTGTTCGACCTGTTGTAAATAAAAATATAACAATTTTTGGCACATCAGGACCAAATCATTTTTTAAAAAATCTTTTGGGTAGGTATCAGTATAAATAACTGATGCCAAATTTGTTAAGTCCCTAATGCCACAAGCAATAAATAGAATTGCTTTCAGATTAAAAGATGCTCCTGTATCACTTATATACAATTCTTTGTCTAAATTATGTCTACAAATAAATTTGTACCGCAAATCGTCCACATTTAATTTTAACACTTTAAAAACATCAACACTTTGAATAGGTACTGAATCGTACCAATTTCCAGGTATAAAAAATCCATACTCCATCAGAAGCTTAACATTGTCATGATCCCCATACGAAATAAAAACTTGTTCGTGTTTCTTTACTTTAACTAAAGTAGTTAATTTGAAGTTTGCTTTCCCTTTATCATCAATCAATTCAGCTTTAGTTTTAGCTTCATGGCTATGATTAAACATGTCTAGAAACGGACACAAGGCCATACAAGGTTCATCAGATAGAATATCACTCTCGCAATCACATAATTTGCGAATAATTCGGGGGTTGACGTATACAGCTCTAGTATTGACCAAAACGTACCCCCAAACAAACGAATGCAAGTCTATCACGCAACTTACTTCCCGTCTTATCGATTTTTTTAGCCTCGACCAGCTCGCTTCAAGAAGTGTTCGTGTTTTCTTCACGGCTAATCTTAAATCAACCGGAAGTAATTCAACACGATCCTTTGACAAAAATGCGGGAATCCAAGGTGGTTTCGGCGGTAGGGAATCTATATACTCCTTCCAAAAAGAATCACTTTTCTGTCTTTGAACCACTAAAAACGCTGCTAATAAATCGTGGATTGTTAATTTAGCATGGGGGTTAAACAAAGTCAAGAAATTTGATTTCTGCAAAGTGCAATAATTTATCATTAATTTGAAAGGCACTGTAATAATAATATCGTTTTCTTTGAGGGCTTTAGATGTTGCAACTCCTCGCCCAGTGGTAGGGAAATGACAGAGTTTTAATTTAATTGCGTCGTTAAATTCGTTCCGTGACATGAATTTTCTCAAGTTAATTACGGTTTCTTCGTGATTTAGGGCTTGAGAACGTTGGTGAGATTTTGTGCGTTTACGCTGAGTCCGGCCCATCTCGCCGCCACTGGTGACGAGGTGACGTTGAAGTGTACTTAACCTCACTTTTATGTCATTTCACAATTTTGTTAATTTCGTACTTTAAATATATTGCGACACGACTGTCTGTTTCCGTGCAAGTAATAAAGTGTCTTTTGTGTAAAACTTGAAGTTTATTATTGTAAAATTGTGTTTTTTACACGTAATTTAGCACGGAATTTGTCACACTTGTCTAACCTCACTTTTACTACTAAAACATGGGAAATGTAGAGTTGGCAGTTGGATCGTCCTTAAATTCGTTCCGTGACATGAATTTTCTCAAATTAATTACGGTTTCTTCGTGATTTAAAGCTTGAGAACGTTGGTGAGATATTGTGCATTTATGCTGAGTCCGGCCCATCTCGCCGCCACTGGTTTTTCGGCGCTACTGGTAACGTTGAAGCGTACTTAACCTCACTTTAGTGTCATTTCACAATTTCCGTAATTTCTTACTTTAAATATATTCCGACACGATTGTCTGTTTCTGTGCAAGTAGTAAAGTGTCTTTTGTGTAAAATTTGAAGTTTATTATTGTGAAATTGTGATTTTCACACGCATTTTAGCCCGGAATTAGTCACGCTTTTCTAACCTCACTTTTACCACTAAAACTAAAACATGGGAAATGTAGAGTTGGATATAATTGATGGTGCTGATTATATTAATCAGTATAAAAATCTGAAAGTATTGCATTGTAATAATCAAATTAAGGAACTCCAAACTATTTTACGTGATAGGTTAGGCTATAACAATTTTTTTCCAAGTCATTGTACTGTTGATGTAATTTAGGGAGACTTCGAGGAGTGATTTTAAATTTTCGGCTGATCGACTTATTCGTTTAGTTATTGAGGAAAGTCTGAATCAGTTACCTTTCACTGATTGTAAAGTAAAAACTCCAACAAATGAGATTTATGATGGCTTGAAATACAAGTCCGGAAATTGTGGGGTGTCAATTGTACGGTCTGGGGAGGCTATGGAGCAAGGGTTGAGGGATTGTTGTCGAAGTATTAGAATAGGAAAGATATTGGTGGAGTCAGATGCTGATACACATGAAGCCAAAGTGGTGTATGCTAGATTTCCAGAAGATATAGCTCAAAGACATGTAAGGTTGTCCTTTAGTTATTTTTTTGGTAACTAATTTCTTAAAGGTTTTGTTGATGTATCCAATTATGTCAACTGGTAATACCGTTAGTAAAGCAGTAACTGTACTAAAAGAACATAAAGTGAAAGAGGAAAATATTATTTTGAGTAATTTATTTTGTACACCTGCTGCTGTGCAAACTGTGCTTGAATCGTTTCCAAAAGTGAGTTAAAAATATGTTAATTTGGGTAATGAACTATTTGTTTTAGTTAAAAATGTTGACTTCAGAGGTACATCCAGTGGCACCAAATCACTTTGGGCAAAAGTATTTTGGTACTGATTAGGTTTTAAACTTTTGTGCTTTTTATTTTTGGCATTTAATATCTATCGTCTTTAATGATACCGTTTTGGATAGAGTTGTATATATTTATTATTTCTGGTTAGAATGAGTAAATAAGTTATAATTGTTATTTTTGCAAAAAAAAATTCTTATTAGGTAGGTATAACTTATTATTCTTGCAAAATGTGTACTTGGATTAGACCTTAGCATGTTAAGTAATTTATTTGTTTGACTTTGTGTTTGGACGTACCTATATTATGTATAAATAGAAATACATGAATATATAAAAAATTATTGTTTTTTTAGTTACTCTTATTTAATAAAGCAGGATACATATAGTTATTTACGTTATAAGTCTAGTAAGTAACTTGAAACGGTACGGTACGAGATATTACGGTTAAGGCGACTAGCCGAGTCTAGAATATAGTGGACCCCCGTTAATCCGGATCCTGTCTAATTCGGCGCTCCTTGTAATCCGACACGCCTACCACTACATATTATACAGGGTGACTTTGAAGTATGTTTGGAAATTTTAACCAGCTATAGTACATAATAAAAGAAGTTGAAATAACCCAACTTGCCTTATACAAATGTTTATAGTTTTTGGGATACACCTTGTAAAACTTTTTTTTTTAAATATTTTTTTAACGAGATACAATGTATTAAAGAAATTTTTTTAATATACAGTGTGTGATTGCAATATATGCAACAATTTTTTCTGGTGGTAGTTTTAATGTTAAAACCAGATATACCGGGTGATTCAAATTATATCCGCACCCCAAAAACACGTCTTAAAACACAGAAAAACATTATGAAATTTCTATATTATGTTAAATTGATATCTAATCCACCTCCAAAAAAATTTTTTTATTTAAAAAAATTGTTACGGGGAAGTGGACAAGGCAGATAAACTATTTTATAAGGCCGACGTTTCGAATCATTTATTGATTCTTTATCAAGGCTTATAAGACATGGCTTAAAAGACAGGCTTTTTTAAATATAAAAATAATGGACGTAATACACCAAAATAAAAAAAAATTTGTTCTAGCAATTTATTTGACCTAGAAAATTGAAGAAAAATAATTTCGGACAAAAATCTTACGTCCTGTTTTTTACATCAACTAATCAAAAATGGTTAACAAAATCAATCTACAAAATTTATTATTGAAAAAAATGTTAGACTTTGATTAAAACCTATTTTTATATTATTTATCAAATATTTTAGTCTAATTTATGGCTTGATAAGTTGGAGTAGTAATAAGTCCTCGGGTAACACCCTAAGAATTGAAGTAGATTTATGATCTGGAAATTTTTTACCAGCTGCTTTAACTTTCAAATATTCACAAAGAAGTGTGGCATTTTTATGAGAAATAACATAAAATTCAAGAAACCACTCCTGATGGGGTCCTTTTTGAATAAAATTTACGACACTCTCATAAATTATAAGAAAGTAAGTAATTCAATATTAAAATGTTAATTAAAAACAAACGACACATTTGCTCAATAATTTAATTAGCCACTTTGATTCATTGTATTAAAATACACATGTAGGTACACAAAAAATCGATAATGTTAATTTATAATCAAGTGGGCAAAAGTTAAAAAAGTACAAGTAAACAATTTGAAACTTGGAGAAAATCTTCCGCTATTTGAAAATATTAACTACCATTTTTTTGAGAATTTTTGCTTAATTAGAAATGGCTGTTTTTGGGGTGTGGGTAAAACTTAACTCACCCGGTAAAAATGTTTTTCAAAAAATTTCTACAAACGTTACCAGACGATAGCCCTTGTTGAAACGATGCTAAAAAATTTAATTTGCTTTATACAATTGTTTATAGTTTTTGAGATATACGCTGAAAACTTTTTTTTTCAAAAAACATTATTTTTGGTATGCACAACACTGTTTTCGAACAAAAGCTTTTACATCGTAAATCTCTAAATTTATATGCTCGAAAACAGTGTTGTCATACATGGAGTATCTTAAAAATAATGTTATTCAAAAAAAAGTTCTACAGGGTGTACCTTAAAAACTATAAACATTTAGGAATTAAACGATGTAACTTACTTTAACTTGTGTGCAAGCATTTATAAGGTACGAATTTTTAGACAGACCCCTGCATTTGAAAAATTGCGGTAAAAAAGCGCCACAAATCAAAATTGGTAACAGATAAATGAAAACAACCTCTATAAAAGATATTTGTAAGTTAGCATAGAATTTAAAAATAAAATCAAACAGAGTAGATTCCATTTAAAAAAACATAACTTTAGTGTTTTTTAATATTGGGACATTTGTTTATAAATGCAATATTTTTAAGATATTCATCAAAAACGCAGCTATAATCTAAAAGAAAGAAAAATTAATATCTATTAAAATAAACAAGTTATAGAGCTTTTTCGGACCGTTGGAACACCCTGTATGTAAAATAGATTCTTTCACTCATCAATTAAAAAATAACAGGACGTGTCCGAACGTTTTTCTGAAAGACAACTCCCTGAGTTTTTATTGAATTCATTCATTACAAATGGTTCACACTGTATAGAAAAATATTTTATAATTTTTTTCAGAAACCTGATGTGACGGCCAATTTTTGAGTACATTTTTAGAATCTGCATTAAGTACATTAGAGGCACGTAATAGACATTAAAAAAAATATGTTGACCCGTGTAAGCACCACAATAATTATGTAAAATAATTATTTAGTTAACATAGAGTAAAAATTTTTAATTTACTTATTTCATTTTCAATGAAGTAGATTTTCAAAATGTTCACGGCAAAATTTTTCATTACATTTTACATTTTGAGTATATATTACACCGAAATTTAATTCTATCTTCATTTTTGTGATAAACTTAAAAACGATAACATTTTTGAGTAGAGAATGAAGAGTCCTTTCAAACGATATATTACAAGCCTATACTTTCTATTTAAAAAATTGGGGGTTGTAGCTGTCATTCGAAGGGGATTTTATGTACAGTAACCGAAACAATAAATTTATTTGGCTTTTACACACTGTATAAACTGTTTAAATACATATTTAATACTAAAATTTTTTGTAAAACAAAACAAAAATTTTAATCCAGCCGGTACAAAAACAAACAAAAATCAAATTATTTATTCGAACAAGACAAGCTACTTTGACATTTAGAATTACAAAGTTTGCAGTAGCTTTACATTTACGTACATTTATTTGTTTTACACTTAGTTTTGCAGTTACATTTTTTATGTAATTTTAAGTACCTAATTGCTTGTTTGCCAGTTGATGCAAACTTTTCTTCTCTAGTAATTCACTTTCAAAAGTCACAAGTTTCTCAGCACAGACAGAAAATTGATTTCTAGAAAACTTTTCCTCAATAGTTCCTTTCTCGTTTCCTAGCTTATAAAAACCGTCATCAGTAATTTCTAAAATTGTCATAAGAAGGTTCTAAAGTCTCCTCTCCCTCGATCCACGTCAGGGACTTTTACCCTCACAGTGTCTCCCACGAAACATGGAGTAAACTTTGAATTTGATAAAGTCTTCATTTTTTTGCTTGATTTTCTATATGTTTTTTTGCCTCTTGTCTGTTTGAGTGAATATTTTTTTTTGTACAAAGTGTACACTCTCCATTCAGTGATGCACTTGGACCATCTCATTCTGCACATTTAGCCATCACAGTGTTAATGTTTTTTATGTTACTATTATTAACTTTTTGATAATTATTAACAATTATAACAATTTCTATATTGTTACCTTCGGTTACATTTTTTTGTGGAATATCAGTTTTTGAGTCACTATTTTGCTGAGGCTGTTCCTCTGTACCAAACACGATAATTATTTTTTTAAGCTCTTTTTCGGTTCGTAGATTTTGGATAACTTCCTTTAGAAAAGCTGATGTACCTAAACCAACTTTAATGTCATGACCAAACATAGCAGTATAAGGAGCTCGTTTTATTCCATCATGATATGCCCTGTTCTTTATTACTTGAACGAGTCTTAGCTCTTCTGACGATTGTCTACAATTTTCATCGTCCATCCAAATTCAGAATAACTACATCAAACTTTATCCAAGCGAAAGTGGGTAGAACGGGTATTACCCGGGTAAAGCCCGAAACGTCTGTTTTTAAATTATATTTCGGGCTTTACCCATGAATCATGGGTATTTCTAAGTTTATCTGGGTAATCCTAAGTTTACCTATCATTCGGGCTTTACCCGTAACATATATATTACACAGTACATATTATGTGTAATAAGAACATTACTATGATTAATGGAAGCAAAGAATGTTGATCATATGACATTTTTGACAAGTTTTATTTAAATAGGTGTGGAGTTTTAATACTGAATTTTAGACTTTTTTGTTTTATCGTTGGTTAACTGAATCTCTTGTAAGGTATGATTAAGAGATGTTTATTAGATAGACTTCGACTTCTTCGGCCAACGCCTAACTAACTAGCAAATTTTATTACATAATTATGAAGAGCCCATAAATTTTCCTGGCACATGAGTCTATTTTCTTCTTTTCACGCCACTACAGCTGTAATAGGTAAATACTCAAACACTTTTATTTTATTAACATTTTTTTCCCTAGTTTTTCTGTGAATTTTACAAAACTAAGGGCCGGTTTACAGAAAGAATAATCAAACGTGAGGAAAGCCGATTTAATCGTGAATTAAAAGTTAATCGCAATTAAATATTTAATTTATTTTCTGTAAACCAACCTTTATCCTAATTCAATTTTTAAAACTTTAATTTTAACATTTTTAATTACACCACTTAATTCAAATGTAAATCTTTTATGAGTCTCTTTTCAATATTTTGCCTGCTTGAAATCCAACAATGGATTCAATTACACTGATCTAAATCAGCGATCGTCATCTCGACGGGTCAGCAAGGCATGAAGATATCATTGGGGGATGCACCTGTAGGTTCCGAACTGCTCGAGGGCGGCGCATCTGCCATCTGTCAACAGTGCTCCGCACACAAACAGTAATGGCAATATCACTAATATCACCCTTCAATCTGCGTGGACCACTGATTGTGGTGAAGGACAGATTGATGCAGGAGGACTTGGGAAAATGACACGTGCCAGGGAAAGACTGCACGTGTCACAGAAACACCGCAAGGTGCTGACACCATACATTGACAAGTGTATGACATTTATTTTATGCTCCTCTGAACAAATTACCTACATACATATTACATATTTATTGTAACAGCGCAATAAAATAAAAATTTTGAATTTTTTTTGTTAATTGGCACTGATAATGCGAAAGTCACTTAAATGATTTATATCTAAGTGGAGGGTAATTTTTGAAGAGAATAAATTTGATTATACATATTAATATTGTTTTATTAGAAAATAACTAAATTTCAGAAAACTGCGTTAGATTGTTATAATATCTACGATACCTACATTATTGAACAGGTGTTGTAAATTGTAAGCGTCTTTTGTCAAATCTTTTAATTCGAATTAATGAAGATGTGATGCAAATTGTTCAATAATGCGATCTGGCAACAAAATCCAAAGTAAACACACCTCTAATCTGGGTGTACACATGCAAGCTGCTAACCTCCCGCCATAAATAAATCGCATTAAGATTAAAATTAGGAATCAATCGAGCTTGAACTAGTTATAGACAGGGCTGCAAGATCTAGAGGGGTGGTAACACGGAACTGGACAAAAACATGCTGCCATGAAGTGTGGCTAAATGAACATTTAATGTGGGGTGAATTACAAAGGCAACTGATCACCATATACCCTGAATGGGACTCTATATTAAATTATAACACATTGTTGGGTAAACTTGGACAAAAAGATGAAATTAATTAAGGTTTTTCTTATTTTGATTAAAGATTTCAATGAAAAGTTAGGAAAGAAATTTAGACTTATTAGTTTGATTTTACGAAATTTAAGATTATTTTAGTATATAGCATATAATTAAAAACAGAGGGTAGCTCATAGGTAAAAAAACAATAGAAAAACAAAAAACTTTTTAATTAAAAAATATAGTTTTTTTGTAATAAATAGATTGCCTCAAATTCTAAATAATGGAAACTGACGCATGAAAATATGTGCCATCTTAAAAATTCATATTGAGAAGGAGACGTTTAAGAAGTGATTCTAAACAATAAGTTTCTTGAGAATGAGCTGTGGTCGAATTTAGAAAATGAATCGACTCAAGAGTGAAAGTGGAATATGAGTTTTCAATATAAACCTAGAAAGTAATAATTAGTCTTAAAAAATTTGGCTAGAATTTTTTTTTTAGATTATAGAGTCGTTTAGTGAATGAATTTGAAAAATGAGTTTTGGGAACAAGTGTGTTAAAATTTTAAGATGTTTATTTCAGTTTTTGAGCACTATAATATTTATACTTTAATCAACTTATTTTTAAAACTTAATTTATAGATCTATTTTTTAATAGATGATTGATTAATTGAGAAGATTTTTTTTGGGTAGCTCATTTTTTATACTTTAAGATGTTTAATAGAGCGTTTTTTTGTAAATTTGTAGTTTAAGTTATACGGGGTGTCAAAGACAGGCTTGCAAAAAAAAAATTTTGAATTTTGTTAATGGGTTTCGGAAGAGCGCTGGACCAAATCGTTAAAATAATTTTACAGATTTTGAGCTAAGTTTATAAATTAAGGTCAAAATCCAAAAAAAATGTTTCTTGCAGTATAAGCAATAATTTTGTTAATTGGTGTAATTTTTTTTTCTTTTTTTGGCTTATTCTAAAGGTAAAAGTTTAAACTTGTATTATAAAACTGTATCGATAGCTTAATCCAGCGCTCTTCCAGGACTCATTAGAAAAATCCAAAATTTTTTTTTGTTAAAATAGGAGATGCCTAAACCTTTCGTTTTTTGTGGGGTTTGTTTTTGACACCCTATATAACATAAAAACAAATTTACAAGAAACAATTTATTAAATGTCTTATAGTATAAGAAATGATCTATCCAGAAAAAAAAAGATGATTCTGATTAATAAATCTTTGTAGGATTTACAAGACTTTAAACATTGTTAAAATTTTAGGGTGTATCATTTCAATTGTTGAGAATCGTATTTTTTATGTTCCACTTAATAATTATTTTTTGTTGATATTATAAAGGTAGAATGTATTAAATGGGGTATATGAGTGATAAGGGATTTTAAGTCCGCTACCATGGTTTCTATAATTTACAACTCCCGCGATGATGACTTATCACTTTATCAGTGATAAACGTCATAATTATATTCATATTTCATATTTTATTAATTTACTTATTTACAGTGAAATATAAAAAGTTTGTACCATTAGTCGTGTCAAATTATCATTTTTCTTCAAACATTTTGCGAGTTAGGTCGATTAACTTAATAAAAAAACGGTACATGAAATCTAAAGTGATTTAAAAAATGTGGCCGTTAGTTTTTTTTTGAATTTGTTGTTAACAAAATTTACCTAATTAAATAACAAAACTACCTAGAGCAACGAAAAAATTATTTGAAAAATTAATATCTCTGAAAATATTTATTTGAAGAAATTGCATTAAAAGGAATATTCCAAAGTTATTTAGGCTAATAATTACGATTTTAATGTCAAAACTGAAAAATTTAAATGGCGGATTTAATATGAACGACCGTAAAACTAAATAATAAGTTTGGAAAATATTTGATAAAAATTGCGCAAAGTTGTACAAAGTGTTCCAAAATTATTTGGCACAAATTTAACTAGATTAATTGCCCTAGATCACTAGAATATAATAGTAGGTAAAATTGTTCAACGACAAATTACAAGGAGAAATACAACTAGTAGACATTTATCATGTTAAAAAACGTTGCTATTAAAATGACCTACTAGTAGAATTTTAATTTATTTTTTTTTTTTTTAAGAAACTTTTATACATCCGTTAAATTTTTCGATAATTTAATTACGACACGAGAGTGATTTGAATGCTATTTTTTTGAATTTGTAATGGCTACAAGATATTATCTTTTTTGACCTGGTAAGATGCCGGTGCATTAGAGAAAAAAAACTGGACAGAAAATGACATAAATTGTTTTTATTAGGTTTTGATAAATATATTTTACAGAACATATACTTTTTTATTATTAGCCTTTGCAATTAAAGATTATTTTGTAGATTACTGATTTACTTAACAATTTACAGAGATATCGTTATAATTTAAAAATGGGCTATATACAGGTGTTATGGAAATGAGTGCAAAAATTTTAACCTGAAATAATGCACCACAAATAATAGACATCTGCAATAAAATTTTATCAAAATTATCTAAACTAATAACAAAATTACAGGCCGTCAAAGTTGGATATAAAAACATTTTTTTGTTTTATCTCGAAAACCGCTTAACTGATTAATACCAAATTTGGTACACAAATGAAGTTGACTGTACTCTTTTTATTTATACTAACAAAATTTTGCTGCACATCTCAATTTCAAGTTACGGGACTTTTTTTACATTTTGAGTAATTAACCAATTTTCTTCTTATTAATTTCTAATTTTTGTAGCAAAAATGAATATGCCAGTAGATTTTACATAAAAATGCAAGAATGCAATATTTTGCTAAAACGTACCGTTTTCGAGATATTTACGTTTAAAGTATAAAAATAACTTTTAATCTTTAACTTTGGCGTCCCCTAGCTCCTAAACGGTGCAACTTAGTATAGAGATAAATTGTGTTAAGTCGCTTTATTTTGACCTGAAAAACTTATAATTGCTTTATGTTAAAAAAAAAATTTTGTTATACGTTTTGTAATACTTAATTTTTAGGTTATAATTTTGTTATAGACAAAAATTTTTTGCAGATGTTTATTATTTGTGGTGCTATATTTCAGGTTAAAATTTTTGCACTCACTTCCATAACACCCTGTATAAGCAAATTGGTTAAAGCGGTAAACAAAGCATTGAAAACTGCTAATAAAAAAATACAATATTTACAAGTGATGGTAACTTTAAATTAATTATGGCTGTGATTATAAAAGCTAATAATGAATTGCAATGAGGACTTATAAAACCTGCAACAGGCCGCGAATTAGATAAATAGTAGAAATTAATTCTGAAAAGCACAGGACTGAAATTACCTACAGGTATAGCATGTTTTTACAGAATGGTTTCGAAACTACCAGTAGAGTTATATCGGTACTAATACTTCCTGCTGATATTACCAATATCCACTTAAATACTGTTGTAATACCTTGACCCGATATATAAATGGATTTTTTTAATAATTATTAATATCTATAAATTCTTAGGTATATACTTCGTTCTACTTACTCGTATATTAAGTTATAATGAATTTCGTTCACCCTTAGAATAATGTTGGTCCACATATCGTATTATAACAGCTTATTGCAAAGCTCCTCCCCTTATCAAAAGGCACGACAAGTGTACACAGTGAACATTAAAGCCACATTACCATAGGGGCGGGGATATTTAAAAAGTTTATTCAGCAACCTGATAGAGGAACACAAACACTTGCAGCTGCAGGACCGTATAACATTATTTCTACGATTTTTTACTATTATCTGTTTTTTTTCTTACAAAAGTTTCTTTAATTTTTAAAGTTTTAAACAAAAAATCACCTTTTATAAACATTATGTGATGATTAATAAGGTACAAAACTTTTAACTTATAATTTAACATCTTGCAAATTTTAAATCTAAAATAATAAAAGCTTTATGTTAATAGGTTTTAATTTTATTAGTTTTTGCAACTAATTAAGAAACAAAAATTGCTGAATGCGCCTCTGCTTGTAGTGGGTCCATCAGAGGGATGCAACAATTTGGGGAGGATCAGCGTTGACCGGCCCCTAGAGGGTGGTAGGTGGTAGGTGGTAATAGAACCATACTACCAAACTACTTTTAGTTTATTTTTAACTACCAAACAATTTACCAGTCACATTAATTAAATCACGCAAGCTTTGAACGTCAAACGGTTAAAAATAAAAGTGGCAACAATTTTTAAGAATCTTAAAGAAAAGAATGTTTCCTATAGTTCCTCAAAATTTTGAAATAAGGAAACACAGTTTTTCCGGTACTAAATTGATTAGTAGTTTTGTATCGGGTTCTTCGAAACTTCTGGTGCCGGGAAAAGTTACTGCTTCTAGCAATATTTCTCAAGGAGCTGTTTCAGCACCGATTGAAGCTCTACTACTGCTAGGACCAACTGAAGTTGTTCAGGTTAGACTTAGTTAGCTTAGATAGGTGCTCTTTCACAAAATTTATCATTTCAAAGAAATTTATGGAAATATTTGTTTATGAAAGAGAATTATTCGTTTATTTGTACAGATTTTCTTTCTGTTTTTTAGTAACAGCTTAAATCATAAACTACGTTTAAGAAATTATTTTTTTAACTTTGTTTTTATTTAATTTATTCTTTTTGTTTAATATAACTTTTTCGCCATTTAATACTTAAAAAAAGTAAGTAAAAAAGTCTAAAGTTTTTGCATATTTTTGGTTTTGAAGAGAATGATTTTAGATTTCAGCAGAACAAAATTCTATTGGTATCATTGACCTAGAACAGAATTCTAAAGACATATGGTCTCAGGAAATTCATTGGGTTCGAGCTTTACGTTTATCAGATGACTGTCACACCTATAACATCCAATTGCGTTTTCAACCGACTCAAAGACCTGGAGCTTGCTTCAGCAAGAACGCTTTGACACCCAAGTTGATTCTTCAAACTGTGAGACCCATCGAGAGGGGACAAGAATTACTTTTGTGGTTTTCCGAAGACATATTAGCAATGCTACAAATTGGTTTTTTGACACCTTATAACATACAAGGTAACTTAAAAAAATTTACCAAAAATCAAGACCATTTCTTGTAATTTGTAATATTATTTGAAATTTAAAAACAATAAATTTGTGAGGGAAGTGGGAACAGAACCCTGTCAAAAAAATTTAAATCAATTAATGTAGTATATTAATTAAATAAAACGACCGCAGTGTGGGAGGTTAATAAAGAATGAGTGCCTACAATTATTTAAGAAACAAATTCTGTACACAATTATTTATTATAATTTGCGTAATTTTACACATTCTATTATACAGTGTGGAAACTACTTATAGAATAAATTCATTTTCAAAATAAATGATATTTTTGTAAAACGTTAAAACAGGTCAACTTTTATTTTAAATATTGCTGGTTTTAAATTATTGAACTCGTTTGTGACGGCATCTTTTTCAGAGCTGTGACGTCACACGCATTTTTTTAAATAGTACCTACGCTACATTTTTTTTTATTTATTACATAAGCTGTTAAGAGTAGTATCCAAAACTAAAACAAAAATTATTGCATTGCATTAAAAAAAAATGAGTGTGACGTCATAGCTCAGAAATAGATGACGTCATGAACAAGTAAAGCAACTTAAAATAAGCATTATGAGAAATAAAAATTCACCTGTTTCAGCGTTTTCGACAAATGTTATTAATTTTGAAATTACTGAATTTATTCCCTAAGTAGTTTCCGCACTGTATATCTTATTTCAGAACTGGGTGTTATAATAACTAAAATAGCAGCAACAGTACCCAAATGAGTTTTATGATAGGTTTCTTAAAGACGCAAATTATAAGAAAAAATTGTAACAGTCTTCTATGACTATTATTTGACATTTTTATGAATTTTAGTACATTTCTTATTAAGTATAAGCATTGAGTTTATTATAACAGATAGAGGCGCAACGTAAGTGCCTAGAACTTACATAGTTATTTAGTTTTGGACGACTATACCAGATGTCGCAACAATAGTATAATTTGGTTTACAGTAAAAATTCCATTCGACCAGAAAAGTTGGTAATATTAGTAAGTAGCTCAATTCTTCTGGAGAGTTGTACTGGTTTTGTTCCCCCACTCAACTAGAGAATAAACACTGACTACTGATTTAGAGGGCGCCTGAGAAGATGGCAAACGTGTTGTCGTGCAAACTGATATAAGGGTTCCCTGGGGGGCCAATCCTTCGACAACAACAAACATTACAAAAGAGAAAGTAAGGCAGCTTACAGATAAGGATTCAATGCTTGTCTCGGCGGTTTTTTAACGAACGTCCTTTCCGATTAACTCGGTAAATAGTCTCCAAAGTCGATACTTTTTGGGAATTTCACCACAACAGATGTACATAAAAAACCGTCAGAGTGAACGGCTAGTTGTGGACAATGCATTCGTAAAAAAAAATCTTGCAAAAATGTTACCATTCCTTCAGGATTAGCTCCAAACGTATTCATGACGTATTAAGCATAAAAAAAATGTTATAAAAAATGTCAAACCGAGGTAAAGGTCAGTGAACGGACTGAACGAAAAGTTTGGTTACTGTCTGATAGATGGCGCTTTAAGAACGTAAATAAAGAAATGTCAAATCTGTCAAATTTCTGTAATAATTTATTTACATTGATTTACATATCTCACTATTTCTCAATAAAGTCGTCATATAAACAATACCTGCAAATAATATTGTAGAATATGTTTATTTATTTATTCCAGTTAAACGTTAACGTGTCTCAACGAACAATTGAGGTTATGTTGTTGTTTAACGGATTGTTGCTAACTTTTTTTTTGACTGTAAAATTTAATACGTAGGAAATTAAACAGTCCATGTAATGTATTATTAAAATCGTAAGTAAAATATTAACAAACAGTATTACACTATCCTTGTGTAAGGTACTCTTTTCTTCAATGCTCAAATGAGAATATTATATTATAACCCGGATTTGCCAATTGAAAGCTGCTCCAGTACATACCTAACAAGATGTATGCACATCCCTTGGCCTGGTATAGCAATGTGCAAAAGCTGTGTTGTAGCAATGTAAAATACTGTACTTTATTACTTATTAGTACTAAATATATCGTGACAGCAGAAAATATGGGCATTATTATGTAACATCCTAAGAAAGAGTGGCAACAAATGAAGCTACATAAGTTCTATTTATTGTCTTGGTGCTTTCATGTAAAAAATATTTTTCTTCAAAAAGACCACCTATAATTTAAAGCGAATTAATTTTCAAACAGTGCTACATTTGTATGTATTTTATCTACTAAAAACTTTTACAACCATCCTTTATTACTAAGTAAGTGAAAGTCGAGTACAACTGATGTTATAAGATTGAGAAAAATAGACATGTTTACCCAAATATCACACTTTAAAACAATTCCTGCGTGGAACAGTGTCAAAAATCCTAACATCTCTTATTCGAAAGAACTAGCGTTTGTAAATAGTTGTGGTAAGCTCTCATTACTCTATACTAGTAAGAGATGATTGTAAAATTTTATAGCGGGCATAGGACGCACAGATATACTCTACATTCTTCTTGAGAAAAAGATTAATGAATGATAACAACAAACAATAATTGCAACGTAATTTATTTTATCTTACAAAGGATATGAAATGTTATGGTAGTTGGTATTATTATTAAACAGTATCGCACTAAACCACTGTTATTTACTATCTGCAAACGATCAAATAAATTCCACCATTTATTAAAAAGAAGTTTTGAAATATGAATTAAATATTGTTATACTTATTTCACTAAGATTGGTAATTTATAGTTATTTTGAAGGGGTATTAAAACCTACTATGAAAATGAAACTAGTATGAATTATAATTAAATCACAATGTTGTCCTGGTTTTATCTGTACTTACTTCAAACCAACCACTCTTCTTTGCCTTCTTATGTCTTATCATTTATCATTATGACATTAAAAGAAACTACATAAATGATAATTATTATACAGTGAGCGGCAAAAGTATGGAACATCTAAAATAACTTCAAAACTACTGATTTTTAAAAAAATCGCTCGAACAGGTCAATTTTATTTTTAAAATGCGTATTTGTAAAAAAAATATTCAGAGTGTTTTAAAAATGAGATAGTGACATCAACTTTGGTTTTTTAAATGGCACTTTACATTTTTTTATTGAATTTTTGGATTCTATAGCAGATTCTAGACATATTTTATATATGATGTCTAAGAAAAATGATATTTCTATTGAAACTTTTTTGTTATTAACGGGGATTTGACTGATTGGGAAAAATTAAAATAAAAGAACATTTCAGCTGACGTTTCGGTTCTTCACTGCAACCTATTTCAAAGCTTGCAGTTTGCAGGCAGCAAAGTTGGAGTAAAGAACCGAAACGTCAACTGAAATGTTCGTTTAATTTAATTTCTCCCAATCAGTCCAATTTCCGATAATAAAAAAAAATTTCAAGAATAAAAAAGTTTAGACTATTCTTTGAGTTTCTGTTATGTGCCCCATTAATAATACGCAATTTTTTAAAATTGAAGTGTCAATTATTGTTTTCAACAAATTTTTAATTGTCACTATATTTTGAAATATAATATAATTATATTAGTTAATAATTATATAATAATAAATAATAATAATTAATATATAATTAATTATATTAATTATATATTATAATGATATATTTTAAACTGTCAAGAAGTCATATGGTACGGTACCAGATTTTAACAGTGAGTTCAATAATAATATTATATTTTTATTTTATTCCAACTTTTAATAACTTAAAGATAGACATCTTACTGTCAAAAAATTATTGGGTGGTAATTGAAACAATTAACTCAAGAAAAAATTGAGTGTTTAAATTTTTTTTTTTTAACCGTAAATATTTCGAAAACAGTTAAAGATAGGTTAAGACATTATACACAAAATATGTTTAGAATTTGTCATATAATCTAAAAATGCAATATAAAATATAGGATGCCATTTAAAAATACAAAGTTGACGTCGATATCTCATTTTTGGGATATATTTTGGAATATATATTTTTTTCATATTATGGAAAATAATATAATTTTGTCATGCAAATATTACTTTAGTTATCCAATTTTTTAAAATTGGTGTCAAAAAGTATCTAGTAATTTTTCTCAAAAAAAAATTAAAACACAGGACAATTGTAAAATTAAACTTTCATTAAAAATTTTCATGTAATAAGTTTTAAACAACAAAAATATTTCTTTCTGGAAAGAGGTTTGTGCAAATTGAAAATAAAAAAAATATGTCTAATAATTTGCATAATGATAACAAACGATCCAAAAGTCCTGAAAGCTCAATAAGCTATGGAAAAAAGAGCAAGATACAGTAATCATGTTTGAAGATTATGCGTCTTTTAGAATACCAGAAGCATCTCAGAAGGTATCAGAAATGAATTTCAGTTTTTTAAATGTCGGTTTGCTCCTGAAAACTAACTTTAACTTGTTCTTATTGTAACTGTTGCTGACTATATTTCTAGCACAAAACACAGATTAGTTACCTTATTTTCTAACAAAATTTCGCACAATAATTTCTGACATGTAAGATGACACTAATCAACCTTTTTCCTTATTAAGAAATTTTTGATACTGCATGCCCAGTAGGAATTGGCGGCATTAAAACCACGCCACCTTGGTTTGAAATTTCAAACACATCTTGGAAGTTCACTGAACTATAAAAAAGTAGAGAGCGCATTCAACTTAAAAACAAAGTAATATTGATCATAATATGAATTAAAACAATATAAGAGTTACCTCAGCCACTATCATATAACAAGAACACTAAACAAATCAAAACGCCTATCTGACGATCTGTCTCGAGCTTTTCTGCCAACAAGCCTTCTATAAATATTGTAAACTCAATGGAGAGAAATGTCATATGTTCTGTCAAAGAAATAGTGTATGATTGGCTCGTTCGCGCATGCGGTAGGAGATTAGGAATAAGGAAAAAAGTTAATAATTAATTGGAAAAAACCAAACCTCATTTTCGTCTAAGCCTGCTTTGATTCCATGGCTTTTGGGTCGCTCTTTATATAATTGTTGAAATTTTTTTGATAGGTACTGCAAAAATTGTAAATTATAAACAATTATATAATTTTATATAAAATAATATGATTGTGAGCTTGTGAATTATTTTAAATAATTTTGATTATAGTTAAATGCAATGGTTCATTCATGAGAGAAATTCGCTGTTTGGCAATAACTGACCTATTAGACCTAAAAGAGACCTATTAGATTTGTGTTTATTTATATCTCCAAATTTTCATAAATACGAATAGTTAGCCACCTCTAAAATAGCGACTGAAGTTTGTCCTGCTTCGTCGAATGGCGACGATGACAATTAAATTTAAGTTTTCTTATTATTGTTATTTTTCTTACATTATTAATATTGCATTTTAATAATAATTACAAGACATATTTTCGTAGTATTTTTATATTTTTAATTTGTTTGAAAATAATTTTAATGTTCTTTAATATTCTTAATAATCTTTATTATTATTGTATAGTTTTTGCTAACTAAAATAAAATAAGCATTTTGTTAATGAGCTTTCTTTATTTGACCATTTACAAATTAAGTAAACACAAATTTTCAAGATAGTTCATGTGTAAATAACGTGTCATGTCCATCAATTATTATTGAAAATTTTTTTAAAATATGAGGTTATAGGTGTGATGTAAAATTTAAAAAAACACATGTTGTATATTGTTTCAAAAATCTGGTGAGTATTTTAAGTTAAAAAAATATGAGCGTTCTGATTTAGCAAGAATCACAAAACTTTAAATTGCGATTTTTCAACATTAGTAATTATGGAGTTGACCCTTTTGCACTGCAAACACAGAAATAATTTTAAAAAAATTTTGTTTATTTTTTTAAATTTATTTTTATAATTAAAAAGTTTAACATATTGCCATGTCCTATTTCACCATAAAGTGCAAATTTTGGATTGTCTGCAGTCGTGGCCGAGTGGTTAAGGCGTCTGACTCGAAATCAGATTCCCTTTGGGAGCGTAGGTTCGAATCCTACCGGCTGCGCATATTTTTTCTTCGTACTTATTTTTATTTTATTTTCCAGGTGAAAAAAGATATGTTTGTACTAAATGTTCAGCACTATACGAATCGCCAAATCCTTTAAAACTCCACATTGCTTTGGGATGTGGTCGTTACAACGTTACATCCCTTTGGGAAAGACTGTCAAACGCAATAAGTCAAAACGCTCTTCAAAACGCTTTAAGACAAAACATATTCAACTTTAGACTGTCACCAGAACCTCAAGTCATGAGACAAAAAACTGCAATTGATCTCTCGATGTCAAATTCGCCTCCAAACAGGGAAGAAACTGAACAAAAGGATATTTACAGACCATACAATAGTGAAACTTCTGCTTTCAAACCTTTTCAAAAATTTCAAGAAGAGAAATTTATCCCTGCTGAGAATATGTTGGTTCCAGTTAGGGAGAGTGGACAAATATGGTCGTTGCCATCGTTCGAACAGCACAATCTACAACAAAATTCAAATGATGATGAGGCGCAAATTGAAACTTTGGTTAGCAGTTTAGGTAAATCAAAACAAGGCCATATTTGTCTTTACTGTGGGAAGTGCTATTCTCGAAAATACGGCTTAAAAATTCACATTCGGACACATACAGGGTATAAACCTCTAAAATGTAAATTTTGTATGAGGCCATTTGGAGATCCAAGTAATTTGAATAAGCATGTGCGATTACATGCTGAAGGAAATACTCCGTATAAGTAAGTAGTAATTGTGGTAAAGTAATTGTGTTTTATTTATATTTTGTGAATTGATTAGGTGTGATTTATGTGGAAAAATATTGGTGAGAAGACGGGATTTAGATAGACATTTAAAGTCGAGACATATGATTGAAACGCATCCTGGAATAAATATTTTACAGGAAGATTCGAATCCAGATGATGAACTTAAGAGTCAAGAAGAGGTACCTAATAGTTGAGTTTTTTTGTCTATTTTAGTATTTTATGTGTTTATGAGTATTGTTATTATTTGGAGTTTATTATTAAAATAAAATTATTCTATTAACTTGTGATGAATTTTTATGTCTTACCTACTTATGAAACCAACATAATAGTACAGTCATTATAAGGGACAATTAATATTTTTAGCCTTTTTTTTTACCGAAGTGAGATAAATAGGTAAATACGTATATGTACTTATTTAGCGAATTAGTTATACACATATAACGGTACATAATCAAACCAAAAATTTAAGCACCGCTTGATACCTAAAAAAACCCTTTGTGTTTTTTCAAAAAATTTATAATAATAAATGTTTCGAATTAAATTTCTTATACAAACAAATTTGTAAAATATAAATTCTTTTGCGTGTTTTCTTAGAATAATTGGAAAAATGACCCAAATATACCGGGTATAAACGAAATTAGGCTCACCTCTTTTTGAACTTATGGTGTTACTAAATTCCCATAAACGAATAAAAAATAAACTTTCTATCACTTCCAGTTTTACCGAAAACGACTATAACTTTGGATTTTCAAATAGAACACTATGTATATTTTTTGAATTTACAAAATTACTTTTTATAACTTTTTTGCGCGATTGGTTGCTTTTATCAGTTTACTGTGCCTGTTTCCACGACGGTAGGTTGCTGTTACTGGTTGCTACGTGTAACAAAACGGTAAGTAATTTACTTACCGTTCAGTGAACGGTAAGCAATTAAATCTAAAAAAAACAATTTTGCGATTTATTTATTAAAATTAAATGTACAATTATTATAATTAATAGTAGTAATACCACTCGCATTTGAGTTTCTAGTGTTAATAGACAAACTTTCCGACGTAGAAGTCCCAGGTTGTTGTAATAGTCCACCAACATCGCTGTGTAAAATTTTATGAGCAAATTCAATTTTGTTTTGGAGGGAATCTTCCACGTAACTCTCGGCCACCGTTGATGAACGCCACCCACCATGTCTTTTTAGTCCCAACACATCAACTCCATTATTCGCCAAATGTGTAGCCGATGTGCGTCGAAACGAGTGTCCAGTAAAACCTTCAGGGGCTTGCAACTTTAAATACTTTGCAATTTTTGACGGCTAGCCTCCAATTGTGCCTTTTCCTGTAACTTGCCTAGTGCATTTGCCATTTCAATAGTTCAGAAATAAATGATCTGACGTTGGGTTGCTTAGTCGAATTCTTATGTATTTTTGAAGTATTTCCAAATAATGAACTGCTTCATTTTCTTTATTAATAACTGTGAACGTTCGCTGAATATTCGTTTTTGTATTTGGAATATTTACTATAAACATTTCTTCACGTTCTTCTATGTTACTCATTTTAATATTGTACAATTCCTCTCGCCTATAAGCGCCCGATACTCCCAATATCATTGCTACCTGCAAATGTATTGTTTCCTTAGAACTCAGATGTACCACCTTATCATCTACAACATACCTTTTGAATTAAAAATTGTTCGTCTGGTGCTTCATTCAAGAATTTTTCCATGTCTTCTTTGGTAAAAATTTTAGCCTTCTTAGGCCGATATCCAATATTTTTTCTCTTAAGATAAGCAATTAATGTAGCAAACTTAGAAATATCGATAGCATCATGGAGAAAAATTGTTCTCTTCAGCATAGAATACTCCGCCCATAAACTGCCTACGGCCTTCAAGTGTCCACTTCTCACCACAAAATACAAAGATAAGCAATTAATGTAGCAAACTTAGAAATATCGATAGCATCATGGAGAAAAATTGTACTCTTCAGCATAGAATACTCCGCCCATAAACTGCCTACGGCCTTCAAGTGTCCACTTCTCACCACAAAATACGCTAACAAGCTTTTTTCATTTACAGAAATCTTCTTTGCTTCACGCCATTCCTTAAACAACTTGTATGTCTGTTCATATCGGGCTTTAGATTTTTCTGGAATTATTGCCGAACATCCTTCTTGCCAAGCGTCTTCTAAATCATCCGGTAGATCATTACTATCGCTCATATTTGCTTCGAAAACGGAACCACAAAACAGAACTATGTAGGAATGATTGTATCAAAAAGACAATTTTACTTGTTTGGAACAAAACCATAGCAACCATGGAACAGCCACCCAAAGTTTTCAGTTTCAATCTTTCCGATTATCACATATGTATTGATATAAATTATTATTATTATTCTAGAAACTCCAATCGCGCAAAAAACGTTATAAGCATGTCGAACATTAAGGATTACCGTTCTCAGACAATAATTGGAGTCGTCGCTTCGCTCCTCCTCCAAACAATTGTCTTCGAACGGTAAGCATTCCTTACCGTTCTCTATACTTAATATACTATTTGTGAAAGAAAAAACTGTTTTTATAATTTTTGGTTTTTTTATCTAGAAGGCTGTGATGTTAAAAAAATTTTAAGTAATATAGATAACCATTAAAGAATAAAACTAGTCTCATAAATAATTTAGTTCAAAAAATACACGAATTTAAATTAAAATAAATTAGTTTTTCGGTTTAACTTATCTTTTTCAAATGGAACAATAGTTGACTTTTTAAATTAACATTTTTTGTGTTAATATAAACATACCAAAATTTTGAAAATTTTCTCAGTAGTTTTTGTAATAGGTATTTACATAATTTTTTTTTCAAAAATTTGATAAATTGGATTTGATAAATACCGTTGATAAATTAAATTTGATTCGTTACTTTTTATTGTTTTACAGCCTGCTTATTTTTTAGTTAACTTTTAGAGATTTATCTAAATTATTTTTGTAAATATTACAAAAACTACTGAATAGATTTTAAAAATTTTGGTATTCTAAGATTATCAAAAAAAAATTTGTTTTGTTTTAGATACCTTTTTTACTAATATCTACTAAAACTACATGATTGAAGTTTCTTAGGCGTTTTTACATTACTTGTTCAAGTAAAATACAACAAATGGGGTACCATTATAAAGATATTTTTGTGCCCTTTAAAACGATTGTTACTTGACTTCACTTCCTATTTAAAATTTTAGACGTGTAATTCATCCTCGTCAGGGGGTTAAAAATATAGGTTGCAAAATATTTTTAAAATGTGTCCTTCTTCAAAAGAAAATCGACCTGTCCGAGCATTTCTGCATTAAATTTCACAAACAAAGGTAACGCTAGGTACAACTCTGTACGTATAACTAACGTGAGATCGAAATGTAATTGAATCGAGCAAGCCATATTAACATTAGATACATCATTACAGTTACGTTGGCACAGTCTGCTCTGATTCAGTTACATTTCGATCTCACCTTAATTTTATCTGTTTTATGTATCTACCACTGGCAAAGCCAGCTTGTTCTAAGCGAGTACGAGTACTTACAATGATAAGATACGCTGCGCTGATAAAAAGCAAAATTCTCGAAATCAGTCTGCAGCTTCTTCACCAGTATTCTGGTGTCATTTACCTACTATTTTATGGGACAATACAATTATTTCTAAAACTGTCAAATAATAATAATTTAATATAATGTTTTAAAAAAGCAATAACAGTTATGTTTTTTCTGGTTTCTGTAGATTTTTTTTGGATTTTCTAAAAAAACTAAAAGTAGGAGAAATACGGGCAAAACAAGGTGGGTGCTTAAATCGGGGTATCTTGTTTTTTCTAAACCACTAGCTCTATCTACCCAACGTTCGAAATTATATTACACTCGCGTGCATCCGATCTTTGTCATAATGCAGAAATCAGTAGTTGTTAGTTGATCGCTGTAGTTACTGTAGTTAGCACATGTGCCAATTTAGTACTTTTTAATAAACACTGTTTTAATATCGCTGGAGAATAAATTCATCGTAAATAGTACTAAACTAATCTATTATTAAAAAACATTATTACCAACTGAAAGTGTATGTTTTCTAAAAACTCTTCATTTCATTGTGTTAACAAAATTTACTTCTAATAAAATAAATAGGTTATAACCTAAAAATCTGCGCATTTGGGCGAAATGGGGTACTAGCAGGCACGATAAAACGAGGTACTCTATGTTGCTCGATTTTTATGCAACTTTGTGGTTAATAGGTACTTTTGGTTTGGTTTCTAGATGGTGTATAAGTACAAAGAAAACTGATCGGCAAAACTGACCAAAAGAAAGTATGAAACATACTGTAAATGCTGTAATAAGTGGTGAGATGGGTTACCATCGAGCATTTATTTTGTATGGTGTTCCTCAGACTATACTTTAGAGCGTCATGTAAAAAAAATAACGACATACTCCAGGTTATTCCGTTTCAAAAGTAAAAGGTTCGCTTTTAACAACTTGTTAATTATCTTAAAGATACGGAAGCGAGATTATTTGGACCTACTATTACAGAATACAGGCAACTTGCCTTCTAACTTGCTGAGTAAAATTTAATTGAGCACTTCTTTAACAAAAATTTTAAAATGACTGAGACGGAATAGATACAGGGTTTTTTTAATAGGCATAAAAACAATCAGAAAGCCTGAAGCTACGTCAAGTGCCCGCTTAATAGGCTTTAACATAGTGGCCGTACAAGAATCTTTTAAATTGTTAGAAGAAACTGTTCAGAAATATCAACTAACAGCAAAAAAACATCTACAACGTTGACGAAGCTGGAGTTACGGTAGATTCAAAGGGGGTTCAAAGCTTTAAAAAAAAACGCCAAGTTGATACGCTTACGTTCGCCGAGAAGTATGAAACTATTACTACAGAAATTTATGTTTTAAATATGCTTTTCATGCTAATATTTTTACGTAAACTAATGCAGCAGGCTTTTTTGGATAGCCTCGTGCCTGTGGATGGGTTGAGTTAAATGCAAAAAGCTTGATAGATAAGAAATTGTTTTTTTCATGGTTTAAAAAATTTGTCGAATATTCTAAAGCTTCAAAAAATTTACCGGTTTCGCTAGATAGTTATTTATCACATACAAAAAAATTTAGACGTATTTAATTATGCTAGAGAAAATAGAGTGTTAATGTTATGTTTTCCACCTCATTGCACCTACCGTTTCCAGGTCTTGAATATTGCATTTATAAAGCCATTAAGTGCATATTATGACGACGAAGTACGAAAATGGCTTCGAACAAATCCTGGAAGAGTAGTAATATTTTATCAAGTTTTTTCTTTATTTAGTTCCGCATATCTAAGAGCAGCTACAATGATTACTGCAATAAATGATTTTTTAGCAACCGGGGTGTGGCCTGTAGATATGACCACTTTTTCTAAAGCATAGATTTTGCCATCAGCTACAACTAACTTAGAAGTTGATTCCAGTGCACCTGAAAGTCAACTAGAATCTATTCAGCAACACGACGACACTTATGTTGTATAGTTAATTAGAGAGAAAACACCCAAGCCTCAACCCGGAACATGTAATGAAACTGAGCTTCAGTCAGAAACTTCTAAAGAAAGTGACTCTAGTTTTGTCTTCACCATATAAAATAGAACTAAAATTCGTTCAAGAGGAAAGTAAATCTAACAAACAAAAATCAAGAAAAAGAAAGATAATAAATGATCAATCACACACAGTTAAGAAATCTAAAGTGACAAAAACTAAAATGTAGGGTCAGATTCAGAAAACGAGAAAGATAGTGACGTTGAGTGTTTGTACTGCGGATACCTTTATTCAAGTTCTATAGAGAGATGGATAAATTGTTCTAGTTGTCACAAATGGGCTCACAATTTATGTGCAGGTTTAGGCGATAAAGATGACGAAGCAGTAAATTTGTGAACACTATCAATAAGATTTTCTCGGTTTAAACATATTACTCTCTTTTGCCCTCTGCGATGAGCATAATGAGGCAAGTTACATCATCTTCTTTTTTATGCAATATAAAATAATTGTTTAGTTTTTTTTATAAGTTAAAATGTTACTAATAAATAACTAATACTGCAACAATATTATTGCTTTATTTCCAGTATCTCAAAGTTGTAGGTTTTTTTAAAATTTAACTTCAAACATTAACTACCTTATTTTCATACTTCTCAGGTGAAAATGAAAGTCGTAACAGTAACAAAATTTATTATGTCAAATATTTGTTACATTTTTTATCCAATCAATGTAACTAAATGTTCTAGTATATCCCGAAGGATCTGTACTTTCACACCCATTACCACTGATAAAACTTGCTACTCCAACAATTAAATAATATCCTCTCCCAACATGTTGTAACAACGGACTTCCCATATCACCCTATAAAAATTTAACAATTGATAAAAACACGACATGTTGTATTTACTTACAGTACAAGTTCCTTCATTGTAATTGCCATTAACGCAAACCATATCTTCTGTAATTTGACTTCCATACGTAAGCTTGCATTCGCTTGTAGAAATTGTTGTTAAATTAACAGACTGAAGTTCGTTTGAAAGACTTGATGTTTCTAAAAATTATGAAATTTATATTTACATTTACAAACATTTTGTACTAACGGTCGTTTATTTGTCCCCAACCAATAGCAATTGTGGGTGCTCCATCTTGTAGTCTAAATGTTGGTAAAAAACGAATTTCGTGAATATAGTCTAAAATACGAATATCTTATGATTTTAAAAATGATTTTAAGTTTACGGTTTACCATTATATTCAATGGGAAGTCGAAGTTTAATAAGTCCGATATCGTTTTGTAAACTGATTGGATCAAAACTGGGATGAATTAATGATTCACTTGTGGCAACTTTAATTCGATTTGGATCAGTACCTTGCAAAGTATTTGATCCCAGTTGAATGGTAAATGACTCAGCTCTATCTCAAAAAATTAAAGAAAACACGTATAACTGGTAGACATGAAAAAATTACCCATTTACACATTGACCAGAAGTCAAAATCCATTCATCACTTATAAGTGTACCTCCACAAAAATAAGTACCATCAGTTGTTCGAACATAAATCGCTGCTGCAAATGGATACTGACCAACTAAAGCGTCATTACCTCCTATTATTTTAGTCGAAGGCTAAAAAGTTTTTAGTAAAAATTAATATACAAGAATAAAAATATTAAACACCTTTGTAGCCAAAATTGTCCAAAACAAATTTTGACAAAGTAGAAGCAAAAATAGTTTCATATTTATATGTTAGCATTAAAAGCAATTGTTTACTAAATATAAATTTATTTTATATCGTCATAAAGCAATTATTGATTTCTGGTCTGTAAAAGTATGTTGTAAAACAATAATTCTGGAGAGTTATTTTCCTTACAATTTGGATTAGATCATCAAATACCGGACGCATAAAAAATTTATCTCCTAATTGCTACTCAAGAAGCCAATATATTAATACATCAATAATCCAAGATAAGATAAAGATTCTGTTTACAAAGGTATAACTGTTAACTAATACTCTATTCTTACTTAGCTTTCGTATTTCTACCTACACCATCATGAAGTTATTTACTTTCTTTTTTATTGTTTCTACGTGGACTTTCTTCTCAGGAAAGGTAGAGGCAAACACATTTATATTTTTTTACTAATTGACATTTTCTTTTTAGGCAAATTTTGGTAAATTTTATTTTTTATTTGATTTAAGCAACCACTAA
Organism: Tribolium confusum; assembly: GCA_029207805.1. NCBI lineage: Eukaryota > Metazoa > Arthropoda > Insecta > Coleoptera > Tenebrionidae > Tribolium > Tribolium confusum. Next base: position 26,292,527 of record JALGAY010000004.1, read on the forward strand.
TGTTATAATTTTTAAGCTAATGTACGTATTATTGGAGGATCAAGTGCAAGAGCAGGTCAATTTCCCTTTGCAGCTGCTATTTATACTGATACTTCTAATGGCAGATATTTCTGTGGAGGGGCTCTTATCAGTAATCAGTGGATTTTGACTGCCGGTCATTGCGTTAACAAGTAAGGAACTAAAAAAGTTAAAACGTTATTAAAAATTTGAATAGAAATTTAGCTGTTAACCGCGTTTTTAGGTATTTTAACTAATAATACAATTAAACAAAAACTATTATTATCATTAAGCTGTGCAATTTTTGGAATTTTGGCTATTTAATTAAAAGTAATTAAAAAAAGGTTCTGTTATTCTTTAGGTTTTAGAAGGTTTATTGTTGGTTGTTAGTGTCTCCATCAGGACAAATATGTTTTGCGCACCAACTGACCACTATAATCCCCAACTCTCAAAATTCTTTATAATCACATACATATTTTGCGCATCGGTCAGGTAGGCACCATAGCGGGTGGGTGATTAATATTTTACCTAATTCAACTATCTAACTTGAATTTTAAATAAAGTATATTTTTCGTACTCTAACATGTACTTTAAAGTATTCTAGTGATATTTGAGTCTTATTTTATCAAAATCAAAATAAAACTATATTTGATAAATGACAGTTAATAAATAAGTATACTTATACACATACATGTGTTCTGGATAGTACAGACTTGTTTACGTATTTATTTAGAAACAAAGAAAAAAAGAATCACTAATCAAAGAGTTCAATAAGTTTTGCATTATTTGTAATTTTTCCAAATAAATCAAATACTAAACACTCTTCAACTCCTGTTGGTGTTAAACATGGTAATCCAAACAAATACCTAATCCATGCTCTAACTGAGCTTTTACAATTATTGTATTTCACTGGCAATCTCCAATTTTGTATTTTTCAATACCACGCTTGCCCTAAATAAAATCTACATACTTATATACTCTTATAACAGAGTCAAATTTTTATACCAGATTGAAAAACACTATCACGTCCTTTCGAGAGACCGGCAGCGTCAATCGGAAGAAAGGTGCTGGAAAATCAAAAACAAATTTCTTTGTGAGTGACAGTAAAATGATTTTATTATCAAGTGAAATAAGTTACGCCTTACGGTTTTAGAATTTTTGTTTTTCATGTCAGCCTCTGATCAAAAATTATAATAAACATATGGTATTAATTTCACTTCTGACCAAACTGTTACAGCAGCATTTTTCAAAATCTGCTACAACCATTCTATGTTGAAAATTTAGTCAAAATTTTTGGCATCTTGAAGTTATTTTTACTTATTTTAACTATTACTAGTAAACATCATCAATTAGAACATTGTTGTTTTAAAATGGGTCATATTGTATCAACCCATAGTGGCCACCGACAGAGTTTTCCGACTCTTCGCTAATCCCTAGTCCGGCGCGCTAAACATGCATAGGATTAGGTGGTCAAGTAGACTTGGTGCGCTAAATATGCATACTCCTCCATCAATGTCTATTTTTTTCTAATTTTTATTAATTTTACAATTGAACAGCCGTTCAATCTTTAATAGAGTGAGAAGTTAAGCGCTAATTTTCTAAAAATATTTATTTTACGTTACATGTTATTATATTATTTATGTTTATGGTACATGTTTTGTCTATTTACATCGACAGGCAAGAAAAACCAAACACCATCTTTGATATAATTGTCAGCAAATTACACTAGACTGCACCAAACCTGCTCACCAAACTATATCAAACTACACCTAACACACTAGACTGCACTGAATCTTATCAGAAAACATCACACTGGACTACAATATATTTATAAATCACATGGTGTCCGATTACTTTGCTCCCGACTGTATGTAGTCACTTTCAACCAGTATGTTACCGATCAGTCTCTTAATTTTGTATTTTTCTACTTTTTCTAGAATTTTTTTTTTCTTGTTGTCTTTACATTTAATGTACGGACCTTTAATTTTTATGTTTATTTTGTTTAGCGTTTTTTTAAAGTCTAGTTTGTTTCTGCTTTACTCTTAATTTTCTCAGGCAAGACAAGATCTTCTGGCTTTTCTCCTGGGTGAATCTATAGTAGATGGTGATAGTATGCAACTATACCTCCAGTCTAAGTATTTACTGCTTCCTTCTACAACTTTTTATTAAATTTGTAAAATTTTCTTAATGATTTATGACCTTAACTTAGTTTGGATTTTATGTCAATTACAGAATTAATATTTTTCAAATTTCTCGAACAGTCTTCAAGTTTAAGTTTCAAGTCAAAGTTTTCCAAGTTTTTTTAAAATCTTTTCTTGTTTTCTCAAAGTTTTCTTAAGTTTTTCTTTTTCTCCAGACACTTTTTAACTAGATAATAATTATCTACAACTATAATCATGTTAAGCAAGCCTTCTAATTGTGATTGTATGGTTTAGTTTTTTTTTACTCGATTTGCAAACCAAAAAGAAAGTTGCTCATACATACAAATTTTATAAATATTTTTTTTCTACATTGTCAAAAAAGAGATGTGGTATTGGCCTATCGGCCACAAAATATGTTTCTAGCGAGTTAAATAAATAGGCAATATCTAAAAAAGTCTAATTATAATATGTTCAGGCAAACAAAGTTGGTAAGACGACCGAATTTAAGAAAAAAAAAAAAAAAAGAAAAACTTAATAATGTCGCCGCTTTTGACAGAATTAAACGACTTGGTTTATTCTTAAATAATTTTATTGTCGACGTTTTGCCCTCCTTCCGGACATTAACAGTAGTAATTGAGAATATCTTATATATGTGTAAGGGTTAACAGAATACAAAGAAGTTTTAAATATTCGTGATGGCGGTATGGGCTATGGTTGAGTCGTTGAAATTAATAAAATTTTCACCTATTCAAATTTTTTAAATTAATTAAGTATAAAAGTTTTATTAATTTTTATTATGATTGCATTAAAATTTTTGTGTGCAAAACTACAAAATGTTTTATTGTAGTAATGTCAAGACTTTTTAATCTCGAATTTGCCTAGGTAGCTTAAACATAAAAATTAGTATAGTATTATGAAACTGCAGAGAAATTAAATCTTAAATATTTTGAAACTGTTTTTTAAAACATTAAAACAGAAAATTATATTGTCTTATATCTTTTCAGTGGTGTTCGATTTACGATTCAAGTAGGTTCAAATACCTTAACATCTCAAGATTCGAATAGAGTTACTCTAGTTGCAAATACATCAGTTTTACATCCAGAATTTGACGAACTAACTTTGAAAAATAATGTTGGATTAATTCAACTAGACCAACCTGTTTTATTTAGTGGTAAAACAAAATTTAATATGTTTTGTTTATTATTATTTGTGTATTATGCATTGCAATTTTAGATTATGTTTCTTCAATTTTTCTTCCATCAACTGATCTTCAACATAATGCTAACGTTACCTCAATTGGCTGGGGCCAAACTGATGACTGTAACGTTTCAACTGACAAAAATTTAAAAATGATTAGGTAATATATATTATTTTAGATCACCCTGGACCTGTTGATCATCTCAACTACGTCTCTGTTGTCACTTTATCTGATATTGAATGTAAAGCGACTTATGGAGATCAAATTGGTAAAAACATGTTTTGTGTTGAAGGAGAATATAATGAAGGAACGTGTTTGGTAAGAATAACAATTGTTTCAAAATTTTTTCAACATCTGATCTTGTAAACGTAGTGTTTAGATATATTTGCAACAAAATAATAGAATAGCATTATCTAAATTTATATATAAAATATTGTTAATGTATTTAATTTTTTGTTTTATTATGATTTCTTTTCATTTATCTAAACCTTACGTCTAAGTTTCCACTGCTTGCTTAATAACAAACAGTTTTATAGTGTTGTCATTATAATTTGATAGTGGTGTTATTGTTAAAAATATGAAAGAAATTTTAAATCTCACTCTACCAGAGGTACGAAAACGAGCCAATGAATCTCCAAACATAACGTTTTTATAAGTTTTTATGATTATGACAGTTTATAAATATCAAAATTTTGGTTTGTACGGTTAGTATTAACAGGTCGTTAATAGAGGATGTTTAACCAACTCCTTTGAATGGCTTGGAGTGTGTTAATATCTCTCATATGTTAACGAGCAACAGAAAATTAAATTAATGGATTTTTTTTATTTATTGATGTTTTTTAGGGTGATCTTGGAACTCCGCTAGTACGATACGTTTTAAATGATCGTCATGCCGAACATGTGGGTGTCTCAAGTTTCTTCAGTGATAATGGATGTGAAGCTACTGATCCTTCAGGATATACAAAAACTTTTGGATATTTAGCATGGATCAAAAATATTACTGGTATTCCATAATTTTTTCTTGTAAAAAACATGTCAGAAATAAAATTTAAAAAATTCAAATTATGCAGTTTTTTATTGATTCCATCAAATTTTTGGTTAAACCTGTAAAACTCAACTCACATAGCATATAAATTTATATTTTTGTGTAGATTTAATCTTTCTATAAATGTGTTGAGAAGAACAATTAAAGGCATTTTTAGGAATGCAGTATTTTGAATAAATTAAAGAGTTTAATTTAACAAATTTAAAAAAATGTTTATGTCCGACTGCTTAATAAATTATTGTCTATAATACAATGTACCTCTTTATTGCATGATACTAAGACTAACAAGATATGATCACTTGCCGTACGAATTTTAGACTAGTTTGCGCATGACGTCATCGCGTGACAAAAATGTACTGCGGTATTAGAAAAAACATGCATTTAATAGTATTATTAGAGAATTACTCGGAAAATTACTAAAACTTTTGTTGATTCTAATGTCTCAGATAAATATTATTTAATGTTACTTATTAGGTTTATTTTTACAGTTCAAAATAGGGCGGGTTATTTAAAAATATTTTTTTTTATTAATGGTTAATTTGTAGGGTAGAATTGTGGGTAGAGTAGTACAAACCACAAAAAATAGATTTGTTTAAGCATAGGCTTTTCCTGCGAGCAGAAATCTGGGATGAAATAATCTTTTGGAGTAAAAGGTTGCAGTCTGAAATCCCTAAAATTAATTACGAAAGTAAAATCAGTTTTAAAATTAAATTAACACGTATATTAATTAAATATAAATTGATATAATAAGATAATAAAATATGTGATTAAATATAAAAATCTTAAAAGCTAATAAACAAATTAAAATTCACTTGCATGTGAATTTTAAATAATCATAAGTTGACTAAAGCGCTATGTAACACTTTTTAAATTTAAAGCGGTTACATAGAAAAAACTATAAATTTAGAAGTTGCCAAAAAAAACGATTAATCAATTCTGCATTTAATCTGACAAATATTGAATAATAAAATCAAAAAAAGTAATTATACTAAAATATTTCTACCTTAAATTGATGACTAAACTATTTTAACAATTAAAAAAAATATACTTTAGTAAAAGGGAGGATAATGCATTTTAAGTGTATGGCGATTACATAACTTCAATACACAAATTTAAAAAGTTAAAACTCACTATAATATCTGTTAACTTTTTCCCAGCAACAAGTAACACAACTTGTTCTTTAAATTAATGATTAATAAATTAGGACATACTTAGGTCAAAATATTAATAAATTAGAACATAAATTAGTTTGAAACTGCTGGCAATGGATAACCTCTTCTTCTAGTAAACGGTAAGACTTGGGCCCACCAGCATACAAAGATATTGCACAAGTAATATTTTGAATAGATCACTGAATTTGTTTCTGAGTTTTTAGCTTACGAAGCTGTCCTACAGTAAATATCTTATCAATTTGTTTTTTCTCTTCTTTTTCCAAAAGTTTTTTTAAACGTAAGTTTTCCGCTTGGAGATTTTTCATTTTCTTACACATTTCCGATTCTTCTTGTAAGCTAACAAAGTATAAGTATTTAATAAAAAATATCCCAAATAAAATTAATGAAATAAGTATTTACATGGAATGTATGTTTATAACAAATTCTATCTTTTTTATTTTTTCCCCACGATCTTTCTGGACAGATGTTTGCACTTTTAGTGATTTTTGTAAATTAAGTGAAGGCACCCGTTTCGTTTTAACTTTCACTTATTTTTGGACACAGGCAATAGTTTTTCTTTAACACAAAAATAATCATCAGGGAAATGTTTTAAACATATTCCAGCATTTTTTATATTAAAACCACGCTTTTGAGAGCATTTCTTGCTCACATAAATTACAAAGTTTGGTACTGGTCAAAAAACTAAAAAAACTAAAAAGTATCGACAATCGGACGAACAGTTCTTGCTTTTCTTATTATTATTGCTGGTACAACCCATCACTGCACAATAAACCATCGTTCACAAAATCAAACAAACAATATTCAATTACAAAAACCAGTAAATCACTCAAAACAGAGAGAATTTAGACGCTAATAGCCACACTAATAACACTACGTTTGTCACCAGATTTCAGATTTGTCACACAATGACGTCAGAGTCGAAAGAGAGGGAGGGAGAAAACCTGCGCGTGATCATATCTTGTTTAGTCGTAGTATCATGTCTTTATTGTACTAGTAAAATTAAGTAAATTTATTTTTAGAACCGTCAAAATACAAACTGTCAAAATACAAAATCACTGTTGAAATCCTTACTAGAACACCACTTCCGATAAGCACGGTACGTTTCTTCGTATACATGCCTAGGTTTTGTTGGCAATAGTGAATCTTCAGCAGCAGCAGCAATATTTATTATTTTTTCCTCATTAGAACTCTTAGAACTAGAACTTCTACACGCTTGCATTTTGCATCGGACAAACTTTTTACAAACAAACTAACAAACTCTCCGTAACCAAGGAGACAACATGCACACTTATGGCTGATTTCAAGTTGAGATAATATTGTTTCTAAGCCAAATTAAAACAATTTAGGGTTGTGAATGATTGTTGCCATGGCAAAGTATTAAAATCTGCGATACTACCGGTATCACCTTAACTTGAAATCAGTCCATTAGTTGAGTTATTTCATTAAACTTATGATTTTTTTTTTCTTAAAATTATTTTTTTTATTATTTTGCAGTCGGGCATAAAGCTTTGTATGCAATTCGTATATAATTAGGTCTTTTTGATGCGGCCTACTTATATACGCACTCGTTTCGCTCGCTCGTAGGGCTGATAACCTGTGGGGCTTGTACAATAAAGACCAAAATTATATACTTATTTTATGATTGAAATGTGAATTGATATGTTTGCTTATCTTTAGCACATTTAAAATTTAATTTTAATTATATTTTTTTTAAGTTTTAATATCTTAACTTCTTATAAAATTAAAATTTTATAAATATCCAAAAAGGACCCAAAATAAGACTGGTCAAAAATTTGTCTCATAATCCTAAAAAAAAAATCGACAGCGTTCTAACATAAGCCGTTTGGAAATAACCAGGTGGAGTACACCATTTTAAAAAATTAAATTTCGCAAAATTTGTAATTTTTTCAAAATACATTTTCAAAATACAGAGTTTAAAAAAATTACCGGCTATCAGTGCTTTAAAGTATGCCGCCCTGTTGATAAATGTTTGAAATTTTATAATTATTTTATTTAAAAATGATAAAAGAAATAAAATTCAAGTTAAATCCACAAATTTGATTAAACAGAATTCTTACATAATAGGGGCGAAATGCTTTCGAGAGTTATGTCTTATTACCACCAGTGCCTAAATAATAATGTAAAAAAATTACACTTTTTAGCTAAACTAAACATTTGTCAATAATAAATTAAAGACACAAAAACACAAAAATCTATGTTAAAAACAGAATAAAACATTATTTTTGGCAAAATGATATTGATCACTATTTAAACATCAAATAAATAAATAAACAAATAGTTGTTATTTAAAAAATTGATAAAATTTTATACGCCTAAACATCTGTATTTAAAAAAAACTTGACATTAATTTAACATTTGATTTAAAAATAATTTAAAAAGGTATCTTTAAATACTAATGTAAAGAGTAAGAAAACAAAGTTATAAATAAACATTTAATTAACTAATAAAGATTAAACTAGTGAAGATAAAATATTACTTTCAAAAGTCACTTCTTCGTTTGAAGTTTGTAGAGACAAAAAAAAACAAACCTTAAACGAATAAGTGACTTTATATAATAAATAAATTGAAACATTTGAGGTAAAGAAGAAAAGGAAAGTACTTACCTTGTAATAATTTTTTTTAAATTGTTTTTAGTTTAAACAAGAATTGGTTTATATACAGGGTGAGTATGAACTAACGCATAAAATTCGTAGTTTTTTTTAAAATTTAAAAAAATGTAAAAACATGTCTTATAATAACAGCTCAATTCTGACGCAATTGGATCACTCATAGCGGTCAATATGGCGGCGCTATGATGTCATCTTACATATTTTTTTAATTGAACAATATAATTTTTTATAGTTAGATACTCTGTTAACAAGACTTTATAACTATGCTAATTATTTTACATGCCAAAACAAGAAGAATTTTTTTTAACTTGTTCTTTATAAAGTAAGGCATAAAATTCGTAATTCTTTTATTTTTGTATAATAAAAAAATGCAAAAACAGTAACAAGCCATATCAATTTTGACGTAATTGAATTAATCGTAACGACCAATATGGCGGTGCTACAATGTTTTTATATTTTTTTAATAGAACGATATGATTTTTCTTTTATAATTAAATATCCTATTACATACTTAAAATTTTTTTTTTTTAAATTATTTGAAATCTAGAGTCTTACAAACTTTGGACTTATAATCTTAAAATTACGAAACACACGAAGTTCTCTAATAATTTAAAGTGACTAAGTTTTATTATTATTATATCACGTGTTTCAAAACTATTGTTATCCAGAGTGCTATTGAAAAGTGAGATGCAAGAAAAGTCATGTCTTAAGTTGGATTTAAGAGCTTAATTCTGAAATTTTTATGGCAGTAGTTGAAATAAATTATGTGACGTGAGGTTATATTTTGTTTGTGACTTTGTGTTGACAACCTGCTAATTTTATACTTCGCTGCATTTTCGGTTTCTTACTTACTTACAAGTACTTACTTGCCTTGCCATCACCATTGATGATATGTCTGTTCTAGTGTATCAATTTTTCAATTTAACTGATGTAATTAACACTGCTTGAGTCCTGAGGATGTTCAATGTTTGAACAAAAGTAGTGAACCAAAGCAATTTTGTTTTATTTCTCGTCCCTGTAACTGGATTAACCTCACTATTGCAAAAAGTATACCTATATAACAGAGTTGTAAAGGCTTGTTTGTATCTTTATTTGTACTTTTTTAATTTTTTAAAAATAAAGGAATTACAAATTTTACTTATTTTACTCGTTGTTTTAAATTCACTCTGTATATTTATAATTATATTTTTGTATTTTTTGTTTTTTTTACTCGTACATTGATCAAAAATTGTATCAAACTTTAGGCTTGTTACATATGAATGCATAGTGTGTTGCATACGAACATGCATTAAGGGTTGCATCATAGAGTAGAGACAAGCTGGTTGTAATTGTATGACATAATTAAAAATAAAGTAAATCCTTCCACATCGACATGTATTAATTAACATATAACATGGTGTCAGGTGTGAACAAACCGTGAGTAACTAGTGAATAACGGGATCTAATAAAACTTAAGTTTTATTTAATAATAAATTTAAATGTGAGGTTAGAATAACACGTGGTGTTAAAAACAAGAATAAGTGATGGATTATCTAAGGCCGCCAGCACCTTTGGTCTTCGACAGTAAAGTTGACAAGAATTATGAGAAATTTAAGCAGAAATTTGAATATTTTCTCAAAGCATCGGGATTGGACGAAAAATCAGATGAGAGAAAAGTGGCTCTATTTCTTACGGCTGCAGGAGAAGAGGCGTTAGAAGTGTTTAATACGTTAAAGTTAACTCAAGAAGAACGTATTAATTATAATTCAGTAATTTCGGCATTTGATGTGTACTGTAAGTCCAGGACTAATGAAACATATGATCGTTTTAAATTTTTTTCACGTGTTCAACAAGTAGGAGAAAATATGGATCATTATATAAAGAACCTAAAAATGTTAGCCAAACCGTGTAATTTTGAAGGACAAGAGGACTCTCTTGTGAGAGATAAAATCATTTTAGGACTGAAGGATTTAGGGCTTCAAGAAAGACTGTTGAGCGTAACCAAGCTGACCTTAGAAAAGACGGAACAGTTATGTCGAGTATCAGAAGCTAGCAAGATGCAGGCACAAGGACTCAAAGGACAAGAAGTCGATGCGATGAGCCAAAAGGGGACAGGAGTTGTGAAAAAATCGTCAGTTACAAAAGAAACTATTCCTTATGACTGCCTGAAATGTGGAAGGAGGCACATACGAGGGAAGTGTTTTGCATATGGCAAAAAGTGTAACAAGTGTGGTGATAGTGGACATTTTGCAGTGGGCTGTAAAAAAGGAAAAATCACAAAAGGTAGTGGAAACTGGCAAGGTAATAAAAAGTATCATAATAAAACTGTAAATACTATAGCTGAAAGTGGAAATGTGGGTCAAGTTTTTATTGAGGAATTTAAGTTGAATAATAACGTTGATCACATTTCTAAAGACGTTTGGTTAGAAAGAATTCTTATAGAAAATAGAATTGTTAATTTTAAGTTGGATACAGGGGCACAATGTAACGTTTTGCCTTATTCTATTGTTAAGGAATTAGGGAAAGCCCAGTATGTTAATAAAACTTATCAGGCTATAGTGACCTATGGAGGAAACAGAATAAATGCAGTAGGTTATATAATCTTACAATGTGAGGTAAGAGGAAAAAATGTAAATATAAAATTTATTGTTGTCGATGTAGACAGTAGACCGATATTAGGTTTGAATGCTTGTGTTAAATTGAATTTAATAAATAAGGTTGATAATATTGAATACACAAATAGTACATTAAAAAATGAGTTTCTTAATAAAAACAGTACAGTGTTTCAAGGCACTGGTAAAGTACCATTTGTGTATACCATAAAACTCAAAAGTGACTATGTTCCTGTAATAAGTAATTGTAGACGTTTGCCTGAGACTGTTAAGGCTAAACTAAAGGAAAGTCTAGAGATTTTAGTAAAAAGGGACATTATCGAAGTAGTAGATGGCCCGTCTGAGTGGGTTAATAATATTGTCTGTGTGGAAAAGTCAGATGGAAGCTTGAGAATTTGTCTTGATCCAATGCATTTAAATAAATATATTTGTTTAGATAAACATCCAATTCCTACTTCTGAAGAAATAGGTTTAAAATTGCGTGGTAAAGAGGTATTTTCGGTTCTAGATATGAAAGATGGTTTTTATCACATAGGACTTGATGAAGAAAGTAGTAAACTGTGTACGTTTATCACACCGTTTGGAAAATTTAGGTTTAAAAGATTAGCGTTTGGATTGGCGTGTAGTCCAGAAGTTTTTCAACGCATTAATGAGAAAATTTTTGGAGATCTGGATGTACAGATCTATTTTGATGATGTTATTGTGGGAGGCAAAAATGAAAAAGAACATGATTTGAATTTAAATAAGGTAATCGAAAGGGCTAAACAATATAATGTAAAATTTAATCCGAATAAGTTACAATACAAAGTTAATAAGGTTAAATACCTGGGTCAGGTTTATTCTAAAGAAGGGGTACAACCAGATAATGATTATATAGAAGCCATTTTAGCTTTAGAAATCCCTAATAATAAGAAAGAATTGTTAAGAATACTAGGAATGGCTAACTATTTAATAAAATTTATTCCTAAGTTGTCAGATATAATCGCGCCATTAAATAATTTAATTAAGAGTAATAGTGAATTTATTTGGACTGGAGATCACACTTTGGCATTAAACACATTAAAGTCAACAATTAGTAATTTACCGGTTCTAAAGTTATTTAATCCTAAAGAAAAAATTGTAGTGCAGTGTGACGCTAGTCAATCGGGTCTAGGAGGTTGCTTATTACAGAATGGACAACCTATAGCTTTTTGTTCGCGTAAATTAACCGATACTGAGTCTAGATATGCGCAAATTGAAAAAGAATTTCTAGCAATTTGTTTTAGTGTAATTAAATTTCATCAGTTTTTGTATGGGAAAGAGTTTGTGGTACACTCAGATCATAAGCCACTAGTGGGAGTCCAAAATAAAGATTTAAATAAAATTTCAGCTCGTTTACAAAGAATGAGACTAAAGTTGTTGAAATATAAGTATAAAATTGAATACATTCCGGGTAATAAAATGTATATTGCTGATTTGTTGAGTAGATCTTTTATTAAGAAAGAGGTGTCTGATGATAAAACTATGTGTGAAATTGTTCACTGTTTAGAGGTTGAATACCCAATTACTGATAATCGTATGAAGGATATCAAAGTAAAAACTAATAATGACAGTGACTTAAATAGAATTATGCAATATTGTAAAGAAGGGTGGCCTCAGAAAGGTTTTCTTGACAGTAGTGTGTTAAAACAATATTTTAAAATAAAAAGTGACTTAATTGTAAAAGATGGTATTGTTTACTTCAATGATAGAATTTGTATACCAGAAAGTTTAAAATCACACATGTTAGCACAGCTACATAAGGCACACATAGGGATAGAGAAAACCAAAAACAGAGCAAGAAATCTTTTCTATTGGCCTGGTTTGTCTACTGATGTAGAGAAGTTTATTTCCAAATGTAAAATTTGCGAAAAGTTTAGTAGAAATAATACGAAAGAACCACTGATTCCCCATCCCATTCCGGAGTTACCATTTGAAATAATAGCATCGGATATTTTAGACTTCGGTTCAAAATCGTACTTAGTAATTGTAGACTATTATAGCAATTGGATAGAACTTATCAAATTAAAAAATAAGTCAATTGATGAAGTTTTGAGACACTTCAAAGACATATTTTCAAGATTTGGTCTGCCCTTAAAGATTGTGTCCGATAATGTTCCCTATAATAGTTATAAGTTTAAAGAATTTTGTCAAAAGTATGGAATTAAATACGTATTTACTAGTCCTCGTTATCCTCAAAGTAATGGTAAAGCTGAAAAGGCTGTACACATTTGTAAACAAATGTTACGTAAATGTCAAAATGAGGAAGAGTTATTTTATAGTTTGTTGGAATATCGTGTAACGCCATTAACTGGTTTTAATGTTTCGCCATCTGAATTATTAAACAGTCGAATAGTCAGAACAAATGTCCCAATTTCAAGAGAGTTGTTAAGACCTAAAGTCACAAATTTTAAAGAATCTAAAATTCAGAAACAAAGAATTGTTACCCGATATTTCAATCGATCGTCTAAGTATAGACCTAATTTTAAGGCAAATGAAAATGTTGCGTTTAAAAAACGGAAAGAGGAAAACTGGGTACCGGGCAAAATTGTAAAATTAGCGGATACGCCTAGATCGTTTATAATAAGGGATAAAGAAGGAACACAGTACCGGAGAAATTCCTCTTTCCTCAAACATTCAAAAAATCAGATGAATGAAAGAGAAGCTGTTAATTTTAGGGATGAAGAAGAAGAGAGTGAAGAGAATGTTCAAGTGAGTGAACAGAACAATAGTTCATCTATTAATGATTCTGAAAGGGTGAATGAAAATGATAAATCACCTCATACGAGGTATGGTCGCCGGATTGTTCACCCATCTAGGTTTAAGGATTTTGTTTGTTACTAGAATTAAGATTTGTTGTAATTAATGTGATCTAATAGTTTGTAAAAAAGGGAGGTGTTACATATGAATGCATAGTGTGTTGCATACGAACGTGCATTAAGGGTTGCATCATAGAGTAGAGACAAGCTGGTTGTAATTGTATGACATAATTAAAAATAAAGTAAATCCTTCCACATCGACATGTATTAATTAACATATAACAAGGCTATAATTAGTTGTATAGTTAAACAACCTTAAAAAGCAGGTAAAGGGGGTTCGCCTACGAGAATAAAAAAACAACCTAAAAGCCTAGTTAACAGAGTTATCTTAATTTATTAACTTATAGAACCTTGTATAATAGAAAATATGTGACATATTGTCAACAACATGGTTATAGATTCATGTATTTTACTTCTTAAGATAAAAACTAGACACATTCGTTTTACAAAAATATGTAATTTAGAGTTTATCTTTTACATATTTATTAGACCTAAAATGGGCGGCAGTCAAATAATTGATATTTTTTATCTAAAGATTCATCTTGTTCATATTCAACACATCTTTTAATTTTCCTAAAAAATTAAATGAGTTAAGTAAAACCTACGTTGCAGCTTGAAATACCATTTTTTGTGAACACTTTTAATATAAACATACTTTTTACAACTTACTATCGGAAAATCTTCTTTAAAGCATTGTGGTCCCAAAATAGTAAAATAGCCAAATCCTACAAGTTTACTAAAAAGATTAGTGCTATTTTTTAAACATGTTCTAAATTTATCATCACAGTCACAATGCGACAAAGTGTAAATGTTTCTATTTTGAATTCCGTGTCTCGATTCACTTCCAGATAAATATTCAAAACAATAGTCATGTTCCCTACAACAATAATCAACTTCTTTAAAATGTCCTAAGTCTTGATAATCAGATGCTGCATCTCCGATACCACACCATTTTGTGCCTAAAATTGGCGTTATTTAAAAATACTCGTATTAGCGGATAATTTATTTAATACCTGGAACAACAAGTCTGTCTTTAAAATTTAATTTTAATAATCGTCTTTGGTATTTATTTCTGGTTATTAAAAGAGAGGTTGATTTTTCTTGAATCTCTTTTACATGATATAAACTTCCTAAAAAGTGTTTAATAATATATTTTATCCAACGCTTTTATATAAAAAGCCTATAACTAGAACTCGAATTTAAAAAAAATGTGTTTGTTCGATAATGCATTTCAAAATTAATAAAATATAAATGTGATGCACACAATATATATAAATATAGATGTGATTTATTTGACACCCACGTTATTTTAGTTAAAATGCCTAGAATCATCTAAAAAAATTTAATATTGGTTCAAAATTTTAATTTTTTGCTATGTATGTATTTAGTTTCAAGTGCATTAGTTTAACATTTTATAAATCAAGTTTCATCTGCATCCTAAAACATCTTTTAAACACAAAAAAAATATGCAAACATAATTACACTAAACATTAAACTCAAATTGCTAAGTAACTTAACTTTAAAAAAAGTTTTGTTTAATTAAATTGTTAAAAAAACAAAAAATTAGTAATTGAAAAAATTATTTAGAAAGAAATATACGATTGTGTCATTTTAAGTCATAAAAAATAAGTGCTTCAATATCAAAATGGTAATTAAAAGTACCTAAAGGATATATTTTCTCTAAAATTTAATTGGCTACTTTAATGCACTTTGTCGTTGCAATTGGCTACTTTTGTGCACAAAAAATCGTTGACGTTAAATTATAATTAATTAAACTATTTCATTTTTATGAAATTTTTGTTTAATCATAAAACAATGTTTGAAAAGTGCTGACAAAACTTGTTTTACGGGGTATATGTGTTGAGCCAGAGAAATGAGGGTAATATAATATTTCTCTCGATATCTTTTTCTATGATTCCGTTTTTTATTATCAGTGCTAACCACATAGCTTTTCGCATAGATATAATCTGATAATTTTTTAAAAAACTGGAAAATTACCAAGAAAAATATTAAAATTTTATCGTTTTGAAAATTATACATACAGTAGCTACCTTTAATTTAGTAGGAAAAATGGTTTAGTTTGTATTTTGCTGTGTTTTACTTATACAAAAGAGATCGTATCCATCTTATGGAAATCTAATGACCACTCAAATTGAGATTTTTTTATATTAATGGATAGCTCTTGAAATAAGGAGCAATTGGTATTATTGCGCCAACTTTGTAGGTCATCAAATAAAGTCCCTATTAAAGATTAAAAAATTAAAAACGACAATACAAAATGCATTGGCAAGAGTGAGAGCCAGTGAGGTCGGACAAAATGAGAGGTAGGAATGTTTGGAAGTCTATAAATCATCAAAGCTCAGTTTAGACCCTAATAATATCGTGCCTTTAACAATAAGCTTAACGCCATGGGAGAGTGCATTATGGTTTGGGACATTTGAGATAATATTGAGAAAAAAATATAAATACCAAGAAATATCTATTTAGCCGGTTTTTGACCTGAGGCCCAAGTACTGACTTAATCCTTATAAATAACAAGTGAGAGTTTTATAAACTCAGTGACAGAAGTCAAAAATACAAAGTTGACGCAATGACACCAATTGCTCCTTATTTCAAGAGCTATCGATTGATATAAAAAATCTCGATTTAAGTGGTCATTTCCATAAGATGAGAACGATCTCCTTTGCACAATTTTTATTTTCACATTGTCATCTGATATCAGAACGTGATGAAATGCTTGATTCTTAACTAAATTGATTCAAATTAAATTTATTTAATTTTTTATAGACCTGGTGACTGTTGGGAGTTGTAGGATAATGTTTCAAAAAACAATATACAAATTTCAAAACAAATCTGTTGTTTTCATAAAACCCAATCGCCACTTCGTGACTCTTGGATTAACAATTTTTTTCGTGACCTATTTGGCCAACAGCACACTTAAACGTATCAAAAAAATGATTTTTTTAATGAAATTTTATAAATTGTTTAGGAAATCTCAATCAAACGTACATACCTTGATTTTTAATCTTAATAAGTTCTTGTGTAAGTAACGTAATTGCTGTTATCATAAACACTCCTCCAGAGAAAGTTAGAAGAATTTTAACCTGAAATTACAAATTTTCTGAAAAAAGAATTACTTAAAATATTTTTAAATTTGTTACTTTTTTATGTAAAGTTTTTGATAAAATATTTTTGGATAAACCGAGCGTAAATAAAGTACTTTTGTGTTTCACTGTCAATACATCCATTTATTATTATTATTTAATTTATTCCGTTTTCAACACACTATAGCTGCTTGCTAGTTTTTAAATTGTGTTAAAAAGTTAAAATAAATAAACGGGGAAAAGACTGATAACACCAAGTACGTAACCAAGGACGTTTCTCAATGAGTGCATATGTTTATTTCTCGTTTAGTAATAAAATTAAATCTTTTTCTATAAAAACCGCTATAGATAAGTGTACCAGTAAATTGAATAAATTAAGAAAATTTTGTGACATGTATTTAAAGTATCCAATAATATGTGTATATTATCATAAAATATTATTTTTTCTAATTTTTCACTTAAAATACCTACGATTAGCATTTATGTATAAACATATATTATTGATTACTTTAATACAGACAAAATTTGCAAGGGAAATTATGTAATAAGTATTCCAAAACTTTTGTTGTCAAGTTACCTTTGACGTGAAAATGTCTGACTTGGATTGACTGCTGTGAAGATTGTATTATAGGCTAATGCAACAAACAATATCAAAAATTGGAAAACTAATTAAATCAAAAGTATAAGTACAAGTCTGCCTGATAAATGACTGAAAAACTGCATACAAATTGAAAAACCTTAATTGGCGATTATGACGTTTGCATGTAGAATAAAATTAATCAGAAATGTTTTTTTTTTATTATGAATCTATCCAATAAGCTAACTTGTAAGTTTTGGAATACTATAAAGTATGTTGTTTTTTGTATTATAGGTATAACATTAATAAATAATTTGTAGAATTATTTTATCTATTTTAAAGTACTTACTGTAAATATTATAAGAAGAAACAGGGCAACAAGCATATTAAAAATTTATGTGAAGTGTACATGAACTTATTCATTATTATTCAATTGTTTTACTTGTGATAAATTTTCGCAAACGATTAAGCGTTTTACGCCTTTTAACGTTTATACTTATAACTCAATTTTTTAATATAGCCTGATAAATTATAAAAATTATGACTTGTTATTTGCTGTTTTTTTTTTTTTTTGAATACATTATCACTGGATATTAAATATTAAAATACGTAATTTTTTTTAGTGTGTTAACGTTGTCCGTTAGCAGTTCTTTGATGTATCATAAAGTTTTAAAACTAACACAATAATATGTCTAATTTAGCAGACAATCTGAAGCGAAGTATTGAATAACGCCTCCAAGACGATATACCCACGAACACTGTTACGTTAGTTTTTCATTGTTAATTCTATCATATTACATTTGTGTCTACAAAAATAAAATTGTATGTAATAAAAACAAAAATTTATGTACAGTTTTGTTTAATTACAATGTCATAAGCGAGCGGTGCAGAGAGGTGTTGACTCAATGATGATCAGAACGGCTTCACATAAAATATTGCATTTTGTGATCAGTACGAACAGTGTTTGTTTTCTCGTTTTTGAATAATTTTATAGTCACTTTCACATTAAGCTTATGGACTACTGCTATAAATTTTATATTGCTGACCGGATGTTGGACGAAACGTTGACTTTATCAATCAATGATTTTTATTTAAAAATCTTGTCTGTCTTTCGCCAGTAATTTCTAACATCAATAATTAAAATTTAAAGGACGGAAAATCCACTAGAGATATACAAGATAGTTTTTTTATTTGCTCCCGCCCGAGATTTCAAAAATTGGCAACACGTTATATAAACAATAAGCAATTTTGGAAAAACCACAAATGATCCAAATGAACTGACTCTGGAAGCACTTTCAAAGGTATTAGATTTTACAATTAATAATAAAACTTGTAATTTGTAATAAAGTTGAAACAACTTTTAAAACACAAAACTGTTATGAAAAAAGTCTAATTAACTTTCCAATGGTGAAGCCTTGACCTCACTTACTATCCAAAATTCTGAAAACGGTAGTTATCTTCGCTAAGGGAACGAGGTATCAGTGTTAATACTTCCTTAAGTATGTGTTTCCCTTCTAAGCAAAATTGACCTGATTAAACAATTTTCAAAAAAATAACGTTACAAACCTAAAAACTCTCTTACTCGTTTTCGTTGGCCACTCTGTATATTATTATTATGTTGTTTTTTACGTTATGTCACTTGACTTAAAAAAAAATCTATGTTTTAAGTCCTACTTCAGACAACCAAATGCTAAGAAAATCGCTTGGTCTATAAGTAGACGAGTAAGCCAAGAATTACTGTCTTTTGTATCTCATCAGCAAGTTTAATAGAGAAGGTTGTCTACAGCTTGGCGAAGTTTTTGTAGAAAATCTTGGAATTTTACAATTTGTTTGTTTTCTTTAGTGGAGATATTTGTCACAGCTGGGGCAGAGAAGTCAACTACAAACAATTTCTCTGTTTGAAAATCGAGAAGAACAATGTCAAGCTTATTAGCTTGAATAAGCCTTGTAGTGGAGAATAAAAAGTTCTAATACAACCGGCAGTTCCGATTTTCTTCTACTGATTTAATATTATCTCCTGAGGCACAGGTGTTTTGTCTGCTCCATACGAGTGCCAAGAATGATAATGTAGCACCCGTAAGACCGCTTTGTGCCAATGGTTATAAGATGACACTAGATACTTTGGAGAAGCCGACAATAGATGCATCAGCGTCTTTGGTGCATATTATGCAATGCGATAAGCCTTGAAGCTAATATCAGGAATCACTACAACTATCACGCGACTACGGTAGACAAGAGTGTTAATAACAACACTTTGGCAGACAAAATTACACTCCTCCGTTTTTGTCTTTAACCCACTCGCATTTATGAAGGCAAGGGTCAGCGGTTGGTCAACCTCTCCATAGTCTTATAGAAAACACCATGAAGGGGCTTGTTGCAGTGCCTGCGTTCGCAACTTTCTTTACGTGGACCTGACGACAAACTTTGCACTTTATTTCTGGTGCCCTTACAGCTGGTATAAACAAAAATGTGCTCTTCAACGCTCAGGTAGGTATACGCTTCTCCGGCATTTAGGTGTTTTAAAATACTTCCAGCGACAAGCTGCTCGTCCTCTCCGTAATCCTTACTACATCTCCATACTAATCAAACTACATCTTTCTTAATGTGAACCAGTGCATATTTTTTCGTACCAAACTCCATACCAATCGCATGAGTTTACTTTTGCACCACTATAAGAATTTGCTCTAATACTCTTTCTCCGAAGGCATAAAATTTAAGATTATCTATGTAGAAGAGATAGAGGTGATTTTGTGTCTCCGGTTTTCTGGTGGGCAACAAGCGTATTTTTTACTTTTGTGTAAGACAGTTAACAACAGAAATGCGAGTAGTGTGATGCAAAACAAAAGGAAACTTAAAGATTCTCTCTAAAACATCCCTCTCAAACAAGACTCACTTTTTTTAAACTTCGATGGAAGAGAATGTTATGGTGAATTTAGTTTGCCAGATTAAGATTATCCGTTTCACACATCTCACCACAGAATACGACTTACCACAACGAGGTAATAAAACGTTGTATCAAAAGCTTTGCGGCAATCAACCCTGACCACTAAAGTCTTTGCTTATACTGCCTGAAGTTTTGCGTGATAGAACGATCTATCAGCAGGTTTTTCCTGCAGCTAGATACACCTCTTTTTCACCCTTGCATACCTCACAAAAACATGTCGCGTACGGTTAACCTTTGGTTTGGTGGAGAGCTAGGTCGTGGATTAAGGGATGGTAAATAGAAAGAAAATTTGGGCGTTAGGTATCTTTTTTTTTGGAAAGATACCGAACCAGTTGTTTAGGTGAATCACTCGCACACACGCTCGAGGCTTGACTAAAACAAAAATTCCCAGTAACAAAATTCATTTGTTAAATAACTATTTGGGAAACAAGAAAATTTAATAAATCGTTTAATTAGATATAATAAATATTGAAAATTAACAAAAGTTACTTGAAACTGAAATTGGCCACTTTGTAGCGCTGCTAAATGTTTACAAAAAAATTATAATTCAACAAAACATATAATCATTTAAAGTTAAACGACAAAATTTAGGTGTTTACACTGCCTGAAGAAAATTTCTTTAGGAAACTATTTGTTTCCACAAATATTAGCGTTGGATTCAAAAATAAATTAAATTTACAATTTGTATCGGGATTGGAAACTACCTGGGTATTCCTGATTCCTGAATTTAGACTTGAGCAATTCTCAAACAAATCGGTGGGACTGCTCCAGAGCCAGAAAGTAATTTCGAAGTTGACCATGAAATGGATGAGTACCCGGTTGTATAAGTAAAGATAGGACCCTAAGTGCAATAATTAAACTAATAAATCTAAGGTAAATAGTTTCTATCGCACCTCTTTACCACGTGGTGTGTAATTTCAAAAATTTCTCCAACCAAATGGATATGAGTCGATAATTGACACTTCCCAAACGATAAATGTTCAATTGATGCGCAATTCTCGAAGATGTATCCAGATTTAAATAAACAAATATTTAACGATAGCAAAAGCAAAGGTAATTAAATTCTACCACATTCACGGCATTGGCAACGGAAGAGAGAGAAACCCCTCCTGTCAAAAACCAAAAAAGGTCAAAAGCACTCCTCTCTCTACTTGAGCTTGCACATTCTTTTGACAGGTGATGCCGCGGCGTTCAAAAGAGTATTGATTTAAAAAAAGATTTTATTGTCAATATTTTTAGTAGTAGATAAAAACTGAAAAATTATTTCTTTTAAAATAAAGGTTTCCCAACACTAACTGCTTAAATTGTAAGCAAAACTTTTTCAAAAAATTGACATGTTACAAACGGGATTTGGAGTATCCGCTTGTATAGAAAATCCTGGTAAAAATTTTATAAAATGTACTTAAACTCATCCTTGGTCTATGCCCTATAGTTTTTTTGATTTAGACAAATTTATGGTCTTAGGGAGTAGCATGGTCTGATCATCTACAAACTACTTAAAAATCTCTTGTTTCTCATGTATGAGGGCGTTAAAGATGCAGGCCAAATGCGGATGGGTTAATAAAAACCTTTTCACCAATACGGATAAAACTTCTCAAGGGTTACTATCGGTAGGTACAAGTTATTTGGTTTTTGGAGTCTTCAAGAAAAGGTTGCAAAGTATCTGCATTAAATAGCCACAATCTTCATTAAAAAAATCTTTTCTAGAATTTATGGTCAGTTCCCATCCAATAGATAGATTGTCAACGACTCGCTCAGGTGGCTGGAATAAGCCAGAAGAATTTTTCGAAAAAAGCTTGTTTTGCTCCTGCCTTTGTTTTTTGTTTTACTTAAATTTAAATTTAGTTTTATTTGATTTTATGTTGTCGATTTTAACGCTGAAGTATTAGCTTGGATTTTAACCTTAAACCTGGATTTTAGGTTATATCTTTTTGTATATCAACCGTTCTCTTCCTTAAGTTTTTTCACAAGATTCCAACAAAATATTATTTTTTTTACTTTGCGTCGTTAACAGGGATCGATTTGGGTGCAGTATTAGCCATTACTGGATCCAAATTGCGTGCACAAATTAATAGTGCAATTTTTTTTGTGGTAAATTTTCTTTATTATTATATAAAGATTTGACGTCTTTCTACATTTCTTCTTCATTGAATAGAGATATAAAAAAGAGTCTCACTCTTTTAAAATGTAAAACCTGTAGTTTAGTGTAAGAAGGCTGAAACACCTTGTCATTACCAACACAAACAGAAGTGACACTATTTTATTTTTGCGTTTGAAGTTCCTCACCTACTCAAAATTTTTGGCAGCAATTATACATAACTCCTCTTTTTTTGATTTGTAGCGCCATGTTTACGCTTTCACCTAAAATAAACCCACTTATTGACATGACCAATTCCGTTTTTGAAAATAGAGATGATAGAGAAAATTAGTATCGAAGCTTCCTTCTGTTTAAATTATCTCTTGTAATGCGAGAGTAGATGCATGTTGCTCACATGTTTTACAAGTAATAATGCAGCAAATCTCAACTTCATTGCGTATTTTTTGATAGTATTTTATACCTTACCGGTAACTATCCACAAATAAGTTCAAAACTTTGCTGGGTCATAAAAAGTGTAGTTGTCGCCAAAAAAGGTGTTACAAAATTTGATACAGAAAGGTACCAAATTTAGAAATAGGTACAAAGAAATACAGAACATTTTATTTATTAAACTCATTAGTTGTTTTGCACAATAAATATTTCTGAAAAATAGTTTATAACATTAATAAGTATCAAAATAATACAATAAGTAACAATAGAAATATTTTAGATATTATTACAGTCAGGACCTGCTAATGCCATATGTTGTAGTAATATCGACTATACTGTTTCATTTTATTGAGCGATCCAAAAGTTTTGAAATTTCAGTTGGCCAGGAGAGAAAGAGCCAGACATAGTGATCATGTTTGAGAATTGTGTCTTATTTAAAATGTCACTTTTTATTACAACTGCTGCTTACAACAGCACAAAATACAAACTTCTTCTCTTATTATATAACACAATTTTGCACAGCAATTTCTAATATTAAAGTGACAGTAATGATTAATTTTTGATGGACACACTTCATTATTGTCTAAGCTTGCTTTAGATTCAGGACTTTTGAATTACACTTTACTATTATACTATTATTCATCAAAATTTGATTGGGTTGGTAAGCAGACAAGTTTCTTCTCGGGATTTATTAAATCATTCAAATTCCCAAAAGTCAAAGGTCCTTCATAAATTCTGGCTAATTTCCTAAAAAACAATATAGGTATAATAAAATAATTATTGGTTTGTATCATTAGAATTTTAGGCAACCGGCTCCCTATAATACGATTTTCTTATTAGATTGTGCGCCTAATGAAAAAGCACCCACTAACACCAAAACATTTTCATAAGATGTTCCCATCGAACAACAACGTCACGAAGCTGTATACCGATTTTTAGGTATTTGCCTCTCATCAGTACAGCTATCCCGGAGCGGTGTGCTTGATTGGTACCGGTTGGAGAACCCACTTCTATCAAGCGAGGTACGGCTAGTGGTCGTGTAAACAGACCGGTTCTCCCACCGGTTTATGGCCATTTTTTAAAAAAAAAATTGAATAAAAAACTTCTTTAATTCCGGATCTAATCGCAAAACTCAAAATTAGAATCCGCCAGGTTATATTACATAAGAAAATCTTCTAGTTTTCGTAGATGTTTTAGTTTCTGTTGAGTTTAATGTGTAAAATTTTAGCCTCGCTCCCTTACTAATAAGTGATAGGACTAAAGGAATTTTATGTGCGATGTGCAAATGATGGAAAGTAAAACATAGCTAGACACTAAACAGTAACTTCTCATTTACAATAGGTTTCTTCTTTTTACCAATGAGAATTTCTTCCACTTTTATTACACTCCAACGAAATTTTGTGAAATAATCTTTATATCAATCAATTTATAACTATTACTGCGTGCAAAGAAAAATTGAAATTTAATAAATATTAAAAAAGGAATATACAGTTAAGATAAGGTAACTTAGTACTATAAGAATGTAGGAGAAACGGGTAGATAAAAATATTACATAGTTTAAAAAAGATAAATATATGGCTTGTAGTATTTAGAGTATTTAGCTTTAGAGTACTTAAATAACAAAAACTTATTAAATGCAATTTCCCTAAAACTCTTAATTAAATGCAACAATGGCACTTAGATAAAGTGACAATAAAAAAAAGGAATTGAAGGATATTTGTATTGAATGAACTAAATTGTTTTCTACATATCTATCCCCTAATTTGTTTCAACTTACCAAAAAAAAGCACTCTTTCCATCAACACGAAACACTGTGCCATTGTTTTCACTCTGAAAGTTAATTACATAAAGAGGTAGATTATTAGTTTTGCCATACGAAACCAATTGTGTTACAATTTCACATTTAATGTTTCTTGAAATTAATTCTCTAAATAACTACAAAACAAACCAAAAATTTTAATTAGTTTATTATGAAAAAAAAATAAAATAAAATTCTACTAACCGTGATAGCTTTAGATTTATCCTTCGCCACAATCAAAATACTTAAAACTTGTGAATTGTTGTTGACATTAAATAAATTTGTAATATTTTTGACTTTAAAACTAATCTCAACTGCAGAAATTTCTTTAGTCAATTTTTGTTTTTTTGCACATTTTCTGATTAAAGAGACAAATCCACCACCACTTGCAAAAATTGATTGACTGGGAACATGAAGTATCTTAAACATTATGCCATCTGAATACTTGTCGTTTATGAGGAGTGGACAGATAAGTATATTTCTTGGTTCCTTAAAAAAAGCGTTAAACTACATTTCTAAAATAAATTACTCACACTATTCCAAATTTGCCTGCATACGTTATTATAGTTTTTAAATAATTAAAACCATATAACAAACCCTTTATATTTATTTTCTCAAATTCCTTTTTATCATTGTTAGCACTGATTAATTGAAGTAAAGTAGATTTAGCTTTCGTAATAGGATAATAATTAAGAAGATTTCTACAAAAAATGGGTACCTCATGTACGTTTGAAGAAATTTTTGGGCCAGAATTAATATACTATTTACAAAAAAAAATAAAAAAATAGAGTTTTATCAAAATATAACATAACTTACAGCAGCATTTCTCATTATGATAGTAAAATGTGAAGCGTCTTTTTTGGACATTTTACAATGTTTTACAATTAATGAAAATATAATACGATGATTTATAATAAACTGAATAGATTCATTCGGTAAAATTTTCTCTATTATTTCCTTTCCAATAAATAATATTTCAGCGTCAAGCACTTGATCAGTTTTTTCAGGACTGATAATTTGGAAAGCACATTCTTGTATTTCATTTGGAGAAAAAGGACCTTCTTCGTACACTTTATCTATAGAGTAACGTCTTATTTTTTGGATATTATTTTTAGCCACATATTGTGAAAATACAATTCTAAAAATAATAATAAATAAATAATTCAATTTATACAAATTTATTTACGTAGAAGTATTCGAAATTGAAACTGAATTTCCTTGTGTGTTTAATAAATTCGTCAAGTTATCAGAATAGTTAAAAAAAGAAGGTATGAATGAAGGCAAGGTAATATTTTGTCCTCCATGTAATTCGAAAACCTAAAATTTGTAAAATTTATTTTTTTGTTTAATACCTACCACATTATTGTGTTTTAAATACCTTAATGGCCTCTGTTATAAAAAATGACAATTTATTTGTTTTTATAATATCAATAATTTTTAAACTTTTTTCAAAATCTTTAAACTGCTCATAAGAAATTTGTCGATTAAGTTGAATCATTTCTTTTAGTTCATCAACTGACTTCTTTGAATTTAAAATTTTTAATATTTCATCACATGTAGGCCTATCTAAATCATTTGAGTGTAAAAGATTTCTAAAAACATAGTATAAATAGTGATAAAATATAAGTTTATTTAAACTTACTTTAAAAGAAATTTTTTCTTAAAATTATTTGTTGCAAAATTTATTGTGGTTAAATATTCTATTATTATAGGAAATATTTTTGATTTCTCCATGGTTGTCATTGGTGTTGAACACATTTCAAAATATATCACACCTATAATATATAATTTGCTTTAAAATTTCAACATTTTTCTTATTTTTTACCTAAACTATAAATATCTGCTTTGATATTAAACGATGTTTTAACAAACAATTCTGGAGCTATATAAACTGAAGTGCCACAAACATCAGTTAAAGATCCACATGGAAGTTCACCATCTGAAATTAAATTTATAAGATATAATTAAGTTTTAGATAAAGTTTTAATTTACTTTGTCGAAACTCAAGCTCATTTTGAATAGAAATTTTTTTCGATAAACCAAAATCCCCAATTTTAATAACATCTTCTGACGTTAAAAAAATATTTTCTGGTTTTAAATCACGATGAACAATGTTATTTTTGTGAAGGTATGATAAACCTTCACAAATTTCTCGAAAATGTTTTGTTAACTTATCTTCATCTAAGCAAAGATAGTTGTCTATAGCTGTTCTTAAAGTGCGCTTTTCACACAATTCCATTTGAATAAACAGGTATTTTACTTTCTTAATTTCTGATTGAAAGACGACAACGTCATCTGATTCATCTGATTTTTCTTCGTATAATTCTTCTTCTGTTTCTTCTTCTTTTTCGTTATCTTCAAAAAAATCGTCTTCACTAGAAGAATCTTCATCTAATTCATTATTTTTCTTGATATAACCACTAAGAGACAATCTATGAACTTCAGTACTCAAAGACTACAACAAATAAGATTGAAATAACAGAAACAAATTTTACACTGTTTTTATACGACCTTATCACTTTCAGAAAAAAAAGTGTCATATTCATCAAGAGGAATATTTGCAGTTTCAACCCAAGAATCAAAATATCTCACAATATTATTATGACTAAGCTGGGATAACATGTTTGCTTCTTTCCTGATTTTTACAACATCTTGCATAGTATTTGAATCAAACTTGATTATTTTTATCGCAAATTCGTTATCATCACTCTTGCGTTTAGCCTATTTAAAATAAGTGATAAATTTCTAAACATTTATTTATTTTATGTAAATATTATTATTACCTTAATAATTTGTCCAAAACCGCCACGACCGATTGATTCACCAACAACAAATTCTTGTTCTAATTTTATAATATATTTACACTGTTCATCATTTTCAAATTTGGAAATTGTTTGAAGCATCATTTTTTATTTCAAATTATATTAAATACTGTATAAACCTAATAACTAAAAATACGTGTAGGATATTATCTTACTTCCTTGAATCTGTGTGATATATTGAGTGCACTTATCTACTGATAATAAATATTCTATATAAAGTACGAAAACATATATGACATAAAATTTGCAAATAATCGTTTGAAAGAGACAAACGGCAACAAAATATTTAAAAAAAAATTCTATAGTTAGTCTATCCTGTCACCTCAAACGCTTATACTTAAATGTCGTTGACAAGTCTAGACAAGTCTAGATAAGTTAATTATGATAAAGATGGTAAAGGGTAGGAATGCGCCGCGCCAATGCGCAAATTTTAAAATTTATTGTAAATTTACGTTCACACCCTATATTTGTAAGTCCCCTACCTAGATGATGTTTTAGTACGAATTTTAAAAAATAAGCAAGGTAATTTAAAAAAGTCGAGTCTTTTTTTCGGAACGGGTACTGTAATATTACAGATATTTAGGTATTTAATTTAAGTCGAGTAAATGAAACTGTTTCCACCGTCAAAATTCGATTTTCGTTTAATTAGGTTTTAACAAATTATCTATGTTGTCTGAATTAACAAATTCCATCAAATCAGTAATCTTAATATTGAATAGTATTTTGAAAAAGTTTCATCTAAAGACTAAAAACAGCTTTCTTTTGTTAATTTTGTACAAGGTTATCCTTCGATCACAAAGGCTTTCCCAAGCTTTCTACCTGCTCTCCAACAATTAAAAGAAAGCCAAAAGAAACCGACTCACGTTTTCAACTATAAAGGTAGGGTCCTCAGAAAAATATTTCGTGTTTACGACTTAATCCAGTATTTAACTTTACTAATTATTATGAAGGTCTAACCGCCAACCAATTTCTAAACTCCAAAAAAGGGAGGTAAACAGATTTCGTCAATGTTGAGCCAGGCCTGTATTCTTATAACAAGCGTTTAGAAATGAATGACGTCGTAGTGTGCTGTGGATCTGCAAACGTAGGGCTTAGCTTGACACACATAGTGACAAATTTTGACATTATTAGTTTGTGAATTGTCATCAATGCCAGTTGTCAAATGTGTGCCAAGCTAAGCCCTACGTTCACAGGCCTACATCACACTACGACGTCATTCATTTCTAAACGCTCGTTACTTTTATGTTCTTAAAAATTGTTTTTGCGTTTATAAGTGAACTTCTTAAAATTTTTAAGTATACCCTGTAATGACCCAAACTAAGCCATATTTACCGCCATCAATCCAAATTTGCGCGCTAAATTCAAATTTAAATAAAAGTGGACAGTCATAATCGTCGTCCAGTGGAAAGGACCCTGTGTTGTGTTTATCAAAGTAGCGGTAAAGTTCTTTGAGATGTGACTGTATGAGGGTTCAGTTAGGAGAGTACAGTAAAACTACAATTTGAAAGAAGACATTTATTTGTTCGTTTCTTGCAGTAAATTATGTCAAAAACATAAAATAAACAAAATAAAAGTAAATTAATGTACAAGAAAGACAACCAAACAAAATGCACATCATAAAAAAAACAAAAGAATACATAAAATAAAAATGAGCACATCAAAACACACATAAATAAACAGTAAAATAGATGTAACATTCTGTTAGTGCATTTTACGCACAATTATATTTTTACTGCAAGAAGGACCAGATAAAACTTTCTCAAACCGTGTCCATAAACAATGCCCGATTATCTTTTCGAACTTCATGTTGACAAATCAAGTTATAACAAATTTAAATAACCCACAATAATTTTGCTTTGTATCAAAGCAAAAACGAATAAAAAAACCCAATGACATGAAATAAATGTGAGGGGATCGGCCACCAAGTACTCATTGTTTTAGATACCTATTCGAATCCGAAACCTAAATACAAAAACAAACACAACAAATAAAAACGACTGGTTGTAGCGAGAATACTTAGGCAAAGGCAGGTTAAGTATGAGGAGAGTTCCAATGGTCTGCCACTTAACGTGCCCATCCAGATCCTCGTCTCCCCAAGTATTCGTTAAGAAACGCAATAGTAGAAAGTAGAAAGCTACTAATTGATGGAGTTTTATAGTCTTCTACTTGTACGTTCATCAGAAATACCTCTCCTCCACCACCATCGACTACTTTTGAAATGATTGAGACGACGCGACGCGGTAACACACAAAATAAACAAATAAATATAAAATTAATAACAACGTGACCGTTACATTAAATTCTTGAATGACGAAAATTATGGCGAAAGTTTCCACGAATATCTAAGTAACCGACGTCCCTACATAAAATAATTCAGAAAAAACCCTTTAAATAATCAGGAATACAAGAATCAAGTAAATTTAAATTTTAAGAATGTTAAAATACGAATAAAACTTTTTGAAATACCATTTGACTCTGGAAATTTTACGATGGCGCCGTGTCTGTAAATCACATGAAGAAGAAAATACAAATTATTTTTAAAAATCCGTGTTTTCGCAAATCATCTACATTTAAATGATACAAAAATGAGTTCTAAACTGATTTTACAATACCTGGTTGCTAATGTTAGGTGAAAACTCTGACAAACTGTAGAAATACACCTAACACCTCATTTCAACAAATTATGAATAAATGACAATTTTAAACAACATTTAATAATGAGAAAAAGTGTTCAGATTACCTGTAGAACATTTTAAAACTAGATGGAAATACATTTTTCTCACTGAAACAGTTTTCACGCCACGTTGTTTCCGATTTATCGACAAAAATCCCCGCTTTCCAAAAACCATCTAAGTAAAACACTATCAGCAAAAATCTTCTTAATGGTTTCACAGTATTGTCACGTAGTTATTTCGTTAAAATTCTAACAAAATAGTCTTTGTACATTTTCAATATGAAAATGGTGTCGGAACTACCCTAGTGGCCGATTCATGGCCGCGCATCTATCTCGCTTCTCCAACTTTCCTTCAGCAGTGCCGCTAACCTGCCAACCTCGAATGCACTAACGGCAACCCGTGAGATTCAAATTTGAAGTGGAATATTTCAACTCTTTTTTTAAATTTAATACCCTTGTTTGTCTCTTTTCAACACATATTGTTGTATATCTTGCTGTCATATACAGAGTGACATAAAAGTATAGAATAAAATTCATAATTTCTAAGTTAATTTTTTTTTAGAAAAACGCTAAGACAGGTCAATTTTATTTTTATATTGCGCACGTTTTTCACTTATCTTCAAAATTTTTTAGCCAACTGATTTTTTGCTGTGACGTAATCAATATTTTTTTTAAATAGCAACCTCTACTTTTGGTGTTGAATATTGAAACTACTTTTTTTTCTGCGTATAACAGTATAGCATTTGTAGGGTCTAAAATAAAAACTTTAAATAATTTAACCAATTTAAATGTTTTATTAAATTTTTTAAAATAGACGCAATTTTTAACAGAATTACTGAACTAGATGTTTAAATTGACGTCTTTCCGTTTTTTGGCAATAATACAACTAATTTTCGAACTCCGTTAGCACAGTATTCCTGGATTCTAAAAACATTTGAATTTGTTCATTATTAACCTAGGTTAATAATAAAAAAAAAAATTAATTACTAGCAGAGAAATTTAACTTTTCAGTTGGCTAGGAGATGCAATAATGGTCAACTTTATAGCATCATAGCTAGTAGTAGAAAAAAGTATATGCTTCTATCGACATCTCCTTTTTTATAACTTTTATTATCAGTTAGCAGATATTTTTTGTTCTATATCTACTTTTTATACATTATTATTGTTTATGATAATAAGCATTTTTCGCTATAATTACAAGTATTGCGTACTACATATAATAATAAATTTATACAGTGTGTAAAAGCCAAATGGAATAAATTAATTATTTCGGTTATTGTACATATTTATAAAAAATCTTAAAACAAATCAAATTCGAATTATAAATTGACATTTTTTAACGTAAAAATGCGATCTCTATCTTCAATCCCCTTCGAATGATAGGTACAACCACCAATTTTTTTAAATGGGAAAAATAAGCTTGTGTTATATTGTTTAAAAGATTTTTTCATTCTCTATTCGAAAATGTTATTGTTTTTAAGTTTATTGCAAGAATGAAGACAGAATTAAATTTCGCTATAATATACTCAAAATGTAAAATGTAATGAAAAATGTTGCCAAGACGTTCGCGCTGAACATTTTGAACATCTACTTCATTGAAATTCACAGTTCTTTTTAGTGTATTACATTTTATTACATTTTCCATTACATTTTAATTAAATTAAATTTCGCTATAATATGCTCAAAATGTAAAATGTAATGGAAATTGATTGAGTATATTATAGCGAAATTTATTTCTATCTTCATTCTTGTAATAAACTTCAAAAAGAATAACATTTTTGAGTACATAATAAAGAGACCTTTCAAACGATATATCACAAGCCTATACTTCCCATTTAAAAAATTGAGGGTTGTACATATCATTCGAAGGGAGTTGAAGATAGGGATCGCATTTTTACGTTAAAGGACGTTTATTTATAATTTAGATTTGACGTGTTTCGAGATTTTTTATAAATATGCACAGTAACTGAAATAATGAATTTATTCTATTCGGCTTTTACACACTGTATATTATTTTTTAATAAAAGTTTATATTAATCTAAAAGTTATTTTTTATATTTTACTTAATAATTCTCGGCCGCTTAATCCTTGGAGACCAAATATATTACGTAGGCCCTAATGCCCCAAAAATTTTTCTAACTTTTATAACGACTGCCATGGTTATTCGTTTTTATTTTATTATATTCTTTTAGTTTGCTATCTGTAGGATAGGTTTTTATTTAAAAAATGTAGTTACGATTACCTGAAAAATTAAATATACAAAAAAGTTTAATATAGCCCTCATATTTTCTTTCTTTAAAGTGCTTATAGTTTAGTCAAAAGTCATTTGGTTCGATGGTAAGGTCATAGATTCTAGCACTGTGGGTTTAATGTTCTTAAGAAATCTGGAGCTTGAAGACCACACAGATTGCCATAAAGAGTAAATCTTTGATTTAAGTTCAACACGAAGGTCACTGTATAAATTGAAGAACGAGAAAGTAGCTTCAGTGGTGTTGATAGCAGCTTTTGCAAGCGTGTCTGCTTTTTCGTTGCCTGTGATTCCTACATGAGAGGGGGTGTACATAAATGTTAAAGTCCTGCCAGTTTGTAGAAGAGCCGATCTGTATTCTGCAATTTGTTGGACGATGGAGTTAGACCACTAAAAAATTGAAAGCGTTATTAAATGAGAAAGCATATTATACTTTTGAAGAATATTTAAACTCTAACTTTAAGTAGTATATGTATTAATGATATTCTTTAGTAGAGTAATGACAACTGTAAATACTTTAGGTACAGTGCTCAACAATTGAAATGAAACACCCTAAAATTTTAACAAAGTTTAAAGTCTTGTAACTCCTGGCAAAATTTATTAGTTGAGATGATCTTTTTTTCTGGGTAGCTGATTTCTTATACTTTAGAATCTTTAATAGAGCGTTCGTTGCAAATTTGTAGTTTAAGTTATACAGAGTGTCAAAGACAGGCCTTGCAAAAAACGAGAAATTTAGACTGCTCCTACTTTAACAAAAAAAAATTTTGGATTTTTTTTAATGGGTCACGGAAGACCGCTGGATTAAGCTCTTGATACAGTTTTACAGATTTTAAGCTACACTTATAAATTAAAGCAATAATTCATAAAAACTGTTTTTTGTGCATTAAGCAATAATTTTGTTAATTGATGTAAAGTTTTATCTCTTTTTGAATTATTCTAAAGATAAAAGTTCAAACTTGAATTTCGAAAGGCAACGGTAGACACGGTAGATACTCTTAACATTTTATGTAGAAAAACACCTCCGAAAATGACCAACTTTTTAAACAGCTCCGAATTTTAGTTTGATAAAAGACGGATAAAAATTTAACGTGTATTTAGTCACATAGTTTGTTTTTTGTTTCTCAACATCCTTGTAGCATTACTTTACTTAGTATTGATCGGTGATTAGATTCGATTCTTAAAAGGATATTTTTAGGAAAAAACTTACTACGATGCGGACGCTACTGTTACTGTTAGCTATCCACAATTGTTTCATTAGAAACAAGCCATTTGGATAAGCAAAAGATTTAATTTTTTTTCTAAAAACATGGCTTCAAAGATCGTGTTTAAGCACCAACTTAAACTAAGTAAACTAAATTCTACAAGGGTCTTGAGATTTAAAACACAAGTCAAGTTTCTAAATACACGTTTAAATTTTTATTATTGTTTTATCAAACTAAAATTCGGAGCTGTTTAAAAATTTGATCATCTTGTAAAGTTTTTTCTACAGAAAATATATTAACAGTATGTCTACCGTTGCCTTTCAAAATTTAAGTTTAAACTTTTATCTTTAGAATAATTCAAAAAGAGGTAAAATTTTACATCAATTAACAAAATTATTACTTAATAAGCAAAAAAATAGTTTTTTTGTTTGTTGCTTTAATTTATAAGTGTAGCTTAAAATTTGTAAAACTGTATTGAGGGCTTAATCCAGCGCTCTTCCGGAACCCATTAAAACAATCCAAGATTTTTTTTGTTAAAATGGGAGCAGTCTAAACTTTTTGTTTTTTGCAGAGTCTGTCTTTGACACCCTGTACAACTTAAACCAAAAGTTTACAATAAACTCTCTATTAATCATCTTAAAGTATAAGAAATAAGCTACCCAGAAAAAAAAGATCATCTCAATTAATAAATTTTTCCAGAAGTTACAAGACTTTAAACTTTGTTAAAATTTTAGGGTGTTTCATTTCAATTGTTAAGCACTGTACATATATTAACATGCATTAAATATATTATTATATTATATTATTATTATACACTAATTATTAACACTAATATCTATCTTCGATAAAAATTGTGAATTTATTTCTTTGGTTAATAATAAATCATTATTGACTACTAGGAAAGAGAAACAACTACAGGCCCTCTTGACAAAAGAAATTTGTTGTAAATAATGATGACTAGTAGCAAAAAAAAAATTAATAAACGTAAAATATAATAATTATAACGTATTTTTTACTCAATATTTTTTTAAATATGTATTTATTCTATATACTCTAAATAAAAAGATCTGTCGCCATTAATACAAAATATACAGGATTAGTCAAATGTGAACCAAATGACTTTTGACTAAACTATAAGCACTTTTAAGAAAGAAAATATGAGGGCTGTATTAAACTTTTTTGTATATTTAAATTTTCAGGTAATCGTAACTACATTTTTTAAATAAAAACCTATCCTACAGATAGCAAACTAATAGAATATAATAAAATAAAAACGAATAACCATGGCAGTCGTTATAAAAGTTAGAAAAATTTTTGGGGCATTAGGGTCTACGTAATATATTTGGTCTCCAAGGATTAAGCGGCCGAGAATTATTAAGTAAAATATAAAAAATAACTTTTAGATTAATATAAACTTTTATTAAAAAATAATATACAGTGTGTAAAAGCCGAATAGAATAAATTCATTATTTCAGTTACTGTGCATATTTATAAAAAATCTCAAAACACGTCAAATCTAAATTATAAATGAACGTCCTTTAACGTAAAAATGCGATCCCTATCTTCAACCCCCTTCGAATGATATGTACAACACTCAATTTTTTAAATGGGAAGTATAGGCTTGTGATATATCGTTTGAAAGGTCTCTTTATTATGTACTCAAAAATGTTATTCTTTTTGAAGTTTATTACAAGAATGAAGATAGAAATAAATTTCGCTATAATATACTCAATCAATTTTCATTACATTTTACATTTTGAGCATATTATAGCGAAATTTAATTTAATTAAAATGTAATGGAAAATGTAATAAAATGTAATACACTAAAAAGAACTGTGAATTTCAATGAAGTATGTTCAAAATGTTCAGCGCGAACGTCTTGGCAACATTTTCCATTACATTTTACATTTTGAGTATATTATAGCGAAATTTAATTCTGTCCTCATTCTTCAGATAGGCAGTCACAAATCATATTATCTCGACTGAGACTAGGACACACTCGTCTAACACATTGCTATCTTGTCACCGGTGACAGAAAACCACTCTGCACTTGGTGTACTGTTCCTCTCACTGTTCAACACATCGTAGAAGAATGTAAACAGTTTCAACATCACCGAAGACAACACCTATCACCGGAATCTATGGAAACGCTCCTACGTAGTCATTGGGACAAACTTAAATCTTTCCTCAAAGCCGTCCAGATGATCCACTTATTATAAATATCTTTAACCATAGCTATATATTGTGAATACACTATTGTACCTACCGCTAATAACTTTTATGGTTGATGCGGTCTTTTCTTAAATAAAAAAAAAAATTTAGTGGCTATATTAGTTGGAGTTTGTTTAATCATATTTGAGATTACACTGTAAAATTTTATGTCATAGTAATTTGCACCGTCCTGAGATTTGTTTAATCTTAAACTCGGTGACATGTGCCTTCAGTTCTTGTATTATAATTGCGTAACGAGGTTAATTTCGGATAACGTGTTTTATTTTGAAGAATATGCTCCACACATTTAAAAATATAGAGACTCGGTAGCGTTAAAATTTTTAATTTTGAATATTGATTTATACAATTAGCCTGGTTGAAAAGCCAGCAATAATTCTAATTGCTCGCCTCTGTACCCTAAACAATCTTTGAAAAGATGATGAATGCTCCCACAGTAATATTCCGTATTGTAGATGACAGTATACAAAAGAATAGTAGGCTATTTTAAGATAGGTACTTGTTGGAAAGGTTGTTAGCCAATTATTTTAATAAAAAAAATATTTTTGAAATTTTTTTGGCAATGTATTCACGATGTTTGTCCCACGTTAACAGACAATCAATGTATATAAAATTTTGTATTTTGTAAATATAGATTTTTAATTTCATTTTCAACATATCGCAGAGTAAATATCATTAAGGCTGTTTTTTTTTTAAATTGAAAGCGTTATTAATTGAGAAAGCATATTATACTTTTGAAGAATTTCTAAACACTAATTTAAGTAGTATATATTAATAATATTCTTTAGTAGGGTAATGATAACTGTAAATACTTTATGTATATTAACATCCAAAGAATATAACTTTTCACTCAAAAAACATAAAAAAATATACTTTCATACAACAATAATAGTTATTTATGTATTAAAGGCGTAATCAAGGAGATTATGGCACGAGGGAATGTTTAAAGTCCGACGTAGGAGGGCTTTTAATTTCCTGAGAGCCATTAGTGACGATTATGCCCGTGGTACATACAATGTTTTATTTTATTTTGGATCGTTTTAATAGATCATTTTCATTTTTCAATTCAAAAGAATATTCAAAATTCCGTTATTTTTTTTTAAACTGTGAAAAAAATCTAGATTAACTATAGTTGACTATCTTGTCGTTGCCAGGATACGATATGTTGTTATTTTCTGATTTTTCAAAATGGAATCTGATCATAACGTGTGTGAAAACGTGTATTCTAGAGAAATGTTACAACAGGTAAGAACTCAAAATTCGAGATAAAATTGTATCACGATCCCTGCGTTTTTTGTTATCTAATTGTTATTTAATGTAAAAAGTGACGTTTACAAAATTGAAAACATTTATTTGACAGCTAGACGAATGTACAGTTATTTATTTATTATTATTGCGTAGCAACTTTAAAAAATTCAGTGGTATAAAAATCAAGATTACGCCCTGATTTGCGGGCGTATAAAGCTACTAGTAGGTTTCAAAAGAAAATAAATTACGTAAATAAAACCAACCTAATGCCCGCTAAACACTTAAATGTAATATATAATTAATAAAAAAATGCAAGTTATGTCTTTTTCTTTTAGCTGTCAAAAATTTTGACAGTCAAACGCAGTAAAACTTAATTAGAATATGCAGTCCTTTAATAAGACAAGTAGTCTTTTACACAAATTATTTTGTTGTATTATTTTTTTATTAATAAATACGATATATCATAATTTTAACAAAGATGCCACTACCTTCAAATATTTATATCATAACTAATTTAAATTTCGCTAATCATCTAAGTTTTCATTACACAAATCTTCTTGACACGTTTTACATTTACCTCCTTTTTCTTCGTAACTTTTACAAATTTTTTTTGCAGTATCTTCATCAACACATCTTTTTACAATTTCATCTAAAACAAGTTTATAAAATAAGAGAGTATAGCGAACAAAAAAAATATTTGACCACTGACTTTTTAAGCTCGCAATAAACCAAATAAAGATTGAATCTAATAGCAAGGTAATACACAGTAATGTCGCATTTAGATTTATGATGGTTTTATTCAACATCTGTGATAAAAATTACCAATTAAGTTTACCTCTGTACCATCATAAACCAAAATGTTTGTGTATTGCCTTACCGTTAGATTAACCAGTGGCTATTATTTGATTTATTTTGAGCATTAAAAGTCAGTGACCAAAAATTTTCGTGGCCACTATGAATGATAAAAGTTTTAAATTTTGTAAAGGAAACAACTCACCTTTTTCATAAGTTGTGTCTGCAACTAAACAAAATTTTTCATTTGGTTCACAAGTTTCTTTTAAATCAGTAAAAGCCTTTTCATCGCATTCGTCATGTTCGTAACAATTGTAACATTCTAGACAATTTCCACCTGAAAAAAAAAGTCAAAAATTATTACTAATAATTTATTATTACTGTTATAAAATGTAGCAAAGAGAAGAAATATTAATACAATAACTTTCATTTTAGTTTACAGTACTTGTTTCAATGCAGTGTACAAATAAGTGTATATTTTTGTAAAGATCTCCTTTTTATAGATTCTATTATCAGTTGCCAGGTATTTTTTGTTATATAATATACTTATTATACATTATTATAATAATAATACGATGATAAAGAATATTTTTTGTTATAATTACAGATACCTATCTATTGTTTTCTATAATGATGAATTTATACAATATTTTTTAACAAAAGTTTGTATTAATTTAAAAACTATTTTTTAATCAACGTCTTTAAAAAATAAAAAAAATGTAGTAAAACAAAACTATTCATAATATCAAAGAACTTATTTTCGGTGCTTTAATAGCCATTATTTTTAGCACAAGTGTTATAATACTCCAAATTTGCTTTTTAATACATAAAAAACTAAGTAAAAACGAAAATTAGAACAGACAGTGTTACGAACATTTCGAAATAACAATAAGAAAATGTGTCGAATAAATAGTTCGATAAAATACCATAAAGATATTATGTCGAACGTCGCAACGTAAAGTTTTACTAAATTTTCCTCCCTACCTGCCCCCAACCATAAACTTTGTTGTCATTAGAGTAAATCAAGGTTTAATCACATACCATCAAACAGTGGCTTTGTTCAAATCCAGATGATCCGGTGCCCGAGGTGTAAAGTAGGCTTTAAAAGCGATAATTCCCGAAAAAATAATTTTTTTATCATACACATTTACCTAAACATTCCGACAATTTGAAAAAAATAGCAAACTTATGCAAAGTACGTGACTTATTTGTGAATTTAAAAATTCCTTAAGTTCGTTATTTTTTCAAACTGTAGAAATGTTTAGTTAAATGTATTTGATAAAGATCATCATCATTTGAAAAAATATTACCTTTAAGGCTTGTTTTACGCCTCGGGCATCCAACTATCTGAATTTGAACAAAGCTGCCGTTTTTAATAAATTGTGGTATGAAGTTCTAATTGTCTTTAATAACAATAAAGTTTATGGTAGGCAAAAACTGCGTACTTATACTATAAAGTCCTTCTCACCGTCTTATCCTCATTTGTAAGAAAACTTTCAAGGCAAGTAAAGATTCACGTTCTTATTGTTATTTCTTTCTACATCATGGCCTGAAATGCAATGAACACAAAATGTACTGTATTAATAATGTCACACTTTTTGTCTTTTTTCAGCTTAACGCGACGACAAAGACAAAGCTCCTAGAGTAGTATTAGAAACTCGAATGCAAACCAGATAGTCGCGCAGTTAATGACGTCAGCGTAATTCTTGTATTTAGTTCTATTGCAGCAACAAAGGTTTCTGCAATGTAGTTTCCAAAATTACAATATTTTTGTTATTTAAATGTTTCGTTTGTGTTCTGTCAAATGTCAATTTTATTTTATTATTATTAATAATATTGATTAAATTAAAATTAATATTATTTATTATTAATTATTATTAATAAATAAATAAATAAATATGGGGATAAGACGGTGAGACGGCCTATACCATCGTTTTAACTTGAGCTTATCTTTGGTCGTCTTCCTCTTCCCCTTCTTGGTTTATTCTTCTGGGTGCGTCATTCTAACCACTGTATGTACACTTTTATATACTTATTCTTTTGTTTTCTATTTTTAATTTTTTATAAACTAAATTCTATAATTATAATATAAATAGTTGGTTAAATTTTTGATACATTCTCTTCAATATGGTTACTTTAGGAACTTAAAATAATCTGCAAAATGCTCTTGTGTATTGTTGTATCAAGAGATATACGGCAGAGGAAGAGAGATACAAGAGAAACTGAAAATACAGACGACCAAGTCGATATTTAAATGCAAACCAGTTCCATCATATTTGACTCATCGCTGGTTTACTGTACCGTCCTTGATACATCATAGATATTTCGCAGAATTGGTTTTAAAAATATTTATATAAAAAAATGGTCAATTTTATTACCGCACCAAAAAACAAATAAAATGCACACACAACGACTAGATACCACCAAAATAAACACAAAAATTACGTTTAACTAGAGAACACTTTATTGTTACCGTCACCTGCAGAAGTGAATTAAAGCTTAAACTTGAAGCCAACCCTGTTTAAAAGCACAGCTGCACTTCTGTAATCAATTAGTAACGAAATGCTGACATTAGTTATCCAATTGGACAATAATTAGTTATTTTACGCGTTTTTACATCAAAAACAAAGCTGGTCGACTGTATCAAAAAAAAATTAACGACTGTTTACATAGTTTTTACGACTACTTTACTTTTACGTTTTAATTGGCGAACCCTATATCTCTTGATCTTGATGCAAGAATAGATCTAGTATTGCTGAACAAACATTTCGATATCTATTTGGTGCTTATTTCTTTTCTATATCTGGAAATAAAAATATTCAGACGAGTATTTAAAACTTGGTGTCAGGTATTTTTAAATTTTGTTGATTTCATTGAAATGTTAAAAAATGCACTTAACCTGAACGGTAGTTTATTATGAATGTAGTAGTAGAAAAACAAAATATTATACGCATATACAGGATGTTTTTGAAGTTACTTTAGAAACTTTAACAGGCCCTTGTTAAATGTATAATAAAACACCAAATTTTTCTTATCAAAATTTTTATAGTTTTTGAGATATACTTGTATCTCAAAGATAATGTTTTTTAAGAAAAAAATTCTACAGCGTATACGGGGTGTCTCACGAAGAAGTGCAAATATTTAAACTCTAGATTGAGAATTGAAAATAAATCGATACCTACGTATATGAGAATTAAAAATAAATCGATACCTACAATTTTTTTATTTTTTTCAAAAAAATATTATATTCAGATTTCTCAGCTCTTAAAGATAGCACCAAAAAAACGTTTTTATTTCTATTTATGGAAAAACTTTACCAATTTTAACGAAATTTGGTGTACGGTTATTCTTTACCTTATAATTTAACAAAGTGAACTGCATTTATGTGGAGAGTTTTTAAAGAGGGTTGCAATTAACAGTTATTTACATAAATGCAATTTACTCTGTTAAATCAGAAGGTAATAACTGTACACTAAATTTTGTCAAAATTAGTAGAGTATTTCCATAGATAAAAATATAAAAGTTTTTTTTGGTGCTATCTTTAAGAGCTAATAATTCAAAATAAAAAAAAATCTGAAAAAATAAAAAACACGTTAAAATAGTTTAACTTTTTCATGGAATACTTGTATATCAAAAACTAGCAACAATTGAAAAGGCAAGTTTAGATATTTAGCATTGTTTAATGAGGGTTACCAACAGGCAAATTTTGTGACATATTTCACTCACACTCTTTCCAAAAAAAATGTTATAGTACATCGTATTTTCTATAAAAACAACTTTTAAAAAATGGTTTACCCCGTATATTTTGCAAACAAACATTTGTATAAAGCAAATTTAGTTTTTTGGCATCTCTTTAACAAGGGCTACCACCTGGTAAAATTTCCAAAAATTTTTCAAAAACAGCCTCTATATGTATATCAAAAAAATTTTTGAATTAAAATAAAACAAATTTTGAAAAATAAAAAACATTTATTTAAAATAAATATAGATATGTACCACAAAACTAAAGTTATTTGTTCAAAACGTTGGACTGTCAAACCATTGATACGCTTTTGATTGACTTGTATCGGTTGCATATTCAATGCACTTGTTCCTAAAACAATAAATTAAGCACAAATAATTAAAATATTTCAATTTTACTTGTCAGTGGCCAAACATTCCATTATTGGATAATCTTCTTTAAAACACTGAGGTCCTAAAACTGTAAAATACGTAAACCCTATACTTTTAGCAGCAAGATCATCGGAATTTTTCAAGCAATTATAAAATTTCATATCACAATCACAATGCGATCTTGTAAATAAACCAGTATTTATTAATTCATATTTAGTTGCACCTGCATCTATGTTATTAGGGCATGAATCATGTTCTCTACAGCATTTATCAGTTTCAGAAAATTTGCCCAAATCATCGTAGGATTTAGAAATATTACCATCACCACACCATTTTGTTCCTTAAAATAATATTTAAAAAACTAAGAAATATAAATTATAAGGGTACCTGGATAAATCGCTTGTAGTTTTGATTTAAATGTATCGACCATCCCATTTGAATTCAGCTCTTTATCACAATCTAAACCTTTAGTGGTCTTTGATACAAGCTCTTTGACGTTTTTTCCGACTTTTGTAACTACCTTTGATGTCTGTCGGATTATGTCTCTACCAAAAAAATCAAAATTTCCACTTTCTTCTTTCTTTTCTTCAACTGATTTGGTTTGTTCTACAGGAAGCAACTTTTTCATTGGTGCGACAATATATTTTTCTAAAATACCTGTACAATATTCATAAAAAAAACTTGTTATAAACAACAACAAACACAAACCTTTCACATCAGTTCCACTATTTTCTACAAAAAAAGAAGAAAAGCAAACTGTAAAACACAAAACGTAAACAGCTTTAGACCACATTTTTATTTCTTTTTGTTTTTGATGAAATTATTTTATAACACTATTAACCCGTTAATAAGGCTAAATGGTACTGAATAGTTTTTATACTCCAATCAGTGCTATATAAAAACAAAAAACTAACCTTGATCGTTCCCCCGGTGGTATAAAATTATACAATCGTGAGAAATACTACACCACATGTGGATATTACGTTTTCTTTGACGTAGTGTTCAAGACCGGTGGGTTAATACGCGTTTGATTAATGATTTGTTGCAGTATAAAATGGGAGCTTGAAAAATACGCTTATTCGAGGATTTTGCACCAAAATCAAAATCGTGTAATGTA
The DNA here is from genome assembly GCA_029207805.1 of Tribolium confusum. Classification (NCBI taxonomy): domain Eukaryota; kingdom Metazoa; phylum Arthropoda; class Insecta; order Coleoptera; family Tenebrionidae; genus Tribolium; species Tribolium confusum. Next base: position 26,335,533 of record JALGAY010000004.1, read on the forward strand.
CAGGTTTATCAACTGCTGACTAATCTGTGGTAGGATGTTTACCTCGGGAGTTCCCTGATAAAGTCTTCAGAATACTGCAGTTATTATATCTTTTTTTAATATACTTGTATTAATTACATTATTATAAATTATCTTGATAACATTCACAGTTCGCGCACATTTAACATAACAACCTAAATTATGTAAATTTTAAATTAAGAATTAAAATTACAAATGACTTAAAAACGGATATTGCAATGTCATCAGGTAATTAATTGTTACATTTAATTTTTGAATACGTAACAAAACAAATTTAGTAAATAAAACAACTTTGCATATATTTACTTACTATAATAATTGTACTTTTTATTTGTCCTTGCTTTAGAAAATAAATATTATGATGTATATGTTATAAAAAAAAGAAACAGTTAAGTGTAAAGTTCCAAACTTTATCATCATAGGAGTACCTACATTCTATATACTTAAAACTATTTCTATGTTCAAAATTTAATGTACCTATGTTTGCATTTTGCAGAATGTTATAAAAACTATAAAAATCTATTACAAGGTAAAAGATTAAGCTAAAAAACGCATGGTAATTCATTGTCAATGTGTAATCTTGTATTAAAGTAACTGAAACAAAGCCCACTACCTTTTCTGAAACTATTCGCCAAAAAAAAAATTTGGAATATCAAATTTTGTAACTGACAAGAAAACTCTCTCAATTTTAAAATAGTTTATGTTATCGAGACAGTTTTTTATTGTGCTTTAAATGCAAAAAAATAAAGGTATTTTATTGTGCAATGTCATCAAGTTGAAGCTTAGTCACAGTATAAATTTCAAGCTTGTTTTGAAAAATACCTTCATAATATGTCATAAAAGATAAACTTGAGAGCAGAGTAGTACAGGGTGTTTATAAATGGCTGGACATCAAGTTGTCTTTGCAAATTTTGTTAACATGTTTTTGACATCTATTTGTCGCTACAATTATAATTTCCAATTTCTAAAGTCGATACTATCAATCCATTAACATATTATGTTGTATAATAGTCATCAAAACAAAGCAGCAAATTTAACAAAAAAAAACAGTTGATGCCCAGACATTTATAAACATTCGGTATTATATGTTCGTAATAAAACCATCATGGCATATTTTTACACTAACAATTAAAAAACACTTTTTTAATAGATTAAACAAAAAAAACTGCAAAAATAGTGCCAAAAATGACCTTTTGACAGCGACCAAAAATAATCACTTCGGTCGCTACGTGAAAAAGTTAAAATTATAAGTTTGTTAAAATCAACTAAAACAAATTTTGTGTGCGATACGGCCAAAAAAAATTTTTTATATTTTTCTTTGATTAAATGTTTTATTTCGAAGAATGTGTAGAAATACCTGCACTATAAATTATATACAGGGTGATTTTTTAGTTGCTCTCGTCCGAAACTCCAAAAATAAGCAACAAATTATATCGGATGTTTTTTTAAATTTGACGTCAAAGTCGACTGAGCATGATCGTTTGTGAACAAACCAGAAAATGAGAACTAACCTTACTTTTGTGATTAAAATTAAAACTGCTCTACTTACGGTTTATAATTACAATTTAATCGAAAAAAATTATAACAAATAGTCGAAATGTCCAATTCCTTCATCTAGGCACAATTGGGATTCGTCGACACATTTCATTAGCAACGTTCATCAGCATGTTAGGATGTTCATTTATTTCATTAATTCTTCCAACAATTCGATGTCGTAACTCATCCAAGTTATATATTAGCCGTTCGAAAATGGAGTTTTTCAAATTATTCATACCTTGACGATTGACTTATGCTACCTTGCAAATAATTACAAAAGTGAGGATAGATCTTATTTTATGATGCGTTCACAAACGACAATGCACAGTCGACTTTGACGTCTAATTTAAAAAAACACCCGATACTTTAAAAATTTAGTTTTCAAAATTAATTTAGAGGGTTGTAAAGTTATGTCTACATTGTTGACAATACCTTTGACAGTAATTCCTTCAGTAAGGTCAGTTCATTTCGATCATTTTTACTCACCTTAATTAATTAAGCTACTTATCGTTTGTATAACGTGTTGCCTATTTTTGAAATCTCAGGCGGGAGGAAATAAAAAAATCATCTTGTATATAATAAAATATACAATGTAAACCATTTGTATGAAATATCTTGATAAAAATTCAGAAATTTGTTTTTCAGGAAAACGCTTGAACACGTGTCTTGTTATTTTTTAATGCGCATTTTTTAACAAAAAAATTGGGTATACAGGGTGTCCTAACATCGAGATACAACCCTCAACTTTGAAATTTCAAATAGAAACCCTATTTTTTTAGCACATCTGAATTTTACCTATAATTTTGCGTATTTTTATGTAACACACACTATGGCGATTTTTAGTTGTTTTTGAAAAAAAGGTGTGTGAATTTATTCATTTGAAATGAATAAATTCGATAAAAATTCAGACATTTGTTTTTCAGAAAAACGCTTAAAGTTTTATTCTTCTTCTTTTTAACGCGCATTTTTTGACAAAAAAAATGGATATACAAGGTGTCCCAAAATAAAGTACGACTCTCAACTTTAAAATTTTAATTGACAATCTTAATTTTTTTTAGCATATCTGAATTCTACGTATAAATCCAAAAATTTTTGTCCAATTTATTTATTTAAAATAGATCACGCTTTTTTCAAAAACAACTAAAAATCGACATATTGTGTGCTACATAAAAAATACGCAAAACTATACGTAGAATTCAGTTATGCTAAAAAAAATAATTTTTTATTTGAAATTTTAAAGTTGTGGGCCGTATCTCTATTTTGAGACACCCTGTATATTCACTTCTTTTGTCAAAAAATGCGCGTTAAAAAATAACAAAATACGACTATAAGCCTTTTCCTGAAAAACAAATCCCTAAATTTTTATCGAATTTATTTATTTCAAATAGTCCACACCTTTTTTTCAAAAACAACTGATAATCGACATAGTGTGCGCTGCATAAAAATACGCAAAATTATATGTAGAATTCAGATATGCTAAAAAAATTGGAGTTTTTATTTAAAATTTTAAAGTAGAGGGTTGTATCTCAATGTTGGGACATTCTGTATATCCAATTTTTTTGTCAAAAAATGTGCGTTAAAAATAACAGAATACGTGTTTAAACGTTTTCCTGAAAAACAAATTCTTGAATTTTTATCGAAGTTATTCCATACAAATGGTTCTCACTGTGTAATTCTGCATAAATTAAAATTAAAGCTTTCTGTTTTTTTGTTGTTTGTGGTTTTGTTTTTTTTTATTTGCGATATTATTTATCTACCAGTTTTCAAAGTATTTTCTAATTTATTACACTACAAAATGTTTGATACAATGACACATGACCCATGTACTTATACAATGTGATTGGTTGTTTGGTAACGAATAATTGCTACCTTTTACCGTTTCCTTAGATTAAAAGAAATTAAAAAAAAAGATGAAGGCGTTTATCTTTTTTTTAAAGGCTTGTCATATAATTAAGCAAGATTATGATCTGACAACGTGGAGGAAGGAATAACAGAAGTGAGCATAAGCATTGAAATCGTGGTCGTTGTACAAACACTGTTTATGGCCGTTTTACAGTACCCGAGAGAGCTTTTTCCTCTACCAAAAATTTGCTAACGGTGGTCTTGACAGTAGAATAAGAACATAAAAAGTGTTTCTACCTTGACCAAGAGGCAAGAACCTAACATTGCCGGGGTAGGTCATGCTCACTCCTCTTATTCCTTCCTCCACGTCTGACACATAAAAATCTGACAAAATAATTCGCACATGCGCACAATTTCTGTTTTGACAGTTTAGAGTTTAGGTCCGGTATTTGAACGAATTCGTCTCGAAATCACAAATATTAAATAAACTGTTTATTAGGTATTGCTACTGCATCCAATATGGGACGTTATTTTTACCATCAACACTAATAATCTATTGTCTATAAAAATTGTGAATATATGTGTTTGTATCAGGTAACACTGTTAAATATCGGTATCCCCTCAACTCTAGCATTTTATCTTCTTTGGTTAACCATCATTATTGACTACTAAGAGAGAAAATTAACTTTACATCCTCTTGACAAACGCAATAATGATGTCTTCTGAAACTAGTAGTGAAAAAGATGTTTTATTTAATAACAAATTTAATTATACTCTTAAAAAAAACAATAATGTTAATACTTATATTTAGATTTTCAAAAGAAATAGAAATTTTGTTTTGTATCATCATTATTCGCTTTATTTAAACAATCCAGTTCTTAATGCATTGTCAATATATTCTCAAACCATTCCCAATAAAGTTCCTTATCACGTCGTGATGTTCTGGAGATATCACTACGAAAATACAAATCTGAGTCGACATGAGAATCTCTTTAAAAACAATTCAAATCACGCATTTAATTTCCATAGCGATGTGGTATCATTGCGATAAATCTCCATTAGTGGTTTTTCCGCTGAAATTTAATTTGTCATTAGAAGAAAGACTTCCATGGTCAGAGTTAGTTTAAAAATTATCTTCTTCTAAGAGTGGCGCGTGTCAATAGAGTTTTCGTACCCGACGTTTCGCCAGCCATCGTAGGTATTTTTTATATCTTCTACAAGAGTGGAGCGAACTGCAGTTAAGTACAACTCTAACTAGTTGCCAGTACTTTTTTCCCTCCTGAAGAAGCTACAGTGGTTGGCGTAACGTCGAGTACGAAAACTTTGTCGACACGGTCTAAATCCAAAAAAAAAAAAAAATTAATTTGACATTAATTAAAAATTTGAATTTTAGCATTGGTTGAAAAGTTTTGAATAAAATTTTTGAAGAATTTTTTTTGGTAATGATAAAGAGGTGATTTTGCTGCTACTACTATAACATCAGATCTTTTTCCTAGTTGGTTGCCAACAATCTTCACTTTCTCGATTCTACCTGTTATTATCAAACTGGCCGCTAAACTTAACACTTTGTATTTTGATGATGGCGCCCTTATTGGTATTTTAATACATTTTTTGCATACTTTCAAACACTTATCAGTAAATTTAAACCTCTTGGATTACATATACTTAGCTCAATTTTCCAAATGTGAACTTAGTTTTTCTAGAGCTTGTTTGGATAACACTGTCATCTTTTTTTAAAAACAGTTTTAATCTCTTGGCGATTACATTAATGTTGCTGAATTTAAAAATTTGCATCTTTTTGGTTCTCAAAAAAAATTTTTGTTTTTATCAAGAAATCTGTACAAAATGAATTTTTATATGGTCTTTTTTCAGTTTTTTCTGCTTTGGAATTGCTTATAGATGTCCAAACTTAATTCTTGTTTAAGATTTATTCTGGAGACACAAAGTTATAGGTATGGAAAGCTTTTAATAACGAAATTCAAAAATAACAAAAATTCATAAATATTGGTCTTAAAACTTTTTTGGTTCTCTTTAATTTTTGTGGCTTTTGGTAATCTGGATGTTCGTTTTGTTGTAGACGTGCTATTGCCAGCTTTTCGAGCTTTAGTTTCTTACACTTCAGATCTTGTTGGCTCTATTCTATTTTTGCCTCTCACTGTAGATGCTTGTGATACTGATTATAAGAGCAAATTTTGGCTTTATAAACAAAACATTTTTCTACACCTGAAAGTGAGAAACTTTAACATTTTAGCAGTGAGGGAGAAATTTTATGTTTTGTTAGAATCTTCAAAGCCTTGATAACAAAGAACTTTATTGGCTGCTTCTCAACACAAATCTCGTGCATGGTTAGAAGCATTACTCTGTCAACATTTTAGCACATTACAAATATCTGTTTGATTATGCATCTCTTCTAAAATTTGTTAGCTTTATTATTGTGTTTGTAACGCAACTGTCCATCGCTTAGGTCACCACGGTTTATATTGTATCAAAAGCAGTAGAAAGTTTTGTTCATTGTTGGCACAATGAAATAAATATGATCTTAACGCGTGCGTTTTTATCAACTGATTTTTTGAGTGTCCTGACCTGGTTTATATCAAGATGCAACGAAAAACGACCTGACGGTTACGACCTTTACGCTTTGGAAGAATGATCGTTTTTTGGTATGGTATGTCACTTGTGTTGACACTGTCGGCGTAACGCTTTTTTTAGGCAAATGTTTCCATGCTAGTTCAGCTGCTGCTTCTGTGAGTCTCTCAAGCACACGAAATTCGTGGTGATTAAAGAGGTATAAATTTGTCACTTTTGCTGTAGAAACCGTCGACACATAGGAAATGAAGGTCATAACCTTGGATTCTCTTACGACATAAAACAGGTGCGAGAGATGCTCAGAAATTTTTAACACAAAATATTAGTATGGCAATTTAACGGGGAAATGCTTTCAATGTGCTTGAGATGATTAATGAAAAAGCTGATCTTTAAGGATTAGATTCAATTATGTGTTAAAGTTTATTGTAATATACATATTTACTTGTTATTTAATCATATTATTAAAAAACAATATGAAGATATGTACAACAATATTTTTAATTACTAGATTTTTTTATTGCAGCAAAAATAGAAATTATTCATATTCATCATTAATCACTTATGATTGATTATTATATTTATTATTCAATCATTCATCATCTTATAAATTAATAAACGAACTAATGAGCAAAATGCCGTGTCAGTCGTGTGGTATATTCGTGAAAATGTTTAAAGTTAGTTTTTTTATGCATTTTTAACTAGTGAGATAAAAAAATCTAAATGTTGTGGTTACATTAATCATTATTCTTACAAAGAATTTGATTTTTAAAAGAATTGGTAAATTACTAAATTAATAATTTTTGACGCGCAAAAGTAAAAATTTTTGCTAATAATACTTTTGGAGGATGTAGAACCTACAAAAAATACTTCAGTTTTGATCAAATGCTAAAGCAAATTTTTATATTGTTTAGCAAAACCTTACACCAAAAAATCAGAGCCAACCTAAACCAAACCTAAACTTTGTATAATAAAGGGTTATCACAGTGATTTACCTTATTTTGGAACCATAATCTACTTTATACGCCCGCAAATAACAACATACCGTACCCTAGCAACATTTTGGGTTGCTTGACAATTGTAAAATAGCAGATTACTTTAATATCATTTTTTTACAGTTTTTGCTAAATTAGCCTAAATTTTGAATCTTTTTTTGAACAAAAAAAATGCATAATAAAATAAAACCTTGCATATACTATGCACACATCATACAGAATAGGTTTTTCCAAGACAATTTAAACATTCCATTTTCCTTAACTAGGCCCTTAATAAATAACATAAATAAAAAATTCTACTTGTAGGATTTGCTTAAAACGACAGAATGGTTTTGGTAGTACCATTAAACCTCCTATTCATTAATGTTATTTTTCAAATTTAGAGAATGAAAATGGAATGAATTTGCTCAATACAGTCGTAAAAAAAGAACAAAAAGACTATCTTTTTTGACTATTTACTTCCTATATATAGTGTCTTTAATTATTTAAAAAAAAGATTTAATAAAAAAAATGTAAACCGTCATAACTGTTTATTCATTTATTTAAAGGACATAATTTAAATGAAAAGTTTATTGTAACAACAAAATTTTAGTGGCAGTGTATTTTTAATACAATCAAAAATATATATCCTAGTGTAATTACGACCGTTAAGACATTTTTGATACGTAGTACCTACAAAAGAAATTATTTATTAAATAAAAACCTAGCCTCTAATAAAAATTTTGAAAGATATTTCACACAAATTGTGAAATCTTCTATCGAACAATTTCAAACTCGTTTATTTTTAAGAGCCTCTTCTCGTAAGGCTATCAATACAGGAGATTCCTTAGAATTAGTAAATTGCTCAATGTGAGTTACCGGCTGCGTTGATTGAACAATACCAGCAGGTGCTAAAAGGATAGGGGGATTGCGATTTACTAAAAACAAAACTGTAAATAAATAAACCACTATTAGAAAAAAATCTTACCTAATTCATCATCTTCTTCATCAATAGTTAAAACCGGTTCAGCTTCTTTTTCTGGGAAATCAATAATCGTGACATTTTTCGGTGGCAAAACTGGCTCACTTTCCACAACCACAGCTTGATTATCAGGAACTTCAATAACCCCATCATGATTAACATAATCATAATTGATAGGTCTTGTAGGTACAGCATAGACAACATTAACAGCAATTGGGGTTTCTACCGAAACATACGTTTCTGGCTTAACTGGTGCAATAATTGCTCCAACTCTTATCGGAATTGTCAATCCAGCATGAACAATCTCAATTTCCGAAGGGAACAAAATGCTTGTTTTCAAACTGTACACTGTAATAGGTTTTTCCAAGACAATTTTTACAGCTGGAGTACATTGAATTAGCTGATTTTTCTTATTCTTGATGGTCATTACTGGTTTTTTCTTGGAAACACCGATAATTTGGGCGTTGGAGACCATATGCATATTATCCTTGGATACCACCAGCATAGGTACAACCGTAAATCTGTTAGTGATAGCATAGGGTACTTCGGCTAAGACATTGAGAGTGGGAAGAAAGTCGGGAGTAGATAAATAAGCCGAAAGGGCTGAATCTTGTACTATGTCTGAGTATGTTGGAGCAAATTGGGAGTAATGACTGGCATAGTGGGAGAGACTGTCGTAGAACGGGCTGTTGTAGCGGAAGAGTTTGTAGTAAGGGTTATAGAGATGAGGGTGGCTGGTTACTGAAGATAAAGTCACTACAAGAAATGGGACCAAAATCTAAAAAAAAGAATTCAGTGTTAATCCAAGTTGTGGATAAAGAATGGCATGATAATAGTTTTTTATAATTATGTAAATATACATATACAATTACATAATTCACTGTATAATCAACAGAATAGTTAAAGTTTACACGAAAAGTCCATTTTATATCTATTGTTGAATGCTTTTTAAAATCACGAATATAACTATTCAGAGATAAAATTAAATCACCGTCGGCTCTAGCTCTAAAAAATATACTCGTATGCCTACACTAACTTATGTAAATTATTTTAAATTATAGCTTACAAATACAACATTTCTAATTTTGCTATAATTATGGTTTAAAGACATAAAAAAAGGATTGACAAAATAATTTTTTCAAGGTATTGTTGTGACATTCAAAAGTAGTATTAATTTGATGTAAATCAACAATGAAATATTTAAGATTAAAACGTTAAAAGTACTGCTAATTATAGTTAATACATATTTCGATTAAATTACAGTTATTACAATGTAATAAAGAGTAATTTTGTATATTTTATGCACATTTAGGATTTAAAAGGTTGATGAAATTTCAAAATGTAATTGTGTTATTTTTTATTTTAATTAATGATCAAAGACAGTGACTCTTTTACGAGGTATTTTAAACCGCTGAGTAAAATGTGCGTATAATTTTGAAGGGTTCTTTAGTATTATTAATATTATTAGTAATACTTATAATAAAAATTTTAAAGTGATCTTAAAGCAATACTATTTTAATGCAGAATAAGCCTAATTAGAGATAACCGACTTATTAGTTAAAAATTAAATTAAAAGATTTTTTAAATTGTTTTAGTTCTACTCGTAGCACATAAACAAGAGGACTAACTTTTGAGAGGAATCCGTATCTTTCTTGCCAATAGGAAATAATGCTTTGCAAGGGTTTTAAAGTCTATAAAATAAGAAATATAATAAAATATAATATATAATATGAAAAATAAATAAATAATAATTTATAATAACACTAATAACAGTAAGATCATAAGTGCTCAACTCTTGTCGGCAAGATTTTTATTTTGTATGAGCACTGGTTGCTTGACAATTAAACGAGATCAAATTGACAAAGGATAATTGACAAAGGAAATTCCCAAGGATTTGATCGAGTTTAATTGCCTTTTAGCAATCAGTGCGAATAAAAAAAATAAAAATCTTGCTTGACAAGAGTTGAGAACGAATGATCTTCGGTGGAGAATTAACTGAATGAAGCGTTAAATACATCAAATTTTTAACAACTTTATTTATGAGAACAATTTTAATTATAATTAAAAGTACAATTAGTAAACGTAGCGCAACATGTTTACTTTTGTCAAAATAACATTTGATTTTTTAAATATTAATGGTTGCTAAGATAATGCTAAAACAATGAGGTAGCGGCAAGAAAAATAGCATACATTCTTTTCAGTTAAAGAAATCATTTCTAACTTGTGATTGGTGCATGTGACACTGTTTTTAATGTCTCATTGGTCTATGACACTAGGAAACTAGAAAGTTAATTATCAAAAAAAGATCAGGCTATGCTTCTCTGGTGTTTTGTTTTATAAAGAAATTTACCTACTTTTAACTAATGAAGTAGCAACTTTGTCTTTTTTTCGTCCTTTTAACAGCAGTTTTAAGAAGTAAGTAACTAATAATAATTACAAAACATTACTAGAGACGCATAGCCTGGTTTTTATCTTATGAGAAACAGCAAAACTGCAAAAATTAAAAAAATAAGAATAATGTTACTTCTTATTTTATGAGAAATTCAAAACTCGGGCAAAGGATTATTTTTTGTTGGTAAGGTGCAGTCGACACTTGTTACTGTTACCGCAATTCGCTAATAAAGTGTTTCTAATTGATTTATAACGACTGTTTTAAATATTCGACAATAACTTTGATTTCTTTTTTGCTTGTTCTTTATGCATCTAATTTTTCTTTATCATGCAAAGTAAAAATTCTTAAATATGGGATAGTATGTATAAATTTGTCACTTTTTTGAATTTATTGAGAGATGAAAACAAGTAAATTTGGTAAACAAATTTTGACTGTTACAGAAATTGTATAAAATAATTTTTCATTATTGTTTACATTGTCTACAATTAGAATACGGGTTACATTGACAAAAACGACTAATTTTAAAATAAACAAAAAAGACTGGTTAATTAAATTCTTTAGTTATTTTTTAGTGCGAATAGTGCATACAATACGTTAACCAAAAATAAATGTATCTGCTAATTACTGCGATTTAAGTATCTAAATATTATACTACTCTTTTAGTATAGTATGGTAATATTTTACAAATATATGTAAGACTTTAAAAAGTGCGCGTTAAAGCTCAGGACTCGGTCGATTTTTAGTTTTCTATCTACGTCGTTATTATTTGTGTATTTCAAATTGAGTTTTTTAGGAATGACTTTATAATTGTATAAACATATACGTTGGTGTAACTAAACTTTTCAAGGTATTACATAAAATTCAAAAAAAACCTTTTTTTATTTTTTATAATAACATTATTACTATTTTTATTAATATTTGGATTTAATTAATAAATTATTTAATAAAAGTTAATAAAAATTTAAAAATAAAAGTACGAGTAGTAGCTCTTTATGCAACTCAATATACACAACTTGTTAAAACTAGTTACCTAATCTGAATGAATAACACCATGATATGACGGTTTTTATTTTAAACTGCTAGGGTAATTCTCTTTTTTTTAACATAATTTAAAATTAACAATTTTATTGGGTTTTGTCATAGTTAAAAAAATCATATTTTCTATGATATACAGCATTTTATAAATAAAGCGTAAAATAAATTTAGCAATATAGTAAGCTTATTTTCTGCCGCCGAACATTTATTTTTTGCTGGTGACAGCAAATTGATTTTATATTATTGATATAACTTGTAATTTAAAAAAAAAATGCGTTCATTATGCGACGGCAAAATCGCTTGTGTCAGTTTTATGTCAGGCTTTTTGCCTTTTTGTTCAATCACACTAAAACTACTACAGATTTGATGATTCGAGACAAAGATATTAATTTTTCTATCTAATAAAAAATTCACTTCAATTTACTTTTATGTTTCTTCTATTATTTTAAGTAAAATAAAGAAAAAATAAATTTTTTAATGTGGTAAATGTTTCACCTAAGTGCCAGCTGTTTTCAGGTCGCATACATGGTGTCATAAAAAAGAGATACCGACATCAACATTATTGCTTTTTTAAATATCACCTTATACTTTTTATTGCATTTTTAGATTCTATAACAAATTCTGGACATATTTTATGATTAATGTTCTATACTTATCTTTAACTGTTTTCAAAATAATGCCAAAAAAAAACACAAAAAAAAATTAATATTTTATTTTTTCTTGAGTTAATTGTACAAATTACCACCCAATAATCTTTTGACAGTAAGATGTCTGTCTTTACGTTATTAAAAGTTAAAATAAAATAAAAATTAAAAAAATGAAAATTATTATAATTGAACATTGTTAAGATTTATTAGCACCCTATAAATTTTTGACAGTTTAAAAAATAGTGGCAGTAAAAATTTGTTGAAAACAATAATTAACACTTGAATTTTAAAAAAACTGCGTAATATTAATGAGGCATATAACAGAAACTCAAAGAATAGAAATATAATTTTTTTTTGAACATCATACATGAAATATATCTAGAATTTGCCATAGAATTCAAAAATACTATAAAAAATATTAAAAAAGTTGATGTCGGTATCTCATTTTTAAAACATCCGCCAATATTAAAAATTTTGTTTTTAAAACATGCGCACTCTAAAAATAAAATTGATCTGTCCGAGCGATTTTTTTTAAATTAATAGTTTTGAAGTTATTTTAGATGTCCCATACTTTTGCTGCCCACTGTACCAAGCCAACTTTGTCAAATATAATAATGTTAATCTACCACACCAGCTTCGTTAAAAATGAACACATTTTTTATGAATAAAGGTTTTTGGGGATATCTTAAACTTGCAAGATTTATTTTTGTCATTTTATTATTAAAAAATTTGATTTAGTAAAACCTGAATGAAAACAATTTTGAAATTCAAATTAAATTTAAAAATGTTAAAATTATTAAATAGATATTAATAAATAAGTTAAATAAAAAAAGCAAATATTTAGCAAAAAGAACGGATGTACAATATCAAGAATACAATGCACAATGACTGAAAGTACCGAAGAAAAAAGTTAGCAGGAACTTGAAAAATACAACAAATAAATTATAGCAAAGGAAGTCAAGGGCTTTTCTATAAAGTATTGACAAACTTAAAAAAAAACAAAATAAAATAAACAACAAATATAAAATAAGGTGAAAACGAACAAATTATCAGCAACACGACTGATATAATAGCTAAATTATTGTCAGTATATTTCTAGAAATTTCAATACTAAAAGACAGATGCAAGTACAGAATAAAGAAAAAAAAAAAAGGATTGAATTAAAAAAAGAAGAAACTGAAGCACAAAATAGCAAGAAAAAAGTGTTTGTCGTCAAAATGTTAAAAAAATTCACAAATATATTTTTTTTAAATGTTTGAGTACTTTTAAAACGTTTAAAAATTATGTTCAATTTAAGAAAAAGTTGTATACACTTAATACCGGTCAAGTGGTCACCTATGTATATTACAGTATCAACTTCCTACAAAATATTTTAAATGTAGGAGAAATTTGTCATCAAAAGAAAAATAATTTATTATTGTTTATAATATATGAATATTATTGCTACAGTTCTAAAAATAATTAAATTATAAGATATAGGCTAAGACACCTAAAATATACAAAATTCAAAGATATGCATGTATATTAATTTAAAAGGCGGACAATAAAACAATGTATCTCATACTATAAATCACTTAAAGAACATAAACAAGAATTGAGTCTTTCTAAAATGGGCGTTGACATAATAATATTTTATCTTCAGAGCTACCTACAAGAAGACTCGAGGCATCGCCAACGAAACAACTGATCCGCTAAGTATTACATCAATTTATCTAAGATGTTATCAGAGAATATAAAACATAAAACATAACTAGTTCGCAAGATCGCCTACAATGGCGCCCACTTTCACTTGCAAACTCAGTCAAATGCACAGACCAGGTTCAGGGCTCTCACCAATGTCATTGCCGAACGTCAACCTCTGGTTATTATTTACGATTATTTGGCGGTTTTGTGGAGGAATAGGCACACCAGGAGGGCCTTTCGTTTTTAATTTTTCTTATCTGTCTTGTTTTTTTTCAAAATTATTTGTGATTTTTATAGAGCTTTTTTATTTCGATTTACCGACCAAAAGTATTTATTTATTTGGTGATAAAGACATTTAAATGTAAATCAACTTGTTTCATCAATTAAAAAAATATGAAATTTGGGGACCACCCAAACTGCTCATTCCTTTTAATTATTTTAATTGTAAACCTACAGTTTATTTTGATAACTGCTGCAACTGCATTTCGTAATTTCCCTACGGCTCAAATCCGAACGGATTGGTGGCCGATCCACCAACTTCCAAAGCGTATCGGCACCTCATCGGCATATAATTAAGCAATGAAACGATTAGCATATGAACTTGAATAACAGTTATTACATAAGTGAGCTGCGCCCACTAAGTGAGAATCTCGAAAATAGATTTTTGATAAAAGCAATAATTAGTGCGGTTAATACGTTTTTTACGACATTTCGGCATAAATAACAAGGACGTCGTATCAACCAGACGAATTTCCTGAATCAAACAAGGTCATGTCGCAGGCATGCAATTATACCTGAAAACTTATATCAACATGAAAAAAAAAACTTGACTGGAAAAATTCGGTGCGTTCAACTTAAAATGTCGTTAATTATTCAAGCAGTGTTAAATGTCAAAAAGGAGAGGGCCAGTGAATTTTTATACCAACAAGAATGACCAGCAATCCTACCAAACTAAAAGGATCAACAAGATTATCGCAACAAATATAAAAAGAACTTCATAGTTTATTTTTTTCGCTAAACAAAAACCAATTTAATAGGTAATAAAAGTTCATCTAACGGTTTGTATTTACTACAATTCATTAATTTTTTTAATTTTTTTCCAACTGTAAAAACTCCATTTTTGTTGTATTTAAATTCGCAACGCCAAAACCAATTTTAGCACCTTATTACAGCACCAGAAAATTACATCTTGACGAACAAAAAGAACAACTTCGCAACACGCAACTACCATTAAGTTAACTCACTCTTATCTTTTTTGTCATTTAAACCTGAAGCGTTGCCAAATATGCCTTTTTGATAAAAAAAAAATCCCGCCAAATTAGCATCCATTTGTAATTATTTTCTCATCAAAGTGCTTAACATTCCGGCTTGACTGCATAATTGTCAATTTGAATTTTTGGTTTGATTTTTTATTAAAAAAATCGATTAATATTAATGGAAAAATGTTATTAATTATTACAAAAGATGTTATGTGATTATACTGCAAGATTTTGGAATCCGGTTAGATCAATGTCGAATTCTTGGCGGGGTCGCTGGTTCTTACACTGATAGAGCATTACTATTTAAACTGGACGGCTATTAATTGATAATTTATTAGTAGGAAAGTGTAAAGTAGGTAACGTTGTTTTATTTTGTAGCGAAAATTTCTGGCGTCAATGAGGATTTCTTCGTGGTATGGTAAAACCCAACGCTCAACGGAAATTGTTTCATTACTGATTCTTTACGTGTAGTTATTTCAGGATTGTGACAATTATTTTTATTGTCTTCAAATTTGTGATTTATTTCAATAAAAAATATTTTAGTTTATATTTTTATTTTAAAAATTAGCAAAACCTATTTTGTCTAATTTTATAAGCAATAATCTACTAATAATTATCAGATATATAATTCACTTCTAAATATTGTATTAAATTTTCAATTATTTATAGCTAGGAACTAAAAATTTATAGTCTTTTTATTTTTAGAAAATATACAATCTTATATCTATTGAAAGTTTTATACCACACGATCCAGAAAATTTATATCCTAGAATCCTATATGGTTGTGAAAGGCCTAATTCTAAATTTTTGCCTAAATCTAAATTATATAGAAAACAATAAAGTCGTAGTCATCTAGAGGATAAATTTTATTGATCACATGATATATTAAATATTCTGATTTTTTTTTAGTTTTTATATACCTATATGTTGGCACAAATAAAATGAACAAAATAATAGTTGGAAATTTGTTTGCGAATAGATTTTTTGCATTCGAGTTCTAAAATGGTAATTTTACGAACTCAAAACACGCCGCAAAATACCCATTTAGTAGTTAAAGTTGTAATAAAAACAATTTAGCTTTACGAAAACATTTTAAATTAATTAAATCTTTAAATTAAGGGTGAATTTTACTTTATAAAAACAGTATTTTATTGTTAGAATAAGTAAGTTTTCATAAGCAGAAAGTTTTCTGAATGCTTTTTAGGATCCAAAAAAACAGGATATTCAATATTTATATAAAAAGGAAATTCAAAATTTTTAGCATCTGTCGCAAAAATAGTATATAGAAAAGTTATTTCTTTGGATAAGATGTATCACTGGTTAAATTTTTGATCATCAATTTTAATACCCCCAGTATTTGAATGTTACAGTAAACAAAACGTTATTTTGAAATTTGAAAAAAGTAACAATTTAACATTTGTGTGTGCTTTTCTTGTGTCCTACCTTAAAAGCATGGTATTCATTCTACCAATGTTACTTTTGCAATTACATAGAACCTAGATTATTAGCTTTAGTTGTGGTAATTTTAGAAATTTCACTGATTTTACGCAAAACACAACAATTCTTACTGATTTTATGGTTATAATAAAACTAGTTTTTATTTAAGGAAATATTTTTTAAACATATTTAATTATTTAAGTTAATTTTTTAATTGATTGAGAACTACTAACGTCGTCTTGATCTTAATTACAATTCGTTACATTAAATCCTGTTTTAAGTAACTTGATACATAAAAAACTATCTCTGCAAACACGTAGTACACTAAACGAGATGTTTGAAATCGCACGTTAAAAAAAAACTAGAGTAAAATTTGTAGTGAAAGGTTTTTATAGAATAAAAAATTCTTTAATAAAAATAAAAATGTTAAAAAGGGTATCAGAGTGCACACTCTCTGTACTCTTATAATCTTCTATGTCATCTGTATTCTGTGAAGAAGTTTGTAACTCAGGTCTGTAATACTGTACTAATGTTTGCCATTTTTGTACAATTTTGTCTGATCAAGCAAGAAGCGCATAGCCATACTTTTCGAGATATAAATGTGAATTTGTCGGTTTCTCGTAAGATAGTGTTGAGATTTGGTTAAGTCAACTTACAGAAATATAATCTACGAGAACGAGATAATTAATTGCATTTACAGAAGTTATAGTTTAAGCATCCAGAATAATTAGGTAAATGTGATTAAAATTAAGTGAAGTGTGGTGAGTAAGTTGATCAATTATGGTAAAAAATCAAGTAACTAAAACAATATCCTAAAAGACATCGAACAAATTATTATAGTTTTTCTAACAATTAAATTTAGAAAGATATTTAAGTCACTTTAATGTCAACCAAATTTATTTTTTTCAAAAACTGGTACTAAAAAATACCTTAAATGAACATTGGGCTTAATTCAAACCTCCTTAAGATTATATTGTGCTATTTTAATTTTTTTTATCTCTATAGTTTGAGTGTCTTGCAAACATTCATGTATAAAATATGCGTATTAAGTTTAATAAAAATCGAATTATAAGTATCATTGACCACATACGTAACGACGCAGCCTGCAATAAAAGAATGGGCTTATTAAAATTTTAGCCAGTAATCTTCTAGGATTACTTTCTCTTTCGGAAGCGCATCGTTACTTATGTGTGCGATGGTACCTTATTCTTCCCGCTAGGTAATTTCAATTAAAAAAAGTAATAATTTACAATTATTCAACACAATTTACCTTATTTTGATACTAAACGTATAAATGGATACCTCCTGATAAATGGACCAGGCTAATGGGCTGATTTCAAGTTGAGATAATACCGGTAGTATCGCAAATTTTAATACTTTTCCATGACAACAGCGAATCACAACTTCGAATTTGTTTATTTTTCCATGAAAACGAAGATACTACCGGTATTATCTTATACTTGATTGCGGCAAAATGCCCAGCTGAAAATAAAATAAAGCCAACACTTTAAAGTATTAGGTAAAGCAAAAGTATACTTGTTCAAGTTCACCTGAAAAATAAATACAAAATTAATTTCAAATAAAAAGGCATAATTTGTCGTTTCTGATCTTTCTAATAAAAAAATGTCATTCTATTATTTGTTTAAAAAACTATCAATGCTCAACGTTTTGGCAGGCAAAGATACAAAGATAACTCGATAACGAAAGATTTGAACCACTCGTTAGAAATAGAGTATAATCAATATCTTCCTAAAAACATTAACAGCGAAATATACATTGAAGGATTAGAAGGATTGCTTTCTATTCATATATCAGTTTAACAACATCTAAATTAGATATTATTGCCAAATATTGCAAAATTTATTTCCTACATAATATTCAATATCTTCAAACAAAACTAAATGGGTTCTTGATTTTTTTTATTATATTATCATTTTTAACAATACTGTTTTTGCCCCACCTGCAAAATTATATACGACTATATAGAACACTATGACTAGCATTTCTGGTTTTGTTTACATTTTACGAAGTTTATCTAAATGGAACCAGATCACATTTTATTTATTTATTGACTGTCAACACTAATTGATCTATTCCTGAATTCTAAATTTCTTAGTCCTTGATTTAGGAAAATTAAGAACTATTCTCCGAATAGTAATTTATTAAAGGTCAGGATCAACCACGTAATAAAACTAATCCTAGAGTTGATAACAAATCTGTATTCTACATATTATTTTTTAATACAAACTGTAATTAACATGAACCGATTTACTGATTTTAAGTGTCTAAATTCTAAAGAAAATAAGCTATTAAACCGCATATCAAGTTTAATCAGCAAAGACTAATTGGCTTGTAAAAACAAGTTGTTAAGATGACTAAGGAAAGCAAAAAATACAGAAGCTAATAATTATTACTTGACGCTATCATCGGCTATACTTTGTTGCTCATTATTAAAAATAAAAATCTTTGATGGTCTTTATTGATATACAAATATTTATATACAAATAAACAACTTCACTAATCCACTTCTGGTGTCATTTATTTTACTTAATTAAGCCAAAATGAATCAAAATATTTCAAGTAGTTTAAAATTTAATAAGCTTTTAATTTTTTGCCCCATGTGATTGATTTAGCTAATTAAGAAACACGTTTTATTAAGCATTCATGTGTTTTTTTGTCCATTATTTTTCTAAAATAAATATTGAAGGAAAAGACTAAGAATTCTAAATTTAAATAAAATTGAATTTATATAAAAATAAAATTATAGTTGTCGTTTAAGTAGATGCAAATTCATTTATCTTATAAACCTAAACAAAAAGTTTTGACACTACTTGTGGCAACATAAAATAAGAATTTTTTTTGTATAAACTATGCATGAAATAACGGATTAAAATATTTGGTCATTCAAATTTAAAAATAATAATTAATTAAAAAAATAACGGTGATATATTAGTGTCATATAAATTATACACTGTGTTGTTACAATTAGTTGGAAAACCACAGCTCATTAGTTATTGGTTTTAGAGATTAACCAAAACTGGTGTTAAAGTAATTAATTAGAATAACGATTAAAGAATTTACATAAAACTTCCATAAAACCATGAAATTAAGTATCAAGTTTAGGAAAATTTGTCGACTTTGATGATTTACAAATCGGCGAAGTAATAAAAAAAATTACTCACTAGCAGCTTCATTTTCACTAATTGCTTGCGACACAAAACACTTCAGCAAACCAGCAGACTGAGAATATAAGATTTCATTTCTCTGGATTTATACCACGTCCACACCCCACTCGGACAAAATCCGAAATGCAGCAATGGGACTTCTTGTAGGTCAAGATTCAACAATCTATGGATTAGATTTGCAGCTTTTGTAAAACATTAAAAAAATAAGCTAAAAGAAATTAAAAAAATATTTGTTTAAATGCTACAAGGAACCAGTTTTCGGCGTTAATGCATGGATATGTTATTTGCATATTTTACAATCATTGTGATTTTAAAGCCGACTTTGAAATTTATTCAGAAATAATTTGAAATAAATTTTTACAACGTGAGTAGGTACGTACATAGGTACTAGAGCCTAAAATGCAACAATTGCGAATTTAAGATCTGTTTTCACTTAGTATGCGCTTCCGTCAATACAAATACATTTTGACGTGTCTCTATTGTCAACTTTTTTATAAGCCGCATAATTATAAATATTAACAGTTTGAAATAAAATTTCTGAGTAACCTACTGACATTTTTGGCTTTTGTTTATATTTAGTATTATTTTTATTCCGATTGAAAACAGTTAAGATTAATTCACGTATCGCTAAAGATTTTTGCATGGAGGTGAATTTTAAGTAATGACGTCAAAATATTTCAGTAAAGTATACATATACATGAATACATGTACAAGTATATATTTATCCTTAGCATGTTGCTGCGTCCGTACATTGCAAAATCACATACAATGCTGCGTCCACGACTTTACTGCGTCCGTATACGGACGCAGTAAATCTTTTCCACACTAATCGATTCTAAATAACGAGAAAAAGATAAAACCAAAGTTTCAGAGGGACGCCATAAGGTGCATATGATGAAAAAGAACTGAATAATTTAGTTCCCTCAATTTGACCTAGATGGCGCTGCGAATTTTTTAAATATACACCAGATGAATATATTTCTTTTATTATTTAGATGATGCTGCGTCTGTTCTGTATATTTGTTTTCACCATATGCACCTTACCGCGTCCTGTTCACGTGGCAACACTGTTCGTGTGAAGTGCGCGTGTGCACTAAAGATTCGCATAAGGAATTGACTGACTATGTTTATCTTTCGGAGTTGGAAATATTTAAAGAATTATAAGATCAAAGAATTCACTTTAAGTGACTGAAACATTTAATTGGAATATCTTTTAAAAGTAATAAAGGTGTTAAAGTTAAATAAATAATTAAAATTTTCTGTTTATAATTATAATGATTATAATTTTCTGCTCATAATTATAATAATTATAATTTTCTGCAAATTTGCAAAAAACAGATTTTTTTAGAAGTTACAATTTTAAAGGCACTGTAATTAAGATATTAATTAAAATTTATCAGAATTTTGTTATAAAAGTTAGTGTATTAGATAAAAGACAAAATAGCAGTAATTTTTATGTGTACAAACTTTTGAAACACAAGATCGACAGTATTATTTAGATGTCAACCAACGTCATCTCAATTAAAAGCTAGTTTAATAAGAAAGTTATTGGGGTGATTTATAAAAAATTTATAAAAAATTGTAACAACAGCACTTATTGGTAATTTTTTAATTATAAAAATAACTACTGTTTGTGTGCTACAGCATTTTGAATAAATTTTGAGTTGTTTTTGAATTTTTTTTAAAGATATTTGTTGCTTACATTTTTAACAAAACAATTTAAAAAATAGTATTGTAATTTTTTATAAAATCGTAACTTAGGTATGGTCAATTTTGCTGTTTTTATCAAAAAGGTCGCGTTTTATACAAAGATTTTTAATACAAGTTTTCTAAATTATATTTAATCAATAAATTATCAAATTAAAAAATAACAAAAATTCAATATAATTATCTCTGGATATGTTTGTTTTCATGTAAACCAATTTCCTTAATGCCACAATTAATTCGTCGAAAATTGTTGTACTTATGCAAAATAAGTGAAGTTAGACGAAATACACATTCATATTATTATTGCTACTTTTTTACAGCAAAAGTAAGATTAGAACACTGGACCCTTAATTACTTTTAAGGTATGGCATGCAAATTACCAGACAATAAAATTATTTCATTTTTTTTTTAATTTTTAGAGACAACTTTCTTGATCTTTTACTTCCAGAAATACATTTACTAAACTTTTCTTTTATTAAAACTTACTTTTCCCAATGGAATATTTTTTGCTAAAATAATAATTTGTGCAAATTTTTAAAAAATTAAAAATAATTTACTGCAAAGTTGCTATAGAGACTTTAAATACTAATAAATCTGTGAAACGATATTTTGCTGAAAATTTTCATTACTTAAAATAGTTATTTTGGAAAATGTGTACTAAAAAAGTTGTTTGTGTATCAAAGCCGAAAAGTAGATTTTTCAGTTTAGTGTGATTTTAATCACTGAAGCAAAGGCAAAGCTTAAAACAGACAAGACAAAAATAAAACACTTTTTGGTTTACATGGCGTACATATTTTTTTTTATTGTACTTTACAAAAAATTCAAGCCTTGAGTAGGTTAACATTTTAACAATGGTCATTTTTTGACCGCATCTAAATTTAATTTTTGTAAAGACCAACTAAAAATCTTTATTGAAAATGAAATTTTAATAAAATACTGTTTTTTTTACAAAAATATTACAATAGGCCTCAACAACACTTTATTTAAAAACAAAACGGAGAATGCTTAATAAAAATTTGAAACGCAAAACTGCTATTGTTAATGCGCAATACAATAATTCTGAACTGTTCTAAATTATTGCTGTTGGAATCATCTTATTACTTAAAAAATCAAAAAAACATTACCTCCAAGCAGTCGAATATTGTGTTTATGGGTATCTCTCCAAAAACGGTTAAATTTGCTTTGCTAAAAGTAGAGTTAAGTCTAAAAATGTACAAATGAGTAGTTACACGAATTATTTAAAACTAAAAATGTTAAAAAAAACGAAATAATCAAATTATTATACAATATTTAAGGTAACAGTTTAACTTCAATTTAAAGTTATAAACTACACAGTTGTAAATTGTAATATGACTAATATGTCGCTATTTAAAGATAAAAGGCAAAATGTATGGTACTCTCAAAAATTGATGCAGATCGCAAGAAACTTTTGAAAGGATCTAATCTTTTAAAAAGCAATGCATAATTTGAGATTTGTAAGTTGTAATTTTACTTTAAATGCGGTTAAAAAAATAGAAAACTTTATACCTGATTTTCCGGCTTTTTTGTAATTCGCGTGAAGATAAAGCAATATCTTCACTTACATAAATTTACTTAAATAAGCTATTAACAGATTTTATGAGAGATGTTATAAAATTTTTGATAAAAGAAAATGTAGAGAAAAATAGATATCGGAACTGGATACACTGTAACTATAGATAATATTACAAAAAAAAATTATTTTAATTTTTTTTGAGTGTTCGTTTACCAGATTTTGAGTCATTTTCATTGGGAATAATTTTTTTGTTGTACGTAATTTTCAGTTTCATTTTGTTCCTTGTTTTTCGTGTTTTTCGCGTTCGTGTTTTCGTGTTCAGTTTTTGTTCGTTCTTTACATAATGTGACAATTATGCCATTTCTGACAACCAGCATTAACATAAATAACTAGCATTATTGAAAAAAGTTTTCTGAATGCTTTTTAGGCATCAAGAATCATGATAGTCGTTTTATTCAGTTTTAATTCAATATCACTATGAACAAAATGTATCTTAGAAATTTGAAGAAAAAAGTAATAATTCTAAATTATTATGTGCATTTTTGGTTGATTCATATTTCCAAAAATGTAATATTTTATACATTTGTATTTTATACGACCCAAACTTACCACAAAATTGACTTTAGTTGTAATATAGATTTTATAAATTTTACTTATTTTGCACAAAACGCAGTAATTATTACTGATTCGATTGCTACATAAAAAAGTAGTTTCTATAAAAACAAATTGCAGAGTAGTGTTTACATCGAGAAAATTTTTATTAAAAATATTTTAACAAATTTTTTAATTAATTTGATGCTTTAGAAAGCTGTTGCTAAAACTACTCTGACTACACATATACCGGGTGACTCGAGTTTTACCCACACCCCCAAAACTGATATTTTTGATTAAGCAAAAATTTTCAAAATAATTGTAGCTAATATTCTCAAATTTCTATTTTATTTTTTCTCATTCTATAATATAAATTAGCGTTAACGATTTTTGTGTACATGTGTATTTTTTTGATGTAATGCACAAAGTGGGTAATTGAATTTTTGTCGTTTTTGAAATTTTTGTCGCTTGTTTTTAATTAATATTTGAATATTGAAGCACTAACTTTCTCATAATTTATAAAAGTGTCGTAAATTTTATTAAAAAAAAAAATTCAAGAGAAGAAAGGATGTCACTTAAATTTATGACATTTGTCTTAAAAATGGAACACGTCTATTGTGAAGATTGAAAAGCTAAGTTAGCTGGTAACTAATTCCCAGATCACAAATCTATTTCATTCAATTCTTAGGATGTCGCTATTGGATATATTACTACTCCAACTTATCAAGTCATAAATTAGAATAAAATATTTGATACATACTATAAAAATAGATTTTAATCAAAGTCTAACATTTTTTTCAATAATAAATTTTGCAGATTGGTTTTGTTAGATATTTTTGATCAAATTATATAAAAAACAAGACATAAGATTTTTGCTCGAAATTATTTTCCTTTAGATTTATAGGTCAAATAAATTGCTAGAACAATCAACAAATAAGTATACAATTACGGGCGATCTTTAAAATATTATTAATTTTCTAATTTTGACTTAAAAAATATGATTAACAACTTCTAAAACATTGTAACATTTATTTTAAAACAATTACGTCATATATTTTTTGATATTTTAATTTTAGAAATAAATTCTTTTATGGTAATTTTCTTAACAACAAATTGCACTAAAATATAGTGGTTAGATATTTCATGTCACTTTTAACCTCTAGAACTTATGGAACGTTTAACAATTTTAAGTAAATCGGTCTAACTCGGAACAAGTTTTAAGATAAACGCCAAATTGATGCAACTATCAAAAATGCATTTGTTTTTTTAGTTTTCATTATTTTGACATGTAAAAGTTTACCGGAAATATGGCAACGTTGCGGACGCAACAAGTGTTATAAAATGAAAGTAAATATACACGAGGACGCAGTATAGTGCGCACTATGAAAGTCTATATACATGGACGCAATGTCATGCTGATGATGAAAGGACGCAGTATTATACCAATAATGAAAACTTTTGATCTATAAGGTCTATTTTAAAACGGAACCGATATCTGAGATCGCAATTAAAATATTCACCAGGATCTATTTTTAAACTGTGATATATATGGCTCCTTCTGGTGGACGCAGTAACGTGTGTTTCATGAAAGGACGCAGCATTGTGCGAGGGATGTAAATATATACATATATAAAGTATACTTTAGAATTACTTACTTTAAGAAAGCAATAAACTCAAAATAAAACTTTCAATAGTTTCTTTTGGCGATTGGTTTAAGTAAAACATTATCTTTTAAAAAAATATTTAAATAAAATAAAAAATAAATACATTGTTAAATATTCAATCGCATGAAATAGTTATTTAAAATACAAGTGTTAACAATCACCTTCTTTGTGATACGAATGTTACAAAGAACGAGTATCATAATGTAGTAATGATTGTAACACGTATTTTTATACTATTTTTTCTACTGAGCTATTTTAAATATTATTATTTATTATTTTTTTTATCTGACGTCTGCTCTACAAATTTTTTTAATTTTCTAATGAATTTAATCAAAATCAACAAAGTTACTATTGTAATTTACATTGCTGGTAACATAAAAAGTTACCAAAAACAATGCTACAAAATTAAAAAATGCAACACTGTTAGCAGAAAACAGTGCTAAAAAATCTCAATCATAAACGCAAAATAAAAAAATAATATTTTAACCACTACACCAATTAAGTTAATTATTATGCCTTTAATATATTATACGTAATTTAGGCAAAATTACTCTATTTTTAAAATTCATTTATTAAAATTAAACAAAATTTAATATTTGTAAAAGTATTTTTTAAAATTACCTACATTTAAAAAAAAATTGAAAACGTATTTTTGTCTCCACAAAAGCGTAATTTTTTTATTCAGAACTTTCAGAAAAACGTATCTAAAATGATATTCCTTACAAGTAAATAATAATTATTAAAAACTTCTCTTAAAAAAAAAGCAGACCTGGACCATCTATTCCGTAGTGCCAGGGTGAGATGACCCGCAAACTATGGGTGATATGGCCCAAGATTGTATAAACGGTTTTGAGTTGGTATTATTTCTTTTTACACAAAATCTTGCCACATGCGTCTCACGAGCTCAAAAATTTGAAACACTTCTCATGCAACCAGCTATTACGTTTGAAACATTCAATCCAATTGTCTATTTTTCGATCTCTGACTATACTTTACTCCACAACTCGTATTCGACAATATTACCAGAATCTTGTGCTTTAAAATCGGATGAAAGATAGTCTGATGATAAATCATTCATCTTTCTTTTAAAAAAAAACTGCGTTAATTTTTGTTTTATTTGCGTTAAAAATTAGGTATACCTCCTTTTTTATTCGCCTTATTTTCTTCTACATTTGTCACTTTCCTATATTTTCTAAAGAGCTTAAAACAACATGTTTGCTTTGTTTTCTTGTCTGAGTAATAGCAGCAGATGCACTGGGCACAGGATGTATTTTATTCAGCATACTGCCAAGAGTTTCTTCCGTTGGTGTCGTTTTATTGCACACTTTTGTTTTGAACATTATAAATGTTGTAGGTGCAATTGAAATGCAGCTACTTGTGACAGAATATTGTATCTTTTTTCTTCACCTTTTTTACGTCTATTTCTAACATGTTTATCACATAAAAATGCATAATCTGGTATTAATTCTGGATTGAAGAGGCATAAACCTGTTGTTCGAAAACAAGACATTGCATTCTGCACAGTTGCCAACTTTAGCCATGAGTCTCACAAGAAAGTTCTAAATTGTACTTTTGTGATTCTTTAATTTGGATTTTCTTTAAGGTACATACTACACACTTTTGCAAAGTAACAATGCAAACTTTTAAAAAACCCGGTCTAATGGTTAGAGGAATTGTGTTGTATGGCTTGGTAAACACAATAATGGATTATTATTTTCATACGCAAATTCTAACATTTCAACAGAATTGCAATGCGTTAAATGATTGTATAATGTTAAAAGAACATCCCAACAGGTGCTTCAACCAGTTAAAAAATAAATTCGTATTTATGTACGCTGATATTTCATTCAAGTAGATACAATAGAGCCTGGTGACATCTTATTCTGATGTTTTATTTTTTTCCTTAAAGCTACACAAGGGGAAGAAAATAGCCTTTGCATTACAATATGTGATGACTGTTATGGTTTCACCTTTTTCAGTTGATGTTACTGCTGCAACGGTCTTTGCATCTTTTTCTACTATGAACAACTCGAGTTTGTTATTGAGTTGGAGTCCGGTTTCGTCTGTATTGAATATATTACCCGGTTTATTTATTAATCATTTTCGTTTAATGTTTTATCTAGGACCTTAAAATATGATGCTGTATTAGTTCTGTTCATGTCTTGACACCGAGCTAAGTAAAAGCCTTCAGATTTTCGAACACTAAGATCTGGATAGTGTTTCAAAAACATTTTATATCCAGTCATATTCTGCTAACTTTTTTTTTTGTTAAAAGTGTGTTTCAATTGTTGGGCTAAGCTAAACTTTTTTATGAGCATCTTTAATTTTGCTTCAGTTTCTGTACTTGATGGTGCTAACAAGATGGTGCTAACGGTTTCTTTAGCAAGGAAGGTAGGAGGAGGTATATTAAATTTTCTCTCACCCCTATAATTCTAGCTTGAATGACTTCGACATCTGAAATAAGCGGCTGTTTACTCCAACTTCTTCTTTGACTGTTATTTTTTCTTTGGTATTTAGTAAGCATTTCTGAAAATAAAAAAATATATAGGCACGAATAAGTGAGGCATATTTCTCATATATAATTGAACCGTCTCTTCCATTCGTGCGAGAGTTTGATCCAAAAACAGTGACTTTTAAATAAAACAAATATTTCCGTCCCTGACGATGTTCTAATAAAAAACGAAACTAGTTAGCCTAAAACATTTGTTTTATTTAGAAGTCACTGTTTTTTAACCAAACTTGACATCAGCATTTTAATAATTAATTGCTATTTTGGTATTATGTTACCTTATGTCTTATAGAATATTTTTAGTGCTTATTAAATTCATACAAAATAATACTATTGAAATAAATCAAAGAACCACCACCTGCTGAATTAGGATTGAAAATTAAAATTTACTATAACTTGACATTGAAACTTTTTTTCTAAACTGTTAAATTTGACGTGATTCTGTTAGAAGTAGAAAAAAGCTGAAAATCTAAATTTTAAAGTAAAACAAGATTAAAATAACACAAAGACTCAAAAATTTGTTAAATCATAAACTGCAAGTAGTTTTATATACGTAAAGCTGCTAGGTTCTAATAAAAAAACAAGATGCAATAAAAACAAAAATAAACTCTACGTTATTCTCTGTCCATATTTTGAAACGACCTTTCGATTCTTTAAGTGGTTTATTGTAGGTTTAATGGGGGTTGTCGTAAAAGCGGTAAGCAACCCATCCTCACTAATCCCCAGGTACAAGTCTTGAACAAAATTATTAAACAGAGCCGCATTTTCAATTTTGCTACCCCTATTAAGATAGAGTGGTTGAACCAAACGTTTCTCTCAGTATTGATTTAATTTTTACCTAAAATTCAAAGGCAAGACTAAAATTAATTATAATGTTATTGGTATGGTAATTTCTAAAGAAAAGTTTGTTTAAATAAAAATAATCGTCGAATGTACTTTATATAGGTAGTCTTTTAAATATTAACAACTAGCGAACGCCCAACGTACATTTTTTTGCCACTGCAAAAAAATCTGCAAAGTATTTTAAAAAAAGTGTTAAAAAAAGATTTACAAAATATTTTTGTTTGCCATAGCTAATATAAAAAGTTATACCGCACCGGGATTCTGTTGAGGCATCACACCCTATCAAGTCAAAAAGGATAATCTCCCATAATTGTTATTAAAAATTTAGAAAAATATTGGTGACAGAATTACCAATAGGATACAACAAAACAGGTATGGGTCACAGATTAAAATACTTACTGTTGCCGAGATTACCTGTCCCTCCACAGGCACTCGAAAAGTAAATAAAATTTTCCTGAAATTTTATTAACTTATTTACCACTTCAAATTCTAGGTATACAAAAGTACCTAGTTTTATTATTTAACTTCAGTTCTGATTTGGCTTCTGTAAGAGTTGAGTGTAATTGTCAGTGAACTAAAAATGTGGAGACCGTGGTGCTCTGAAGAAAATAATTCAGTTCTTCAAAATGAAAACAGAAATGAAACGGAAGCGTCTTTTAGTCAACATGGTAAAGAAGCTGGCTCAGAGAAAAAAAAACGCAACTTTTTGTCAACTGATGCGAAGAAGATGATTACAAATGTATACCAGACATTGAAAGAAGACAATATCATTCCTTCTGACCAAATATTAAAGGAAACTGCGCGACTTACCAAAACTTCCTATTCATCAGTTTGGAATATTATCAATAATGGGGTATCATTAAGAAAAATCAGAAATGACCGAGGTATTCCTAAAAAATTGGACGAGGAAAACCATGCACACCTAGTAAGAGGAATTATATATGATTCATATAAAGAAAATTTTGTACCTACGTTAAGAACAGTACAAGAAAAAATTTCTGAAATGGCAGGTGTTTCTGTGTGTCGGGAGACTGTAAGAAAATTTTTAATAAAAATTGGATTTAATCAAAAAACATTAAATAAAAGAAGCGTGTTAATGGAAAGTCGCGTTATCAGCGAATGGCGTTACAGGTATCTATCTGAAGTGAAAAAAGGGCGCGATGATGGTAAACTTTTAATTTATTTGGATGAAACATGGTTTCATTCTTACGACACAGTAAAAAAGGGTTGGGTTGATAAATCAAACAAATGTACCTTAGATATACCGCCAGGAAAAGGACACCGTATTATTATTCTTCATGCCGGATCGGAACATGGATGGGTAAACAACGGCTTATTGTTAAGTGCCAAAAATATAAAACACTCAGCCTTAGATTATCATGATGACATGTCGGGAGAAATGTTTATGAATTAGTTTCGCAAAAAATTACTTCCAAATTTACCCAAAAACAGCATCATTATAATGGACAACGCTAGTTATCATTCAGTTCAAACAGAAAAAATACCTAACTCAAATAGTCGTAAAATGGAAATAATGGAATTTTTGGAAAAAAATGAGTTATTTTATGAAGAAAACTATACAAAAAAGCAGCTTCTAGAAGTTTTGAAATCCAAACATTTTGAAAAACAGTATGAAGCCGATACAGAAGCTGCGAAAGCCGGGTTTCAAGTTGTTCATCTTCCGCCTTATCATTGCGTTTTCAACCCAATAGAAATGATATGGGCGCAGTTGAAAGAGAATCTCAGAAGAAATAATAAACATCCAAAATTTAATGGAAGAACAGTGGAATTAATCAAAGAAGAAGTAGCTAAAATCACTGCAACAAACTGGGCTAATTGTCAGCGACATGTAATTAAAATAGAAGACAGCTACCGGGCAAAACAGGTTAAAGACTTAATTATTAATTTGGATAACGACGACGACCACAGCGATGACAGTGACGATGGCCTGTGCAACAGTGATTGTGACCATAATTAGTTTTTCCACTGCATTATTTATATATATATATAACCAGGTATAGTACATATAACTAAGTAATGTAATGGTGAATTAATTAATTATGTACGTAAGGTAATTAATAATAATCAAAAATTACTATTTTAAGAAATACAAGTTTTTACCATAACCTGTGTTTGAGAGTTTCATTTATGTAGTTTTATTGTAAAAATCTGAATACGGACCTGAAACCTCAACCCTCGAGAGTAGGTAAATAATCCTCTAATAATGAGACTGTCGTAAACGACCCAAAATGTTAACTAGTGATTTAAGAGGCCTCCATAGTTTCGCTCGACCTTGAAATTTCTCTAGTTGAGCTGATCTGTCAAGCACTGAACCCCTGCGGTAAAGTTGTTGACCACCCTCCGCAAGTAATTTATTACCCGTTATTTATGACAGTGACAGGGTCTGCACTCACTTTGAGGCTTGCTTTGATGTTTGGTACTTTGAGAAAGATTCGACATTGTATTCTGTATTTTCAATTTAATTTTATTAAAATAATGTAAAATGAAATAAACATTCAGATTATAAAATTTTATTACAAAATAATAATAATTTATATATATTTTACATTATAAAAAAATATTCCGAATAGACATATTTCGAGTTTTTCGCGGATCAACCAGTTCCGGCAACAAACATTTTTTATAAAAATTTTCCAAAAATTTTTTCATTTTATTTTCCCAAAAAGTATCATCTTTTTTTATTTCTTCAATTTTTATTTTTTGAGGGCCAGTCCATACTCCCAAAAAGAAGTTTAAACAAATAGAATCCATGAGGACATTTGACATTTTGTTATTAATAGTGTCCGTAAAATCTGTACTAATATGAAATAAAAATATATAAAGTAACCGCCACAAAATATTT
This sequence comes from Tribolium confusum, assembly GCA_029207805.1. Classification (NCBI taxonomy): domain Eukaryota; kingdom Metazoa; phylum Arthropoda; class Insecta; order Coleoptera; family Tenebrionidae; genus Tribolium; species Tribolium confusum. The sequence goes on from JALGAY010000004.1 coordinate 26,366,817, forward strand.
TTTTTACTTTTTCATCACCTATATTTTTTCCATCGATTTGTAGCAAACAAAAATTGTCGTTTAAAAAAATCACCTGCCTAGAATAATGGTGTGATAACTCTATTTCTTTCTAAAATTGAGATTTTTATTTCATTACCTACTGTCTAATTCCATTTTTACGATATAATCAAATATTTTAATCAATTCCTAACAATTGTGCCGCTCCAATATAATACAGATTTGCACAATAACTACAAACTTTGAGCTTTCCCATCTTAAAACTCGTGGGATTTATTTCGTTATAGTACTGAACATATAGTACTCAAATATATGGGTTGTTTTTAATCCAATAATGTTTTCCATGTGCAATTTATTATTTTTGCTGCGACAAACATCGATTACGTTTTCCCATAGAAAACATTTTTTTATATCATTAAATATCAAAAATTTATTGCTTGTATAAGAGAAATAATTTATAATGGTTTTGAAGAAAAAACATTGCTGTTGTCAAAAATTTATTTTAAAAAATATTTAAAAAAATTTGCTGACCCACTTTTACGTTTGCAAGCAAGATGGATTAATAAAACAAGAAGGTCTAAAAGACCAAGTAAATTTCTCCAGATTGACCAAGTGGAATTTAAAAATTTATTTCTAATACATATTATCAAAATTTGTAACGTATTGATAAGATGAATACTAAAATGCAGTTTGAGACAAAATTTACTTTCTTTTGTGAAAGTGGTTTTAAACCTCGACAAGAGTTTACTTGTCCCTTCTAAGAATCTAAAATCTTATAAGCAAATTACAAAAGTATTATTTTCTTTGTCTTTTGTAAGCAGGTAACTCACAAGTATCTTGTAAAAATAGTTTGTAAAAACATATGAAGATTTATTAGATTAAACTGTTTTACTAAACACTATTTTTTTTTAGATTATAATCTAATCAATAATTGCTCTTTCATACACAAAAGCTGGTATTTAAAAAGATTATTTCAAGTTATTTAACAGGTACAGAACGGTCGGTACGAGTAGTGTCATAAAGTAATTATAAGGGTTTCGTTGCGGTTGGGGTCTTTAACTTGTAACTGCAGGGTTGTAAATTATAGATTTTCAGACGAATTTTAAGAGGCCTCTATACCTTACGCTCTTATGGAACATTCAATGTATTATTTTGCCACTCTAAATCCAGTACTAATTAACGTATTTTAATCAAATCAACATCATTAGAAAAAACAAACATTTATCTAGAATCTTATCGAACAGAATTAAAAAAAATTGTTTCTAAAACCATTACAAATTAATTTAAATTTGGCATAAATGTAAGATTCTCACCAAACTCTATTATTTCAAAACTGAAAAGAATTTACGGATTTACCTGGGTCAAATTTTAGAAAGTGTACTTTTAAGAAGATAGCTTCAAGTCCGAGAAAAATATATTAATAAGTAATAAAGCTATTGTGGCATAATGATTTCGGACTTAAAATTCGTCTGAAAATCTATAATTTACAACCCTGCAGTTACAAGTTAAAGACCCCAACCGCAACGAAACTCTTATAATTACTTTATGACACTACCCGTACCGACCGTTCTGTACCTGTTAAATAACTTGAAATAATCTTTTTAAATACCAGCTTTTGTGTATGAAAGAGCAATTATTGATTAGATTATAATTTAAAAAAAATAGTGTTTAGTAAAACAGTTTTAATCTAATAAATCTTCATATGTTTTTACAAATTATTTTTACAAGATACTTGTGAGCTACCTGCTTACAAAAGACAAAGAAAATAATACTTTTGTAATTTGCTTATAAGATTTTAGATTCTTAGAAAGGACAAGTAAACTCTTGTCGAGGTTTAAAACCACTTTCACAAAAGAAAGTAAATTTTGTCTCAAACTGCATTTTAGTATTCATCTCATCAATACGTTACAAATTTTGATAATATGTATTAGAAATAAATTTTTAAATTCCACTTGGTCAATCTGGAGAAATTTACTGGTCTTTTAGACCTTCTTGTTTTATTAATCCATCTTGCTTGCAAACGTAAAAGTGGGTCAGCAAATTTTTTTTGACAACAGCAATGTTTTTTGTTCAAAACCATTATAATTTATTTCTCTTATACAAGCAATAAATTTTTGATATTTAATGGTTTCAAAAAAATTTTTCTATGGGAAAACGTAATCGATGTTTGTCGCAGCAAAAATAATAAATTGCACATGGAAAACATTATTGGATTAAAAACAACCCATATATTTGAGGTGTTCAGTACTATAACGAAATAAATCCATTTAAGGAGTTTTAAGATGGGAAAGCTCAAAGTTTGTAGTTATTGTGCAAATCTGTATTATGTTGGAACGGCACAATTTTTAGGAATTGATTAAAATATTTGATTATATCGTAAAAATGAAATTAGACACTAATGAAATAAAAACCTCAATTTTAGAAAGAAATAGAGTTATCACACCATTATCAAATGAATTTTTTGAAAAAATTTTGAATATTTGCAGTATTCTTGCAAATCATTCTCGGAGCTTACTTTATGACATGAACAGCAACACCGTTGAACAATATAATTCAATTGTTGCTAAATTTGTTGGTGGTAAGCGAATTAATTTTGCTTTGGCGAATGCATACGAAATGCGATGTGCGGCGGCTGTTGTAAGTTGGAACACAAAAATGGGACATACCGAATTTTCCAAGAATAAATCAAGAATTCTTCGCCGAATGGAAATCCGACGTATTCACAAAAACCGACGCCAAAAAATAAGGCGCGTAACAAAAAAAAAATTACAATAAAACGTTGGAAATTAAAAGATGTAATGAGAATGCTGATTACGGTGAATCATGCCAGAAACCAGATCTTCCCATTGATGTTTATAGAGAACAAGAAGTGGAATTTTTAAAAAAATTAACAAGAACAAGAGAGGAAATACGTATCTTGGAAAAAGAAACTCGTTTTCAATGCTCTAATGGAAAGTGGATGGAGGAGCGGCGAAAACTATTAACCGCATCGAATTTTGCAAAAATTTGTAAACGGAGGAAAAATTCGAACTCTACCAAACTTGTCAACAATTTATTGTATGGAATTATAAATTTAAAAGTCGAATCACTAAACCACGGAAAAAAATTTGAAGATATTGCAAGAAGGGAAGTAGAAAATATAATAGGATGCAAAATTGAGCCATGCGGTTTATTTGTAGATGTTGATGATTTTTTTTTGGGTGCTTCACCCGACGGTGTGATCGATCAAGACATTCTAGTAGAAATAAAATGTCCGTATACAGCGTTCAAACTAGGACTTACACCAGAAGAGGGAATACGACAGAAAAAAATTACATTTTGGCATGAAAAAAATGGAAATTTTGTAATTAATTGCAGACATGATTGGTATTACCAAATACAGGGCCAGTTGCATATTGTCCAGAAACAAGTGTGTATTTTGGGAGTATGGACTGGCCCACAAAAAATAAAAATTGAAAAAATAAAAAAAGATGATACTTTTTGGAAAAATAAAATGAAAAAATTTTTGGAAAATTTTTATAAAAAATGTTTGTTGCCGGAACTGGTTGATCCGCGAAAAACTCGAAATATGTCTATTCGGGATATTTTTTTATAATGTAAAATATATATAAATTATTATTATTTTGTAATAAATTTTTATAATTTGAATGTTTATTTCATTTTACATTATTTTAATAAAATTAAATTGAAAATACAGAATAGAATGTCGAATCTTTCTCAAAGTACCAAACATCAAACCATGCCTCAAAGTGAGTGCAGACCCTGTCACTGTCATAAATAACAGGTAATAAATTACTTGCGGAGGGTGGTCGACAACTTTACCGCAGGGGTTCAGTGGTTGACAGATCAGCTCAACTAGAGAAATTTCAAGGTCGAGCGAACTATGGAGGCCTCTTAAGTCCGAAATCATTATGCCACAATAGCTTTATTATTTATTAATATATTTTTCTCGGACTTGAAGCTATCTTCTTAAAAGTACACTTTCTAAAATTTGACCCCGGTAAATCCGTAAATTCTTTTCAGTTTTGAAATAATAGAGTTTGGTGAAAATCTTACATTTATGCCAAATTTAAATTAATTTGTAATGCTTTTAGAAACAATTTTTTTAAATTCTGTTCGATAAGATTCTATATAAATGTTTGTTTTTTCTAATGATGTTGATTTGATTAAAATACGTTAATTAGTACTGGATTTAGAGTGGCAAAATAATACATTGAATGTTCCATAAGAGCGTAAGGTATAGAGGCCTCTTAAAAGTCGTTTTAAAATATCGAGTGTTTAGATATTTGGCCATAGCATAGGAGAAAAATTATCAAAAGTTCGCCGGATTCTTATAAAGATATACAGGTTTGAAACTGCAGACTTTGCATCAATTTATTTTTATATAAAAACAATGATTGTTGACGTTTATTTTTATTTATTATTGGTAATATTATGTGTAATAACAATCAGAAAGAACTGGAAAAGTTGCTTTAATAGGGAGTAAAAAAATATTCAGTTTACTAAAATTTTGGTCAAAACCAACGGCAACAACATTTGAGGTACCAAAACTCTAATGCAAAATGTATAAAAGAATGAGGCATTAAAGGTAGAGAAATAGATTATTCTTCGCATATTAAAAATCACATCGGTTTTTTCGTTGTTGGTATACGATACCATTTTTAACTAATGTCAAAGCATTGTCAAAGTAACATAAGATAACAATTAAATTACAAATGCAAATTGTAATTAAAAGTAGATCAAGATGTAAATGAAATTTGTTTTTTTTTTTTGGTTGTATCGCTAAAAAATTGAGCTTATTATTTTATCTGAATCAAGCTGTATATAAAACTGTAACAAAAATTAAAAAAATCGCTGGCGAGAAAAATACTAGATCCAAAATTGTAGCTTGTGTGGCAGATACTTTTTCCGTAAGTTCAATATTAACACGAAAGTTAAAATTGTCTTTTGTAATTATGTAGGTATCGATTCCAGAAATTTACAAAATTATGAACGAAGGGTTAGAAAATGTAAAACCAACAGTTGACGGGGGAGATTTAAAAAAAACATTGAGATTTCATTTTTAAGATAAACTTGCAAAAAAATTTGGGATTATCAAAAAAAAAATTTTATGCTAGACGATCTAGTTATTTATGCGAAAAACGATTTGGAATTTACTGGCGGGCGAACAACTACAAAATTTTTAGATTCATGTGCTATAAATACAAAATTGTTAATAACCGCAAACTACTTTGTGAACAAAAGTATAATCTTACCTCTTAAAATCAAGTTTTTAAGAAAATATTTGCAATACAAGGAACGAGACGTTACTTTTATTTAGATTTTTTTTTAGATTTTTAGATATTTAGATGAAACCTGGATTTATAGAAGCAAGTTATACAATGTTGTTATACAATGTTGTTAGACAATGCTATTAGACAATGAACAAATAAATTTGAAGACAAACATACATTACCTATTAAAAAACAACCAGAAAAACGATATACGATTTTACATGCAGGTCCGAAAATTGGTTTTTTTAGATGAATGTAGTTTGCTTTTAGACTTTAATAACAATGACTTATTAGATTATTACAAAACCATAGATAGATAACTTTTTAAGACTTGGACATTGAATCAGCTGATTCTTGCACTAGCTAAAATTCAAGGTAAACCTTATTTTTTTGACTCTGTCCGGTGAGATCATAAAAGGGGTGGTATAGTTCGTCTCACCATCTTATCCCTATCTGTAATAAAATTATTAGAGTATGCCTCAATTTTCGACGTATAGCTTCGTAAGAAATTGTCATTTTACCAAACACAAACAAAACATTTAAATAACAAAAATATTGTAATTTTGGAAACTACATTGCAGAAATCTTTGCTGCTGCAACAGAATTGGATACAAGAAATTATACTCTTATACTCAAAATTTTAATTTCTTAGGTAGTGAATTACGCTGAAGTCATTGACTGCGCTACCATCTGATTTGCTTTCGAGTTTCTAATGGTACCGTAGAAGCTCTGTCTTTTCGTCGCGTTAAGCTGAAAAAAGATAAAATGTGTGACATGATTAATACGATACGTTTTGTGTTCATTGCATTTTAGGCCATGATGTAGAAAGAGATAGCAGTAAGAACGTGAATCTTTACGTGCGTTGAAGGTTTTATTACAGATGAGGATAAGACCGTGAGACGTACTATAACGTTTAACACGTGTTGGGTAAAAGTGCGGAACATGATTTTACGTAAGCGGAAAAATACAGTTCGAAGAAATGCGCTTTCAAGTAACATTTGCGAAAATTGTTAGCCGCTCTTCAAAGATGCCGTACCGTCGTCTGTTATTGGTTGTGTTGTTCTCATGACCCCTAATACACTTATATGTAAGGTTCATTCTTAACTCGGTTGAGTGAGTGGGATTTTCAGGTTCACATTCAAACTGGGAAAAACCTGTGGTCCCAAACTGTTTTGTTTGTCTATGGTAAAATGCATAGAGCACATTGAAATGTTTTAGAACTACTGATCTAGCCGAGCCTAAATGTTTACTTTGAGACGCCACCCACATTAACTGATTTAAGAACGACCCTTATTTACAAGTGCGTTAGAAGTCTTGAAACAACACAACTAACAAACAATTTATACCAATTCGGTACCTACGTATTTCTACAGAACATGTGTTAAGCCCTTTATGATCGCACCGGACAGAGTCAAAAAAATAAGGTTTAAATGCGATAACGCACCCTACCATTCAATGCTTGTTAATAAACCACTACCATTTGCATCTAGAAGAAATGAGTTGCAAAATTGGCTGGTTTAACATAACATATAATTTGACCCACATATGAATAAAACGCAGTTGTTTTACCTAATCAAAACTTTTGACCCAAGAGATATAAAATATGTTATAGATGAAGTTTTAAAAGTACCTAGTCATGACGTTCTTAGATTGCTTCTATAGCACTGCCAATACAACCTTATAGAATTGGCTTGAGGACAAACCAAGACTTATGGTAACAAAAACATCGACTCTATAAAAGATATTGACAAAGTTTAAAAATAATGGCGTGAAGGACTACAAAAATGTACACACCAGATTGGGCAAAATAATGTTAAGTACTGTGAAAAAATCATATCAAAATATTGGCAAAATTATTAGGAAATTTCAGCATCAAAGATATACCGCCTATTATTATAAATTTGGCAGAAGATTTGGACTCAGAACTTACAAGTAGTGACAGTGACGAGGACTAGTAAATTTAAGATACGGTGTAGTAGACACTGATGACAAATGTGCTTTTATATTTCATGTTTGTTGCTTTCATCTAGAACTTTTCTCTCTTCAGTTCAATTTCATTAAGTTTATCTCATGAGCATCTTTTAACTAACCGAAAGAAGAAAGAATTTTGAAAAATTTATCCACACACAAAAGTATAATTTAGGTTACTATAACTACAATATTTATAATAATAATAATACAATATAAATATAAAAATTTGATACTCACTCACTTGTAATAATACCACATTAAAAAAGAAACATTAAAATTCACTACCTCCATCGGTCAAATTCTTAAACGGTACACTAAGTAAATGATAAAATACAAATATTTATTTAAAACTGAGAGTAGGGCTATTTCCGCAAACGGGTAGTGTTAATGAATTTAAAATTTGATATTTACGATTTTTATCCTCAATTATGTAGGTTTTAGTTTAATTATAACCACATTAAAGATTAATTATTCAGTGATTTAATTAATGTCCCCACGCACTAATTTTACATTCTTTTAGGTTTTCTTGCTTCAGCAAAACTTTCGTATTTTTTTAGCAGCACAAAAAATAAGCAAGATTAATGACTTTTGCTAGCATAAAAATAGTTTTTAAATTAAGTAGGTATTTTTTGTTTAAATAAACATTCAGATCAACATTTTACCCATATTGTGACACCTTGAATACATTATTAATTAACGAGTTGCTCCTGGTAATGCATAAAATTACACTTCCTTGCAGATACCCAACGATTTGTGTCTTAATTTCTGAGATATGAGTTATTATGTTGTAGTAATACAAATACTACCGACAAAGTCTGACAAAATGATGAATAGTTTAATATCACCCCGTGAAATAAAAATTCCTATTAGCATTTTATTAACTGAATTTATAAATTAAATTCCATTTTACAAGTGAATGTAATTATGCATTACCGTGATCACTAAGGACCGATTATTTCGAGTTGGAAAAATTAAAATTACTATTTTTAGTTTTTTTTTGTAGATTATTTGTTTTCAACATTATTTTCGGCGACGTTGTCAACAAATAAATATTAGCATATCTTTATTATAAATTTATAATTTTAATAGATTTCAAACTAAATTTCTTTTTTAAATTTTTTTTTTATTATTTTGTTTTAACCTAATCAGCATTGTTGCTTACTTTGTATACACTTTTACAATTTTAACAAGCAATAAAAGCAAAATGAATTTAATCTGGATAGGTACTGCCTTATTAGTGTCTATTCTCCGAAATTTGTTGCTCTGTCTGAGATATTTGTGATACATTTGCTTTTAAAGACGGTGAGATAATCTTCTCTCAGTGATTTATTTACTGTTATTTTATTTCACTTTTAGTTATCTACTTGGTCACAATTGCTTTTGAAATATTTTTTTTGGTATCTGAATTGACAATTAAGCATTAATAGTAAAAATGTGAGTTACTAGTTGTAATTAAGAATATGTTAAATAAGTAAATATAGTGGTGAACAATTATTAAGATTTGCCTTAAAATTTTAACAAAGTTTCTAGTCTTGATTTTAATTCAAATTGATTAATCGAGCCAATTTTTTTTCGGTAGCTTATTTCTTTTACTTGAAAGTGTTTAGTTGAGTGTTTTCTGAAATTTTGTAACTTAACAAATACAGGGAGTTCTGGATGGGCACTGCCAAGAATGAAAAGTTTAGACTGCTCTCATTTTATCAAAAGTTTTATCAAAAGTTGTTGAAAAAATGATTAATAGGTTCTAGAAAGGCTTTAGGAATGGTTTTGCACATTTTAGACTAGGTTCATTTATTAAAACGAAGGTTTAAAAAACTGTTCTTTTGCTCTATGAGCAATAGCTCTGTTAATTGATGTCAATTTTATGGATTTTTTGGCTTACTCTAAAGGTAGAAGTTTAAACTTGAATTCCGGAAAGTATGTAGACATATCGCTAATATTTCGGATAACAGAGAGCTTCCAAAAAATGACCAACTTTTCACGCGCTTTTAATTTTTAGTTGGTAAAAAAAAATAAGTACAAATTTAAAGTGTATTTAGAAACGTAACTCATTTTCTGTATTCTAAAATTTTTGTACCATTGGTTTACTTAATAAAAATTTGTGGTTAGATTAGGTTTTTGAAGACATTTTTTGGAGAAAGATTAACGGTAATTTTTTTAATTGAACTTGTAATTTTTTAAATTGTTTTGAGACCCAACAAAAAAATTTCAAAAATTTGTTTTTAGAAAAAGACACCAGACAAAAATTAACACACACAATACATAATTCATGTAGTACCTAAGTCTACTTTTATTGAAAATAAAAAAAAATAAGAAAACTTAATTTAATCACCTATAAATTTTATTTATTTTTTTAACAGTAATTATGCATAATTTACGTTATTTATTATAATTTAAAAGAGATGAACCACCGCATTTGTGTTGATAGAAGATATTGACAGAAGCGCAAATGCTGCTAAAATTTTTCTAAACAACTCTTGCTTTCAAAAATATTAATATTTAAAAATAACACAAATAGACAATGCCGCCGTGTATGTTTTTAGTACAGCTTGTATGTAAAGTAATATAATGTGCTGTTGGCAATTTGACGTGGCAAAAACAGCTAATATTTGCCTTGAATATTTTTTTTAAGTTTAATGTAGATATTAATAAAATCATAAAATTACATTATTTCAAGGATCTATCAAATCAGGCAGCTTTATATTTTTATAAATTACTTGACTTGACTTGAATATCAAGCTTTTTAAATATTTATGACTTGACTTGGTTTTATGCCATTACTCTTTGACTTGATCCCAAGTAATTTAAAGCTACTTGATATTACTTGATGGCGCATGGCGAAACTAACAAACGGATTGATTCTGGGTAATCAGTAATCACACAAAAAAGACCATTAAAATCCGCACCAGGAACAATTCATAGACCAGGACCGGATTACTTAATAATAGGTTGTAGCCTAGAGGAGCCAGCAAAAATGGATCGCCAAAAAAATGGGGCGCAAACTCAAATTTTTATGAACGTTTCCAAAATTCATGACTTAACTTAAAATACTATTAAAATTAGTACGCATTGGAATTCGAATGCAAATATTTCCTAAATGCTTAGAGTAATCCATTAACTATATCTTTTTTGTAGAACGTTTAATGTTCTACAAAACTATATGTTGCGCATTTTATAATACAACGCCCCAAAAAAAGATTTTCATCTAGTCGCCTGTGAATTTCCCATGTAAAATAAAACATGCCGCTTTAGCAAATAGGGGTAACGAGTAAACCTAGTAATGTCACTAAGGTTGTAACAAGAAAAATGAAAAACCCCATATATTCGGTCTCTCTACAAGCGGCAATTTTTAAAGAAAAAGTTTTCCTGCTTTGAATGTTCATTAAAGGTCAAAGTCCCCTTGCCAAACTTCAAATCTGAATTGACATTTGATTGATAGGTGACAGAATAAATTAGTTCAAACTTAAAGAGTAGAGCGGCACAAAGAAATTAACATGTAAAATAATTTCAAAGGTTACTAGATGAAAATCTTTTTTTGGGACGGTGTATTTATTTATATACAAGTTATAAAATTAAGAAGTAAAAAAGAAATTTTGATTAGAATTTTTTTTTAAATTCTTTAAACTTTGATTTCCGATATCCTCAAAAGGGTAAGAGTTATGAAAAAATTGTAAAATATATTTTTTGTAAAGCGTTAAATTTCTTACAAAAAAAAAAAATAAATATTTTTTTTATACGATTAAGTAATGACGAGATATAGATTATGCCATATAGAAGCAAAGACAAAATAGAAAACTAAGTTAAAAAAAACTTTCTTATTAAAATTGAGCTTATCTTTTGAGAACATTTTTTTAAAGAGTTTATGAACTAATTCTTTAGTGTTGAAAGTTAAAAAAAAAGTCGATTTTTCTGGCCTACCTTATAGACACAGTTCTAGCTATAATATAAACCTATCAATAAAGCGTAAAAAAATAATTGGGATTTATTTATTAACGCTTAGGTACACACATTTGGCATGTAATAATTATAACAAAGTTTTAAAAAAATAATGTTGTATTTTCCTCATAAGTCATGTGAGTTCAATACTTGTGTTTTCTTTTTTTAAGTGTAAATCATATAAAATACTTTAAATAATTATCTTTACATCAGAGATTTTATTATTTTTGAGTAAAAAGTTTTATATTGTACTTATAATTGGAAATTTGTTACTTGGTATTTCTCTGAAATCAGTTTAATGCCGAGTTTTGTTTCTGTTGTAATTAGTGTTGTAAGCAGTGTAATCTGACCTTTCGATCTCTTACAAACATCTAAAAATTCTCGTATTTGGCGGAGTGGATTTTGTAAAAGAAAATGTTTTTAAATTATTACTGTAAATTGTTATTCAAAATTAGAGTAACTGCTTTACGGATAGAGAAAATATAAAAATTGAAAATGAATTTTGAAAATTCTGTTACTTGTCAAATTATATATATATATATATATATATATATATATATATATATATATATATATATATATATACATTATATATATATAATTTCATTTTCAATTTTTATATTTTCTCTATCCGTAAAGCAGTTACTTTAATTAAAAAAAATACAAAATAAAAATACAAATAAAGTATAAATACAAAAATTACAATTTTTTTTATAACTTTGCTTAATCGTTTTTCTTATGAAATAATGGCTTTTGCTTTTCTAATGAAAAATGAAATAAAACTACTTGACATTTTACCATTTGACTTGACTTTATATTCGGCTGCTAATACTTTACTTGAATTTGACTTGACATCTAACCAAATTGCTTGAATATCAAGTCAAGTCGTGAATCTCTACACTATTTGTTTAAAAAAGCTTTTATTCAAATTATTATTATTATTATTACTCAAATAATTCAATAATTTAAAAAAAAAAGATTGTTAATTTTACGTTTTTTGAATTTAATTAATATTTTTTTATTTGAAGTGAAAAATAAAACATTTTATGCACCCAAGACTTTTTTTATAAATTTTGTTTTTATTGGAAGGTATCATCTTTACAATAAATATGTATAAATATGGATTATCACGTTTAATATGTATATTGATTTATGATTTAATTATTTGAAAAAGCAAATTATTAGAGGATCAGTTTTATTAAAAGCAAAGATATTAGACTAAGATAAATATATAGTAAAATAATCATAATAGAAGAAGCTAAGAGAATGGTTATTTGGCTGAAACAAATTAAACTTGTGCTACCCACTCTAATAGTGAGGAAGGTTTTTTTGCAATATTTGTTTGTCTATAGTGATTTAGGCGTCATCTACCACTAATTGTTTTAACCTTATAAATTTTTAGACTGACTATACTATTAGGTTTGCTGAATTTTTATTACTTTTTTGATTAGAACAGATAATTTTTTTTTTGAATGCTTACTCGACGTTTCACTTCTAAAAATAAAAAATTTAAAACAAATATTCCCTTTTTTAAAATAAAAAATTATAAAACAATTTTTTTATTTTAGAATTGAGTGACCACTTATTAGACTGCAAGATTATTAATAGACTAAAATTTGTTTTAAAATATCAATATATTATTTAATGTAACTTATTTGAACATAACATTTTAAGCAACATATATACAGTAAAATGTAAAAAAATAGAAATTGTTTTAAATATTAATTAGAAACAATAAATTTAATTTGACTAAATTATTATTTTTGTTTTGTTTTGCTTTATCTAAATGTTTAAATAAATAACATTATTTTTTCATCATTTTATTATTTAGACGGCAACTTATTTACCGAACTTAATTCTCAGTACAACATTGGAAGTGATCTAAATACCTTAATCAAACTTATCTCTTTGTTCTCCCAAAGAGAATTTGAAGAGAATCTTTGTCTCCAAAGGATTTCCAAAAATTCTTTCTTTTTATGTAAGCTGCGTCATTACTAAACACGCTTTCAATGTCAGTAAAAACATTGTGCCTCATTGGAGGTCACCCGTCCATTAGCACAACTCAGCACAACCCACCGGTGGGTCGCAATGTAATAAACGTGTTAAATTGCTGATTACTCTTGGTACTGGCTGTAATTTAAAAAAACCTATAACTTGTCAAATTCAGCTCGGCGTGTGAAGGTCAGAGGCGCAATAGACTGGGTGTTGTCGTTGTGAAAAAATTCAGCTAAAACCCAGCTTTCGAAGTGTAATGTAGATGGAGCACGTAGTATGTCTTTTCTTATTCCGCTTCTAGACATCTCACACGCCACGATGAATTTGACAAGCAATACTCTTTTATTGCATGATATTGTGCGCAATGGTACCTAAGTGATTTTTGTAATTATTATTGTTTCAGTATTTTCATCTTGTACATATATCAGTGAATAAAGAATGAGTCTAAACTACACATTAGACACTAAATCTGTATTTTATTTAAATGCCTTTGTCTGTCTCTGTTCTACACATAATCTATAAGTATGACATAGAATAGCAAAGTATACAACAATGTATTGAAAAAAGACAGACGAGGGTATTAAATTAAAAAATAAGGTAAATCTACTCGTTTCTACTATAACCCTGTAGTTCTTTTAAATTAAATTTCAATTAATTTTTTACAAGAATATTTTTACGTATACCTACCTACCTAGTACGTACTGATACTCTCGAGTTTTCATCTCATGAAGATTGTTATCACTTTGCAACTTAATTTTATTGCATGATTAATCTGTTATATGTAATTTTAAGACGTAAAAAAACAAGAGAGCAACAAAACTTTTGCCCACATGACCTATTCGAACCATTATGGACCACCTCTATACAATTTTATTGAAATTTAATGTCCACGATAAGCAAATTGTTGTAAACATTTTAAAAACCGTCATAAAATCTCTTTGTATTAAAGTAAAAACATTTTTTCGAAACCAGCTTAAAAGTGAAAAAAATTCCAACTCGAATTTAACAATAATCATTAAACCTCCACTTCATATATCACTCAGCCTTGACTCTTCAACCACAATATCAAAAACCTGAAATTCTTATTTTTCGTTTGACATGCATCAATTTATATTTAAGACCTACCAATTAAAATTCAATTTAATAATCCGGGTTTGTAATTAACAGTCGGAAGATTGACACGGATTTACAGGGAAAAACAACAGTCAGGTGGTCATAAGGAAATAAAATCGTTAATAAGAGTAATATGCAAATCAGTGTAAAATTTTATTATGGGTGTGTGCTTTACAGGGGTAATAACAGTGCACGAATATAATCCGTAGGAAGCTTGAAATATTTAAATTTTTTTGACGAATTTGCATTCTATGCAAGGCTTTTTGAAAACTATTTCTAAAGATTTTTTTCTTTTGACTCTCAGGTGAGAAAGACGGAGATGGAGTAAATGATAAGGTAAACTAGATCAGAATGAAGACTTAAATGTCAACAGGAAAACTTGTCTAGACAATGAATCTGTTTTCATGATAGTATACTATGACATTTATTTTTAATTCATCGCTAATTTTTTCCATGAATATTAATGATACGTTGAGATTATAAATCCTTTCTAGACTAAGGTAAATTTTAATGCTTTTCAAACCAAAACACTATAATTAAAAGAGATTTGATTTAAACAAATATTTTTTATTTATGAGGATTAAATCATTTTCAAGCATAACGACTAGTAATAATAATTATTAAATAAATTGAAAAGAGCTTCTGGTTTCTTTATTTTTTAATAAATTAGTGAATCATTGGCTTCAAAAACTGCTGAAAAGCAACACCTAGAATAATTTATTGCAATGTCAAAAACACTAAACTCCAAAACAGTCTTTAGTAATCTTAAACCTCTTATAGTTTTGTAAATTGTTATGTAACAAAGTTTATTTTATTGCCAATAAATTTTCTTCTTTATCTGCAAATTTTCCATACATTCAATTTTACATTTAGCCATATCCTGTTTTATAAAAATAAAATAAAAACTGATTGGTTATTATCATTATTTATTAGTAAATAATTATTAAAAAAAACACAAGTTCCGACTGAAAGCGCTTAATCATCTCCAACGCTAGTCCATCAATCCCTCATTCTTTCCTTGAACAGATGTTATTAGGCATGGGAATCAAAATGGTATTCAAAAAGTCGTTCCTTCGCGCAGGGATCCTACGGGATGAATATTCTCATGTACTCAGCCCCCGCCGCCGCCGTCAGGTGTACATTCAACCAGAAGAAAACTATCAACTCTCATTCTCTTTTGTAATAAAATACGATAACACGAATTATAGAATTTTCCTAACTTTTGACGATATGAAGTGTTTTATTTGTAAGCAACCGGGATACACCGCTAGCCAATGTACTGAAGTCGAAAAAGCAACTACCAGCGCCAACACCAAATCAGAACCAACAAAAACCATAAAAGAAATCACTACAAACAATCCCAAGAAACGACCCGCGGAATCAGTCGCATTTGAACCAGAGACACAGTCCAAAAACAACAAAGCAAACTTAAAATCCTCCCAGGCCGAAAAAGAAAACCAAATTTTTAAAGAACCAAAGAAGAAACTTGAACCCACAAACCTTTCCAAAAGCAAGAGTATCTCTACTGACAGCGTCCTAGTATTTGCTGACGACTTTGGTCCTCTAAAAACCCAAATTGAAGACAATCCTCAAAACTTTTCTCTTGACTATGACCAGATCCAAGACTTCCTAAAAAAACCCATTATCAGTTGCTCTAGAATATACGGAAGATGTACAAAAAATACTAGATATGCTTTACAACCTTTACCCTCATCTCACCACAAGAAGATTCAAAAATAGATTCACCCGCATTCAGAAAAAAATTAAAGTTCAACTTGGCTTACTAGAAAGCTACGATTCAGACGCATCACAAAACAGCACATACTAACTTCTAACTGTTTCACAACCAAATTTACATCTTATCACATTCAACCAGATTATGTGTAATACTGTAATACAA
Source organism: Tribolium confusum (assembly GCA_029207805.1). Lineage (NCBI taxonomy): Eukaryota > Metazoa > Arthropoda > Insecta > Coleoptera > Tenebrionidae > Tribolium > Tribolium confusum. Next base: position 26,383,002 of record JALGAY010000004.1, read on the forward strand.
TGGAATACAAATGGTTATTACCCCCGACTTGAACATATCAAACTATTAATTGTTGAACAACAACCAATTGTACTATGCCTACAAGAAACAAACCTAAAAGAAAATAATAAACCAAACATCAAAGGATTTACGTCATACGTCAAAAATCGTCTAGAAATGGGCAGAGCAAGTAGAAGAGTAGCAACATTAGTAAAAAATAAATTTCAATCAGAACACTTAGACACTCAAACCTATCTGGATGCAGTCGCGGTCACGGTATGGTGGCCTAATAAAATAACCATTTGTAATCTGTGTATACCACCCAACTTCAACTTAAAGTACGAAGATATATATAATATCATACTACAACTATTATCTCCTTACATTCTTCTAGGCGATTTCAATGCGCATAACCCTATATGTGGATCATCCTCCACAAATAATAAAGGCCAAATTATAGAAAGCATTCTAGAAAATACCTCAACTACACTACTAAATACTGGCTCACCAACCCACCTCAGCTTCAGCCATGGCTCTAGTTCCAACATAGACTTAACCATGTCAGATGCCAAAACAACTGCTTCATTAACTTGGGAAGTCATAGATAACCTTTATGTTAGCGACCACTACCCAATAAGAATTGAGACATCATCAAATCTAAACGACTCTACAGACAACTCTACTCACAAAAAATGGAATTTGAAAACTGCAAATTGGTTAAAGTTCTCAGACGAAATTCGAAATTACATCGACGAGTTACCAAAAGAAGAAGATATCTGCGATATCGATATTGCAATTGAAAAATTTACAACCATGGTCATAAATGCAGCAGTAAAATTAATTAAGATTGTGAAACCTCATAAGAAATACACCCCGACACCATGGTGGGACAAGGATTGCGAAGCTGCTTTAAAAGAAAAGAAAAATGCTGCAAAGAAGTATAAAAGAAACCCTGTACTAGAAAACCTAATCGAATTCAAACACCAGCGAGCAAAATTACGAAAACTAATAAAAGAGAAAAAAAAGAAAATTTGGGAAAATTATGCAGAATCTATGACAGAAAAAACACCTGTATCAAATGTATGGAAAAAAATAAACAGCATTAAAAGACATTACCCAAACTATCGTATAACATGCGTAAAAAACACCAAAGAAAATATTATCCATAACAATAAAAATATAGCGGAAACTTTAGCTGACACATTTTATGAAAACTCCAGCAACGACAACTACACAGATGAATTTCTAAAACATCTTCCTGAAGACGCTGTTCTATATCTTCTGTCTTGTTACAACATAATATGGAAGAAACAAGTTTTCCCTGAAAAATGGAGACTGGTGAAAGAGTAGTCCCCATTCTCAAACCGAGTAAATGCAAAACAGATCCTAAAAGTTACAGACCTATATCTTTGACTAGCACCGTCTGTAAATTAATAGAAAAGATAATTAACAAAAGACTTACATGGTTCCTAGAAACAAACAATTTAATATGCAATAAACAAAGTGGTTTCAGACAACATCGCTCGACCATGGACAATATATTAAACCTGGAGGCAGAGATGCGTGACTCATTTGTAAACAAAGAACAAACTATTGCAATATTTTTCGATTTGGAACGCGCTTATGGCTCACTATTGACTCACATTCGTAGAAAACTTTTTATCAAACCGCCTCATGTAAGTCAGAGGAAATAACACCCTATCCACAACAAGAGTACTATAAAATAGAGTTCCGCAAGGATCTATTTTAAGTGTAACATTGTTCCTTCTTTCCATCAACGATATAACAAGTGAAATATCACTACCAGTACAAGATCCCTAATATATGCTGATGACTTAGTTGTTTTTTGTAGAGGCAAAACCCCAAGAACTACAACAAGTGTTCTACAAAGCACAATAAACAAATTATCAATATGGACAAAACAAAATGGATTTAAATTCTCCGCTAGTAAAACAAAAGTTCTTCTCTTCTCTCAAAGATATAAAAACCCTAACATCGAACTATTTCTCAACAAAGAGAGGCTGAATCAGGTAACGCAGATAAAATTTCTTGGAATGATATTTGACGCAAAACTAACATGGACATCTCACATCAAGCAATTAATAGCTGATTGTGCTCGCAAAATGTTTGTACTAAAGTCAGTTAGTCACCGCAGCTGGGGGGCAAACCAAAAAAATCTTCTCACAATTTTTCGGGCACTAATAAGATCCAAAATTGATTACGGAGCAATCGCCTACGCTACAGCACCGAAAGCCCTACTAAAAAAGATAGACTGTATACACAACTACGCAATAAGACTAGCACTAGGAGCTCACTGTACTAGTCCGGTTCAAAGTTTGTATTGTGAAGCAGCCGAACCACCCCTACCATTGGGAAGCGACCTGCTGCTATTATTGTACGCGACAGGTGTACTTACCAACCCGCAGCACATTAATTTCAGGCTAGTAAATAATAAAAATAACAGCATATATTACGAAAACAAACCTAATGCGATCGCTCCATTCAATGTTAGATTTCAAAAAACACTGATCTCAATTACCTCACCTGAAAGAGCACCTCAAATACAAAATATCCCACCCCAAAAATTCCCTCCTTGGCAAAACCTTAGACCAAAAGTAAACCTAGACCTAAACAACTATTCAAGAACAGAAACAAATACTTCTCTCCTGAATGTTATTACCATCCAGCAAATCCAAGAATATATATACTCTGATCATATAATGCTATACACCGATGCATCCAAGACAACAGAGGGAGTCGGTCTAGCAGTTGTACACCCAGAATACACTACGACATTCTAAGTTCCACAGATGACATCCATCTACTCAGCAGAATTAGAAGCTTCAAGCAACCAAGATAGCTGCTAGAGATGCAAGAGAAAAATTTCTTATTTGCTCCAATTCAATAGCTGCACTTAAAACGATTAATAACTGACAATCAAAAAACAGCACAGTTAAAGAAATAAACAACATACTGCAAGAAAACAAACAGAAGACAATCGAATATTTTTGGACACCTGGGCACACCGGTGTCCATGGAAATGAACTCGCAGATGCAGCTGCAAAAGCAACAATAAATGGCAATAACCTGATGCTAAGCCAAATTACCAGCCAAGACATAAAAAATTGGATAAAAAAATCACTCCTTCGACGATGGCAACAGACTTAGGACAATCACAACAACACCCAGTTATATAAAATACAACCAATAGTCAATTACAAAAAGAAAAAACAAAATAGACATCGAACACGGAAAAAACAAACCATCCTCAACCGACTACGTATAGGACACATCAACCTAACCCACAGTTACATACTAGAACGAAAACAACCACCTGTATGCAACTGGTGTAATAATGGGACCACCCTAACATTTCCTCACCTCTTTAGCTGCACAAAGCTAAAAGAAAACAAACAAGAGCTTTAGATGGAGATGCTGAGTGGGGAAGATCCATGCGAAGAAGATAGATTATGGAAACAACTCGAAAGTTTACAGATTCTACAACTACTGTAACAACCTGAAATCAGAAAAATGGAATATGTACATAATTTGTAGTGTAAATAGCCTATGTAGCTAAAACACTTAAATAAACTAAAAGAAAACAACAAGGGTTACAATCACCCTTTTTGTAATACGACTGCTTTGGGACATGAACCACGCATTAGCGTGTATCACAATGGCAAAGTTGTAACAAATATTTTTTGTACTATTTTTTTTTGTTGAACTTTTTTAAATAGTATTTGTTACTAGAAATTATTTTCTCAATAATACATGCAAAAATTCATGTTAAAATAGTGTCAGCTTGAGCTTCAAAATCTATAGCATCAAAAGAACAAATGTCTTAACTAAAACGTTTGGATTTGTTATCAACACTTATGAATAATTGTTAATTCAGGTGCTTTGCGTTATTTAATAATCGCGTTAGAAAGGGATATAGTGTTTACTGATATATTTATTTAATTTGGTTTTGATAAATTTAAATGCTAGCCGATTGACGAAATGATCATTTTTTCCATAAGCTTTAGTACGCCTAAACACTATCCTTTTAAATATATGAGCAGAAACCTGCAAAACTAAAATGATCAGTAAAGTAAGTAAATACTAGAAACTAGAAAGCGATCTATTGGTATACAAGTAAGTGAGGGGACAATGGCCAGTCGGTTGACGTCGAATTGTTAAATAGTAAAATCGAGTGAGTTTAGCAGTTCAACGGTTTTTGGAATCGACGTTATTGAGAGACATTCGTGAGCTTTATACTGTGTGACTGCTATTTATTTGTCGAATTATTGTTAGTGTGTTTGTGTAAATAGTGATTAGAAATAAATTATTTGTTAATAACCCAATTTTTTAAATTAAAGAAAATCTAAATTTAGAAAATCATTACATTGGTCTCAAGAGTAAGATTCAAAGAAATTAGATTTAAGACTTATCAACGGACTACAATAAAAAGACAGTCAAAAATAATAAAAGAACAAATTCGTTTATTGTTGAGGCCAAGAGAAAAAAAGAAGAACAACGAAAATTTTTAGAAAAAATAAAAACCCACGTTTGAAAAAAAAAGAAACAAGAATATGTGATTAAAAGACAATGAAGAACATGAAAAACAACAATTTGAACACGTCGAAAATCATAAAAAAAATTTGGAGGGTTTCAAAAAACTACTTTTAGAAGGAAAAAAAAGAGGCAAAAAAACTCAAACAGGAAAACTAAAAAAATTTTTTCAAAAAATTTGGTGGGTTATAACTTATAAGTAAGCTTAAGCGACCCAGTGAGACTGACTAATTGACCAGCTAATTAATTGGTGTAATTCTACAGCGCGCGTGTTAGTTATTCAAATGGTCTACACGAGCGCTAAAAACCCAGCTGCGTCGTTGCCGGGAATGTACCCAAAATATATTTACTACTTAAATAAGAAAATCTATTATAGTCTATTATTATTAAATACTGAGTGACTGTCAATGTGCCCTTAAGTTGTACCGCCTTTAAACGCACCTAACGTTAGCTATAAGATGCTTTTTAGAGAAACTTTTTAGAAGTAAAAAGAAAATTCGAGAAGATTTTGGAAGTTTTGAAAAATCTAGAAAAAAACGTCGATAAAATAAAATAAAAAGTTAAAGAAGTTCGTCATTAACGAACAAGTGCTTTTATTGATAGACGGTGAGATGATAGCCAAGATGAAAAAAGTACGCAAATTGTGGTGATGCTTTTCTACATGTCTTAGAATACGAGGCAGCCTATAACCTGTGCCCCGACGTTTAACTCAACGGGTGCTTGGACACCTTTTTTGGCTTCCTCTTAGTTGAAGAAGCTCAAACAGAAAATGATAATTTTTTAGAGCAAATGCAGGCTACACTTGAGGAAGTACGACAAAAATTAAACCATCAAGCGGAATAGCCTAAAGTGTTTTAATTGTGGCAAGATAAGCTTTTTATGGAGCCAGAAAGACATGACAAGCTCTATTATTTTGCGGTACTAGGAAAATTAAGTAGATACTGGTAGCATACTGGGGCAGAAGCAATCATTTCGACCGTAAGACTAGACATTTTAAGAACAACTAAAGTTGTTTATTTCACAGAATGTAACTATTTTCTTAAAACTGCAACCGGCAAAACAGCACAGCCACATAAGAAAGTTGATGTAAGACTTAAGTTAGGACAGTTTAACATCATCTATCGTATGGTTGTGGCAGATATCGTTGATGAGATAATCTTGAAACCCGACATCATGAGAAACTATGAGTTTGTTCTGGATATCAACAACCGCGCGCTGCTGTTAGAGAGAAAGTTCTGCTTGTTTACAATAAAGACAATATTATCGCTACGAGCAATAAGATCAAAAGCAAAACAAACCTTGTTTAACACCAAATAAACACTGGCAATGTGTAGGCGATTTGCCACCTGCCGAGGACACTCGCGTTTGCAAAACAAGAAGAAGTAGACCAGATGATTGAGAAGATAAAAGAAGAAGATTTGGCAAGCTTATGGTCATCGCCAGTAGTCTTATTTACAAGGAAAGATGGATCGACTCGCTTTTGCGTATATTACACAAAGCTCAATAAAGTGACGAAGAAAGACACTGCTTCAAAATATAATAAGCATGTTAGCCGGTTTCTAGTAGTTTTCGATACTTGATTTAAAAAGTGGGTAATGGCAAGTTAAGATTTACCTCAAAAAAACTGCATTTTCTAGCGGCAGTAAACTCTATCGTTTCAATGTTATGCCTTTTAGATTTTGTAACGCATCAGTTATGTTTAAACGTCTCATAGAAATGGTCTTACAAAGTCTGACTTAGAGAACTTGCTTTATGTAGGTACTTTGACGATGTTATGGTTGTTGAAAAGATATTCGAGAAGCAACCTAGTAAAAATCTTCAACTGTCAGAAACGCCAACTTTTAACTTAATCTCAAGATATGTTATCCATTCTAAAAAGAAGTTAAGTTTCTGAGTCATGTGGTATCATTGGAAGAGATCCAGACTAATTATAAAAAGATCACAGCCGTTTGAGAGAGGTTCCCGATAAGGATAAACATTAAATGCAAAGTTTTATAAGCTTTAATACCTACTACCATCGTTTTGTAAAAGGATTTAAATTGTTTGGAGTAAGAAATGTAAATCGACATTCAAGACGTTAAAGATGCTTTGGATACGAGGTTAATTTTTGCTTACCCAAAAACAGCAATAATGGATGCTGACCCAGGTACAAGATGGCAAAGAGAAAGTGATCGAATATTATAAGATAGTCGGTACTCTAAGTCCGAAAGAAATTGTTGTGTCATTCGGAATGAAACACAGCTGGCGATTAGATCCGATTATGTTAAGTTTGAGAAATGAAGAAGGGCAAACAGCCGGATGGATTAAGAGACGTCAGCAATATGATTTCAAATTTAGACATCGCTCTGGAAAGTCTCATCAAAACGTGGACGCGTTGTTCAGAAGACGGTGTCGGGCCGATTGCAAGCATTGCAGGCAACGAGAGAGACCCGAAAGTATCAAAGAGGTTAGTAGGTTGATTCGGCAACTCTATGATGGGTGAAACATTGACCCCATCCTGAAGAGACCACAAGACAAAACATTAAGAACAAAATTCTAGCTTTGAAGGCAGTATGTGCTTAATAAAATTATTTAAGGGGTAAATTCTTTAATGGGCTGCTTAAGAGGGCATGTTATCTGACAAGTTTTTTTTTATAAAACTTTATTTTTTTAGACATATCATCATAAGTTACACAATTTGCGATCAATTAGATATCAAAGGTTTATAAATGGACTAAATTCGTCTTGTCACATCGTGTTTAGATCATGCCTATTTGTTTTACTAGCAAAAATGGAAGAAAAAAATTGTAAAAGAACTGTTTCTTAAGCACTACAACTTTATTCGTACCTATAGTAAAAGGTGCGTTATGTTGTTATACTATGTTCATGGTACCTAGGTAACACAAATTTAAACTTTTTAATTTTTTTGACAAGCGATGGCATTTGATTTTGGTTTAAAATCTGTCAGAATTGACAACTGTACAAAAATAGGTTAGAATCTCTGACGCTTTTAAAAATTTGTTAATTTTTAATTGTTAAACAACTAAATTAAATTTGTGAAGTTATGTAACATGTCCAGAAACGATATGTTCTGTTTGATCTTGTTGTTCTTTTTTCGGTCCGTAGGGAAATTTGGCAAGGGAAGATCGGATTCATGTTGGGTTATTATTTTTCTGTCTTACGTTCTTGAAATCGAATGGGTAAAAGGAAGTGGGTATTGGGCAGGTCACAAAAAGAAAATATTTAAAATATTACCGGGAATATATTTTTTATCGTGGTCTTCAATATTCTGGACAAAGCACATCTCTAGACAAAGCTCTGACGTGCTTTGTAGCAATAGTTAGCTTTGTTCGATGTTCTCAGATCATTTACGATTTATTTTTGATATTAAATTTAAATAGTAAATCTTTTTTACTGTGCTTGTCCCATGATTTCGATTATCGTTTAGTTTTCTATCAAAAATCTGACAGCGAATTAGTACTGCTAACCAATGCACTAAAAAAAACTAGGCAAGGCCGCCAATCTAAAAATTTATCAACTAGACACTATGAAAGTGCATTTACTTTATGCATATCTATATTTTTCTGTTATCTATTCAATAATTGTCCAGAAAAAATAAAACTTTCGATTATTACATTATCATTATTCAAAGATAGTTTAAGATCATACTCTTTTTATGGGAAAACGAAAATGTGACTTAAGTTGTAAATTATTTAACAAAGCAACTAGTAGTATTTCTCTATTTCTGTCAAAGAATTTTTAATTTATTACACTATTTTCCGAAGAGCAGGCATAAATTTTGGGTTAGGAGTGAATGCCGTTGTCTGAGGCATTTTATTACTTATTATTAGAGAGTTTAAACCCATCAGTTTAGTAATTTAGTAGGGCTGTTTATTTATCTGATATCTGATAAAATATACCATATGTTGTCATGAGACTATTTTGTTATGAGAAACAAAAATTCTAAAAACGTAGGGCGTAACTTATTTCACTTGATAATAAAATCATTTTACTGTCACTCACAAAAGGATTTGTTTTTGATTTTCCAGTCCTTTCTTCCGATTGACGCTGACGGTCTCTCGAAATGTTTTTCAAACTGGTATAAAAATTTGACTCTGTTACGATTTAGTAAACCAGTTCTCCGTTCTCTAAGTGCCCATTACGAAAATATGATTCTACTAAAAAAAATTTCTGTTCTTCAGTAAACTCCATAATTCAAATCAAATCTAGATTTTACATGGATTTTACTTTTGACAGTGACATCAAAATGACATTTTTAAGTGAATCAAGTTACGCCCTACGCCCCTACGTTTTTAGAATTTTTGTTTTTCATGACAACCTCTGGTCAAAAATTATAATAAACATATGGTATTTATACTGGCTGTATACGGAGTTTTGTATTTTTCCGATATTAGCATGGTGAAAGGGTTGTCACTAGCGATAGGAGGATGATAGTAATTGTACCATTCGTAAGAGAATTGTGGTACGTAGGTTAAGTATTGATAAAAAATAATAATAATGTAAATGTATTAGTTATCGACAATGGTAAATAAATTTTCTTTTGTATATTATATTATAACGGGTCATTTTTTAAATTATTAATTGGAGTAGGCGACGCTTTAAATAAGTTGATTGGCAAAACTGAATAAACAAATGAAACATTTATGCCATAAAAGTGTCACATAATTAGAATTTTTTCTTGTACTAGAAAGAATAGAAGAGTAGCGTCTTCTGAGGAAGGAGGGAGCTTGTGGAAGGAGCATTCGATAACAGCTTGTAAACAATAGGTGAAGAAGGCGCGTATCGCATCGCCGTCTCGTTTTCTCTGTTTTCTATTTTGATTTTGGCCCTTTATGTCACTGTCACAAATTCAGTACTGCCAACCACAAAAAATAATCCACAGCACACTCTAATTAATTAAAAATTTTAAAAATAACCCGGTATGTATTATTTTGTACATTATGTGGTAGGCAACACAGAACACACTATACCAAATGCTATACAAACAAAAGGTTTTTTTCTGATTTAACTAGATTTGATAGTTTAATGCGTCTGCTTGTTATACAGTAAAGGTTCCTGTTCCTGAACAGTAAGTAATTTTATTCAAAATGAAATAAATAATTGTTTTTTAAACGAAAATCTGTTGCACGAAAAATTGTTCCGGGAATCGCAAACATTTTAAAAGAATATTTTACGAATCTAGAGCTCAGTATTTAAGTCAACTTAACGATGCAACTGCACCTCGTTGCATGACATTTGTTGTACAAATTGTTGGCTTTAAACATTTACCCGTGCCATAATTCTCTTGCTTATGTCTTTAATACATAAATAACTAGAACAACAAACTAATTTACACTCTTAAGAGAACAGCTTAATTATATACTTTTACCAAATTAAACAATTTTAACATTTTGTTTGTGCTAATCGCTGTGTTTCGCCAAGTCGAACTAGTAAGAGAGGAGGTGAAATTTGTGACACCCATAATGATGGCCATAGAAAAGTAGGAGACTAAATCGGCAACATTCTCTAAAAATTAAAACAAAATGCCGTATATAAATTTATCCTATTAGGGTTGTTATTGTCAGTGTGATTATTCAGCTCATTATAGACAAGTCATTGAAAATGCAACAGTTTAAAAGCAAATTCACTAAATCAATTTTTTTCTTGTCAACGTGTCCGAATTTTGGACGAGCTGTATATTAGTATTTGTGGATTCCGCTGTATATTGGTTGGTAATCATGAAAAATGGAAACTACAGGGAAACTACAAGAATTAAGAATAATTTAGATCCTGTTTACCAGATGGCGCCAGCATCATTATTGATTCAGGTTAATTGTGGTTGGTGTTGTGCGCATTATAAAAATCCTTTAAAAATGTTTTTCCTAAATGTGCTTTAATTTAAGATAAATAAATATATAATGTAAATAATGTCAGCGTTTTTAAAAACTAACCCTAATATCAAACGCGTAGTTAAAAAAGTGTCCCATTTACGTCAATCCCAAACTGTCAAATTTATCTAATCTAAAATGAGTCAAAAGTGACAGATTTCATCAAAATCGAGTTAAAAATGGAATTGCCGCGGTGTTGAATGTAGCCAATTTTATCTGTAAGTTTATTCCAAACACAATCATGTAAAAATTCAACTAAATCCTCTTCAGAATAGTCATGTTAAGTCACGGTTGTCAGTAGACCCACCTCTGAGGATGGGGGGCTCAGTGAGTCAAGTATTCCAGTCTGGAAGTGCACTATTGTCAAACGGCCACGGACATAAAGTCTCAGATTCTACAAGACAAAAGGTACAAACCATATTCGATGCCCTTAGAGCCAACCCAAAAATTGGAGTACAAAGATTAGAAGGACTGTTGCAACAAATACCCAAAGTAAGTCTTAAAACTCCAAATTATTGTCATAAACTAACATTGTATTCCACGACAGAATGAGAATATTTTGGTGATACATGATGAAGCGGGTTATAACCTACTTCAGAAATGTGTGGGGGCGAATAATGTTGAGCTGGTGCGGTGGTTGTTAGCACGACACACTGCTGCCGATGTAAATAGGTTTCCTTGTAGTCTTCCGCTTCATATTGCTTGTTTAAAAGGGTAGGTTTGGTAATTTTCTTTTAAATACTACAAATTAACAACAACAATTTTAGGCATGATGAATGTGTTGAGTTACTACTTAAACATGGGGCGAAAGTGGATGTTGAAGCTCGAATGTGTTGGCCAGGGGCCCATAGTAGCAATTGTGAGGAGAGGGGGAAGTATTGTAAGTTTTATCATAAATTTTTAGAAAATAATAGTATCAGTTTCACATGTAATTACTTTTTGTTATTATTTATTTACTTAACGTATTTGCTGTTATTTATAAATAGAAAAATGTTATGACATCTTTATTAATTATTTTTATCTAAAACATGAACGGAGTGTCATTAAATAACGTAAGTGCTAGAGTTTCAACAGTATTGTTCCATTTGGAATGGAAATTGTTTCAGATTGATAAGTTTTATACAAAAATACCGCACGTTTATTAAAAAAAATCTTATGGAGTGCTCTGGAATTGTAAAAAAATTAAATGGTTTAAGAGATGAAATGTCAAGCAATGTAGAAATGTCATTATTCCACACTAATGGGCTGATTTCAAGTTGAGATGATAACGGTAGTATCTTCGTATCTTGTTATTGGTTGTTGCTTTGGAAACGTATTAAAATTTGCGATACTACCGGTACTATCTCAACTTGAAATCCACCCCATTAGTGTGGAATAATGACATTTCATGAAAAATACTTATTTATTATAAAAAAATTGTTGGCAATGCTTTCTTGGCCGGATTTGATTACTTTCAATTTTTCAAATGGATCTAACACTAATTTTAAATCATCGATCACAAATTTTATTTGAGACCTGTTTCAGTTTCTCAAAGCAAATACTAAAATTTCTTGTCTATTATCTGACGGTGCTTCGCATTGTCTAAAACAGCCATCTTGCAGTAGACTTACCAGAATCATACTGAATTTCTAAAAATATTTTGTAAAAACGAATAACATATCAGTTGTTATAGCATTTTTGTCGGAAAATAAGAATTTTTTTTTAAATACCAAGTCATTATTAACAATCCAGCCGTATTTAAGCTGTTACTATTTACTGATGTGTTTAAACTCGAAATTATAACAATTTACAACGCTAACTATTGTTTCAAATTAATTTCGCGCTATAAAATTTAAATTAATTATACAAAAATGTAAATACATAACTAAATTGTACTAATAAATTGCGAAATACAAATATTATAGTTCTCATTTATTGGACTTATAACGTAAATAACTATTTTATTTGTTGTTCAATCAGGTACTACGTGTTTTTATTATAATTTTTCAGTTTTTGTTGTGACACTTTACTGTGCCAGGTGAATCAATTTTTTTCCGCACCTCAAAATAACTCTTAAAACGCAGAAAAAAGTTACAAAATTTACATACAAAATAAATTTCATTACCTGCTTTTTACATCAAGTGATTATCGTAACAAAATTAATGGGCAACATTTTTAATTGAAATGATTGTTTGAATTTGATTATAATCCCTAAAATCCATTTTCATTTATTAAGGATTTTAGACGAATTTATTTAGACAAAGGACTCAAGGGCGTAATTAAAAAAAACTTACAAGCGAATGGCACAATGGCATTGGTCAGTTATAACTTATAAGTCAACGGTTTGTTATCAGCTGCTTTAAGTTTCGAGCTGCAACAATGGTCATATGCCAATTTTAAAACGAATACCATAAATTTGGAGAAACCCCTACCTTGACAGAGTTCCTTAATAAAAGTAAATATATAAAGTAAATAAAAAAATAAGAGTAAATAAAATTACGATTCTGTCATAATTCATGCGAAAATAAGTAGGTCGTATTTCAATATCAAAACGCTAATTAAAACAAATCTATATTTTCTTGAACCTAAAAATCAAAAAAGGCATTGTAAAACGCATTAAGTTTATCTTAAAAAACTACAACAATGTATTATTTGTCCGTTGGTTTACGTTTTCTTGAATAGCGTCACTCCCCTTCGCTCCCTGCCCAAACCTACCACTTTTGCAGGTGGAAACACGCACTTTCCTGCTCAGTAGAATAGGAAAGTCAATACGAATTTAAAGTAAATCTACGCTTTGCTAATTTTTTTACCGCCTGGTATAAGTTTGGTTATAATATGGTTTAGTTTTATCCAAGCATGCGTAGATAAAATAAAATATATGACACAATATAACAAGTGTTCATTTAAAAAAGTTGTCAAGTGTGCTATGAAAAAACAAAAACATTTTGAAGTATGTCTGTTACGACGACAAATTACGACTGCGCGCGCACTGTGAAGCTGTGTATCAAGTTCCGACATCCCTTCTTCGCTACATTTTCTTTTATCAAAATCTCATAGCACCCTTGACAACTTTTTAAATGAACAGTTGTTATGTACTTATAGACTAGGATAGAAATAAAGATAGGTAGCTCATGGACAGTGGAAAAAACAGACAAGTTCGTATTACAAAATGTGTTCATTTCATCGTAGATATTTATTTCTGAAAAACAGTAACATCAAATTGGAGATAATGCTAGTATTTGCTTTATAAAAATTGTTTTCACCAACTTTAGCAAAACGAAAACTGAAAATCTGACCTTAATAAATTTGGTTTGGAAACAACTATCAAGAAAAGTTTTAAAATTTCAAATTCTTTGTTTTTCTGTACTTGTCCTGAAACGTAAAAAACACCCAATAGCACCAAACAATTTCACTTTGCACGACGCACGTTTCGACAACAAAGTTGTCATCCTCAGGTGGGGAATAAACTATTGCCTATTAACTTCAGTTCAATTCTTAACTTCCCTATATAAATTCCAAGTATGGAAAACCCTGTGCTTAAGGGAGTGGTAAGATCACCGTTACCCCCATCTTTTATATTTTTGATGAATTTTAAAAATCTTAATTATTAAATTTATGTTGCTGGGCTAATTTACCTATGATGTATTGTAATGAAATTGTCTTGTACAAATTTTTTAAATCTATTGTAGTTTGAGTCTGGTTATTATATCTACCATTCTTGTTTATAGAGTTTGGACATTTCTTAATTTTTTTTTTACTTTGAAAAGCACTTGTTTTAAATGTTACAAATGACTTTTAAGTTAGAAAAAAGTAAATACATAGGAAATAGATTACCAAATTTAGTCCACTTAGTAATTTTGTGTGTTTTTTTCGTTCAAAATATTAAAAATATGTTTGACTGCGCATTTATCTTCAATTAAAGGCATTTTACTACAGTTAAATAGAAGTTGTCAAGTATAAGTATATATTCTAAAATTGTTTGGTTCATTTCAGTAAGCCGATGAAATTAATTCAGAGTTGCACCTAATTAAAGACGACATTTTGATTTGTTTAATTTTTTTATTGTTATTTGTTTTTTAATTTAGAAATAAGTGGGTATCTTCATTCTTACTTCAAAAAAATCTGAGTCAATTCTGATTAAATTACTGGAAAAGTTATTGATTTCTTTTAATGCGTCAGAGAAAGAGTAGTAGACGTAAGTGGGGTCATTTATCATTTGATTAAATAAATTTTTTGTTTTTAATAAATAAATTCTTTATACGAATTACGAAGTTCTAGGTAATAGACTAAACACTTTTTATCTAACAAATAGATTTGTTTTGTCAAGATTATACTGATTAAATAAATTAATGTTTCTTGTCAGTGTGTTGAAACTACCGAGCGTTCAAATAAAAATAACGTCGTAGTTTCTCATGGACTTGAATATGTAGGGCTTAATTTGACAAAGTCAACTGTTTTTATTTATTTGTCACTTCTTGTTAGAATAACAACTTCATAAAAATTTATGATTGAATCATACGTTTGAGATAAGTAGAAGTGTAAAAAAAAGAAGGCACCACAAGAGCGCATTTATTGTGTAACTGGTGCCAAATTGGACACCGGTACATTACATAGTCACTTATATTCTATAACAATAAGTTACCTAACTTGAATACTGACTATCTATGTTGTTACACAATAAATAAAATGAATGAAAATCCAAAACAAGTGCTCTATAGCTAAACTGCGCAACAAAACTAAAATAATCTAAGAGTTATTTAAATAATACTGTTGGACAACACCAAAAAAGAAAAAACATGTTTATTTGAAATTTGGGGCCATGATTTAAAATTTTGCAACTAATCATTTTGGTGTTATCCTGTAAGTTACAAATGCAGCGCTACATTTTATTCGGTTAGAAAATAGTATGGATGGAATGTGAGAATTGGACTAGAAGTGTAAGTGATAAATAATGTTTAGATAACATTTGTGTCAAACCACGCCTTACTTTTTCAAATCCAAGGCACACTACGACGTAGTTTTATTTGAACGCTCTGTACTACTAATAATCATAATTATTTTTCTATACAAAGTAAGGTTCGAATTTTTTAGACATCAGTTACAGCGACATATGTATTACATATAAAGATGTTTTTTTGTTACATTTTGTGGAATGTGTAACGACCAGCTTACAATCTTGAAAAAAAAAATAGAAAATTTTTTAACATAATTATTTAAAAGAAAAATTGTATTTATTATTAAATATTTATTTCATGTTAGTAATGAGTTGAAATGTAAAAAGATTTTGTCTATTACAGCTATTTATCAGTAAAAATTAGCATTGTTATTATGTTATTTCTTTTCTTTCAAATGTAGTAGACATTAAGGATTGCACAGCTGAGTATCTTAACCCTCGATGACGTCACTAAAGGACCATCAACTGAATAATTACGATTGAACGAAATTTATTATTGGTTTAATTGAGCAATTAAACACACTTCAAATTCACAAATGTTGCTTGAATTACTATTTGAATAAAAAAAAAGTGTTAATAAAGTATATATCACTAAATAGCTTTAAGGATACCAAAATCTAACCACAGATCAAAGAACTAAAATTCACTGTGATATGTTAATGACGTCATATGTTGACTATGTTGTATTAAGCTTCAAACTCATGCCGGCTCAGTAGGCTTATTAGCAAGCATGGAATTCTAGGATTGGAATGGAAAAATTGAAACTCACATGACTTTGCAACCTTTACAAGTTTTTTTAGTAGTTGATAGTTGTATTTCAAACTTCATTGGTGAATAGTATCGTGATTTGGAATAGAACAAATTTCTATTTTGCATCTTGCGGATCCTAGAAATTCTCATATGACACATGGAAAAATACTAGATGACCATATTTTGCATTCATGTTCGCCAAACTTGCAAAGCCTATCTATCCAGCATGAGTTTTAACTTTCAGTGATAACAGTGCCTCTGAGCAATCTTATTTGTTCATTTCTCTTGATATTTCATTAAATGAAACATAGTTGTAGTTACCAGAAGTGCTTCATTTTAGCAACGGCCATCCAACAAGAAGAAAACTGCATAGAACGTGAGAGTCGTGACCGTCCTTCCAGTAAACTACAATCAGCAATCTATTACGCCTTAGATGGCGATCAAGTAACAATCTTGACGATGTTAGCACAAAGAAGTGAAGATCCTTGGGTAATTTTTTTATTTAAACTACCAAGTCTTATAATTTCATCTTTAGAATGGTATTTTTCGAGCCCGAAAACCTCTTCTTCATGCTGCATGTGAACGTGGAGCTTGGCGTTGTACTCAATTTTTGGTTACTGAAAGATCTGACGAAATCCATATTCTAAAGGATGAATATTATCCAATTCATTACGCTGTATTACACGATAGCAAGTTTTTAGAACTTTTAATAAATTCCGGTGCTGATACCACTGTTAGGACGTGCACTCAACAAATGACTTTGTTGCATGTAGGTAAGTTCCCGAGTAGTTTATGAGCCGAAATGCGTAGCATTGAGAGAAATAATGCGAGACTTGTTTGTATTTTTTCTAAATCTTCTAAAAACATAATTTTTTGTAGTTCTTTTGGTGGCACATAAGACAGCAGAAGACACAGTTTCAACAATTCGATTGTTGCTAGATCATGGCTGCAAAGAATTGATAAATACACCTGATAGTTTAGGAAATACACCTTTACATGCACTTATAGTACGATATGCCCTTGAGGAGGCTCAATATGGGTATGATAAATGGAACAAATGGGATGTTTTACATTTGGTTAGATATTTAATACAATCTGGTGCTGGTCAGTCAATCAATCATACAGGAAATTCAGCTGTGGCCTGTGTTTTACGACACATTCGAGATTGGGATGTGTGTTATGAATTACTCAATATGTTGCTGCATGAAGGAGGTGAGTTTAAATAATGTTTTCTTAATCGGACTGTATACTGATGAGGGGCAAAACATGTTTTAGGGGATCCTAATATGGTTGGCAGGGACGGTTCAGTGCCTTTAATGGTCTGCTTAGTTCCCTTAATAAATAAAGATCCACTTCATCATTTCACCCATAGCATGAAGGTAACACTTCCTTTATTTCTTTCAAATTATTGAATTTAAAACAATTCTAGGTCTGTTACTTAAACTGTATAAGAATTTTATTAAAAGAGGGCGCCAATCCTAACTGCAGTTATAGAGCAAACTTGACCCCTCTCCATGTTTTAGTTTTTACTGTTTCGGAAAACATAACATTAAATTGTGACGTTCAAAAAGAGCTCAATTTTGAATTTATTAAGAATTTGTTGATTCTTCTATTGCAACATGGTCTTGATCCAAATGTCAGAGTTAGTAAGAAGACTCAACATATTTTACAATCCTGCATGGATATGATACAGAACGTCCGTGACTCAAAAGATATCCACTACGTTTATGACCTTACGCTTACTTTGGTAAGTCAATAAATTTTGTGGTGTTGGAGCGAGCTTTGATTTGTTTAAATCGAGCACAATGCTTAAAGATGCACAGAATGTCTGA
Organism: Tribolium confusum; assembly: GCA_029207805.1. Classification (NCBI taxonomy): domain Eukaryota; kingdom Metazoa; phylum Arthropoda; class Insecta; order Coleoptera; family Tenebrionidae; genus Tribolium; species Tribolium confusum. Next base: position 26,400,914 of record JALGAY010000004.1, read on the forward strand.
AACCGGTTTGTAGTTTCCTGCTGTTATGTTTGATTGGAACAACGTAACAAAATTTCTTTTTTGTATGTTTGTTTTAGGTACAATATGGGGCGAATCCCGACTTAAGTTTGAATATGTCTGAAGCAATAAAAAATCATCCGTTGCACCTCCCAACTTGGAAAACGAAGAATTATATCTTATATTATTACATAATGCTTATATCACGTAAAGAGAATCTCATAATGGATCCAAACATGAGTTTTTCAAAAATAATCATGTTATTTTATTTAATAATGCAACACAAGCCATTATTTGAATGTTTAAAGATTTTGCACACTCAACAGTTGAGTTTGGTGCCGGGTAAAATGACTGAACCGTTGACTTGTATTATTAGAGATTTATATAAAAGACCAAGAAGTCTGAAACAGATCTGCCGCGTTAAAATACACAATTGTCTCGGACGTAGACCGGGACTTTACATAAACAAACTGAATCTGCCCAATCAACTGAAAGATTATTTGTTGAATTTTGAACCGTAGATGAAGGTGTATTGAAGACGTTCAGGATTTCTTTTAATATCGTGTATTGAAGAATTTCGTTTTATTAAAACATATTTAAAATTATTCCATCCATGACGGAGTTAAATTTTTTTGTTGCATAAAATACTCAAAGTCAATTATGAAAAAGTATGACTTGTTTCTAAGCTAGCTGTGATGTGTTAAAAAATCTTGAACGTCCTCAGTCGTTGCTAGTTTTTAAGAAAGATAATATACTTGTGATTTCTTGTTAAAATTTCTAAATTCTAGTAATCGTAAGTGTTCAGTTGAGATGGTACAATTGAGAGCGACTAAAGGAATGTTGTAGAACTACGACTTATGATATCTTAATACGCTTTTGAGCTGTGTTCGTGTTGAACAGGGTTTTGTGCAGATTAGACAGTTTTTTAATAAATCATACTGGTATTTAATTCCGTGCCTCTTATTATTTTGTCAAATAAACTCATAAATACATGTTTTAAACAGGCTTTTGGTTACATCAAGTGGTTTTTCTTTGACAATAAATATTAGCTTGGTTTGTTTAGGAATCTGGCAAAGTCCTATGCTATACAAAATATCAGCTCTGTAAATTTTAATATATATGCCAAATATTATTAAGTAAGAGCTAAGTATAATATATAAATTGTATAGTATATTTTATGTTAAAATTTAAGATTATGTGATTTTATTGTTGAGGCATATTGGTATCATATTTGGATAAAAGTATTTAATAAAAAAATGTCTATATTAAAATAATTTTTTTATTCCTTAACATTCCTGGGCGGGACGTCACCGCTAACCGAGGAATATAAAGAGAATTATTGCATGGGTGAACATTTTTTCTGCAATGCTGGGAGTTTTTGACGTCACTGACCGATTTAACTAAATCAAGATTGCTAAATCAAATAAAATTTATTTGTAGATGTCTCCCATGAGTGAATAGTGGAGAAAAACTAATTTTTGAGAAACAAGTAGCACTCATCAAATAATACACAAATTAAATGTGTAATAAAGTTTAGTTGAATAAAAAGAAAGGGAAGCAATGTACAACATTGATAAAAATTGATACGAGACCATTTAGCGTTTCAGAATAATTCACATCTCGGGTGGCTGTGACAGTTCAAATTTAATTTGGCAACACAATATCCAACTTTCCACTAAACAATTTTGAGATTGTCATTCCTGGCGGCAAGCGAAGATGTTATAATATAAGTCATGTTCCCCTTCATTTTCTTCAGTAACTTTTGTTGTTGTTATCTACAAGGGCTTCCAATTGAAGTTAACAATAAACTGTTTTCATTATTTTTATTTGGTGTGATCAGATGTGATATACAATATTAAATTTTATAACATTGCAATCTACAGAATTTCACATAAATTTAAAGGGTGTTGTTTACACAGTCATGGCTTATTTAATAAAAACTATTTAATAAAATATTTAAAAATAATGAAGAGGTCTGATCTATTAGTGTTTATAGAACGTTAGAAAAAAAAATTTAAAATAACAAGCTTAAAAAAATTTTTTGTCGAAATTTTATTGTTATTTTAGATCAACCCGTTATTTTCAACAAAATTATAACTGGTACTACAGGATGAACGCCTGAAAATTTAAAAAATTTAATTCTTTTATATGAGTTGACTATTGAATTTCCCGCTTCTCTTAACATCAAATGGCGGCTAACATTGACCACTAACGCACATACAATCAGTAATCTACCTTTTTCTTTCTTTCATTTCTCTGGAAATTCCAACTGTTAATTAGCTAAGCTTTGAACCACTAATTACAGAATAAACAAATTTTATAAGTTAAAATTTTTTTCAGTAATTTCAGTGACAGTTTCTGTTCTGCCAAACTTTATTGACTAAAATTTGGGCAGTTTCATATTTTAAATAAATATTTTGGCTCACTTTATCATTATTTTATTTACGAAATGGCGTGAAAATCCCCTCACCGGTAGATGTCGCCAGGCAACTGCACTTGCGCGTTGTGTGTCAACTCAATGGTAACCGTATATTTTCACAGCCCGCTCCGCTTTTCACAAAATGTCACTTCTCTTATTTCGTTTCGCCATATTGGTCGTTGGGTGCGTATGAAATCTTCGTCCATTCCATCTTCATGGGCGAGTTTTGATGCAAAAGTACCATTTTGTGATTTTCCAAGTGCAATTTCGACTTTGTACGTAATAATTTCGCGGTAGCCTCTGAAACAAAGTTTGTTTAGTTTGTGAAGTGTTAGCGACAGAACTAAAAATGGCGTGCGCTACTCTCAAACGTTCGTTGGATTGGGAGCCCGTGTTAGGGGGCCGTCCGGCCAAACGCAGACGCTGCATCCCTTTCTGCGAGAGCCCTACACACAGGGACAGGGCTTCGCCCCCTGCTACAGTTAGTTCTCCGAAGCCCAAGTCCGCCTTTCCTGATGTCGTCAGCCAAAAATTGACCCCTGGTAAGTAGACAGGGCTGACCTCAGGGCCCTTGCGGTTGTTGACATTCACGTTTATCCGATGATCGGTGATAAGGGAGTGACGTCTGGGGGCTGTCGGTTCCTGTGATGATTGTCTGAGTTTAGTTTTCATTTTATGCTAATTGCTTATCTTGTTTGAGTTTGGGTGAATTTCCAGAAATTGAGGTTATCCGCTCGTGTTATCACCACGTTTTTAGGTTATTTCAGTGAATTTTTATTTAATCTTGGTACGAGTCTATCGATTTTCACTAGAGGGGAGTGGGGACTCGAAAATTTTATTATTGGGCCTGACGAGACCTTTCCCTTTAAATCCGATTAAAAGTTTTTGAGAAATTTAATGGCAAATAATTTTAAATAATCTGGGTTTCTTTTTGTAACGTTCAGAGGTAGTAAAACGAAATACATATGCAAAGATATAGTTTAAAAAATCTATTCTGCCACTACTTATGTATACTCAAAATATCTAAAAGTGGGCTGACTTTTTAAGACCCTTCTTTAAATCAAAGAATAACCATTGTACATTTTATGAACAGACAAACCACCGTAAGGATGGATCTTGATTTATGACAGTTCTCTTCGCCAGATAAAGGAAAGTGTCATAAATCAAGATCCATCCTTAGGGTGGTTTGTCTGTCCATAAATTCAACAATGACTATTCTTTGGTTTATAGAAGGGTCTTACTAAGTCAGCCCATTTTAGATATTTAGGGTGTATATTTAAATGAAAACCTCATTTTTAGTTCTAATAATATCTTTTTAAGTTGTCATGATTTGGACATTTTTGTCAGAAATTTAATAAATAAATAAGTTTAACAAAACCTCAAATTTTATATGATTTATTTATTTTTATGATTTTATTTTACTTACCTCGCTTATAGCTTATTTACTGGAAAACGGTTACTAAATGAAAGCTGAGATTGAGCGGGGTACAGCTATTCCCCGCAGTAGGTTTTTCGATTATATTTTAGAATATTTTTTTTATAACTTTCTTGTTTACAATAGTTTCTTATTATACTGTTCGCTACTTGAAATTCTCAATTTGTAAAAGTAAATGCAATCGTTTAAAATTTATAAATTTTTCTGATATGTTCTTCTGAGCATTCTTTACTGTCGTCCTCCCCAAATTTGGAAAAATGACTTAAGTTATAAATCTTACAACAAAGGGGCTTGAGACCGAAGTTAAGTCGTCCGTAGTAAAGTGCACAATTGGTATTTCTCTGGCTATTGAAACAGATGTTTAAGATCTGGCCTCTGCCGATCTGCTGCAGGATTAAGTAGGGGTGCACTTTATTGCGGGCGACTTAACTTCGGTCCTAAGCCCCTTTGTTGTAAAATTTATAACTTAAGTCAATTTTCCAAATTTGGGGAGGACGACAGTACATTTTGAGATCAAAACTACATCCTTATTTTGATACCAGATTTAGCACATTCAAATCATCAAACATACAGAAAAATGCCACAACTGGTCAAATGCTATTTGTGTCAACAAAAAGTAGATGGAAAATCGACCCAAAACTGATTTTTTATATAAAAATTTGTGGTCAAGCTTCAGTGTTTGCGAAACACACATCTAATAAAAAATCAATAAAACACTTCTTTATAACAATTTTCAATGTAAGCAATTGTTGATTTGCTTCGAATAATCTTATTAAATAAATAAATATGTCAAAGTTTTTTTGTTTTTGTTGATACAATGAATCTTCGATAAGCGAACCGTCGATAACTGAAACCAAATTTATAACAGAAGACAGGCAAATTCCTTGTTTTACTTCTTCGATAAGTCGAATCTCTCGATTATTTGAATATTTTTTGTGGCAAGTGTACAATCGAAGTTCGAATGTATTTTGATCGAATACAATTGTACCCCACTTGGTAGTTTACGTATTTTTTAGAAGTTGGTAAGATGAAGGTTAACCGAAAAAGATAAGTTGCCTTCTTTTACATTGATTGGAGTACCTGTAACTCTCATCTAAAATTTGAATGGACTGTATTGCTAGCCAACAATATTTGTCGCAATAAATACTATTTTTGCGCTCGCTTTTCTTACTATTATTATTGTTAGTTGTTGGAGTCTCGATAAAATTGTCAGAAGTTTTGTTTCAAACAACAATTCAGAACGGTTCAGAACTATACTGCACATGTGCAGTAGCGTTTTACCAAATCGAAATCTCAATTGCGCATGCTTAATAATAGTTCTGAACCGTTTCGAACTGGTTTTGAATTGTTGGAATAAATCTATTATAACTTGTATATCGGAATTATTAAACAAATACATAGTTAAAACATGAAAGGTAGTGATTTCTTTAAGATTTATTGAGAAATAAAACAAGGCTTGTTTGATCGATATTCGAAAAACATATTTAAAAGATATACGAGGTTACAAAAAATAAAAGAGAATTACACTGTGATCAATAAATACTGAATATGTTGGCAATGGTGTTACTAAAAAAAAATTTTTTAAACATATTTAATTGATAAATATTTTTCCACTGGAGTTATTCGTTTATGGGGATATTTGTTAAAAATACTTGAGAAAAAACTGCTTAAAACAAGTGAAGTACCAAAATAATGTTGAACATTATTTTTTGTTGGCAATATACCAACCTAATCAGTATTTGTTGATTATGGTGTATATTGTAAACAAGAAACATTAAAAAGCTACCTAGAGACTCTACAATCTACATTACTCGAATTTCGATGATAATATTGCCATGTAGGCACATTTTCTTAAATGATATAACCTTTAATGTTCAATTAATACGTTTCTGTCTATAATATACACCGTAATCAACAAATACTGATTAGTTTGACATGTTCTAAACAAAAATAATGTTTAACATTATTTTGGTGCTTTAGTTGTTGACTTATGAGTGAAAATAACAAAATGTATTACTTGTAATATAAGCAATAATATTGTTTTTTTACTACTAGTCTCAGAAGACATCATTATTTAGTTTGTCGAGAGGGTGTGAAGTTGTTTTTCTCTCCTAGTAGTCAATAATGATTATAAACCAAGGGAGATAAAGTGCTAGAGTTGAGTGGATACCGACATTTAACTGTGTTGCCTGATACAAATATATTCGCAATTTTTATAAACGATAGATATAAGTGTTCACCGAAAAAATAATGTCCGAAATTAGGTGCACTAGAAATACCTAATAAACAGTTTATTTAATATTTGTGATCTCAAGACAAGTTTGTTTAACACCGCACCTCATCTCTAATCTGCCAAAACAAAATGGTGCGCTTGCGCGAAATATCTTCTCAAATTTCAAGTGTGTGTTTGATAGATCATAACATAATCTTGATAAAATCTATGCCAAACGTTAAAAAGCAGAATAAACGCATAATTAAAACGTTAATGTTTTAATAATGAGATATTTTTAATCCAAGAAAATGGAAAAAGGAAGGTAGTCAACCAGTGATGAAATCCGTTGATTGCATTAAAAAAAAATGTAATTTTTTACAGCTTTATACATATAAGTATGTACTTTGGTCTTGTCTTATTGTAAAAAACACTTTGTAGTGTGACAAAATGGAAAATCCTTTGAAAATTGGTAGGTAAATAAAGTTGTAAATAACATAACCTCAAACACAAGAACAAAAATTTTACTTTTAATTCATGCAGAATTAATAAAAATAACTGCTATTAAAGCTGTAAATAATAAAAATGGGTTTTTATAAGGTTACACCTAAAGTGTGGAGCCCTGTGTATAGTTAATTTGACCATATGTTTTGTTGCAAATTCCATTGTTCAAGTTTCCGACCAGGAAAGCGGGGGCTGTCAACTTAAATCCTGAACTAGGGGTTCTGAAGATTTCAGTTGATGGAAAATTTACGCTATTTTGTTTTTCAGTACATAAATAGTTGCTTACATAAAAGATGCTTACAATAACGTCCTTTTCGGTTTTTATCTGTGAAGTTAAGGGGCCTTTCCCTAAATTCGGTATATAGAGAAATCAATGTAAAAGTTTATTACTCATTACTCAAAAACCCGTCCACATTTTTGAATGCGGTTTTTACAATATTAATTTATTTACATTTTTAAAGCAGTGTGAAACAGAAAAAATAAAAAATAGCATTACTGTTGTTAAAATTATAAATTTTTTATTATTATTTTTTTATAAATTTTTATTTAGTTGTATCTTGCGACTACATATCGGTCTAAGAAATGTGTAAAAAATTAGAAATTTAAATTTTGTCTAATAATTTACGAGTATTTGGTCATCAACTTTTAAAATTCAATCCATTTTCTATCTTCTACAACTTGTCTTTCTCTTCATGATAGTGGCTGAAGGGTGGGTCTAGGTAGTAGACCTTTTCTCTGCGGCAAAGCTATAAATAAAATGTGTACCACAATTGCTAAATGAGATGTAAAAATAAAAAATATTGGCGAGATTCATAATGGTGTAAAATTTCCACTGAGGTGATAATGTTAAATTTATTCAACTTTTGTGTTAACAATTGTGTACATAGAGTGTGAACCATTTGTATGGAATAATTTCGATAAATATTCAGGAATTTCTTTTTCAAGAAAACGCTTGAACACGTATCCTGTTATTTTTCAACGCGCTTTTTTTGACAAAAAAATTGGATATGCAGGGTGTCCCAACATCGAGATACGATCCTCAACTTTGAAATTTAAAATAGAAACCTCATTTTTTTAGCACATCTGGATTCTACGTATAATTTTGCGTATTTTTATGTAGCACACACTATGTCGATCTTCAGTTGTTTTAAAAAAAAGCGTGAACTATTTGAAATGAATAAATTCGATAAAAATTCAGGGACTTGTTTTTTAGGAAAACGCTTGGAGTCGTATTCTGTTATTTTTCAACGCGGATTTTTTGACAAAAATGAATATACAGGGTGTCCTAAAATCAAATTACGACTTCAATTTTTTTTAACATATCTGAATTCTAGGTATAAATTTCTGAATTTTTATCGAATTTATTTATTTCAAATAGATAACGTCTTTTTTTTTCAAAAACATCTGCAAATCGACATAGTGTGTGCTACATAAACAATACGCAAAATTATACGTAGAATTCAGATATGTTAAAAAAAAATAAGTTTTTATTTGAAATTTTAAAGTTGATGGTCGTATCTCGATTTTAGGACATCTGTATATCTTTTTTTTTGGCAAAAAATGCGAGTTGAAAAATAACAGAATAAGGTTTCAAGCGTTTTCCTGAAAAACATATCCCTAAATTTTTATCGAAGTTATTCATATCAAATAGTTTACGCTTTTTTTAAAAAACAACTAAAAATAGACATAGTGTTGCTACATAAAAAATACGCAAAGTTATACGACCTTGAATTCAAATATGCTAAAAAATTGGGGTTTTCATTTAAAATTTTAAAGTAGAAGGTTGTATCTCAATGTTGAGACACCTGTATATCCAATTTTTTTGTCAAAAAATGCGCTGTTAAAAAATAACAGGATACGTGTTCAAGCGTTTTACTGAAAACAAATCCCTGAACTTTTATCAAAGTTATTTCATACAAATGGTTTACACTGTATAAGAATATATATTAATCTATTTCCAATTATTGCAGAAAACTTTATGATACAATTAGTTTTATAAAAAAAAATCTTTGACACGAATGGGATGTCTAATAAATTAGATGTCATGAATGACATATTTTACAAATAATATGGATATTCTTCACAAATTAAATTAGGTACCATGTTTGTTATCAAATATAAATTTTTTTTCGAACAAATCTGTGTCTATTTTTTTAGTGTGTAATAATGTTCTGGTTTTAGATAAATTTAGCAAAATATAAAATACTTTCATTTTTACTTCTAAGAAATTTAGAAAAATCTGGTTTTTGTGGATTATTATCGACTGTTTGTTATCTGTGATGCTAGTTTACCTGATACTAAACTAAGGCGACAAGAATGGGGTGGCTACTAAATTACAAAGTTTGTTATAAAGTACAAATTTTTTATTGTTTTATTTCCAACAAATCTATGTCTATTTTTTTTGGTTATAATAAAGTTCTGGTTTTAGATAAAGTTAGCAAAGCATAAAGTATTTTCAGTTTTACTTCTAAGAAATTTGGAAAAACCCGCTCTTTGTGGATAATTATCGACTGTTTGTTATCTGTTAGCCAGTTTACCTGATACTAAACTAAGGCGGCGAGATTAGGGTGGCTAATGAATTACAAAGTTTGTTATCAAATACAAATTATTCTTTTTTTTTTTCCTCAACAAATCTGTCAACAATTTTTGTGTGTGTGTGTGTGTGTGTACGTATACACCTGTTTATAAATTTTTGCCTTTACCTACAAGTCAATCTTGTCCTTACTAATTTTCTTACTTATAATTTCTAAACCATTTCCATTGCGATTATATGAGAATGCAGCTGTAAAACAACTCATTTTCATACCTCATTATTCGTATATTTCAAAAGTATAGCACTAATAGCTCATTAACTATAAGTCAAAAATTTAATTACATTTTTTACAAGTATCGCATTACAAAATAAAAAAAATTTTTTATATAAAAAAATTCAAAACCTATTCAATAAAACTGTTTTCTTAAATTTTAATGCGATAGCTAACTTCATAATTAAAAGTATTTTAATCTCTTAATAATATACGTTATTTTTTATGTATGATTAATAAACATTTAACCTTATTTTTATTGAAATTTTTTATCAAATTAATTCTACAAATTTTCAAGAACGCTAAGTATTCAATGAAATTAAGAGAAAGCATTTTGAAAAGATAACTAATAGCAGAAGAAAAAATTTTACGAATACCAATAAACCGACCCAGGCCTAAGATAACCGACCATCGACCTTCATTGTCGTGATGATTTTATGACATCTGTCAATCATTTTAAAACCCATTGTATTTTCATAACACGTCGACTCAAACATTGGTTGAATTTTCCTTTACGTCAGCTCTTGATCCGAGGCGAGTTGAAATTTACCGTTACGATTTAGGGAAAGGCCCCTTAAATTTCCGAAGTGGAAAAACGTAAGTAGTTAAATATCATTCGTTTTTATTTTCATCAAATTTACTTTTCGACAATAAATAAAGACACGTTATGTTTAGTCTGGATGTGTGCTCGTTAAATGAGGTTATATTTTTATATGACATATAATAAATTAATGTGCTAGTAGTGAAAAAAATCATATATAAACCACGGTAGAGAAAACTATTATAGCCTCGCATCTATGCTACGCATCTTGGGCACTAAACCCGCTCGGCTATAAAAAGTGTTTTCTCTACCTTGGTGTATAATGTACTATTATATTACAATACCAACAGTTTTAAATTAGGTTTAAATGAGGCTTGTTTAATTTAAAAAAATAACACGAAACTTGTTAATATACGTGTTTTTTTAGTACAGCTATTACAGTAGAATCTGCTTATAATCACATTCAAGAGATAGTAAAAATCAAGTCATATAAATAAATTTAGAAGATTTAAATACTAAATTTAGAAACGAAATTTTGAATATTGGTCCAGAAGTTCTTTAGAATGTACAAGACGAATGTGTCCACAGACATGTTCATTGTCAAACTGCTGGAGGATGCCACTTTGAACATTTGATTTGAAAGATAAACTCTTTTTATTGTTAACAAATTTTATGCTTCTGTTTTGTTGGTATTAAAATTTACGTTTTTCACTTTTGAATTAATTTTATTCGAAAACTTTATTACGTATTATTTAATATTTTGGGAATGCCATTTCAACAATTGAAAGATCTGCCAAAATGGCTAAAAATATTTAGGGCTAGCTAAAAACGACGTCATCTACTCAAAATCCAATATGTATAAAATTTCAAATCAAGTTGAAAATAATGTATTTTTTTAAAAGAAAATTGACCTGTTCGAGGATTTTTGTCAAAACAAAATATTTTTAGTCTTAATAAGGTTATTCTATAATTTTGCCGCTCACTGTATAAGGCTTTTTCTTATTTCCCTTTCTCCTCTATCTGCTAAACTGTTTTCTGTTTTCACTCATGTTTGCCAACATTTTTTACTTATGTCGTAACATTTTAGCGCTGACAGAATATACGTTTTGTATAATTAAATATTTCTTCAATCAAAATGTGTTTGAGAAATTAAAACCGGATCATTTTTGAGGCTTACAGACCCTCTGAAAATATTGATTTAAAAAATTCAAATTGCAATTATGAGAACTGATGGTCTGATAGCGCCTATTTTATGCACACATAAAATACATAGATATTAGTAACACTTTTTTGCAGAGGATCAGCTTTCCAACTTAAGAAATGGTGGAGTTATGAATGTTCAAAAATGACATTAAATTTTTTGTTTTTTTTCGGATTTTCTCAGTTACTAATAATTCATTTGGATCACTCCGAAATAAGTTTTGTTCACATTTTCGTTCTGTACAACTTGTGTCTTAATTTTATGAACGAGAAACTTAAAGAAGACGATGTTTTGGTTTTAAATGTTTACAACAAATTAAGTGACAGTTGCCAGTAAAAAACGTAACAGAATGTAATTACAGACTATCTTTAATGTGACGGCACAGTGAGTTACTTTGTGCTATGTTTGTCATAGAATCATTTATATTATGCCCTATTGATTGGCCTATTTATTGAAAATGTACATTGTCGGTAATGTCTTGTTAAAGTCATTCGTTGTATAGATTTAACCAACAAATTTCTTTGTAAACTTGGGATAAGTATTACTGTTTTCCCCCCTACTAGAACTTGGGTTATTTGACACTTGAAAATGTTACTTCTTAGAAAAATAAACCTACTCAGAAAGCTTATCAGTATTATCTAAGCTTATATCTACTACCATCAATCACTTACTGTCAGTAATATCATCATGATTAAGGATTGGTTGAAAAAGTATATAGTGTAGGTAAAAACTTATCCCAACTTAAAGAGCCCCCTGTGTCCAGGTAAACTAGGCATTAAGACAACACGGACAGCACCATCTGTGTTTATGTTTTGTTCAATATATGGCAATATAAAATAATATGTAACTTATATATCTGTAAATCCGGCAACAAACTCACCGTGTATTTGTACTTATAAATTGCCTGCTAAAATGCACCCAGTTCAAGAACAAGTTTTGAAATTAGGAAACTTTATTCACATGATGTAGTCCACAGATTTCAACGGTACACTGATTTCTGCAGTACTCATTTTATTAATAAAAAACCTGAAGTGGAGAGGGAAGAATATTTTGTTTATTTGTGTTTAATTTACATTCATAACAGTTTTCAAAATTTGAAATTGCTTTATTTTAAATTTTATCGATGGGAATTTACAACCCGGATTTAATAAATGTACGTATATGTGACTTTTAATTTATATAAGTTCAGTTTTTTATTTGCATTTTTTTATTAAGACCATAAGAGTAATTAACAATGTACTGATAAAAATGCATTGAGATATAGCGTTAGTCATATTTATTTATTTATAATATGTTAATGAAGTTGCAACCGGACATAATTATTGTGTTTTAATTACTCTCTTCTCGAAATAAACTACTTCACAATAGTTATGGTATAGCCCGGGAGGTAGCAGGTAATTTGGAGAAAGTATTTGCTAAAAGCTGAAGTATCTCTAACTTATGTAGAGCAGTCTATATATAATTTATGTAACTTTGTTATTCGTTAAATTATAAAAATTAATCGGAATTTTTATTTTAACTTTTTATATTTTTAGCAAAAAATAAAAAAACACTTAAGCAGACCTTTTAGTGAATTTTGACCGTGGAGGGAGGAATAACTATTCATCCTTCCACGATTTTGACTTAAGTTGTAAATCTAAAACAAGGTCGTTTGGGATAGAGGCTGCAGTAAAGTATTTAAGCTAAACCACTTGCCCAAATCCAAAGTGGTTTTTATGACAGGATCTTATTGTATTAAAGGAAATGGTAGTAACAAAGGAAAGATGCCGCTGGGCAATCTTCTTACTAGTACTAGCTGAACATCGACTCAAATAGACGAATTTGAGTTACAGCAGGCTTCGACAACCCTTTTCATAGCATCATCATAGCGGTCCTAAAATGACAATTGCAGTGTCGTAAAAATCACTTTGAATTTGGATAAGTATACTTATGGTGCTAAGTTTTGCCTTTACCTGCCCGATACCATCCGTCTCTTGCACTTTGGACCATTAGACATCGGCTTCACTGTGACAAACAAGCAGTAAATAGCTTAAATACTTGATTACTTGATATTGTTGTTAGATTTTCAATTTAAGTTAAAATTTACCATTAGGTTTGTTTCACTATTACAGATGTATGTACTTAAAAAAGTTTTTTCTTTATTAGTTTGCGGCTGTCGAGTTCCTTGGTAAAATGACATGTTACAAAAGGACCAAAAAGACAAAGAATTGTTATTTATCATTGGTTTTAAGTTTGGTTTTCAAAAACTGTATTATGTATTACACAGTGTGTGTAAATGGTGAAAACCTCTTCTATTGACAATTCTGTGTCTTGTTTTGTATAATTAAATTTGTAACACTTTCAATCTTGTAAACAAGTGCAAGCGTCAATCTTGTTTGGACATAAGATGAACATGTTTATTTTTTTTTTAATGAACGTTTTTGGGATATTTTATATAATATAATATTTTGAGATGGAAAAAGTTAAATAAGGCAAATGTATTAGCTGTAGCTTTATTGCCAACAGATTTAATCATTTACAGTCACATTGTACGGTATGTTCAGAAATAACTCCAACCCACGTGATTAAATAAAGATAAAAATTGCAATAAAACGATTGTGAACACTTCTTTAATTGCGCTACTGATAAAAGCTAAAATGGCCAAAGTAATCGTTTAGCAACATTTGCGTTAAATAATACCATTGTGTAGTTTGATTTTATAAGCAAATTTATCAAGTGGGTTAAAAGATCATTTCTGAATTTGTCTTTTTTTGTACTAAAATATAATTCGCCTAATCATTTTTCTGTTTTCTACAGTAATACATTCAGTACAAAAAATAATTTATGAAAACTTTCGACAAAAAATTTGATTAATTAAATTGGAACTAATAAACATTTTTGAATTTAAAACACTTAACCTTAATTCTTTTAAACCATACTCCTCATATAGATCAACAGTAACCAACTCGTTCTCGGTCAGCCCAAAGGGATAGAAAAATCAAATACATAAATGATTAACAATATGTAATAAAAACATCTTTAGTGAAAATTAGTGCACTATTTATAGTACTTATTCAAACTCAAAGTGGTTTTTACGACACTGCAATTGTCATTAGGACTGTCGTAATGATGCTATGAAAAGGGTTGTCGAAGTTTGCTGGAAATCAAATTCGTATATCTGAGTCGAGGTCCTGCTAGTGCTAGTAAGAAGATTTATATTTATAGTTTTATTGCCCAGCGGCACCTTTTCTTTGTTACTATCATTACCTTTAATACAATAGAAGGACCCTGTCATAAAAACCACTTTGGATTTGGGTAAGTATACTACACAAAAATTCGGTGAAATATGAGAATCATATAGAATCCTAGGTCAGCTGAATAGATGATATTACCCGAGTTATTAAATAAAGACTAAATAAGAAACAACAAAAAATACTCGAAAAAATACCAATAAATTTTCACGTTATTAACGTATTAGGCTAAGATAAAGTTGGTTAGGTAAAGATTGGATTTGACGAATAGCTTTAATAGCCTCAATGTTGTAAAAATGTTGAGCTATTGAAAGATCAATTAATTAGGGTTTTATTATGTTTTGACATTATTTGATAAATGATTCAAGAGGTTAAATACTTTTTATTAAATTGAAATTTAATACTAAACTAGTGAAATTTGACTAAATTTGAGCATCACTGATAACGAGCGATATAAGGGTAAAGTAGAAAAAACGCATCAGCTGCATAAGACTTTATGCAGAAAGATATCCTCATAGAATGGTTCCGACTGACAAAACTACGACAGGAGAAAATAATGAGATTGCTGTAATTTTCAGGCGATTACAGAAAACACACATATTGGGCAAAATTCTGTGGCATAAAATTTAGGAATTAGCGAAAGTTCTGTTTCTAGAATAATTCGCGCTAATAAATTCCATTCCTATCATGTTACACTGGTACAAAAACTAAAAATAACGGATTACGAGCATTAGTAGACATTCAATTTAACAAGTTATGAAAAAGCTGACAGAAATCGATAATCTTTGGGTAACTTTGAGATTTAATATTTTTGCTGAAATGAAAATTATGTCCAGAAAGTTGCTTAATATGTAAATTTGGTTGCATATGAATTCATCATCATTCGTGAATAACCTTGTATGTATCTGTCTAGTTTCAAATACTAAGCTCTCACTCGTTATATTATATTCACCTTTTAACAGGATGTGTTTTTTGTAAGCATCTGGTATTTTCTCTTGTTAAATAACATTTTATTTCGACGCTTTATACTGGTTTACTAATTAGTCTAGGCAGATTTATAGTTTGATTTTTTATTTTATTTCTAGAGTTAATTAAACTCATAAACGCTGCTAGCCTATTTGGAAAAGACTACGTTTAAAAATTCGATCTTTTTTTAAACTTTTTGAAAATTTAGTTTTTGTTTTTTAATTATAAACATTGTATGTACGTATTACGATTACGGGCATAATTTACGTAAATGGCTCTCGGGAAATTAAAAGCCCTCGTACATTGGGCTTTAAACATTCTCTCGTGCTATAATCTCTTTTATTATGTCTTTAATACATAAATAACTATTCTAATATTAAAAAATTACAGTTTTTGACGTCTTTTAAATAATTATTTCTTTAGTAAAGGATGTTTCAAAAACTATTGTTATTAAATCACTTTTAAACGTAGGACGTAGAAAGATTCTTATAAATTATGATATGACTAGTGAAATTGTAAAACGAAAGATAAAATTAGGCAACAGTGTTTATAACTTCCAAAGGCCACTTATAAGAATTTTTTTATGACGCTCCTTATTTTATGTGAAATTCAGTGGATAAATTTGTACAATTATAAATGTAGATTTTTTCTGGTTTGTTATAGAATACATGGCTGAAAATATCAAAGCCGAACTCAGAAGGTTGCATAGACGCAGACAATTGCAATACAGCACGGAAAATTCGGACGGAAGCAGTTCGGGCGGAGAAAATTCCGAATCTCCTTCACGCTCTGAAAGAGCACTTTTCACTTTTAAACAGGTACGTATTAAATAATTTTGTGGAATTTTTTTTATTAGTAATTATTGCTTCAGGTTGGTCTAATCTGTGAACGTATGCTCAGGGAACTCGAGTCTGAAATTAGAGAGGAATACGACAATGTGCTTACAGGAAAGCTTGCAGAACAATACGATGCCTTCGTAAAGTTCACGTATGATCAAATACATAAGAACTACAGTACGGCCCCACCAAGCTGTAAGTATTATCTATCTATCTACTGTAAATTTATTCTGTACCAGTCGGCCACATCTTCAGCATACTTTTTTGTTCTAATCAGGGGCAATAGCTCTAAACTTGTCTATATTTTCTTTGTTGTTGTGCCTGACTGGAACTTTTCTTATTGCTTTTTTTTATTATATGTATAGGGAGATTTACTCAAATATCTGGTAAAACTTCAAATAATACGGTACTGGGATTTTTCCTTAATTTGTTTTGTTGTGAATCATTAACATTGACATTGACAAAAAAAACCATTACATTATAATTTTTGTGGCGGAAATGCGAGTTTTTTTTTTACAAATTATTTATTAATTTTTTGTTTCAGATTTATCGTAAGAAAGATTCTGACATGGGCAGCGTAGCAGCGGTGTCTCAAACTAGCCACTAACTAAACAGTCTTAACTAACGTTTATACACACAATATTATACAAAAAGTTGTCAGTCAGCAGGATGCCTTAGAACATAACCCGCTCTCCTTGCCGGCATTTTTTTTTGTACATATTAAAATATTGTATCTTTATAACATATTTTAAGATCATCTGTATTATCTTACTGGAATTGAAACATATTAATTTTGACTGTATATATCATTTTTTATAGTCTTACCAATGAGGTGTTGTAATCGATAAATGTACGGATTTGGCTGTTTGGTTTTCTGTTTGTTTAACAATGATGCCAACTGTATGATTGTCATGTCCGAATGAAATAGACTGCACATCCCAATCATCTTCAATAATCATGTCCCAGTTTTCACATTTCATTTTCTTATTTAACATTAAACAGTCTCACCAATAAAAAATGCCTTAAATTTGTGTTTCCGTGTAGTGCGAACGCGAACATGGATGTAAGTTTGTGTGTTTTCATATAAACTAGGTTAAGTTCTGATTTAAAGACCACAATTTTGCCATATGTGTGATGGTGTTGATATATTTTTTCTATAGTTACGTTCGAACTATACATATAAGTGCTTCAATTGTATCGACGTTATACCAGGACTAGCTCTTAAGAAACTTAGTCTGTCATGTATCAGACGTCAATTTAATGAGATTTTCTACAAACGTCTAGTCAGTTTCTGAATTATTTTTATTTGCTATTGAAACTGAGCCACTGTTTAGTTTGTTGTATTTGACTCCAACTGAGTTACATCTAGCTTATAGTTTAGTTATAAATTAAGTACGAAAGTACGCAAGGATATTAATAAATGTATATACATAGATTTTAGCTGTGAGAGAAGTACTTTGAGACAAAATTGCTTTAATTTTTGAAGCTGTATCTATCATAGGTCTGATAATACCGGCCGTATCAACAACATTCTTGAAATTGTATATATTTATTCAAACTATATTTTCAGTTACAAGTACAATAAATAAAACAGTGAATTTTTCTCATTAAATTGATTCAGTAATTTAGTGTTCATTTGCGAATCTTGTTCTTTATTTCTTTATTAGAACGTGATGACGTGAATTAGTTTCTTTTTTTTTAGTTTAGTGCTTTTTATATTAAGTTGTAGCTTCTTTTTTTGCGTTAAATACGTGTTATTATGACTAGTAATAAAAATAAACATAAATTTGTTAGTATTTTTTAGCACTATTTATTTCTTTAGTCTAGATCATATGCAATATTATGTTGTTGATCAATCGAATATTACGTTTTATATTACATTGATCCTGATAAGATTTCTTATGTTTAATATGTTAAGGTTTAATAAAAAATGGTCCGCCCCCAATTTTTTTTTTCTTGAATATCATTATTCTAAAAATGTCTACCCTGTTCTATTACATAAGACGCCTATGTGTTTTATTAACAAAACTAATTTAAGGTTGAAAGAGGTACCCATGTGTTACGCAAATAGTCATCTTGCAAAATTTGAATTTCCAATTTAGTACATTAAACTGATAAATTAAGGTTGAAACAAAGTAAAATTAACTTTTTTTGTTTTTGGATAAGGTTGAAAATCGAAATTATAGTAATTTTTGTCCATTATGACATATTTATGTCAAAAGTTCACCACGTCTAGTTGCTAAACTACTTCAGTAATATGAGACTTTAGAAACATCAGAACCAATAATAACTGAGCAATGGGTTGCGTACATTTCCCACCACAAAGTTAGATAGATGCTAAACTACTTCAGTAATATGAGACTTTAGAAACATCAGAACCAATAATAACTGAGCAATGGGTTGCGTACATTTCCTACCCCAACGCACTGTACACACACCAGCATATTTTAACCTTTTTAGTATTAAGGGCCGGTTTACAGAAGGTGAAATTAACTGTAATTGCGATTAACTGGCGATTTTGACCAATCAAACGCCAGGAAAGCGATTTAATTGCGAATTAAAAGGTAATCGCAATGGGCTCCAGAAGCCGTGACGTCAAAAATGCGCGAAATTTTGAAACACTGTCATTCCATAAAAATACCTTGAAAAAGTCGACCTTATTGCACATGTAAATAAGGTTGAATTTACATAGATCAAATTTCAAGCGATGAATAAATACACTAAATAAAATAAATAAGACCTAAAAATATCGACATTCGATACCCTAAACATTTCATTTACTGATAAGTCACGAATTACAACAAATTTATACTTAATAAAGAATTTAATGGAAAATAAAGCGTTCGATGCACAGATTTCATTCATTTCTAAGGTGTAACGCAGGTCCAACATGAGCGAATTCCAGCGAACCATGCCGAACGTAAACGATTTTCTTCATTTGTCCGAGCGTTTGCGAGCTACTTCGCTACTCGGCCATCTTCGGTAGTTGCTTTACAGTGCTTTACAGCTGTTCGGGTGACTTTGAGAGCACGAAGCTTACACGGTAATTTCTATTTTCGATTAATTTATCAATTATGTGCGAATTATTTGTAACTTCTGACTGGATTATTTGTGTTTCCATATGTGATTTTCATTCGGTCAAAGTTTAGCTGTTATAATTTCAACCTTATGCACTAGTGCAATAAGGGCGACTTTTTTAAGGTATATTTTTAGAATAACAGTGCTTCAAACGTTCGCGCTAAAATTACGACACACTTCTCCAGCCCATTAAATAAATTTAATTTACCTTTTATAAACCGACCGCTCATTAAGTTAAATTAAAAAATAAGTGTCGGCTTAGATTTTAATAATAATTTTAGTTTGATAAAATGCAATAATAATCAAATACCGGATATCCCTATTTTAAAATTTATTTTGTATATAAATAAGATATGGGCACCCCTCTCGTATGATAAGCTTTTTTTTTGACAGCATTTGACATTAATATTTTGACAGCTGTCAAATTTGTGGGAGTAAATAAAACGTTGACGTCTTTATATCATGAATAATCTAATAAAAAGCCTTTTATTGAACGTTAGCAATAACAGTTTGATCCAAACATTTGTTTAATTTCCAAAAATGTCGAAATCTGACAACTTTGTACAGAAGTATCAACAACTTCTACGCGACTTGAAGAACACAGTTGAGGGGCTTCTGGTCTCTCAAGTGGCTAATGTGTGGTATATTTATGGTGGTTTAAATCGGTTACATTGTTCAGTTGAAAAAATATTCAAACACGGGTGCAAAGCTCCTGGCATTGTAAGTTGAAATAACATAACCTCACTTTTTTTCATAACTTTTTACTTGTTTTAGGAGTCGACAAGTTACTACAATTTTATCCAAGGTTTAGAATGGCTACAGCCGGAAAATTCCAAGTCGTACTTTTCTATAGATTGCGAATACAAGCCACACTTGCCTCAGAATCTCAAAGATGATAAAGCTTCAACTTGGTTGTATAGAAGTCTCGAAAACCATTCTTTATCTCAAAAATTATCCTGGTTGCTTTCTGATAAGACACATCTTTTGAAATGTTATCAAGAACATGCGTTTTTGTGTCAGGAGAAGTATGCAGAAGCCGCTCTTATTTGTTTGAGGGCTGTGGAGCGAAACCAGGCTAGTCTAATGTCAGAGATCAACCCTTGTCTTTTTCTTCTAGAAGCTAATGCTAAGGAGTTCCACAAGATGCATCGACGATGCTCCTCATACCCTGATGATCACTTTAAGAAAATTTACTCTGAAAGTGACAAAAAAGCCAAAATGAAAAATGTAATAGAAGTGGAGAATGGACCCCCAAAAACAATAGTTATTAAAGGCAAGTTAAAACCATGGCATAGTATGCCAAATCTACGAACTGATTCTTTCAAATTAAAGAGTAAGGCAATCACACAGAGTAAAACAACTCCGTCCACTCCACTGTATACCAAAAAAATTGCAACAAGTACTTTCAAAATAGATTATAAGGCAATGCAGTACCCCAAAGCGAGAAAATCGAATCTAAAAAAGAGTGCATCAAAGGCAAAGAAGGAGACGAGGCATGTGATTATAAATAATTGCGATATAATAGAGCATACACCACCTTTGAGTAGTTCACAAAGTAGCAGTGCTATGGGAAATGATGATTTGATGAATCTTTCAACAAAGTCGTTACCTGAAACAAGAAATGTAGCGCATTCACCAAGACTTGTTGATAGTTTTTTGGCTTTGCCGGGAGAGAAGGACTTTAGGAAAGCACCAAAGAAATCGTTTATTGAGGATGGAGGGATGAGTGTTCTTCCAATGGCCACAGGGTTCGTATTTTTAAAACTGTTTTTTTATATCGCACTTATATCGTTCAGAGATATCATATTTCGTTAAACTGAACTGCTCTTTTGTTAGAATGTAATTGAAGGGTTTAATGTGAAACAATGGCAGCTGCCACATATTTTTTTAGAGTATGTAAAGACTATTTTTTATATTATATTAATATAATTTCCAAAGGATTAAAAATATCAAAAAATTTAAAATATTAAGAAGAGAAGGTACCGTACTTTGTTTTTCAGCTAAATCTTAATTTACTTTCTTTTTACTTATGTAACTTGTCATTGTTTTATTAGACTTTCTAAGGCAGGGCATTCCGCAGCAACTAATCATTTTCGTACATGCTAAAGAACTGAGTCACTATTCCGCACTGTTCTCTACGAGGCCCTCTGAGTGTCTCTAACAATCTATTTTAGTCTTTGTTTGCATTGGTATGAATAATGCTTTAATCTCAAAATACTAGGAATATGAGGAGTTTAAACCGGTAAAATTTAAACACCTTTAAAGCACAATTTATAGGTTTAATCGACCTACATATGATGTATGATTCTTAACTACATTACCATGTAGCTGCGGTCATGATTGTAACCTTGGCGTCAGATGTAACTTGTGTTGTGATTTTAAGGTGTTCGATTTTTGTTATTGACTGTTTTGAACTTTTTCTTCATTTTTCTAATGTCATGAAAGCGTTTATTTATGAGAGCTTAAAGGCAACCCAACAGACCAAATATCTGTCTGTCAAATGTAGTTGGAAAACATGTTCTTTTCGCTTGCCAAATTAGGGCTTAGTATGTAACGGTGTTTTCTTTGCGACCGTCCTGGGTGAGTTAGATAGAGAGAAAGACGTAGCTGTGATTGGTTTTATTAAATATAAACTATGTATGTACAGGGTGTCCCATCGTATATGCATAGTGGAATTTTGAGCCTTTAGAATACACAGAAAAGAATTAAAACTTCTCATTAACTATCTACTTATTGGGCGCTACAATAATCTTAAAAAATATTAGCGATTTGTTAGTCCGTTTAAGAGAAAAATAACAATTTGTGCTATAAAATTTTATTTTTATTTTTTTTAATTTTTTTCTTTTGCCTACGAATAATGCTCATATATCAGGAAGTCATCTTGCGCAATTAAAATTAATTAAATTCTATTAGTAATTAAGATATCTTTGATTAAAGAAAGACGTCACTTTAAGACGGATATTTACGACAAATAATTGTAATACCGCAAAATGAGGGGTAGTTATTTATGGTTCAGGCAGTAGGTAGTTTTAACAATGGGCCCTATTTACCTAAGAATCGAAGCCGTCTATCCCAAAGCTTATAAACTTTTGTCATCATAAGTAAAGGTTTTGCCTTGCGGTTAGCTTCAATTGGTATTAGGATACCAATAAATAACGCTTCAATTTAGTTGCTTTTAAATATTGGTTAATTTCGCGGCTAATGTTAAAGATTTTTAATTTTTGATTTTGCAAAATCACTTCCTGGCATATTACCTTTTACCAGATCAAAAAGAAAAAAATAAAAATAAAATTTTATTGCATAAATTGCTATTTTTCTCTTAAACGAACTAACAAATCGCTAATATTTTTTAAGATTATTGTAGCGCCTGATAAGTGAATGGTTAGTTAACAAATTTTATTTATTTTTCGTTTATTCTAAGGGTTTAAAATTCCACTATGCATATACGATGGGACACCCTGTACAATAAAATATAAAATAAAATAATAATTCTGAATAACAAACTAAATCCTGTTTTAAATAAACGGTAACACTGCTGAAGTCAACATTTCGGTCTCGTCGTCTTCGTAGCTCGTCCTCCACGTATCGGTCCTTGAGTGTCTCGCGGGTTAATGTGCCGCGAGCACTCGTCAAGGAGGAGTGCTAGGATACCCATGGGTGGGTACCGTGGGTAGCGGTTTCAGGAAGGCGGAAGCCACTGGGTTTATGCACCAGTGGGTGACGGGGGCTGGGGGAATTGACTTACGAGGATAATGCGCCCAGAAGTAAAGTTCTGGCGGCGGCAAAACGCAATACATATATACTCTCGACTAGGCGAGGGAATCGGGAGGAGAAGAGTAGGGAAGCGTTGGTGGTGGTCTCTCGGTAGAGGGAAACGTACGTTATGGCAGTGGAAGTGGCATGACGTATTCGAATGTCATGACGTCGCGGTCTGATATCAGCCTTATCTTGTCGGTAAATATGGAAACGCTTCGTTATAAGTAACCCATTCTTCTATACTTAACAAAAAGGAAAAACGTCTTTAACATCTGGTACGTCGGGTTGTCTTTTTTAAGCTTTCATAAATTAACATTCAATAATGATAAGCAAATTACTGTGGTTTTTAAGAAGTTCATAAAGTTTTATGATAGATCGAAGGAATGTAGAAACACTACATAAGTACTATTAGGGTGGGCCAAAAAAATCAACTATTTTTTTTTTAGCTTTCGACACTGAAAAATTGGTTTCTAGGCACTTTAAGAGCAAAATTATGAAAAGAAAATATTGTTAAAAAATTGATTAGTAAGAAATATTTTCAAATAAAAGATCAGACAACTTAGAAACTGTTATTCTATCAAAATAAACTCAAATTTTTGACAATTCAATTCACCTGACATTTTTAAAAAATGAACCAATAAAAATAAAACATTGTTTGGTTAACAACCAATAACAACGAATTTTAGTGAGATAACCACGCGTTATGTATTGAAACTGATAATACCACTAGTGAAAATGGTGAATATTTTACACACACTTTTTGCCAAATTTTTGTTTATTACGTTTGGGAACACCATTCGTGCTTCGCACTCATGGTGTTCATACCATGCAAATGACCATTTGTGACACCACCACAAAAATATTTCACATAACTTTGACTACTCGTTATATTATAACTGAATATTTTCAAAATTTATGTATTAAATTTAAAATCTAATTTAATTTAAATTTAAAATTAAATTTAAAAAGAGACCTTTTTTGTAGAGCGTTTAATTTTCTATGTTACGCATTTTATAATATTTATTTATCTACGAGTCATAAAATTTAGAAGTAAAAAAAAATTTTGATAAATTTTTCACACTTTGACCGCCGATGTCTTTTAAACGGTAAGAGTTAGAAAAAATTGTAAGATACCTTTTTTAGAGCGTTTAATTTTCTATAAAAAATGTAAATAGAAATTTTCTGTCCGATCAAGTAATGACGAGATATGGATTTTGCCATATGGAACTTAAAAAAAATGGAAAACTGAGAAGGGGTAGACCTTCTATTAAAATTAAGAGCTCGTCTTTGGAGACCCATTTTAAAGATGCCTAGGAACCAATCTTTCAGTGTCGGAAGTTAAAAAAATAGTCGATTTTTTTGATCCACCTTAATAAGTATCGTCCGACGTTGAACTTTGCTAAACTTCTTTGTATCCAAATAATAGCTGCGTTCGGCTTTGCCACTCCGAGTGCACCGCCTCTTTCCTTATCTACTTCATTGAGTCCATATAACACTAACTCTATCCTATTACCAGAACTTGATGCTTTTTGACACTGTGTCCAAAACAACACACGCTCTTTGGGCACCCAGTTATTAGATGGGACAGAAAGAGCGTACGTTGTCATAAGATCAGTTTTTAAATTAGTAAATCTTGAATTCAAATAATGCGACGGACTAATCTGTCCTGAATGAGACAAACAAAGACAGAGTAGGTGCACTCGGAGTGGCAAAGTCGAACAAAAGCAAAGTCCAACTAATAAAAATAGCCGCGAAGGTGACACATCTTGTAGCGAGCGACTGAACTTTTTCGCACGTACTAAAAAATTAATTCATGTTTCTTGCATTCAGAATGATGTTTTACCTACTGGAATTTTCATGCGTATTTCGTTGAAGGATGTTATTTTTTTTGTTAGATACTTTCCTCGTCCTGTAAAAGGCCAAAGTTTGCTCTCATTTCTAACTTCAAGTCAATTTGCTCGAGCAAATGCCGAACTCGACCGAGAAAATGCTCACTTTAGCATATCCGAAGCAATAATTTCAGCGATGGAACAAATTCGATGTCGTCGAGATTACAAATTACCAGATGATCAATTCGATGATAGCGACCCAGAAATCATGGATTTAAAACAAAGAATTCGTTTACGAAGACGCGAAAAAATGGTAGAAAAACAAAGAAAAGTATGGTCAGACTCACTAATGAGTGACGGAAAAACTGACAGTAATTTTCTCAAAACATTTATTTCGCATTAAAAATATATAATTTTAAGCTGCCACAACTGTAAGTCCTTGTTCGACAACTCCGGACACTCTCTCTGATTCCGAGAGTTCTGATGAAGTTGAAGATTTCGATATAGACGAAGCGTCAAATCTCTCGGATGATCATGGTCTTTCCGCATCTATGGCTTCTTTATATTCAGAAGCTGATGTTTTGAAGAGACCACGTGGTGTACCAGATGGTGCCTCTGATGTTTTTTCAGCGGAAGGTGTTGCGTTATCGTTGATAAGTAAATTTAATGAGAAGCAATTACCGAGAGCTTCTGATTTGGAGTGGTTAGTGTCTGAAGAGGATGCTCCTCAAGCTCTTTTACCTCTACCAAAGAGTTGGCCTGTAAGTCCTGATGATTCGGAATTAACACCTTCTACGTTGTTAAGAGGCACGCAAGAATGGGCACCGCCAAGACCACAGATTATTTTTACCATCCACCCACCTCCCAAGTAAGTCATTTATTTAAGAAGATTATTTTAAAAAAATCTTAAACATTATTTTTTCGAATTAATATCAACTATTGTGCTTAAACTGACAATAGATAGTATTTAACATCTAAATAGTTGCTATTGGTGGAACATTCTAATAATTTCTCAATTAATAACATGTGACCTGAGAAGTGACTGGAATATTGTTTTCAAAATTTTTAAGAACTCTGAAACTAACAGTTTTTGAGCATTATTCAATGCGTTATTATTTTACACTAAAAATAACAAACTCTTTTTTTGGAGATGGACTGGCCGGCTGCTTTTCAGTTAGAACTACTAATTCAAGATTTATATTAGTTATATTTGTTTTAGACGAAAAACTTTGATCGCCAAACAAAATTATCGTTGCGCTGGATGTAGTATGAGGGTAGCACCTCAATACGCCTCTAGGTATCGTTATTGCGACTATTTGGGTCGGTATTTTTGCACAGGTTGTCATACGAATCAGTTGGCATTAGTACCTGGCCGAGTGATACAAAAGTGGGATTTTACAAGGTACAACAATCTCCTAAAAAGATATTTTCTACTTTAGACATTTTCAGATATCCAGTTTCTTCGTTTTCTTATCGTCTTTTAGAACAAATGTATACAGATCCTTTATTCCGAGTTTTTGAATTGAACAAACACATTTGGAAAATGTCAAAAAATCTTCAATTGTGTCGAAAATTTCGTTTAGGTTTATTTTATTTAAAAGATTTTATTTTTGCATGCAGATTTGCTGAAACGTAAGTATTATTTAGCACAAAATTAGTAAATTACAAAAAATCAATTTTGTGTAGAATACGAGAAAGATTAGAACAAGAAAAAGCGTATATTTTAACCGACCCTGAAGTTTATTCTATGGAAGATCTAGTCAATGTTAGAAATGGTGATATGAAACTTAGGTTAAAATATTTAGTTGAATTGTGTTGTAGACATACTTCTGAGTGTAAAGTAAGAACAATTAATTTTCCCACAATAATTTTTTTGACAATTTTTGTTTCAGTTATGTATAGCCAGAGGTTTTATCTGTGAGATTTGTAACGCATCTGAAGTAATTTTTCCATGGCAGATGCGTAAAGTCAGAAGATGTGATCAATGTGGGACCTGTTATCATATTAGTTGTTGGAATCCTTGTGATATACCATGTAAAAAATGTTTAAGGTTAAGTAAACGTAGATGTGATAGTACCAGCACTAGATCATAAATTTTACACACTTTTTAACAAATGTAAAACTTCTCAAATATCTTTTTATTTCAAACGTTTTTATAACATATTAAAAACTCTCAAAACCACTTCAAAATCTTAAAAATTATTAAAGGAAATGTTTAAACATATTGAGAGTGACTTGACTACATTTGAATTCCAGATGCAATACATTGAGTTATATAATAATTTTTGGTTACTGCCATTGACGCTGTACGTAAACGTCGTAAACGAACATATAAAATATATCTGTCTATTTTTTTATCATCAAATAGCATTAGTATAAATCTGGACCTATGTTGAAGAGAGAGGCTGAGAGAGAGAGAGACGAGTTAAACTCAAATTTTAAAATCTCAAATTTTTAAATGAAAATTGTTCTAAAACAAATAAAAAATGCTGTTATATAATGAATTAAATTCTTAGTATTTGTATTAAAGAAACCTAAAAGTTACTGGAACATATTTAAAAAAAGTATTGCAAGTTTAAAATTTGTGCAGCGCTGGCTTTATTTGAAAACCCTGCACAAAAAGTTATAGCTACAAAAATGTTAAACAGTAAAGGTTTTATCTCTAATAATAATCATTTAGAGAGAGTTAAACAATTCACGTTGTATAACGTTGTACATTTTTATCATTTCTAGTGTCTAAACTCTTAGAAATAAAAATATGTATTATAAAAATGAAAATTTTATACAAAATTTAACTATCTACATATTTTTTCTTAACATTTTTTGTAAGCAACTTTTTACGAAATATGACGTCATCAGGAGACTAAAGAAGATTTAATAAGATCTGATCGTAGATTTTTGTAACGTAACTTTAAAATTTGTAGTGTCATTAAAATTTGAAAGTTATTCTATTAGTAAATTTCCTACATGTGAATATAAATAACTATTTCTGCATGTTAGAAAACTTTACTAAGTAGGTGCGATATCTAGTGCCAGAAAGATCCCTTTTAACGAACTTTATTGCGAATTTAGAAAGTTCTGTTACACACACAACATAGAAACAATTGATAAAGAAGTTATTGATATCAAATATAAAAATAGTGTTAAGTAGTTTTGATAGTTACAAAATATTTTTTTGACTTTGTTTTTAAAATTTACTTTTTTTTGTTTTTATTTTACAGTCAAATGAATTGTTGTTTATTTATTTATGTGATCGTACTAACGGGAGTACAAATAAAAAACTGGACTTCAACAACAGTGTGCCTGAGATATCTACCGAGTCTTATGAATTAATAAACAAAATTAGGTAGGTTAATCTTATTGTCAATGTAGTAGCTTGACCCTTTTGTTCCAATGATGTCTGCTATTATATAAGCAGGATGGTTAACTAACTTTTTATTGGCCACATTTTTTTAAAACTTGGTTACTTACTGGTCTTCAAGCACGAAGTAAAATAATAGAAAAGAGTATTTGCTCGCCGGATAAGACTCACATAAAAATACCCAAGAGAATGAGAAAGAATCGGCTGCTTCACCTTGCGGTGCGTCTTAAATTAAAAATTGCAACTTTAATTACACAAAAAAATATTACATAAAAAAATGATAATCAAAAAATGTCTTATAAACAATTAAATTTTTAAAATTTGTAATAAAGAAGTTACTGGAACATATTAAAAAAATACTGAGAATTTGAAATTTGTGTAGTGCTGCCTTTATTTGAAAACGCTGGGCAAACGATACAAATCTACAAAAAAAACTGTTGAAAGAAAAAGTTGTAAACGAATAAATTTTGTATAATAAAGTCTTTGACGCGCTATTTTTTTAAAAAGGCTTTTAATGTTTAATTAATTATACACCTCTCCTTAGTTTTGTTCTTTTATTTATTTTGGGGTTACCGGTTTCAGCATACACCTTCTTCGGACCCTAACGTTGTAACTAATTAAAAGGCTTATATAGATCACATAATTTAAATTCAGTTTAAAAACCAGTTTTACAATTTCCCTCCTCTCTAAAAAATATAAACAATTAATTAAAACGTTCGAATAAAATTAGGGAGAGGTTTATAATTAATTAATTAAACATTAAAAAATCATTAAAAAAAAGAAATACAATAATTTTTCTGTGATAAGTAATAACTAATTAAAGCTCGCGATAGCCTTAAAGATGAGAGAAGTGTACAATCCGGGTTATTTAATTTTTCTTGTCTTTAGTGTCTAAACCTAAACTGTTAGAATTAATAATATAGTCTAAGGGACTTTATTATATCAAATTTAATTCTTTTCAACATTTTCCTTTTACATTTTTGTTAGCTTAAATAAGGCCAGTGCTGCACGAAATTTTAATTTGCAATATTTATCTACATTTTCTTATTTCTTTTGAAACAAATTGTTCATCTCTAAAGCAGTTTACCTCGTCTCTTTCTCAGCCTCTCTCTTCAATAGTATAAACTCACCTTTATGAACCACAAGTAGCGACTGGCTTTCAACGTGAGTAGTTCTATATTATATAACTCGTGTCTTAAATCAGATGTAAATTTACGCAAATATAAAGTGGAATTTAATATTTTTGGTAATTAATAAAACCTTAATTTAACGTACAAAATAATGACAAACATTGGGGGTACCTCACAAATGTAATACTAATGAAGGATACTTTTTTTATAATCAAAATATAAAAATTTTTGTTACACAAAAACTATTTTGTTTCTTTTGCATGAATGTTTTTTGGTGTTATTTGTTACTCTACCCAATTTTTATTTGAACTTTTGTTATTGACAGAAAGTAGATAGGTAGGTCAATTTGTAATTTTATATAAATCGGGTGTCTCTATATAGTATATTATTTATATTTATTTTTGTACAACAAAGATTATATTGTGTAACAAGAGGAAATAATTTAATATATTCCATTTTTCAATAAATGTCTTTATTATTCGTCTCTCTAAAAATATTAAACACAATATTTTGTCCCACAGTGGAATGACTGTTGAATGAATCTCCTCAAGCAATAATTACAATGTAAACTGATAATGCGAGTGATTCCCCGGTTTGGTGCACTCCGAATGCTCTAGCACATTTCCACAGCACGACCAATGCCTCCGTCCTGGATGTCCTTCGTGTCCATGGCCACAGCCTTTGTACCCTCCTGGCATTTTCCCTTCACAGCCACACGTAGCCTCCTTGCTGCCTCCACTCGAGCAGAAACTGCAACAATGGAACGTACCATGGTGCGGTTTCAATGTCCGGATAGTGATGGGAAAAGGACTGTCCTGTAACAAACAGTTGGAGTTTAGTGTGTTTGGGTATCGTGTGGTGTGTACTTTGATTGGCTGGCCTTTAACGCCGATACTTAGGACCAGTTTGCCAGCTACGTCAGGTACGAAAGAAATGGCGTAGGTGCCGTCACGGCGGTCTTCGACGTCTACGGGGATAAAGCGGGAGACGCCAGCGTCGCGGTAGCGGATTTCAGCTGAGATATGTTCGCCTCCACGGTCGAGTTTGGTATTGGTGTGGTCGCGGGTTTCAAGGAGCAGGTCCGTTTTTTTACCCACTCGTAAGTTTGACAAACCTGAAAATTGCAAAACGATTTTACTTATGGTATACGTGAATATATTGGAGAAAATATACAGGGTGTTTAAATATTCTTGATTTAAGAGAAACAGAGCTCACCAGTTAAAAAGTCATTAAATTAAGTAGCCCTGGCTTTGGTACCGTCGACCAGTTTTGTTTTCGATGTAACAAAGCGTAAAATAACTAATCATTGTCCAACTGGACAACTATGTCAAGATTTCGTTACTAATTGATCACAGAACTGCAGCTGTGCCCCTTATTGATATTTAATGACTGTTTACATAGTTTTTACAACTATTTTACTTTTACGACTTAATTGGCGAGTCCTATATCTCTTGAATCAAGAATACTTGGAGTAGAAATTTGAATTGGTGATAAGTTTAATACCGATGCTGAAGCAGTGAACTTTTTTTTAAATATTCAAAAACAAATAAGTTGTTGACTTTAAAACTCCGTTCAAAAATTTGGGAATCACAAAAAATTAAAGTCCAAAAAGTTGGAATTGTTGAGGAAACCATGTTTTTAAACACGGAGTAGAAATTTTATCCAGAATGTCCTTATTAAAATTTTAATGCAGTGTACTATTCACAAATTTGAAAAAATAAATAAACATTAAACCTACATAAAAATATGTTTTTAAAAATTTCTGTATAGCGCACTGGGTTAAAAATATTCATCTTAAGGACTTTCTAGTTAAAATTGCTACGCCAAGTTTACGAACACTGTATAATGTGAAAAATATATCTTGTGTTTTTTTAAGTATTCAGAACATTTTAAATAACACTTAAAAACATATTTTGCAAACACTGAAAAGAAATATTGAAGTTTCAAGATTTCAAAAAGTCTAAATTTTGACATTTTTTGAAGCTGTGGAAACTGCTTGAAAGTTGATAATTCTGAGTTTTATAATATTGTAAATTTTCGATGATTACCTAGATTTCTGAGCTTCAAAAATTTCTTGAGGTCTTAAATTTTAAAAGTTTTTAGTATTCTTAAATTTTCAATTATTCTTTGAAATAATTGAAACTTAATATATTAATGACTGTGTAAATTCTTAAGATTGTTTGGTATTCTTGAACTTTCTGAATTTTAATTATTTTCAATATCGTAAGATTGGTGAATTTTTAGGATTACTTATAATAATCTAAAATTTCTGGGTCTACTTCTAAATTTTTGTTATTAAATTCTTTATTATTACTAAATTCCAATCCTTCTCAATAACCTAAAATTTATAAATGTTTAAGATTCTTATGATTTAAAATTTTTCGGTTTAGAAATTTCTTGATTTTAAAATTCTGGTACTTACTATTAAAATTCCTTTCAAAAATTTTTAAGTGACTGTAACCTTTGAAAATCTAATATCTATATTTAATTTCATAATTTTAAGATTTCAAAAGAAGTATGCGGTACCAAATCATAAAAAATCTAAAAAAGTGTAGAATAGAACTGTGGAGTACCTACTCACGGTCACCATTTTTTATAAAGGATATTTGTTACATATACAATTAGCAAAGATGTTCCAATCGAACAACAACGTCGAGAAACTGTATACCGGTTTCGGGGTTTTTGCCCCTCATCAGTACAATGTATCTCGGAGCGTTGTGCTCGATTGGAACGGGTGGGAGAACTCGCTTATATTACTTCGCTACATATACATTTTGTTTAAAAAATGTACTACGTGCATATAAGGTAAAAATATATTTCTTAATTAGAGAAATATAATAAATAAATATTTTAGAAATGAAATATCGCAGAAAACACATTCCACAATTTTTTAAACTAATGTCAAAATTTAATTTTCCAAATTTATTGTAGCGGATAGTATTATTTATTATTAGTGTATTAGTTGTTCTTATTGTTTTAATTCAGCTTTAATAATAAAAGGGTGATTATCCCTTTAAAATTAATTCTTTTAATTATGTTTCTAGTGCTACTGTCCTATGTGTATTAAGAATTTGGTCGTACAATTATAAACATAAAAATTTATTTTTATAAATCGTGGCCTAAAAACCAGAGGGTTCCAAGCGACAAAACGTTAAAAATTAATGTTTTGTTTCAATTTGACACCTTGAGGTAGTATTTACAGTTTTTTATAATTAGTTTTATAATTTTTTGCACGGCGGCTGCGGTCCAGCTTATGTAATTTAGTTTCAAGTAAAAAAAAAGTTGTCAGATTAGAACCACAAAGTTTCAAGTGCAAGAAATATGTTTTCTTACAATTGTGATAGCAATAATAGTGATAACAATGATTCGGATCATAAATATAGTAAAAATAACGATTCTGAAAATGAATATCTTCCAGAACAAACAAGAAAAAAAATGTAGGTTATATATTTTGAAAGTTTCGGTCTAATTTATATCCAACTTTTAGAAGGTACACGTTTTCAAGCGATGATGAACAAACTGAAGTGCTTAACAGACAAAGCGAAAATTTCCGGCTTGTTCCTTATAGTTCATCTTCGGAATCTGACGATAATAATAACAAGAGGACTAAAAAAAATACTAGGAAAAGGAAAAGAAATCCAAACTCCTGGAAAAAAAATCTTCGAAAACAAGCATATCAAAATGGCAAAACGCACATTAATACGGTAGGAAAGTTAGTACCGACAAAAAAAATTGACGAAAACAAGAACTGTCTGAACTGAAGTTGTAGATACAAATGTTCAAAAAAAATTAATTTGGATCTGCAAAATTATTTAAAAAACTGTTATTATTCTCTAGATCAAAACGCAAAATATAGCTTTCTACTGAACAACACAAAAAGGAGATTTATCAAGCGAAAACGTAGTGCTGAAACTAATTATAAGGCATTTAGTTTTGAATATTATTTAGAAAAAAACAACGAGAAGTTGCGGGTTTGTAAGAATTTTTTTTTAAACACGTTGTGCATCAGTCAAAAGCCCGTTTATAATGTACATTTAAAAAAATCTGACAGTGGAACTTTTCAACCCGATAAAAGAGGTACCCTCACGAGAGACCGAATTTCCGTGGAAAATAAAGAAAATATAAGGCGACATATAAGTTCATTTCCCCAGGTAGAATCTCATTATTGCAGAGCAGATTCGATAAAAAAATATCTCGATCCATCACTTAATCTTCAAAAGATGTATGATTTATATGTTCAACAATGTAATGAGAAAGAGCAAACTCCATGCAAAATTTCACAATATAGACAAATTTTTAATTATGAATTTAACCTGGATTTTATGCATCCAAAAAAAGACAAATGCGATACATGTGAGCATTACCGGATGGTCAAGAGAGAAAATAGGAATACGCCTGAAATTGAACATTTTTACAAAGAACATGTTTTAAAAAAAGAACTTATGCGTCAAGAAAGAGAAATGGATAATCTTAATAGACACCCCAGTTGTGCTGTTGTGTGTTTTGATCTTGAAAATGTTATAAATATTCCGAAATCCGAGGTTTCAGTTCTTTTTTATAAACAAAAACTAAATATGTACAATCTCACCGCACATCTTACTTTAGCTCATTTGAAACAGGGTTATTGTGCCGTATGGTGTGAAACAATGTGTGGTAGATCAGGAAATGACATAGCAAGTGCATTTATAAATTTTAGAAGTAATTACATCTCATCATCCAGAAATTTCGGAAATAATAACTTGGAGTGACAGTTGCGTTCCACAAAACCGAAATTCATCTATATCGGTTGCTGCAGCCGAATTTTTAAGCCGACATCCTAACATTAAAAAGATCACTATGAAATACTCTATACCGGGTCATTCTTGCATTCAAGTTGTGGATAACATACATTCAAGAATAGAAAAATGTTTAAGAGTGGTAGATGTCTGGTCCCCTCTAAGTTTTACCAGAGTATTAGGCAGAGTTGATAGAAAAACTCCTCTTTGTGTAGTCAATATGCTGGAAACACAGTTTTACGATTACAAAAATACTGCAAGTCTTTTTAATTATAATAAAGTACCTTTTAGCAAAGTTTGCCAACTAAGATTCTCGCAGGGAGATCCATACCTGGTAGAGTACAAAATAAATAAACATAACGCAGAATTTCTGAAATGCTACATTTCGCCAAGACGCAACGTGAGGTCAAAAAATAAAAAAAGAAACAACGGCAGTGACAGCAAACCTTTTGTTATAAAAGCTGCCCGAAAAACTCGGCCTGGATCGCTAACGGCCTCAAAAATTGAACATATAAAATTTGCTTTTAAATGGATGCCACTTGAGGACCAAACGTATATGAAAAAGTTACTTTCGGATATGAAACAATAGGTTTTTTTTTCTCAATTTGTTTATTCTAATCTTATGTGTATTAAGGATAACTGTTTTTTCGAAATAAATTTTGTTTGATTTAGGTGAAATAAATTTCTTGTTGTTACAGTGCCCTATGGTTCCAAGTACATGAAGACTGACAACAAAAATCAATTATTTTTAGATCTTCTTTCAATAGATGAAGCTGAACTTTTGTACCGTGCTTGCTAAATCCCTGTTATAATACCTCCAATTCATAGTTTACTTCGTTTTACAAAAATGCTAAAACTATTTGATCCTATAACTTTAATTTCTATGTAGCCAAATTTTTAGAAAATGTCGTTTGGAACCCTCTGGTTTTCAAGCCACGAAATACATTATGTCGAAAGATTTATTATCGCAAATTATTTGCACACATAAAATTAACGATTCATTATTATTTGGTTCTTTGTATATTGTGCTTATGGTTTTACTTTATTATTGCGACAATAAGCGCTACATGTTATCATATGAAGATCAAAGCTAATTAAAAAATAACTTTGACCCTGTTTTTTTGGAAAATTGTATTAAGTAATTTTAATTTAACTTCTTTTGTTCTCTTTTTCATCTCATAAACAAAGGAAATTTTACCTTTATTTTAAAAAATCCTTTTTGTCCTCCCGTATTGTAAAGTAGGCTATCATAGTTGTGCATCCACCAATAGGAAGTTCCACTTTTGGAAACTGTGCGGTAAAAATGAGAAAAACACCGGGTCTCACATTGTACGGTTAAAACTACCACAAGCTTGAGGAAAAAACTAACCTTGCAGTAATAAAGTTTATGTATCAAAGTGTACGTACCTAAAATATTGCCACAAATAAAGCTATATTTAATAGAAAAATAATATATTGAAAAAATCGCTGAAACGTCACAGGTCTTACGTCAAACGTTGTGTGAGACCTTAGACCATAGCCTTAGACATCGCACAGCGTAGTTCAAGTGTGAATCCCCATTATTAACAACATTACGAAATTATAGGTATAAAAGTATATTTTGGAAAAAGTTGCAGTTAATAAATTTTAAAAAAGACAACGTGTGTATCTAAGATAATTTTAAAAATAATATGCAATTTTATATAGAACAGAATGTTAAAAATAAACCGCTACAGCGCCATCTATTCAGAACCTGTGTGTTCCTGTCTAGTTAATAAATGTCATTATTCTATTCTATGGATCTGTGGCCATTATTGTTGAATGTTGAATCTCTCAGTAATTATCAATTTAGAATTAAAAAGTGTGAATAAAAGTACTGGAAAGACCTTTGAACATGTTTTAAAGAAAATTATGCAAGCAATGACATAGTATTTAAGCCGCATTTGGGTACGTTTTATTGGTTTTTAGAATTTATTTGTACCTAACCTAACTTTTGACATGGCGCAAAAAAAAAACAAAATTTGACTCTTTCGGACAAAAAAAAATACAAATCTTATGCGTTAGTTAATTTTACAGGCTCCAACTAATCAGGCCCTCGCTTTCAGCTCGGGCCTGAAACAAAGCTGTCGCCTGTAAAATTAAACCTACCGCATACGAATGTAAATAGCTATTATATGCTTAAAAACAGTGTTGTCATACATCGTGTATATTATAAAAATATGTTTTTTAGAAAAAAAATTCTACAGCGTATACATCAAAAACTGTAAACATTTTTAAAGACAGATTTGGTTTTTTAGCATCATTTCAACAAGGGATATTATCTGTAACATTACTTCAATAACAGTAACGAGAACAAAATTTTGCTCGTTTAAAAGTAAAAAAATCTCACTTTAATTTTTTTGAGTACTTTAAGATGTTTTCAGCTATAAAATGAGTTTTGAGGTTATTGATAAAGGAAGAAAAAACAGCTTGTCTATTTTTTATTTTTTCCTTAATAATTTCACTCTTGCTCAATGATGTTATTTAATATTTACAGTGTCCAATTTTTTTTTTTTGTAAAAAACCGTTTTTCTTGCCCATGCATGTACATACTGTGAGGGTTTATCTCACTGAGCTACTAACAGTGTTTGTTGTTTTTTCTTGGATACTTGTTTTTTTAATATTTTGTTCTACTTCCATACTCTAATTGCATGGTTTATTGGTTGCAAATTACCTGTACTTTAATGATGTTTATTATGATACAAATTTATCATTAAGATACAAATATTGACCAATGAGAACGATGTACTACAGCAAGGATTAAATATTTATCAGATTGCCATGGACTCTTGATATTTAAAATTGTGACAGGTCGCAGTGGTTTTCAATTACCATCAAAAGAAAACGAGTAGGTAGTATAGAAGAAAGTGACTGTGAAATGGAAAATCTTACATTTCCTGAGATTGTAGAACAAGTCAGAAGCACCGCGAAAAATACATTTATTAATGTTTCAAAGTCAATTATAGTTTACGCTTAGTGTTTGTTAATTAATAAATGAATTAATCATTTTTTATTTTATTTTGTAGAAAATAAAATTTTATTTTGTGTACCTAATTATGGTATTTTTTTATATTATTAAGTTAAAAGTTTCTAATGTTACTATATTGTATTTTAGAATAATTCCTAAAGTGCCCACACGCTACCAACGAAGTGATGGTATCTCTAGCGACTAATGCTGTGTTAAAAATATTTCATCGATATATAGATTATCTACCTGTTATTTGCCTCAATTAAGTACCCATATGTAAACGCAATTACTGAAACAGTTTGTGGTAATTCGAACACCACCTCACCACCCTATAAATCTTCCCTTCAGCAACCGCAAAGAAATTGATTATTCCACCAAACCATAAAGTTTGTAACATTTTGTTTAAATTAACGTGCATCAACCCTAGATATCATCCATTAGTTTATTTTTATACAAACGTGAGCTTCCACACACACGCTCCATTTAAAAAGAGACATATCTGATTTACGATCTGCATAATAATTACATAGGGCCCCGTCAAAATAACTGCTTTTAATGGGCAAAAAGTGAACAAGTGATATCCGGCCGTTTGACACACTATTTTTCATGATTGTTGAGGGGTTTTGGAAGACGTCGCGACGAATTAGCCGCCGTGTCAAAACATGAGTAGGTAACATTTCTTTCGGTTATTTTTAGAAGTATTCCATCGAGACTACAAGTCAGTGATAAATATTCTGGCATTAATATGATTCACGGAAGTTTGGGACTAAGCACGGACAATGGTTAATGAGAAATTTGAGGTCTTGTTGGTGTGTTTATTTTAGAATTTGTGTGAACGGGATGATAGATACGAGAAATTTTCCAGAACCAGTAAAATTTCCATCCAAATTAGTTTACAATTTTCTTATTTCTATTTATTTACCTTCCGTGCTGATAACACACAGACTAGGTGCCACCATTTGCGTAGTAACTACTCCATACAGCGGGCAACAATCCTGCGAATACTGCACTGTCTCATCTGTCAAAAACAACAAACTTCCCGACAAGCTTAAATCCGACACTTTCCCGAAATCCTTCTTGCCACATTTATCAATTTTACTCATCACCGGTTTCAAAAAACTCATAATTTCCACATCTGTTCCTTCACTCAACAGTTCGTCCAAGAAGAACGCTGTGTCCCTTGCCTCTCTCACACGTTTATGTAGCATCGTCTTGCACTTTCCGATTTCTTGCAACTTCTCGGTTCGCGTTTGATTCACCTGTTGAAGCAATTTTTTGCGGTGCTCCTCCAGTGATTTGATGTACTTGTCGATGAAGTCCTCGATTTCGGTTTGAACTTTGCCGCACTGAGCTTCAACTTTTTTGGAGGTGGCATGGAGACGGTTAGCAGCTAGGGCCGACTGCTCAGCGATGGATTTGGCTCGATCGGCTGCTAATCGCAAATCGGTGAGATGGGCTTTGACGGCCCGAGAGATGGGTTCACAAGAATGGGCTTTGTGGAAAGTGGACACGCATTCGCTGCATATGACCTGTAAGAAATTAAATTAAATGGAATATAAGTATAGGTTTTTCGTTTTTATGCTCTTCAAGTACATTATGGCAAAGGAAGAACCACGTTAACAGCGATCGTTTATTAAGATTTTGTTTTACTAGAAATAGGAATGATGGGCGCAGTGGCGGCTGGTGAATTTTCAAATCCCTGTATTTTTTTTAACAGAGATTGGGACACAAATATTATTAGAACGCGTGACTATTGGCATCTAAATTGAAGGCTAGAAAAAACAGTGCAGTGAAAAAACTTTGACCAAAATTTCCGAAATTTAGTTTTAAAAAATGGTCCTGCCGTATGAGGTATATTTCAAACAGTTTATAGTAGAAAATTCAAATTTTAGTGAGACTCTCTAAACTGAAAATTAAAAATGAAACTAACCTGCTGGTTTTAAATTAAATTATATACACGTAGTTAAGAATACCTGGGTAATTCACTGGTAAAATTTTTATCCTTCTTCTTTATAAATAACAGAAATAAATTTGAAAATAAAAATTTCAGTGACATTCCTCAAACTGAAAATTAAAAATGAAGCTAACCTGCCGATTTTAAGTCAAATTATATATGGGCAGTTAAAAATACCTGGGTAATTCACTGATAAAATTTTTATCCTTCTATCTTTATAAATAACAGAAAGAAATTTTCCCCTTTTCTTCTTTATTCAAAATTGTATTTTATATGTTGTCATTATTTTAAAGTGACGAAGTTAGTGGCTAATTCCGGTGTAAACGGAAAAACCACAAAGTTGAATATATTTCGTGTCAATTGACCCCAATATGTAAAACACAGGTGCAAAAATTTAAATCAAAATATCTGTTGACTCTTTCAAAACATATATGTTTCTAATGACCTAATAAAAGAGACACTATATAGCACATCAAAAATATAGTTTTTATGGTGTAATAGAGGCAATAAACTTTTTGAATCTTTTAGATAGCTTTTAAGGTTGCTTCAACGGTTTAGCTGGTCGCTTTTGCGACAATAGTGCACGCTTCTTTTTACAACAACTCATACTAAATCTCTCATAAACTAATTTGTAAGTCAAAACTATAAAATTCGATCATTTCTAGACAAATTACAATTTTGAATTATCCATAACACAATGATGATCACGTTAATGAAGCAAGACCGTCTTGTGCATGAGGCAAGGCTCATAAGTATTTCAACAACTTTTGACGAGCAATTTTAATAATAGACAATAGTATTTTATGTGCGTACATAAAATTTACACAACTCTCTAAGTTTTGGTTGAGGTATTTTTATAATGTTGATTAAAATGTAAATAAATTTTTTTATTATCTTAATACATGAACTTTTTTTAATTGAAATTTAACTTGAAAATGATGACAGCTGCTTAGGGAAGCTGATGTAACGGGTCACTTGGATGGGTGTATCACATAAAATAATGCATATACTAAATGCAGCTATGTCGTCTTTAGGAGAAGACGTTAAGTCGTCGGTCCCGGCCACTAATGGTGTTTAGGTGCATTACCACCATAAGATTATTTTTATTTAAAAAATTGGGGGTTGTACCTGTCATTCGAAGGGGGTTGAAGATAGGAATCGAATTTTCACGTTGAAGGATGTCAACTTATAATTTAAATTTGATGTGTTTCGAGATTTTTTATAAATATGCACAGTAACGGAAATAATGAATTTATTCCATCTGGCTTTTACACACTGTATATGTACAATATAATTTTCGTTTACTTAAAAAGGATGTTTATGATGATGTAGTTTGACTGAGGATGAAAATATTTTAACTAAAATAAAATAAAAGGGTTAAAAAGTGACAGAGATTTAAACTTTTGTAAACGTCTGGTTTTCTTTTGAGGTCTCTTTTAACGTGAATTTATTTGTACATCTGGATTACTATGTTTGCATTGTTTTCAAGGGAAGCAAGGCCGAAATCTTTGATATTTTCAGTCGTTTTAAAAGTGAATAAAAATAGACGACACAACGAATGTTAAACGCAATTGGAGAGCATAATTACAGATTTAAAAATAAATTAGGTATTAGTTTAAAAGAGTGTAGACAGTTACACATATCTGGAATTATTTATTTAAATGTCATGTGCATTTTAATAATAAATTGCACACATGTAGGTCTTGACATAGCTAGCAATAGTTAATTGTGCACGAAAGCTCTTTTATACCACTTTTGAAGTCGACGTAAATGAAACGGTTATGACTTATAATTATAACTATCAGTGGCACTTTTATTAGGCAGTTAGGTATATATTTATTTAAAAAAGTTTTTACTAAAATAGAAACGATTACTAATAATAATAATAACTTATCTGTAGGATGGTGTCCATCCATTTGGATGGAACTCATCCATCCAAATATCAAACATAATTTTTCACTACCATGATGAATGTTAAAGTACTCATTCTTAGGTAAGACTAATGACTTGAATCTTTGCAACTTTGTTTTTGGGATATTAAAAAATATAATAACCTCCCTTCTTTCCGGGGCAAGATAACAGGACACGCTTGCGCAATATTTATCGGAATGATAAAAAATTTCTTTTCCATTCTTTGGGATACCGATAATAATAGTCATCGGTCCATATTACATTATGATAATTAATTTTACAATGTAGTACATACAATTATTATTATTAGCATTAGTGAAATATTATCATCATTACATCACTGAATTGTTTTTTGTGTGCGTGTGAGTACAGGTGGTACAAGCAAAATGTGCTCCTTTCATAAGTATTGTAAGTCACAGAAACTATATAAATATCAAACATAATCATATTATGTAGGACTGAGTTATTGTACAGTTTTGCGTCTATGAAGTACCTTATTATTGTTTTAATAAAATAAAAATAAAAAATAAAGTAAAAATATTGAAAATAAAATTCATTAATTTTACTAGTACCTACATTAAAGAGGTACTACCTTATAGCTGCAAAACTGTAGAAATAATAAATAAAACCTTTAATGGGCAGTCGTACATAAAGTTTCGTAGAGTTTGATATATTCCTTTTCAATGACTTTAACCGGTCTAGTAATAAAAGACGTGTGTCAACACGTGTTTGGCGAGAGTATGAAACATTATTTGAGTAAGCGGAAACTATAATGTGCACCTTAACGCATTTATAAAATAATAACGCTGTTTCTTAACTTGATTGGTGGGAATTGGATTTTGAGTTAACCAGTTTGACATATAATCTAAACTAGTGGATTAAAAACGTTTTAGTTTAGAACTATTTCTAGTATCTAAGTAACATATATTAAAAAGCTTTACCTTTTTACTGCTAGACCAGTCAAAGTCGTTGAAAAGGACTTTAACGCTGGTCTTTCGATAAACTAGATGATTTCAATAAACTATAAACTAGATTTCTAGTAGAGACCTATATTAGGTATGTATGTCAGAGAAAAATGTAATGCCACTTCTATAAATCGATTGGGATCTCACAAGGCAATATCTTTATTATTTATTATTTGAAGAATAAGCTAAACATCACATTAAACAACGATTATTTTTAACAGAAGTTATGACTATTCCTGCGGTTGAAGTTCTGCCCCTTTGGTTTCCAAGTCCGTTTATTAGGGATGTCATTTTATTTTTCTCTATCAAGTTAACATAAACACCTACCTATTATGTATTATTGCAATAAAAATAAATTAAGAATACAATTTTTGATTAAACACAAAACAGTTATACCATTTCATTTATGTTGAATCTGAGAAGTTGTCCTATTTGTATTACATTAGTTATAAATAAAAATTTTGTGATTAGTTTTTTACGTTAATGTAAAAATAAAATCGCGGAAGATAAATCTTGTTGTGCTTCATATATCATTTAGGTATTTATTTTGTGCGCTATACGGTCTGAAATTTAGATCATACTCGTCATTTAGTGTTCTGTATTTTACGTTCTATTTAAACGCAACAAATGCAACTGTATATTTTTGTTTGCACACTTAACTTAAAAATAAAATTCTTAAATCGAAAATAAATCTTAAGGATGTCCTATTTTACACTAAGAAAAATATAAACTGTGTATTATGACAGTTTCTCTGATCTATCAATAGCAAACAGAGCGCATTGGTTAGACAAACACAATTTACAAAGAAAAATAGACACAGGTACTTAATAGGTTTTGTTACACTTAAGCTGCGCGTTATTCCTCCCGCAATCCATTATAATTTCATTAATTGAAATGTAAGTGTCTGAAACATATGGTATTAATCAACCGCTTATTTAACACATGGCCTGTCATATGTCTTTTAGTCAATTTGATTTACTCTTATTATTCTCACAGAAAAAATGTTGTATTTTACACAAGAGTATGTCATATCTTTCAGTATTCGAAATTTAAATAAATTTATATTTTACTCACTTGATAACATGTAGAACAAAACAGTATCAGTTCCAAGTCCGGATGCTTTACGCACATAATCTGCCTCCTCACCTTCGTAATCCCTTTCCTTCTTGCTTCCTCTAAAGATAATACTTCATGACCATTTGATGCCTTTTGTCTCAAATGAACTTCTTCGCAATGATCACAAAAGCTTAGAGCACAATCCATACATCGAGCAGTCGCCTGTAAATATTTTTTTGTAATTTATTTATTTATTTATTTATTTATTGTTTTGAAAAACTGACCGAGATCTCGGATGTGCATAAATCACAGAGAAGGAGGGTACTTTGAGCATTCAGTGTTGCTAAAATCATTCGATGCTGAAGGAGGTAGTTGGGAGGGTAGGTAGCTACACCCCCAAAAGGAACTTCCGCTCGTGCCCCACACGTGGGACAACAAATTCCTTTGACAGTTGTAGGGGAACAGCTGCGTTGTAGTGTGTTGTTTTTGTCACTGACATAGCCAGAGCCACCGGAACCTGAGCCTTTGCGCGATTCAGAGG
The DNA here is from genome assembly GCA_029207805.1 of Tribolium confusum. Taxonomy (NCBI): domain Eukaryota; kingdom Metazoa; phylum Arthropoda; class Insecta; order Coleoptera; family Tenebrionidae; genus Tribolium; species Tribolium confusum. Next base: position 26,444,398 of record JALGAY010000004.1, read on the forward strand.
TGTTGGCAGATTCTAAATAGACAACAAATGGAGACGTTGAAGAGGATTTATATTGATGCTAGGTACCAAGACTAAATTATTCATTCACTATAATTTATAACTTTAGATGGAAAATAAAAAAATCCGATTATATGGGATGATTCAAAATTACGTGACAAAATTTTAACCTGAAATACAGTACCACAAATGAAATTTTATAGCTATTATTACAAGTAGGGAAATATGAATAGTATATTTCCCGAAGTTGGCTAGTTACATCCCGAGGGGAACCCGAGGGATGTATAGACAACCGAGGGAATATATTCATATTTCCCGTGGTGGAATCAATAGTTTTTTTTCTGATTGAAACAATATTGTTGTCAAAATAGCAAAATATTAGATTATAAATTCTGGAATTTAGCAATTAGTAACGTTGCTATGGATAAGAGACAGTGTTTGTAAATAGGTATCATAGTTGACTGGTTTGATTTTCGCGTCCTGTCATAAAAATATTTTGATAAAATGTCGGACTACGTGCTCGCACAGGCAGCGAAAGCCAGGGAATGTTTGATTCCAGCAAAATCGAATATTGCGTATAGTAAAATGTACGAAGACTTTCAACACTGGAGAACAGCAAATACGGTGAATGGTCCCGACGAAAATATTTTGCTAACGTTTTTTGAAGACTTGGTAATTTGTTATGATTTTTGTTATTTTTGAACGTATGACTAATTTATTCTATCCGTAGTCATAGAATTATTCACCAAACACGTTGTGGCCAAAATTATCTATGCTAAGGACAATGTTGCATTTAAAAGAAAAAATTGATGTCAGTAAGTTTGATGAAGTGGAAGCATTTGTAAAGAATAAAAATAAAGGATACGTTTCAAAAAAATCAGAGGTGTTGTCCCGAGAACAGCTCAAAAAATTCTTGCGAAAAGCTCTTACTGACATTTTTTTGATGTATAAGGTAAAATTTCATTGTGATTCTCCTCTGTTGAATTGACTGTTACACCTGTAATTTAAATTTTAAAGGTTGTTTTAATTATGGAAATCTTTGGCGTCTGCAGAACGCACATTAAATAAAACATTTTCATAGTAAAATATGACATTTCAGATTTTCCTTTATATGACGTTTCATATTTCCCTTGGGACAATATGAGCGTTTCATATTTCCCTAGGGAAATATGAGTGTGTTATTACATATTGTAACTAAGGCAATATTAGTTAATATTGTATCAATCAGAAAAAAACAAAATTTTAATCTAAAAATTATTATAAAACGTTTGTCAAAAAAATTTGAACGTAGGATAACTGCACTGCAGGTTTTTCAGGTCAAAATAAAGCCATTTAACACAACTTATCTCTATACCAAGTTGAACCGTTTATGAGCTAGAGGGCGCCAAATTTGGAGATTAAAATTTAATTTTATACTTTAAACGTAAATATCTCAAAAACGGTATGTTTTAACAAAATTTTGCGTTCTTGCATTTTTATTCAGAATATATTGGTATATTTATTTTTGCTCAAAAATTGAGAGTTAGTGAGAAAAAAATGGATAATTACCAAAAATGTGCAAGAGAAGTACCGCAACCGGAAATTGAGATCATGTTGGAAATTTTGAAACAAATATTAACACAATGACGTTAGAATGGTAAACGAAAATAATTTAAATTTGATGGAAGCATTCTTTGTTTTTTTGTAGTGGAATGATTTTAATATAAATACCTAATGAAAAAATAAAAATCTAAGTAAACCCTCCGGACCACATTTTCTGAGAGAAAAAACATTAGACTCAATTAAGGAAAAACCTGAAAATGAATATTTCAAAAACAAATCCCTGAATTTTTATCGAAGTTATTCCATTCTAATATGGTTCACACTGTATAAGCAAAACACGGGTTTAGGTATGGGTTTGCGCCTTAGCTCCTTTTTAGTAGAATTATTTATGAACAACCTTGAAGAAAAAATGTTGAAATTTTCCATTTCTTCAAAACAAATTTGTTTTTCCTTTAGATATGTTTAGTTATCTCTTTATTGAAAAGCACCAAAACAGAATTAGATATTTTTTTTTAATCATTAACTCATTACAAAATATCATTAAATTTACTGTAGAAACAAAATTAAACTCTTGCAACCCAGTTTTAGATCTTAATATAATTAGAAAAGACAATTCATTTTTTGCTTTTAAAATTTATAGAAAACCTACATCAACTGATATAATTCTTCTTGATTCTAACATTGTTATTCTCATATTGCAGCTGCTTTTAATTTTTTATTATTTAGACTTTTTAATTTTCCTTTTGATCAAGTTGCTTTTGAAAAGGATTGGTTTAAATACTCTCTAAGCTTTAACATATTACACAATTTTCCTTCCACATCTCCTCTTTAAAATCTCTCTTTCTATCTTCTTCATTGTCAAAATTTCTTCTTCTATCTCTTATATTTTAAAAAACTATAATATAAAGATTATTTTTAATTCTAGTGGTAGTTTTTTAAGCGTTCTCGTACACAACAAGGATCCAATTCTTTTTTTACATCATTCGGGCGTTTAAAAGTTACCTATGTGGTAATGTGTGCAATGCAATTTACATCAGTCACAAAGGACGAAGGATTGAAAGCAGAATTTGTTCACATGTAAGAACAATAAAAGTACAAAAATACAGATATAACTAACATTTTATCTGCTTTTTCTTCTTATATTCTTTCTTCCGGTTATTCCTTTTCTCCTACTAATAATTCTAAAATCTTTAACAACTGCAATAAAGGTTATTCTTTAAATTTAGATGCTTTAGAATTTCTTAAATCCACTCAGGAACCTTCTCTACAAACTTTAAATGATCAACTAAATTTTGACATTAATATATTTTCTTAACCTCTGTTTAATTTTCATTAGTTAATTGAATGTTTTTTTCTGATAATCTTGTCTTCTTATTATTTTTATTAGTGTTTATACTTTTAAATTATTTTTTAAATGAAATGTCAAATTTTTAGTATATTTTTATGGGCTGACTTCAAGTTGAGATAATATCGGTAGTATCTTCGTTTCCATAGAAAATTAAACAAATTTGAGGCTGTCATTCGCTACTGTCATGGAAAAGTATTAAAATTTGCAATACTACCGGTATTATCTCAACTTCAACTCAGCCCATTAGAAAACTAAAATGTATCTTTCTTTTGTCAATTTTTCAATAGCAACAATTTCTTTATTTTTGTTTTTTTATGAAACACCTATTGTGGTAAGAACAATATTTTATTCTATTTTTAATATCCTATTTTAGTATTCTGTTTTTATCCTTTCATGGTTTTAATTCGTTTTTAACAAAAGTTTGGTAAGTTCTTTCTAACATTTTCTAACTTTTTACAAACTTAGAAACCTAGGTATTGTATTGTTTGCTATACTTCTTTCGTCCGCCATATTTAAAGAGATTACAGTGCGTTCATCGATCATTATCTTCGCGGATAACAATTTTTTTCTACAAATATTAAAAAAGGACTTTTTTTATTGATTTTAGTGCATGAAGTTTCTTTCATTCGTTCATAATGCAATTTTTTTCAGTAGCTACTTCACGCCCTGTATTTTCACCGACCTAGGTACGGTTTCCACTAAAAGTTTTCATTCTCACCGCTAAAAACAGTCACTTCACGCTCTTAATATAAAAATACTATTTTATAACAAAATTAATAAATAAGTAATAAATTAAAAAGACAATTTGAAGAATTAAATTAATAGTAAAAAACCAATCGGGAGAGTATTATTTAAATTTTTGTATAACCCAGAAGGCTATATCTATATATTTTACGTCAGATTGAATGTAAACATGTTAAAATGACGACTGTAAAGCTCATTTTCTGCTTTAAAAGATGGTGAGTTTATTTACAACTAGCGTTAAAAATAAATTGTAAACATTCTCATAACTAGAGAATACGGATTTATACTCTACGAAATGTACGATATTATTTCATATAATTGCATGAAAATTTCTGCACAAGAAAGTGTTGCAGTGCTATGTAAATCCTCATACGAGCCTAATTTAATGATTTTGATACCATTTTATGATACAAGTTCTTGAAATGACAATCATTTCATATTATTATGCCAAATTGTTAGTAACACTATATTACACCTCAAGGGCTGTAAGTACACGTTTTTGTAATAGAGAAGACAACTTGGAAATTCGATGGTGAATTCCGAGGTTCCCTATCATAGGGGGCTACGAAAAGTGCTTACACCCTTGAGAGTCATATACTGTTTTTTAAACTCTCTGAAAGAACAAGAGAGCATTAATTTGTTTACGGCCTCCGCTTACCGCCCTAGGGATCGTAAGCAGCATCGTTTCTTTGGTAATGATTCTACGGTTTGAAATGGTTTCTTATTAATTATTAATTCTTATTAATCTTATTAATAATTTCGTTTTGTTATTACCATCTAGATAAGAACATTGAATGTACTGTAATGTGGACTCAAATTCGGGTTTCTTCCGATTTAAAGATTTTTTTAGTAAAAACCCCGTAACGTAGGCACCCAATTAAATGTTGCCTTTAATATATGAATGTAAATATAGTGATTAGCATATAGCATTTCTAGCGAGATGTAAATTCATTGCTATATGTCCGAGACTCTGAGTATAAAAAAAAAAACGTCATGTGAAGAGTGTGTTTATCAAGAACCTCAAGTGGCATCACCGGTCGCTACAAACTCAAAATTCTGAAATATCCTTAAACCATGTAAGTATTCAGTATTCATTAAAAGGGTTAGATTGTTTGAGTGTGACAATTCAATTAGCGACCATTTGTACTTTTTTCTTTTTAATTTTTTAAATAAATAAATGTTTTTTTATATAAGCAGTGTAATATTAATTTCTTTTCAAACACAATTTAAGGTTTTTGAAACTCACAACTAATTTTAATATGTACAAATAAGTATATCGTCAAATCAACAATTATCTTGATCAAGAGTGGCCATGAAATGGAAAACGTACGTCTCATTTGTTTCATATGGTTTGTCATAATGCTGTCAAATTTTCTAAACACAAGAGCTGACTGTACTGCATAATTCCATCTACTACCTCACGAGTTCCAAAATAAGCTTCAATCATGTAAATCTTGTGTTCCGTAGAAAAAACCATGATTAAAAACCTAGAAAACAAGAAAACTTGACTAGAACTGCTTGTCAGATTTTGGCAATCAATAAATGTACGAAACAAAAACACACGATTTTTTTAATTGCATAACCACCTTCGATTAGGATAATTGTTGATATCACGATACATATTTTACGTATGTTGTTATAGTAATTACCTTCTGCGGAAGGAAAAGACATACTTTGCACCTTCAAGTTAGGGAGCAAAATATCATTTTCTATAAATAAGAGGGGCGAAAATTTTTTTGGTAACGTAATATTGCACAGTTATTTCTTACTGAAAAAAGTTTGTGTTTTGTGCTTGAAAGTCGGTCAGCAGTAGTTACAGCAGGAAAAATTTAATTTCAGATTTCCAGTAGCGAACCAAATGTGAAAAAAATGGCAATTCAGATCTCAGTCATTATAAATGACGTGACCAACTGAAATACCATTGAGATAAAACTTTTCTATTATACATTCTATAAAACTGTATAAAGTGTAGACAGTTGATGTTTACAGATATGTGGATAGAATGAATGACCCCAAGAATATAAATGATTAAAAAATATAAAGTATAAAAATGAACTTGACCTAACACAACTAGTTTTAGCTTATTTATATATTCGCATTATTTAAGCCTATTTTTGTGCATTATAATCCTATTTTTATTAATAAAATTGAAATTATTCTTTGTTCAAATATCACATGGTGCAGCTTGTATAAAATAAATTAGTTACAAATGTCAGAATTAGAAGGAAAAACTGTCTTTCTAATCTATTTTCTGATTTAAGAGATAGTGAGTTTATTTTTCCAACTCGTGTCAAAAATAAAATGTAAACATCCTCATGAGACAGCTTGAAATTATTATGGTCACCTATAACGATTAAATTCAGTTATTTCAAAGTTGTTCTAAAATAAGTGTCCCCAATTTGAACACTGATCCGTCTGTTTCAATTTAAATATTACCAAATCTTGAGCCAAACGACCTTATTATGTAACATCTGAGTACGGTTTATATTTCAAAACAAACAAAGAAAATGTTCGTTTCCTCAACCCAGTAAATATTTAAATCACCAACTCATAAATCCTCAACTTTAAACAAATCAACGAAACAATTACTGCAGCTTCCGCCATTTCAAACTTCACACCTACCTGAAAATTTATTTCAGGATTTTATTCTGTGTTTGAGTCATGCCACCTTGAAGCTTACGAAACCAAACAAATGTTTTAATCACTCGCCAAAAAGAAGCCTACCAACTTACCGTCAGATTCATCGCCGCCCCAATTCGAGTAGTCGTTGGTCTCCAGTTCCTGCAAACACCTCAAACAGAAGGTGTGGAGACACGGAAGGACTCTCGGTTCAATGAAGAGCCGTCTACACATAGGGCACTTGAATTTTGCATCGTCGACTATTAAATTGCAGATACTTTTGGCTCGGGGACTTGCAGGAGTGGGCTTCTTGGGTGTGTGAGGAGTTGATTTGGAACGGTCGTGGCTGATTTTTGGGGGTTCGATTGAACGTCTTTTCGCAGCACCCATCTCTTGACTTTGGCGGCGGCGGGCAAAACTTCCGAAAATGTACGACATTCTGTCGATTTCCATCATAATCTGCAAAAACTAAACATTAGAAACTTAAAGAGTTTTGTTGGAGTATGCGTTCAAAAATTTACATAAATTTCCACAAACGTTCAAACACTTTTTTTGCAAGTTTTTGTTATATGAGTCTAGAAAAATCTAGAAAAATGTGAAGGTCATTTATTAACTGCAAAATGTCAAAGCACAGTCAAAGTCAGTTGCAGTTGATAAAATTTATTGTGAAGTCACCTAAAAAACATTGAAGTGGGTCATGGACAATTGAATCATTACTTTCTTCATATCACAAATTTTAGGACCAAGGTACATCATTTGTGAACTATTCATGCTGTTATTACATACAATTTCACTTCTTTACAAAATAAAATTGTAGACATTTATTAATAACAAAGGAATTTTAAACAAACTAATTAACTTGTCTTACAGTTAGAAATTGTACATTAAATTAGCGTTTCATTAAATTCATCGATAACGACAATATAGCCCCTCACTAGTGACGATTTTCCGGAGAAGTGTCGATCTCATAACATTAGATACCAGGTGATAGTCCTTGTTGAATCGAGGCTAAAAAACTCAATTTGCTTTATACAAATGTTTATAGTTTTTGAGATATACGCTGTATATATTTTTTTAAACACTATTTTTAAGATACACGATGTGTGACAATACTGTTTTTAAGCAAAAACTTTTACATCGTAAATCTCCAAATCTTTTCGCTCAAAAATAGTATTGTCATACATCGTGTATCTTAAAAAAAATGTTATTTGAAAAAAGAAAAAAAAATCTACAGCGTGTACCTCAAAAACGATTAACTTTTGTATAAGGCAAGTTGGGTTATTTCGACTTCTTTTATTTTGTACTATAGCTGTTTAAATTTCTCAAACATATTTCAAAGTCACCCTGTAAAGTTTAGGACCCTCGCATTAAAAAAAAAAGTTTGAATTTTTTGAATGGGTTTTCGATAGCCGTTTACTTTATATTTCGAAACGGTTTTGCAAACTTTTGGCTGCGTTTACGGATTAGGAGTGGAGTTTAAGGAAACTCTGCGTTTAGAAATTACTTCACAACTTGTTTGGGATGCAATGCTGGTAATATCTTTGAATATTCCAGAAATTTCAGCAAAAATCCAACACACTTCTAACAGTACAATTCTGCGTGAAATACCAGAATGAAACTAAAACTGTTTTTGATGTTATCCTATTGAAGTAGTTTGCTTTCTGATTTTAAAGTGCGAACATTTACAGCGAGAACTATTTTTTTTTTCAAAAATCTGCATTTTATTTTACGATTTTTAAAGCAAATTTTTAAATGTATAGATGGCGCTTGCATTTGCATCTCCATCTATTCCGTGTAGGTCGAACGCCAGTGGAGTTTGCGGAGTACTAAACTTTACAGTTGGCAGGTGAAGTTAATTGTTGTTAACAAACTATGCGCTCTGGTTTGACGATGGCAAGATAAAATAGGAATCTAATAATTAAAATTTTATGACCAAAGAAAAAGGTTATTACTAATTATAGACACTCTTTTAACTGCAAACAAAGGGAAGACAAAATAAACGAATAGACTTAACATAATAAGAAAAATACCAAAATTCTTTTTCTATTTTTCGTTTACTATGACGATTATGTAGCAATGCTGTCTCAAAAAAACAATGTTACAATGTTTAAATTTGTAGCATTGTTTTGGTAATTTTTTATGTTGGCAGCACTGAAAATAATCATAGTTATAGTGAGCACGGAATTATTTGGACAATGACTTCTTAAACTCGCCATAAACCATTGTTTGACAATAACCCACAGTGATGAGATATTTTGATTTATGATGATTTCTTGCAACATCTGTGACATATGATATTACTTTACCTCGGAATAATCATAAATCAAAATGGCCTATCACTGTGTATTACCTTACTATTAGATTCCACAATGGCTAGAATATGGAATAGTATTCTTAAAATGGAATACCGCTCTTTTTTGAAAACAAATACTCCTAGTCGCAAGAAACAGTGATCCTCTATTTCTTTCCATCATTACATTCGCATACGAGTTTCGATTTGTCAGTCTAGCGAGCATTGTGGCTACAGTGAGAGTACTTTGTTTTTGTACTGTCAGAAAAGATTTTAAAGTAAGCAAATACTAAATATTTCTCGATAAGTGATTGCAAACAATATTTTATATTATGACTGTGCATTGATTATATGTTTGTTTGATTGTTTTATAGACTTTTTCTCGTCTGATTGTGTTTAATAAAAAAAACCTGATATTGATTTGGATTAGTTTGCAATTTCCGAATATGAACAGTGTGTGGGGTCTAAATATGGAGTATTCCATATTTGGATACCAAAAATATCACCTGACTGGATTACAATGTGATATTTTGGTTTTTGAATGGCATCTTTGAGTTCAAAAGGAAAACGAAAAGAATGGAATCCAGACCACATGACGGAAGCTATACGAATGGTTAGAGACAAAAAAATGGATTATTTTAAAGTAGCAAAACACTTTGATGTATCAAGAACCACTTTGTTTCGCTTGTGTCAGAAAAATGAGTTATCCCCAGAAGAAGCTGCAGCCACTAAACTAGAAAGAAAATCTGTTTTAGGTGACCAGCTCGAAAGTCTTTTAGTAGAATATATTTTAAAGATGGAGAGCAAGTTTCATAGTTTGACGAAAAAATGGTGTCGCCCTATGAAATCAGCCCAGTGCCAGATAAAAAAAAGAAAAATTTCTAAGAGGGAAAAAAAGGCAACTAGTGCTGCAATCATAACATTTTCTTCATATAAAAGTCAACTTATTGACAATACTAAAAAGAAGGAAGAAAAGACGATAAACTTAAAAAGTTAAAAAATAAAAAACATAAAGAAAAGAAAACTAAGGAAAAACAGCAAAAAAAAACAAGTTTAAGAAAAATCTAATTGATTCCGACGATGAAGAAGAAATACATTTTGACACAGACAGTGAGGTCGATGACGGGATAGGAAAGGAAACTCCGGACTCAGAAGATGCAGAGTGTAACGGCCTGTTTTCTCAAGATACTCAAGGAGAGACATGGATCAAACACAGCCATGATCAAATGTCTTATGTGCGGGCTCTGGGAACATCGTGATTGCACAAGTGTAGAGTGCGACACTTGGATTTGTGATTTTTGCAAGTAATTTAAGTTTTTTTATTTAATTTAACCAAAGTTCTTGTAGTATCTCATTAAAATTACAGCTTATTATTCATACTTTTATGGTAGTCCATATTTGGGTACCTATTCTATAATTAGGTGCCTTTATGTTAATTTTGTTTTTGAATTTTTTTTTACTTTAAACTAATATATGCAACACAAAACTGTTATTAAGTTGAGGGCAACTGTACGACTGATAATAACTAAGAATAAAAGTTTTAGATTTACAATATCTTTTTTTTTGTAACACAAAAACAAAATGGTATTCCATATTTGGTTACTTTCCTCTATTATTTCGTTTATTGTGAGTTTAAAAAGTCAGTGGAATTCCGTCTCACTATTCGTTTGTTGATTTTGATTAACGTCATTATAAATCCAAAAATTTTGCAATGTTGCCAAAACAAAAAATAAATAAATGTATATATTTATTTATACTATATATTTGTATATATATAACAAGTACCACTTAAAGTAGCACAGTAGAAAAAATTGTATAACAAATACGTATTATAACTTCCTTATTGGGATACTCATTCTACACTTACATTGTCATTTATTTTGTAATTGTTTACCCCCATAATAACTTCAAAGTGCATTTGCTCCAGAGTATAGACAGATATTACAAAGGCTTTTTTTCTGATTAAGTTCTTCTAATTCTATTCTTGAACATACTTAAACAGAAACAGAATTATGGAGACACTGGTTTTATAAGTTATCTTCGTATGACTTACGTACTTACGAGCAGAACGCAATAAAAATAAATATCTTACGCATACTAGCCGTAGTCTTACAAAGTCCCATTGTTTTTCAATGATATTGATAGTCGCTGTGGGCGAAGGCATGGTAGGGGAAATAAAATCGAACGAAGCGCTTGCAGTGGTCACGTTTAGCAATTCGGGAGGCTATTATAGTCGATACTGTATGTAAACACACACGGAAATATTTATTTTGTTTTAATTCTAATAAATTAAACAAAAATGCGACACCAGAATTGTTGTGTTGTTAATTGTACAAATACTAGCAGAAAAAGTAAATGCAAATTTTATAAATTTCCGACCGCTGCGCTGAATGGAAAATAAATCAACGGAATCGGTGGATAGCTGCAGTTAAAAGGCTAAAGTAAGTAGCACCATAATCTTATAGTTATCAAAAATAATAATTCAGAGTATTGTAAATCTTTAAAATTTAGTTAAAATGTAATTTTGTAGCGTTGATGGATCACCGTCACTGCGCATTTTTTTTAGAATTGTACAGATAAGACAGGCAAGACATGTCCGGAATGTCATTTAAGGGTCTCCTTTCTTCGATTTTAAGTTTAGAGGTTGAAATTAATTTTTCATTTTTTTTGTTTTTTTTCTTTTTCATTTTTTTTTCATGTTTCTTTATAAATGAAGTAATTTTTTTTAAGTAATAGGTATGGGACCTCATAAGATACCCCTATAAAAAAAACCGCATCATTCTAGCTTCATTTAAAAATTTTCAAAATTTTTGGTAACTTTGGAGGCCGCTGGGGTCAATAGGGGGAGTGGTACAGAGCAACTGATATTTTACTTCTTTATTCTTTGTTCATGTGTATAAGATACAAAAAAATTTAAAAATCTGAAAAAATTTTTGACCTCACATCCATCTCAAGATCCCTATTCGAGATCGCGGGGAGGGACGAAAACTTTTTTATTTATGACCTTAAAAATCTGAAATTCTGGAGTTACAAAACATAGATTTTTTAAACATTTCTGGCTCAATCAGAATTTTTATACGGTATCTAGTTACCGAGATCTATAGACGTTTATTGGGGAATCTGGGGAGCCCAAACGGCATTACGCATGCGCAAAATTTTTGTAGAATAATAAAGCCAGGATATGTCCGGGATTTCATTTGAGGGTCTGTGTTCTTCCATTTTAATTTTAGAGATAAAAATTTTTTTTGAATTTTAAGAATGTAAAATTTACCACTTATTAACCCTTTTTGAGGGGGTAAAAGTAAATTTGAAGAAATGAAATTGTCAAATTCGTATTTTGCAGATCAAAATACGTCGGGACTGTCAAACTTACCAGCCTGAAGTTCGGTCTAGTACCCATTTTTCATCTCTAGTTATTGACATACATATAAAAACATACTCTGACAGCCTCCCGTAGTTCATATTTTGTCTGGCGCTGGAGTCACGCTCGGAGCGAATAAAAAATCAAGTTAGTGGTTGTTTGCAGATCAGTTAAAACCTTTCGAAATATGTTTAAAATTTTTCAAAACCTTTGTTTTTGTAAATTTATTCTGAGTAATAATAATTATTTACGCAGTTTATGGTGTGAGAATAGAATCTTATTAAAATTTTTGATATATTTTTAAATAAAATATTTCATAAATAGTAATAGGTGTTGGTCTAACTAATTTACATAGTACTTTTAGCTATAATTTTCTTTTAGACATCAATTACAACGTTAAAAAATAAAAATTTGTCATACATTCAATTGCAAATCTATTCTTGTTCCAACTTTTACAACCTCTTATGTTCCAACGCACTTAAATCTAGAAATAGAATTATTGATAGAGGGTTGACTTGAGTTTATTAGCACTCGACTGAGAATTTAAAAAAGTGTTTTCAGAGACAGTTTCGCGGCCCATTTGCAAAACTCGACATTTTCGAGCATGTGTACGTAATATATTACAACTATCGGCGAGTTAAAATGTCATTTTGATATTAGTGTTAAGCTCAAAGCCGTTTGAACTTGACCTCATAAGAAGGATTTAAAAATATTATCTTGACATATGATAAACTGCATTGAATATAAAACAAAGTTTTGTTTACGTTTTAAAAATTAGACTTATTGGAGTTTTAATAAAATTTGTGTAAAAAAACATATTTACTAAAAAAAATACCTTGATTATTCAGCAGTAATTTTAAATCTTGTTACGTACTCCAGTAATTTTATTTTACACAGACTTGAATATAACACGACACAGAAATATTTTTGTGACGCCCGGCGTCTCAACGCCTCGCCACTTCGAAACAGACTGATGTAGCGTTTCTATTTATTTTCCTCCCATCGTGTTGTAGACATAATTTAAGGTGGAAGTGATATACGAGGACGTTCTGAAAAGAATTTGAATGACTTTCGTCAAGAATTGATCATGACGAGAAATACTGCTTTAAGGAATCTCTTTGAAATTTAACCAAATTTCTTATTTCAAAATTGTAGAAAAGTTTATATTAGTTACAAATAAGATCAACAAAATTATGCTGCATAAATTTGTAGAGATGTCAAAAAAAAATTTTTACTTAAGAACTGCTTACTATTAAAATTACAAAAATACACTGTTAGTAACTCAAGAATTGAGAATCTCTTACTGCAGAAAATGAGACCTTTCATTCTTATCATAGCTGAGACAAAATAATTATTAATTTTTTTTTTAAATCGGCATTTTTTCAATTCCAAATGTAATTGCGAACTCACAGTTCGAATTCGCCAAGTCATTTTACATACGAGTCAATATTTAGTTTGCCTAAGGGCTTCAGTTGGGTTAAAAGTGTCGGATTTCAATTTTGCTTTCGGATTATACAAGTAATGTTGTAATCTTATTTTGTCGGAAATTTAAATAAAAAACACATTGAATTATGCGATCCTGGAAGTTAATGAAGTTTTAAAATACAATTATACATTTTGTCAAAACAAGTAGCTACTTAATAATATAACATTGTTCAAAAATTAGCATAATGGATTTAAAAGATAATAAAAACATTATGTTTAACCAGTATTATATGAGTATGTTTAATTTACGAGAAACTTAATATAATTTTGTAGTTTTAGTAGAGTACACTTTTTTTTTTAAATATTTGTAGCTATATTTTTAAAGACTGTATACAAGGTGGACCATAAAGTTGGCCAGCTTTGACTTATCTTTTAAAAATATAAATCTACTTGAATTTATTTAATTTTATTTAAATATTTTATTTATGTCACTCAACGATCTGTTAGATCTGTAGCATGTGGGGCTACCTTGTTAAAACCATTTCATAGGCTTCAATTCTTGCATTGCCGGCCACCAAAATTGACGAAACATTGTTGTGTGTTTGAAGTTATAGGATAACAATCATATAGGCTGGCTTTGCTTGTTTTAAATAAAATAAGGACTAGTAATCTAATACTAGCTAAAATACTTCTTCACATAGTAACGTTTGACGGATGTGTGTTTTTACAACTTGTTGCAACAGTGGTGACTTTAAATCTGTTTAACTTTATGGTCCACTCTGTACACTTTTAAATATCTACAGTGCAATTCAGTGATAAAATGTTTTATTCCTATTCCATACATTTACTTATTGGTTATCAACATAACAAATAGAAATTTTATTTTAAAATGTTTCATTCCTATTCCATACACTTATTGGTTATCAACATAACAAATAGAAATTTTATTCATATTAAGCATATATATATAATATTAAAATTGACAAAAAAATACAGTTTTTAAGTTAGTTTTTTTTAGTTTAGGTAAGTAATTTTGAATCGTTCTGTGTATTTTTACTATTACTTTACGAGAGAAATTAATAAAAAGCCAACACTTTCTCACAACTTTATTATAAAAGATTTGCTTTTGTTGTTTATGTACGGAGTGTTTTTGAAGTAATGTTAAAGATGATTTTAAATGATGCTAGCTCTCGATAGGATGCTAAAAAACCAAATTTGCTTTATACAAATGTTTATAGTTTTTGAGATATACTAAAGCATAAAGCTGTAAAAAATTTAAAAAAAATATTTTTAAAATACGCGTTGTATGACAAAACTGTTTTTGTGCATATATATTTAGAGACATACGATGTAAAAGTTTTTTCTTAAAAATAGTGTTGTCATACATCGTGTATCTCAAAAATAATGTTTTTTGGGAAGAATCTACAGCGTATATCACATAAACTATAAACATTTGTATAAGACAAATTGGGTTTTTTAGTATTCTTTCAACAAGGTCTATTACTTGGTAATATTTGTAAAAAAAATTTAAAAACATCTTGTATATTTGATTTTAACATTAAATCTGTCTAGAACAACACCAGGAAACATTGTTGCATATATTGCAATCACACTCTGTATACCATAAAATTTGCTATAATATGCCGTATTTCGTTAAAAAATATTTTTTATAAAAAGTTCTACATGGTGTATCTCTTAAATTATTAATATTTGTATAAGACAATTTTGATTTTTTAGCATCCTTTCAACGAGAGCTATTTATGTTTTTTTATTTTATATTTGATAAAACTTGTACATAGCTAAAAGTTAAGTACATCTTTTGTGTGTACATGGTATTTTGCAACTTCCAAGCCAATAAAGCACATCCCTCTATAGAGGCCGTACTTCAAACGGTTTTTAGATTGCAAAATACTTACTGTAAATAACTAATAATACATCACTCTACTGTAAATAACTATTAACTCGCAAACATTTAACCGATTTAGCATTCACATAAGCTTATATCCTATTCTCTATATTAACGTTTTTAGTCCTGCACTCTGGGTTGCGTATTCTCGCGTTTGCTTATTGACTATACAAATAAAATTGCTTGAGACAGAAGCATATATTTATTTTATAACGATATACATATACCTTGATGGTTCAAACCGTTGCAATTTTAATTTTTTGCTACGAAATTTTGATTTTTGTTGTCGTTTGTGTTTGACCGTGTTGTCTATTGGTACAGACAACACACATTGGGTGAATGTGTTAGCACCCTTCATTTCTTACTCTTATTTTTTTCTTTTTGCTAACTCCTAAAGTTTGTAGCGAAAACCAAAATTTTAGCTTCACCATTCTTTTTGTTAACTATAGCTGTTGTTTAATTTGGCTTTTGGCACTTTGGAGCGCATTTTTAATTTGGCTAATAATTGTTTTTGGTAGCATTTCAATCTTGATTTTCATCGATGTTGTCGTTGCTGATTTTATATGTTTGTGATTTGGTGCTGTTAAGAGCTATTATCACCAAGTTCAACTTTCTTCAACTATGCTATTTGTCTTTATGATGTAACGATATTACAACAGAAATAGCAACTGCCAGGAGTAGAATTTAGTTTTAGTGGATCCGCAAGTTCTGCAACCTCCCATCAAAGGAAACTGCTTCTTATAGCCTGAATCCAATTGTCAGCTACTTATGATCGGTTGCATAAACGACTAGCAAAATTGATGGGTCATTATTTCTTTATTAACGTATTTTTAATAAATGAGGGCACCGTATTTTGAAATAATCAGAGTTTAATGGTTCATCTATTTTAATGAACGCTTATGCAACCGTGCATTGTCTAATTGTTTAGGGTTTTATAATAGAGTTATATTAATCGAATTTTTTTGCTGGATTTATTTATTGGATTTCTTCTTTTGGCTTCGACTCTCGACTTTTTTTTTCGCTGTGATCTTTGTTGTTTATTTTGGATTAAAGTTTTGTTCTTTTATCGACTTCCGGTTTGAAGTATTTTTATCATTTGATTTTAGAGGTTCAAGTTGTCACTTGTTAAATAAACAAGTTAAACAGGTAACAACAACAACACAAAATACCGTTCAAGCTCATAATTTTGATAATAATTTTAATTTCGGTACTTGTATGTGATTTAAGTTTTTTTTTTATCAGTTTATATTATTAAGATAAATTTGAATATTAGGTAGTTAGGTACTGTGTTTTGTAAGTAAGTAAACGCCTCTTTAATAAGTTTTCGTTAAACATCGTTTAGATTTTCGTGAATCAAGAGATTTTAATTGCTTGCCAATTAAGTCGTAAAAGTAAAATAGTACTTAAACAGGGTTGGCTTCAAGTTTAAGCTTGGCACAGCTGCACTTCTGTGATCAAGTAGTAACGAAATGTTGACAGAGTTGCCCAGTTGGACAATGATTAGTTATTTTACGCGTTGTTACATTAAAAACAAAGCTGGTTGACTGTATTAAGGCCACGGCTACTTAATTTAATGACTGTTTAAATAGTTTTTACGACTATTTTACTTTTACGTCTTTTTAATTGGCGAGATCTATATCTCTTGAATCAAGCATACGTAGTAAGCGCTTGTGAAAATTGTTCAGTTAAGTTTTTTTTTTTTAATGAGCATATTTGATAATTTTTAAATTTGTTTTAACTATATATTTTTAGAAAAAAATACCGCGATTTAACACAATTTACCTCTACACGAATTTGCACCGTTTAGGAGTGAAAGTGCGTCAAAGTTGGAGATATAAATTTATTTTTTAATACTTTAAATTAGAGTTCTTGAATGTGTAATTTTTGACGTTTCTCGTTGATTGAGAGTTAGGACACAGATTCTCCATCTCTTTTTATTTTTTGCCCTGATGGGAATTTTTGCAATGGAGTTATTTTTTACGATCTTTTTATTCTTTCTTATAGGTCAAAAATTAATTTTTTGATTAAAAAAAAATATTAAATTAAATTGGGCGTTGAGATTTGCACATATGAAAAACAAAATTAACACAATCTGCTGTGTTATATTAGAAAGTTAAATTTATTGCGTTTTTTTGCAATATAGTAATTAAAATATTAAAACCCACCGTTAAAGGAGATTTCTTAGTCTATTATGTACCGATATTTCAATTAAAAATTTTTTAAAACAGAAATTTGTAAAAACCGAGAGGAAAGTTAACGTTTGGTGTCCTAACTCTCAATAGACGAGAAACGTCATCAATGTTTTAGCAAAATCTTGCGTGCTTGGTTTTTTATTCAAAGTTCACGGGCATATTCACTTTTCTATAAAAATTGTAGTTTAATGAGGAAAAAATCGAATAATTACCAAAAATGTGCAACGAAAGTATCGCAACAGGAAATTGAGACGATATAGCAAAATTTGGTTATTACCAATAAAAAAGGCACTTTTAACTTTGTTTGTGTATTAAATTTGATAATAATCGGTTAAGCAGTTTTCGAGATTTACAAAAAAAAAATTTTTGAACTCATCCTGAAAGGCCTGTAATTTTGTTGTCAGCTGAGATAAGCCAAATTTTTGTTGTTGACTTTTATCATTTGTGGAGCTCTATTTTAGGTTAACATTATGCTATGTAATTTTAAATCATCTTATACTTATTGCTTTGTCTTTACCTTTAATTTTTAGTTAATAATTTAGTTAAGTGATAACACATTTGATGATGCTTTTATGAGTTATCAAAATTTGACTGCAAATTGACAAATCATATGAAGTAAATAAGACGTACGTTTTCAATTTCGTGACCACCCTTGATCAAGATAATTGTTGATGTCACGGTATACCTAAAGAGACTTGCAGTAAATAGAGATTTTGGGTGAGGGCTCAGTAACAAAAAATATGGATCTATGGATTGTATTTAAATAAGTAGTTAGACAATACATTACTAGAAAATCTAATAGTCTAACTGGCACGGCATATTACTATGGAGCAAAAGATACTGGGTTTGATTTCTGGTATCCGGACTATTTGGGTGATTTTTTAGAAGGGTAGAGATCTCTAAGTAGCCTGGTTAAAGGAAGACCCGAATGGGGAAATAATAAACAGTTGGGGCATAGGGATAGCCACTCTATATCAACCGTGGAGGAAGGAATAAAAGGAGTGGGCATGCCCTATACCGGCAATGTAAGGTTTTTGGTCAATGTTACCTTTTATGGTCTTATATTCTATTGTCAAGACTACCGTTTGCAGGCCAAATGCCAGACGTTCATGCTAGACCAAATGACCAAATTTGGTTGCTTTTGAAAAGAGTAAAAGAGATAACTGCTTAATCACGTCTACTGGGATGTGATTTATTAAAATCTGCACATTTTAAAAGACTTTGTCAGAATTTAGTTCTCGACCCTATTTAAGAGAGGTTTAGTTTTTATCTTTAGAAAAACACAAGCCACTTTCATACCAAACTAGGGTTGAACGTTTTTTTTTCTTGTAATATGTTTATTTAAGTACTGCTACATTGCATGTCTGAAAGCCGGGAGCCAATTGTTTCATGTTTGAGTAAAGGTTTATTTTTACCGTTTACTCACCTACATTTTTTTAAGTACAAAAATTTGACATTGGATTAATAATGATTAAACATCATATTTGACTATAATAGCAGCAATCGTCGTTTTGTTCATTTCAAAGAACCACAAAGTTAATTTTCATGGCTTCTTCATAGAGTTACTTTCTTATTACTATTAACGTCTTTGGGCATATTAAAATATGTAATAAGATCTGATAATTTTTACACAGTATAACTTATGATATTGTTTGTTTGTAATAACAATAATCACATATGTGTAAACTATCATGTATCAGCTGATTCAAAAGTACTATTGAGGAAAATTGAAAGCTAAAATATAGCAACACAAATATATATCTCTATATCAATCAAAATGTTTCAGAAAATAATGCTGTTTTAAATTTACTTTATTGTCTATAAGCTTACAGAATTACAGAGGTCACCAGCAAACGGAGCGAATAAGCTAATACAACAAAATATAACTGAGTATTTATTTAAATTTTATTTGGAGGATTATTTTAATTGAGTATTAGAACAAGCAGAAGCTATATAAAATAAAATTTACTGTGGCCATACAACACTCTCAATCCACCCAACATACGCTGATACTCTCGTGTATATTCCAATGCTATTTTCTCCGCCACATCCTTTTCCAAAAGAAGTAACACCAGCCACAACAAAATGACCGAATAATTTATTCTTGGGATCTTCTTTAACTGCATAATGAAGTGGCCCTCCTGAGTCCCCTGGACAGGTATCTCCTCCTTCAGCATTTCCCGCACAAATCTGCATTTGATCCAGAATACCGTCTTTTAGTCTAGTTTTTGAAACATTTGAATATCTTCTGGTACAGTTTTCGAGATCGACAATTGTCAAATTAACTTTCATTAAATGACTACTTGGGTCACCAAACAACCCGAGTCGACCCCATCCAGCTGCACCAAGAGTATCAGGAATATTTTTCTCTGTGTGTATACATGCAGGTTTGTAATAAGAGTCAAAAGAAATATTTTTTTCTAACTGAAGTAAGGCAATGTCGTGGTAATGTGAGCTGGATTTATATTTAGGATGTACAAAAGTTTGGTTGATTTTGAGATCAAGAGGATTTGCGTCTTCAGTGGTATTTTTGAGATCTAAGTCTCCCAAACGTACCCAACGGGCTGGGCCACTAAAATTAAAAAGTAGTTAAAGTGATTATTAGTGAATGGTTACTTACAATTCTTTTGAGTATACGCAATGAGCGGCTGTTAATACGAATTTGTGACTAATTAAAGTTCCTCCACATAACCACAAAATATTGGCTTTATCATCACCGTAACCGATAGCCGCCTAAAAATTATAAAAATTTGAACAAAAGAAGTTGAAAATTGGCTGTCTTTGGTCTTCTTTTATCGCTCACTTTTTATACTGTATTTTGCGCTATTTTTATTTTTTATTACATTTAAAAAGTATAGAAAATCAATAATAAAAGCAAACTTTGGATATCTATTTACATTATTATTACTATTTGAACTATAGGGTGAAAAAAATTACAAAAGAAATCAAGGTTTTTAAAAACTCCAGTAAAAATACTTATTTTAATTTTATATGTACATACAAGGTAGGGTTTCTGATTTCTCTATATTTTTTTCTCGGGACTCAAGAATTCTCAATAAATAATTTCCGAGAGTTCTCATATTCTTGAAAAAGGAGATCGTTTCCATATTATGGAAATCTAATGACCACTCAAATCTAGATTTTTTTGTATCAATCGATAGCTCTTGAAATAAGGAGCAATTTTGTAGGTCATCAAATAAGATCCCTATTAAAGATTAAAAAATTAAAAACGGCAGAGTGAGAGCCAGTGAGGTCGGACAAATTGAGAGGTAGAAATGTTTGGAAATCTATAAATCATCAAAGCTAGGTTTAGACCGTAATAATCTCGTACTTTTAACAATAGGCTTAACGCCATGAGAGCTGCATTATGGTTTAGGATATTTCAAATAACATTGAGAAAAAAAAAATGTAAATACCAAGAAATATCTATTTAGCCGGATTTTAACCCGAGACCCAAGGATCGACTTAATCCTTACAAATAACGAGTGAGAATTTCATGAACTTAGTGACAGAAGTCATTTAAACTTTAAATTAATCTAGCCACTTTATTTGAAGAAATACAAAGTTGACACAATGATACCAATTGCTTCTTATTTCAAAGACTATCGATTGATACAAAAAAATCTCGATATGAGTGGTCATTAGATTTCCATAAGATGGGAACGATCTCCTTTCTAAAACTTTAATACTCTGGAATAGATATTTATTAAATGATTATTTAATAAATATTTATTTAGAAAAAAATATTTAGAAATATTTATTTATTAATAAATCGTACATTAATAATCAATAACATTTATTATTTATTGTTTTCTTTTTTAATTAAATAAATTAAAAATATATTTCTTTTGGTACTTTAAATTTCTTAAATTTAAATAAAACTTTTTTCTAAATTAAAAGTTTTTGTTATAATTGTTACCATTTATAAAAATAGTTGGTCACTAGAACAGTCGTCTAGGGCATATCATTTTGCTTTTTGTTACCAACTTATAATTTTTGATAAAACAAAGCTTTGAAGTCGCTAACTTCAAAACTTTTTTTCAAAACTTCAATCACGTCATTATTAAGTCACATGATTTACTGCCTGATTAAAAAATTTTATTCTCGCCGCTAATAAAGAGTCTTTTTGTTCTTAATATAAAAAATACTATTCTGACACGCTTTCTCTGGCACCTACCTTGTAAAGTTTATGACTTTGAGATGGTTTTTTAAATATTCCAAAAAGTTTTGAATCTATTAAGGAAATTTTGATGAAGTAGTTACTTTGTTAAGATACGTTATTTGAGCTAAATTTGATAGAACTCGCTTAACTGGAACTATAGTTTCTGTAAAAGTCACATTCATATTAAAAACTGTGTCACATTATCTTTTTTATATAAAGAGTTTAGAGTAGAAATTGTTTTGTCTCTTGCAAAATTTTAGTTAAACGCACTATTTGCGAGCAAAAGTAAAAAAGTTGGAAAGATATTCAAATAACGCGTCCTATTCTTCTATTTTATAATAAAACGTGTTTTTTCCATTTTTCAGATTTTTTTTTATTTTAGGAAAAATTTACTCATGATGACAGTTATAAATATACATATTTATATTTCAGGGCATTTTCTAAAGACCAAAGTAATAGGTTAATATTAATACAGAGTGAGCATTGACTGAGTTCACACCACCGATTTTTTGTTTGTTAAACAAACAAAAAAAAACCAACTTACCATATGAGGAAATTCTTTTGATAATGCTTTTTTACCTGAATCTATAATAAACGTGTAGATGAACTTAGGTATCTTATAATAATCAAGACATTCTAAAAAAATATTTTAAATAACAATTAATATTAAATCTTAAATATGATTATATTTTTTTACTTTGTCGAGATTTTTCCCCTTCTTGTGTATCTGTTATTCTCTGACTAAAAGGACAACAAACTAGAGGGTCGTTTCCTTTAAATCCACAAACTTGGGGATTTTTACCCTTTCGTAAAAGATTTTTTGCATATTGGCAATTATGTATACTGATGCATTTTCCAGTATCTTTAGCAGTTGTTGGGACAACACAATTGTCACCTGATAATAACTTATTAAAGGATAATTATAATACATTTATTTGTACTTACCTTCGTATAGTAAAGTGTTGCATCTTAAAAACAAAGAGAAGAATACTGCTAACACTAAAAACAGCATAACACAGTTTAGAGAACAGGTTTAAGAAAATTATGTCGAAGCATTAACCTTGCTGAAACTGTTCTGTTGCCGATTCAGTATTTAAAATTTTTGTAACTTTCAGGGGCGGACTGGCCGGTGATGTCGGTGTGCTGTAGCACCCTCTGAGTGTCTAGGCTCTTAAGAACGTCATGTAAACCGAATTTTATATTTTCTTTATTTTCTTGATTTTTAAAATAAAAACAATTAAAGTTATAACCTTGTAACTTAATACAAGTGGTAAGTGCTGCACAATGAAATTTTTGTGGAAGCTATAAAGTGTTTCACTCACAAGAAATAAAATTCTTATTCAAGCCTAGCTCACTTGTCATAATAAAATTGTAATTAGATATGCTTATTTGAGAATTTTTTTTTACAACTGAATTTTATTTTTAATTTAGGAATTTAATATTTCAGTTTATTTTTGTCGGAGCCGACAATAGTATTGAGAAAAATCCGGGTGGTCGCTTATAGAAAAAATCGGGTTTTCTTGCAGTTTTTGGGAATTTTTTATATCAGTACATATAATAGGTACTCATAAAATGAAAAAATACAAATATAAATCTGGGGCCAAAAAAACGAAAAAAAAAAAAGAGTAAAATTAAAATTACAAGTAGGTAACTGCTGATCATTCACAACAAAAAACTATATTTTCGTTGATAAAAAACCAAGTGCTTCGACATCAAAAGAAACACCGATCAGTTTCAACTTAAACAGACCCAACATCTTCATGTGATTAACGAGTATGGTAAAAGTACCGAACTGCTTAAAAAAATTGCTTCATTAGATGGTGAGTAATTTTTTATCTTTTTTGGGGATATTAAATATTATTGGAAATATTGGGCCCTTTTTTTAATTCAGCACTTCATATAAAAATTTGCCAGTCCGCCCCTGGTAACTTATGACGACAACCAATAGAATGGTTAAATTTTAAGAGCATTTAAAATTTTATATAAAAGTACAAATTAGTTTTACAATAATAATTATCTCAGGGTCGTTTACACAACGCAAAGTTAAAATTAAATGTAGCTTTAATACAATCATTACCATGTTGTCTGCACCATTATTTTGAGTTTAAACAAAGCTTAATTTGCCAGTTACAATTAATTATTATAACGAGTGCCCATTTAAAACAAATCATATACACTTGTGTACTCGTATATATCATTATTGTTAAAATTGTTATACTATTAGCAGCCAAGTAAAAAATGGAAATTCGGGGCAATAGGGTTAGTCAGTGACTTTTTTCAGTAACCATTCGTACGTGTATCTAATCTATACTTATTCCACAATTTCATGTCATGTCATTTTCATCTCATTCTACAAAAGTGCTATCCTAATTTTTTTTATGTATTGGGGGTTGCCTTAGTTGAGTTAGGCGTCAGTAAAAAAATTGTAAAATATAAGGATATCAACGAAGATTTTTTTAATAAATAACATTGAATTTTTTTATCTAAACATTATATGAAAAATTTTACTTGCGTAAATATTTGCGCTTAAATTGTCACTAAAATCTAGTGTTTACTGTCGACCGGCGAAAAACAGTTTTTGCTGCAGTCTTGATTTTTCGCATGTTGTCCAGTTACCTCTCTTTGTTATAAATTCACAGAGATTAATTAAAATCTGAAATATCTTTCTAAACACATTATTGATGCGGGTTATAATAATTTTTGCGAATATCTTGTTTATGTTAAATTTTTAGTAAAAAATTGTGATTGTCAATGTTGGAGAGTATATATTTTCAAAACGGAACATGGGATCGAATTCTGTTTTAAGGCTGGGCTTTAGCTCTAAAGGAAGTATCTAAAAACAAAGACGGAATTTTGTATCAAGGAAGTGGCGGTCTCTGTCCAAGGGTAGTCGAACTATTACAGCGACGGGTTGACTAATTGTAGGATTGTGTGTTGCATAAAAAAAATGCGTTCATAAACCAACCCCTGCAGTCGATGTCAGTCCACAAGCCGCAACCGTGCATAAATTATCCCTTGGTGAAATCATCCCAAACACCTAAACTCTGGCCTTGGACACATTTTTACATCCTCTTAGATTATCTGGTAAATTTGATCTTGAAAATGATTTGGTAAAATTGGTTTAAAATTATGTTATAATTCAACTTTTGAAATTAAAAATTGAAAAAATATTTTTTAATTCAAACGACTGAATTAAAAATTGAAAAATCACTTTTAATATAAATATTGGAATAAAAAATAGGATATTTAGTTTCAATTTAAAAGTTGGGATAAGTAATTGAAAAATTTATTTCTAAAATGCTGGAATTTTTATTAATTAAATAAAAAACGAGACAAAAAGTTTTAAATTATGATGAAATTTTACTAAAAATAAGCTTTTATTTTACTAAGACAATAAGTATCTGTAGATCAAGGTTGCGAATATTTTAATTAAAAAATTTTGAGTAAAAAAATTAAACGTACAATTTATTACTAATCCCAAAGTAGGTTTTTTTATTTTTGTATCAGGTATTTGTGATTTAAAATTTGTTTTTATTTTAATCCGTTATTTTAATTTTTGAGTCCGGTATTTAGGATTATTTAAAAATTATGTTTAAATAAAGTTTTCGAAATTTGAAAATAAGAATAAATTAATTTGATCGTTATTATGCTTACGATACCTTTTTTAGAGCATTCAATTTCCTATAAAAATTGCAAATAAAATTTTCTATACGATCAAGTAGTGACGAGATATGGATTTTGCCATATGGAACTGGAAAAAAAATGGAAAACTGCAATTGTCTTTCCTATTAAAATTAAGAGCTCATCTTGAAAAGTATTTTCTAAAGGTACTTGGGAACCAATTTTGCAGTGTCGGAAGTTAAAAAAAGTCGATTTTTTTGACCCACCCTAGACTACTGCTTTTGAATAAGCATAACTTTTTATTTCAGGATATGAATTTCTATTTTTTTTATACAAGCAAAGTCTTGACGTTTTGTGAACATTTTTATCCGTATAGCTTATTGGAATAAATGGAATAAATATTTTGAACATTTTACATTTTTCTAATTTCACGCGCAACTTGCCTAATTTAGACCATAAGTTACAAAACAAGGCACTCACACAAACCTTTTCAAATTTAAGTAAAAATTGCTGCGCCACCTATTAGACAGTTGCCCAAGCAACCTCAGTAAAATTCCAAGTATAAATATGATAGGGTCCTACAATAGGATGGGTTACTGAAATAGACTGAAGCTAAATTTCTCGCATTTTTTATTTGTAAGCTCCTAGTTTATACAAACACATTTTAACTAATTACTTGGGCTCATCAACTTGGTGACTGTCCTAGCTATGACATAAAGTCTTTTTTCTGGTCTGAAATTAGTTTTAATTTAAGAGATTAAGCAAAATTTGACGTTGATGAAGATAAAATTTTAGTGCTTAAAAGGGATTTTTTTTCTTGTTTACCAAATAATACTTTTTAAAATAAAATGTTTTATGTCATACTACACACATTTTAGATTTTATTTCTAATTTTTAATTTATAAAAATTGCTATATTAAAGCCAGGGGCTTGCAAATTGAGAGACTCTGCAGCATAGGAAATTTACTATTGCGAGAGCGCCGCCTTAAGGACTGACTATTGATACTATTGGGAAACAAAAGAATACTGCTGTGAAAAATTTTGAACGAAATTGCCCAGGTATATTTGAAATGATTTATAGTTGAACAGTGACGATTTTTTTTCATCACTAGGAGACAAATACATAACCAGTTTTAACTGTTTTTTACGAAAATTTCAATTTTATAAAAAGTTAGAAGCATTTGAAATATGATTTTCTAAAAATACTTTCTTGCTAAGATTTTAACACCTTCCCCATATATCCAAAACGGTTTACAATGGAACAGTGACGATGTTTTTAAATTATTAACAGATGACTAATTCTTGAGTTTTATTCAAAATTTTAATTTTACAAAAGTTGAAAGGTAATGAAATTTTACAAAAAAATAAAATCAGATTACAATGCTCATTTTTTTTCCACAGTAAGATCATTAAGTGCTCAACTCTGGTCGGCACGATTTTTATTTTGTATGAGCACTGGTTGCTTGGCAATTAAACGACATCAAATTGACGAAAAGACCGGAGCGCGGAGCGCTCGGGTTCTTTTCCCAAGAATGTGATCGAGTTTAATTGCCTTTTAGCAATCAGTGCGAATAAAAAAAATAAAAATCTTGCCTGACTAGAGTTGAGAACGAATGATCTTCGGTTGGAGAATTAATTAACTGAATGAAGCGTTAAATAGATCAAATTTTTAACAACTTTATTTTAAATTGTTTCCACACACTTTCTCTACACTGAATTGTCATTTTCGGAATCGAATTTTGAAGCGTCAGGAATGTAGCCGAAGCGCGACATTTTTACTTTTGTCAAAATGACATTTGATTTTTTAAATATTAATGGTTACTAAGATAATGCTAAAACAATGAGGTAGCGGCAAGAAAAGTAGGATACATTATTTTCAGTTAAAGAAATCATTTCTAACTTGTGATTGGTGCATGTGACACTGTTTTTAATGTCTCATTGGTCTACAACACTATGAAGTTAATTACCAAATTAAAATTTTAGAAAAAACTAAATAAAACTAGTACGTATTTGTCTCTTAATGATGGTTTCGTTACCAAAATAAACACTCCAATTTTAAAAACTCCAAACTCAATTTTCCAAATTTATTTTAAAATGATTAAAGTTTTTACTGCTATTACCTTTTATTTTATTCTCTTTTTATTTTAGTCACTTTTTACAACAGAATTTTGATTTTATAATCCGTTTTGAAAATACAAAGTTTTTAAAATTAACCAGTTGTCACTGAATTATTTGGTCATAAATTAAAAATTATTATTTGTGCAACAAAAATGTACGAATATATACAAAAAATTAAAAATCATAGAGTCTTTTATTGTCTACAATATTAGTAATCAGAATATTTTTTATCAAACAAAAAAAATTATTATTTTACCTACATTATATTTATTTAAAAAAAAACAATTGTACAGGGTACGGCAACTTATACGCACACTCCCAAAATAGCGACTTCTGCTTAAAAAAAATTGACGATATTTTATACACCTAACTAGTTATTGATTAGGTATACTTGAGAATTAAAAAAAAAAATTCAGTAATAAATAAACCCGTTGCAGTTTTTTGAGTTTTCTGGCAATAACTGTTAATTTAGTGATAAAGTTTTTAAACTAGGTGAATTTCTATCTGCTAGCGCATCAAACTCTGGTATTTAAATTACAAATTTTGATTTAGTTATTTAAATAATCGCTATTTTAAGTAAATGCAAACCAAACGCGTAATTTATGGCTGGATGGCATAATTTACCAACAAAGGGATCATTTAGTAGTAGTCAACTGCTTTGAAGGGTCTTATTTACAACTTTGCCATAAAATTGACAAAAACTAACATGCCTGCATTCAAATATCTATTTTACAATCTTACTCCAATTACAATCCCCATTGTCACCTAAAATTTACGACGGCACAGTAGCAGGTCGTAAATAGAAATAATTTTTAAAGTAAAAATTTAAAATTGCGATTAATTTAAATTTTAATTGATATTTTTGGGTGCTGATTTCGTAAACAATTATTAGAAGTGAATCTGCGTCTATTAGTTTAAAAATCAGAATTTAATTTTTTGTTTGAAAATTACTTTTTTTGGATTTTTGACTTTGTTTGAAAGTGAAAAATTACCAAAAATTCTTAAATGTACCTTAATAATGTCCAGTTAGGTGTGATAAATTTTAATGATTTTATTTAATTAGAAGTCGCTATTTTGGGAGTGCGCGTTTAAGTTGCCGCACCCTGTACAAAGAGAAACAATTTTTTAGATTTTATAACAGAAATTTCTTCATGCTTTGTGTGTGTTGTAATTCATTTCTTGTTTCCTCGCTCACAAAACATATCAATTATTCTTATAAAAAAAATTAAAAAATTAATAATAATTAATAACTTATGAACATATAGACGAATAGCTTGTGGATATTGGAGGGTGGTTATTTAGATTAGGCTAATTTTTGGTGCCAAATTGCAGAACGATATCGCGGTTCTATTCCTCCCTAGAACGCTGCAAACTTCGTTTCTTTGACGTGCGCTGCGTTTTTATAAAACACTAAATAAAAATCAATAAGAGTTTTTATAAGAACATCAATTTAATATTGAAATTAATATAATATAATATGCAATAAAATATAATTTGATAAAATGGAATGCAAGTAGTTATTGATATGATTTTGTACATATGTAACATTTTCAATACTATTTGTATACTTTAGCTAATTTTGCAGTTAACATTTTTCACTTTTTTTTTTTGGTTAAGCGAGTTAAAATTTTTATACATTTTTTTGGAGTACATCTATTATGACTGTGCATCGCTTGTAAACCATTTCAGGGACACCTGTATATGCATGACGCATTTTTGTAAAGAAATTAACAGCCAGTTTTGGCTTATTATTATAGTATTTATAAGTTCACCCATCAATATTCTAAAACGACTTTATAATCACTAGTTAACATTTTGGGTCGTTTATGATAGTTTCATTGTTCGGGGATTATCTACCTACTGTGCAATAAACTCTCGAGGGTTGGGTTTTTAAAATTTGAATGGGTTCCTCACCACTTTTATGATAATTCTCGTTAAACGGATAATAAACCATTTAAATCAAAAGGTCGTTTTAAAATATCGATGAACGGAGTTTACAGTTTGTTCCATTAGCCTTTAAGGCCGAGTCAAAAAGTTTGTGAGACGATCTCAAAGACCGAGTCAAATAAAACAAGCGAGGCCGTAAAAGCCCTAACTGACGTATACTATATTTCTTGTAATATTTTTAAAATTATGAATTAGAATATCTTGTGTTGCTATTATGAAGCAACAATAATTTTTAATTTCATTTGTCAAAAGCTTTGTTGTTCTTTGCGTTGTCATAGTGGTTTATTCTTTTCGGAATATCGCTTGTAACCAAGCTCTTTATCTTTTAGCCTGTCGTCAGTTGCCAAATTGATTATTTGATAACAAATAATCTTAAAACAAACTAGATAATATTATTAATATTTTTGTGAAGTATAGTAGTTTAACAGTTTATTTTATCAAAATGCGAAAAAAATATATTTTAAAAAAAATAATTTGATAATACACTTATGAAGATTATAAAAAATATTGTAACTTCTTAATAGTAAACTAAAAATAATTATTTATAGTGAGTTAATAGTAGAAGTTATTAAATAAAATTAGTCTGAAGATTGCGATGAATGTAAGGGCTGCTGTTTTGTTGTGTGTTTTGGGGTTCTCCATTACGTCTTTAAAAACCTGCACTGGGAGACTAAAACTATTACAGTGACAGTTTTTCTCGTGATATATTTGGCTAACAACACACTTGTACTACTGTTTTCTGCTATTTCCCATTCAATGAAAAAATTTTTGGTGTAAAGTAGTGCAGTTCTAGCAATATCTATAATAAGTTAAAAAAATGGCAGTTGAATAGAAAATATATTCAGATTATGTGATATTTTTGAAAATTATTACAAAGTAGAATAATATTTATAAAAAATATATTTATTATTAAGGCCACACAATATTTTCAATCCACCCAACATATGCAGACACCCTTGTATAAACCCCAATGCTATTTTCCCCTCCACACCCTCTTCCAAAAGAAGTAATACCAGCTACAACAAAATGTTTCACATATTCTTCTGATTCCTCTGATTTATAATGAAGCGGCCCTCCTGAATCACCCGGACATGTATCTCCTCCTTCAGCATTTCCTGCACAAATCTGCAATTCATCCAAAATTCCATCTTTGAGTTTGGTCTTGGACACATCTGAATATCTTCTGGCGCACTTCCCGTGATCCACAATTTGCAAATTAACTTTCATTAAGTGACTACTTGGGTCACCGAATAACCCGACTCGACCCCATCCAGCTGCACCAACAGTATTAGGAATATCTCTTTCTATGTGTAGACATGCAGGTTTGTAGTAAGAGCCAATAGTGACATTTATCTCTAACTTAAGTAAGGCAATGTCATGGTAATGTGACCGGGATTTGTATTCAGGGTGTACAAAAGTTTGAATAATTTGTAGATCAAGAGGGTCAGCATCGTCAGTAGTGTTCTTAAGGTCTAAGTCGCCCAAACGAACCCAACGAGCTGGACCACTAAAATCAAAAATTGGTTAAAATGAATAAAATGAATGGTTGGTTACAAGTCTTTTGAGAAAACACAATGAGCTGCTGTTAATACAAATTGGCGATTAATTAAAGTTCCTCCACATAACCACACAATGTTCGCTTTATCATCACCGTAGCCAATGGCTGCCTAAAAAAATACAAAAAATAATAATAAAAGTTGTTTAGACGTTGTGGTACAAGTAATGTAAGTTCATTATAGAGAGAACGACAATAAAAAAATTATGGTCGTATTATTTTTATGAGCAAATTAAAAAAAAATCCGACTAAGTCGGATTTTTGTGAACATTTTTATTTTTTAGAAGCCTTAAACATACCGGGACATTTTTTTAACTCTGAACATAGTTCCTATGTTCAATTTTAAAAGAAACCGATCAACAGTATAATGTAATACTAAGAAAAATCAAGTAGGTATCTTACGTCAAAATAGTTTGACAATTAGAATTAGAATTTTATTAGAAATTCTGTTTTTCGCCTTAGACTGCCCTATTGTCTCGAACAGGAAGTTGGCCACATCGAATATTTGTTAAAGTAATAATAAGATTTCTTACTTGTTTCTGTTAGTTGATTAATAAATTTCTCGAAAATAATGTGTTTTGCTTTGTCATCGTCAAATCTGCACTTGTCACTTATCATTTTATTTTTTAACAGTTTGCGGTAGGCAAGTATACCTGATTGCATAGCAAAAACTTTTAATACAGTTGATCTGTAAAGAGTTAAAAAAATGTCTCGGTATGCTTAATAATACCCTTGATTTGAAGTTTCAGATATAGAATATCTCAAAAGTTATCAATTTTTTATTATTGAAAAAAATTGTAGCTTATAACATTACAGAGTATGGAATAAAATTCATATTTTCTAAGTTAATATTTTTTTAGAAAAACGCCAAGACCGGTCGATTCCATTTTTTTATTGCGCACGTTTTTCACTTATTTTCAAATTTTTTTGGCCAACTGATTTTACGCTGTGACGTAATCGACATTTTTTCTAAATAGCAACTCCTATTTTTGGTGTTGATTATTGAAACTACTTTTTTTATGCGTATAACACTATAATATTTGTAGGGTCTAAAATAAAAACTTTAAGTAATTTAACCAATTTAAAAGTTATATTAAATTTTTCAAAATAGACGAAATTTTAACAAAATTACTGAGCTGAATGTTTAAATTGACGTCTTTCCGTTTCTTAGTAATAAGACAATTAATTTTCGAACTCCGTTAGCACATTATTCATCATTTTTTGACTAGTTAAGCGGTACTGATTTGTAATTTTTTCTCTTATATCATTCATGTCCTAAAATCCTTAAATGTGATTTGACAAAAAACCATACTGAATATTCAATTTTTGTAGATGTTGTAACAATAATTGGTTTCTCTCATCCAGTGCGAATTTTCTATTGACCATTGACCCATATAGCAGTTTTGTCTTTTTTGAGCTAATCACATTTTAAGACCAAATTTTTTTGACGTCTCATTGACTAGACAAGTCTATTTAGATTAGTTCTTTGCGGCACGTTAGTACCAGCATTAGCAGAACTTTTCCCAATAAAAAAGATCTAGACATACCAGCAGCTAATGTATGGTTTAAACAAGACGATGCACCTCCACACTACGCTCGTGGTGTCAGAGATTATTTAGATTATGTTTTGACCGTTTTTCTAAAGGGTTACTTAAAATCAAAAATATTTGCAACAAAATTAAGGATTTAAGAGAAAGAATTACAAATCAATACCGCTTAATTAATCAAAATATGGGAAATAATGTGCTACCGGTGTTCGAAAATTAGTTGTATTATTGCAAAAAAAAGGACGTCAATTTAAACATTTTGTTAAGTAATTCTGTTAAGAATTGCGTCTACTTTGAATAATTCAATAAAACAATTAAAGTTAAATTACTTAAAGTTTTATTTTAGACCCTACAAATGTTATACTGTTGTACGTAGAAAAAAAAGTAGTTTCAATATTCAACACCAAAAATAGAAGTTGCTATTTAAAAAAAATATCGATTGGCCAACTAGTTGGCCAAGAAATTTGAAAATAAGTGAAAAACGTGTGCAATAAAAAAACAAAATCGACATGTCTTGGCGTTTTTCTAAAAAACATTAACTTAGAAAATATGATTTTTATTTCATACTTTTATGTCACTCTATATATACAAAAAATCCCTAGACTTTGTTTCAAAGAATTAATCGTTTATTCAAGCTCTTATTGAAGTAATGTTAGAAATTTTAAATGACAGGTGATAGCTCTGGTTAAAGAGATGCTAAGCAAGATGCTAATAATCAAAATTGTCTTATAAAAATGATTATAATTTTTGTGATGTTCACTATAAAAAAAATTTCTTAAAAAAATTGTTTTCGAACGAGATACGATGTACGAGTATTATAGCAAATTTTTATTAATATACAGTGTGTGATAGAATTATATGCAGAAACTTTTCCTAGTGATAGTCCTAGTTTTAATGTTAAAATCAGATATACAAATACAGGCTGTTTTTGAAGTAACATTCTAAATTTTAACAGGTGATAGCCCGTGTTATTATAAGAAGATCCTAAATATATAAATTGTTACTGGTTTTTGAGATATACGTTGTATAAATTTATTTTCTTAATATTATTTTTGAGATACACGATATTTTTATAAGGCAAGTTTGGTTCTTCAACAAGGGCTATCAGGTGTTAAAATTTCTAACTTTACTTAACAACACCCTACAGTTTAGTGCTTCTTTTATTGGGTCGATAGAAATATATGGAAAATTCTAAAATAGTTTGATTGAAATTTTTATACATATCTTTTACATGTTGGTCTGCAATATTTTCAAATTATGGGACTTTTAGTTATACTGGAATCAGTCACTAAGTTTTAACTAAAAAATTTCAACTAAGTTGGATTTTTATGGAGACCGTTTTTTTACATGTTCTAAACATACCCTCAAAATTATCCTTGACTTTCAACTGTGCTTTCAGGTTTTTAGGGGACAAAAGGTGGCGAATTTAAGTTTTTTGCAAATATCTCAAAAGTTATCCATTTTTATAAAATTATAGTTAATAAATTTGTACACAAGAAAGGTACCTACTTCCCTAGAGTTTGTTTCGTAGAATCTTATCAAAGATGTACTAGATGTGTTTCATACTGGTTCATTAGATACCTTAAAGTAACTTTAAATTATTTTGATTTGAATTTTTGTACATACAAATATGTTTTGCATGTTGAGATTTATTGGTGTTCAACATTTTCATTTTTATAGCACTTCCGGTTATTCCGGAAATATCTACTAACTTTGCTATTTTAAACGATAACTCACAATTTTTTACATATTTAAATTAGATTTAAAAATAATATACTATGCTATTTAACGTGCCTCTCTTTCCAATAGCTTGAAAGATTTTAATTTTTTTTTGAAAAACTTTAGCTTCAAGTCTGGACATAAAAATTTATTGCTAAAAAACTATTACGAACACAAACCTAATTTTATGTAGGACTATTCTTAAGATGCTTTTCATTTTAGAATCATAAATTTTGTTTTAAGCGTTTATCGTCTTGTAGAACAAAAAATCCAAATATTATTAATTTAATTTTTTTTTTTAAATAAAAAAAATAACTTCAAACCAATTCCGATTTATAAGCTAAATTTTTGTGGAAGCTTTTATTTTTTTAAAATTAATTTGAGTTAACAGACATTTAAGCAAGTTTATAATAAATAAATGACCCTTTTGAAAAAGTTTCCGGAAAGAATCTAAGTTTTTGTAATATTATAACTAAAAGTATTTTTTATAATAAATGTTAGATTTTTTAACAGGATATTGTTACCCCCATTTGGACAAATTTTAGTCAAAATTGACGGATTGACGGACAAACGAAACATTTGATCAACAAAAATATTGTAATTTTGGAAACTTTTGGAAACAAAGAATTATACTCTTATAACCAAAATTTTGATTTCTTAGGTATTGAATTACGCTGAGTTCATTGACTACGCGGTCATCTGGTTTGCATTCGAGTTTCTATTACTACCCTAAAAACCTTCTCTTTGTCGTCGCTTTAAGGTGAGAAAAGATGAAAAGTGTGACATTATTAATACAATACGTTTTGTGTTCATTGCATTTTAGGACATGATGTAGATAGAGATAGCACTAAAAATGAGAATTTTTACTTGCGTTGAAGGTTTTATTACAAATGGGGATAAGATGGTGAGACGGACTTTAAAAAATAGTGCAGTTCTACCTAAAAACTGAGGAAAAATAACAGTAAAACTGAATATCAATTAATTAAATTAATGTTAGGTAAAAACAGTTGGGAATTCACCATGAGTATCAGTTACAGGTGAAAATAACTTATACGTGATCGATTTTCCAAAATTTAAAAAATGGTTTTATGACTGGGGATTATCACTATATGTACTATTGCTTCAAATTTTTAAATTTAAGGAGGTTATTTGATAAAAAATTTAGTGTTTTTTAATTTTTGTATTTGAAATTGTCTACTAAAAAGCACGGTTTAGCATTTACAGCACCAAAACTTTAAAAAATGCCAACATTTTTAGGGATACTTAGATTCACAAAATTCACATAAGCAATTTTCTTTAATTTACTTCTGTATTTCAAACTGTGAGAATGTTTAGGTAAATTTATATGGTAAAAAGCATCATCTTTTAGGGAAACATTACCCTTAAAAATTGACTTCAATGACAATAAAGTTTATCGCGGGCAAAAATTACGTAAATCAGATTTTCAGATTTAAAAGGCTGAAAGCGGATTACTTTCTTAGCCTTCGTCGGGCTGCAAACTTTGGCTACGAGCATGGCCTTTTGTTTTCAGCCTTGTATACGTAAATAACTATTAAGGTTATCATTCATATATGTATCTCTTCTGGCATAATAAAAGAGACACCCAGTACATTTTCAACACGACATTTATACATTGCAATTTTTTTGGTAGTATAAAAACGATTTTTTTTTCAGTTATTGGCAAAAAACTGAAATGGGTCTCCTCTCCTAAAAAACTGAAACCAATGGTTAAATTTAAGAAAAGTTTTGAGGATATGTTTAGGACATATCAAAATAAAGGTATTTACAAAAATTCTGGGCGGTCGAATTTTTTTCGAAGTTTTGCATATTATTTGTCTCATTTTTACTGGGCTATACCACAATAATATGAAACTTTAATCTTTACAAAACAATGCACAGTGTTGTTTGAATTTGCGTTTTTATCACAATATTTCATGTTTTTGTGGAATTTTGTTAAATGAGAAACAAGAAAGTCGTACTTACCATGTGAGGAAATTCTTTTGATAATGCTTTTATTCCTACATCTATAGCATAAAAGAAATATTTCTTATTATAAAAACGGTCACATACTGAAAATAAATTTTAAGTAAATTAATATAAATTATAAAAATATTATCTACGTAATCGGCTTTTGTTTCCTACTTGTAGTTCTGTTACTCGCTGGCTAATAGGACAACAAACTAGAGCATCATTTCCTTTAAATCCACAAGTCTGAGGATTTTTACCCCCTCGTAAAAGCTTTTTTGCATATTCACAATTTTGTATACTGATACATTTGCCATTTTCATTTGTAGGTGATGCGACAACACAATTGTCTCCTGAAAATAGCTTAAAAACTAAAGTGTACCTAACTAATTTATTTGTACTTACCTTCGTATTGTAAAGTATTACATTTTAAGAATAAAGATAAGAATAATATTAGCACAAATAACAACATAACAAAGTATTTGCGATTTGTTTGTGGTAAACAGTTTGAAAAACAGGTTTAAGAAGTTATACCCAATCATTAACCTTCAAAGTGTGTCTGAGATTCTACGAATTAATAAAATTGTCTGATATTCTAGTTTAAATCTCCAGTGAAAGAAGTGGGGAAACCATTTCATAAATTAAATTATATGAAGTATTACCCGACTGTTATACAAATGTGTTTACTTCAATTTCTGTCTAAAATGCGAATTCGAGTACCTACTAAACCAAAACTAAAAACAAGTAGATGTCAAAACTTTTTTTTAGTTAAAGAAAATATTTGGTAGTTTTATTCGTACCTTGTAAGATAATTTATATACAGAGTGTTTCTGAAGTGATTGACAAGGAATGCAGAATTATAAAGAAGGGCTAGAATATCGAATTCAAAAAAATGTTATTTTTTTTATTCAGCTCAGAAAGCTGTCTTAAAATTTCTTTTTTTTCAAAATATATATTTTCAATTAGGAAAGTTTATAAGATTATACCTATAAGGTTTTCTAGGTTTATCAATGAGTCTTTGATACACGCCTAAAGTAATATTGTAAATGCCATCTTCGAAATAAATAACAAATGTTGCAGTTACCTAATATTTTTCAGATTTTTTTTTTTGGTTAAGTGAGTTTGATTTTTTTGGGGTATATATGACAGTGTCTTTTATGCCTGTGCGTTGCTTGTAAATAATTTTAGGGACACCGTTATTTCGTGGTAATGTTAGTCCCGTTCGTCATATATAGTATGTCTTCGGATCGACTTTGAAAGAGGAAAAAAAATTTTATTTTTGATTTTTTCAGAAAATTTTTGCCCTGCTTGTTTTTAAACCCCTAAAACACAAATTACTTTTTATTTAACTCGAACGGTTCTCGAGATAATATTATTTTATTGCTAGAAAATATTCAAATTGGGCTCAAGTGTTATTTAATAAATTGTAAAATAAAATAAAATTCTCAAAAAGCTGAACTATTAATTTTCTGTTCAAATATTATTTCTCCTTTTTCTGCAGAGATTTCAATGCGAGCCCTTAATTCATTAAAACTGCGTCTTATTTCTAAGATGGATGGGGATTGGACTTTTGGATTTGATTTTTAATTGCTCTACATCATTGTCTAGTGATTACACAATTTATTTTAAACGACCCCACAGATAAAAGTTCATTATTGTGAGTTCAGGATTTCTTGGTGACCATAAAATGCTACCGTCTCTCCCTATCCAGTTATCATGGAACTCTGTATTGAGCCGTTGCCGAACAATGCCGGCACAATGAACAAGGTTTATCGTGCTGGAAAAACATTTCCATTCGGTAGTTTCTAACAGCAATTCATTCAGTTTATCAGCTAAAAAATTTTGCAACATTTCTAAATATGAATTACTGTTTAAATTTTGATCAAAAAATATGGGCCAATAATGTCATAGTGCAAAACCGCACACCACACATTAACTTACCTACATACTTACATACATTACTTACCTACTACTTACAATACTTACATACAATAAAATTTGAATCTTCCCAATCTCTGTAGGCCATTTTTAAACTAAAATTTAGACGTTTGGCTTTATCACCATTTTTTAACGTTTATCTAAATTGCGCTTTAAATGGTAAAGTTTTGTTTTTCTTGAAGATTTTTTGCTTATTCCAGTTTGTATTGCCCTGCTTTTTTAAGAGAACCTTGGAGCTTTTCTTGCGGAATGAACGGCAAGAACTGAAGTAGTATCGTCTTTATTGAACAACTTCTTTGACTTTTTAATTAAAACCGGGAATTTGGTCACCAAGTTTTTGGCACCGAAATTTAAAATGGTAACTTCCGGATATTTTTGACTGAATTTTTTGATAAAAACTCGGTCCACTCTTCCCTAGTTTCGTAATGGGGAGCGAAAGTGTGACGTAAAAAATGCGCGAAAATTCAAAGCACTGTCATAGTAAAAAAGTGCTTTAAAAAAGTCGCCCTTATTGCAATAGTACATAAGGTCGAAATTATAACAGCTAAACTTTGACCGAATAAAAATCACATATGGAAACACAAATAAGGCATAAAAACACTCAACTTCAATACTCTAGACATTCTAGTTTTAATCCAGTCAGAAGTTACAAATGATTCTCGCATATTTGAGAAATTAATCGAAAATAGAAATTACAGTGCAAGCTTCGTGCTCTCAAAATCACCCGAACAGCTGTAAACCAACTACCGAAGATGGCCGAATACATACAAATAACAAGTTGCGCGGGCAAATCGGAGGGGATTTGCTCGCATTCGGCATGATTCGCTGGAATTCGTTTATATTGGACCTGCGTTAAAGCTTAGAAATGAATAAAATCTGCGCATCGAACGTTTTATTTTCCATTAAATTTTTTATTAAGTGTAAGTTTGCTGTGATTCGTAACTTATCAATAAATGAAATGTTTAGGGTATCGAATGTCGACATTTTTAGGTCTTATTTATTTCATTTAGTGTATTTATTCATCGCTTGAAATTTGATCTTTGTAAATTCAACCTTATTTACATGTGCAATAAGGTCGACTTTTTCAAGGTATTTTTAAGGAATGACAGTGTTTCAAAACTCGCGCATTTTTGACGTCACGACTTTCGGAGCCCATATTGAACTAGATACATTTTTGTTGTAAAGTCAACGTTATATTATTTTGCTTCTTTCTAGAAATAAAAAAGTTAGCTATATTGAACGTCCCCTTCTTTGTGATGTAAAGTATTATTTTTTACCTAAGGAAAAAATAATTTGAGATTAATAGGGTTATGGAGTTATAACAAAAAATTTGTCACATAATATACTGTGAATAAAGGTAGTCAACTTCATAAACGCCAGTGTATTTTTCCAATTCACATATTACATACGTTTATCTGAGATTATCGATGAATATTCATTTGTTAAATTACTTACTATTCATCTCACCAATTCTAACGTGAAAATAATTTTTAAAAGAAAATGAAGGTTACGTTATCGTAAATTCTAAACTCACATTCCAATAAATGTAAAATGACGTTCATCTTAATTACAAAGATATGTAGATAATAAAAAAAAATCCCCAAATTATATATTTAAATACAAATGGGTGGCACACCTATATCATAATACAACAGTACAATACTTAATTATGGATTAATGTATTGAGTTGACTGATACTAGTAGCAATAAATAGTAATTGAAAAGATAAAAATGAATATGAAAAAGCATGTTTCTCTCTCATATGGGTATAATAATTTTTGTTGCTACTTACAACCATGCTATTATTGCTTTTTTCATTTTATAGAAATCTGTTGTGCAAAGGAAAACTAAAGATAGTAAAAAGAAGTGTAATAAATAGATAAAACTAATCGTGAGTACGGAAAATTTTTGCCTACAGTTTTTATAAAAAATATTATATTTAGGTACTTAAATATGATACATTTGTGCAATGTAGTTTTTGATGTGATTAGATTCTCTAATTGTAAGATTATTCACCTTTGTAATATCATTCTAAAATTTATAACTAAATAATCTGTAAAAAACCAAAATTTGAATTTTATATTAAATTACAGAAATTGTGAATTTAAAAATCTACCAATCTGTAAAACCAATCTATAATCTGTAAAAAACCAAAATTTGAATTTTATATTAAATTACAGAAATTGTGAATTTAAAAATCTACAAAATATGTTTACATCAGGGGCGGCTGGTGGGTTTTAAAATGTCTGTATTTTTGAAATAGGGCTAGGGACCTAAATTTTATTGAGATCAAATAAAAGGCTGCTGCTCAAAAAAAACTTTGATCAAAGTTTGCGAAATTCGATTTTTAAAATGGTGCAGAACTCTCTGGTATATCTGAAATGGTTTATAGTGAAACAGTGCCAATTTTTTTTCTTTATTAAGAGACAAATACATGACCTCGTTTTTTTATTTTTTGTAAAATTTTGATTTTTGTTAAAGTTACATATAAGGTAGTGAAACTTTATAACAAGAATTTTTTTAGAAAATGTAATTTAGATGCTTATAACTTCCAAATTCCAACAACGTTAACTGTTTACAATTTATATACAAAAACAGTTATTCCGTATCATCAGAATAATTTTCACCATCGGATGAAAAAATTGTTTCATCTTTATCCGCTGAAGAAGCTGGTGAAATTTCCAATAATTCTCTGACTTCTAAACACAATTTCTTATGGCTTATACATTCATTTAAGCCAAATGAGCTTCAGAAAGAATCGGAACTCAATATTAGTCTTTAAAAAAGATCTTTATTTAATTTAGTTCAACAAAATTTTCTAGTAAAATGCTCTCGAAATTTCCTTATATCTTTATTTTTGGACTCTTGAGCCTCTTTGGATACACCAATTGATACCATGATATCCAATTGATATCCATGATTCTCTTATAACATCTGCTACGTGTATTAAAATTTTATGAACAGAAAATGGCATGTAGTAGGACCGCCCATAAATTTCTACAAAATCTGCTGTTTTTAAGCAACAAGCTTTAAATTTTTTGCTATTTATTTTATGTCTACTGTTAAGCACTTTTAAAATGTTTCCAAACCGCTCAATTATATTTTTATCAAGTCCTAAAAAATAAATGTTAATATATCATTTTTGCAAAAGAAAGTTCAAAACTTTTTTACCGGTAATTTCTACTATTACGAGTATTTGTGGCTGATTGTGAGATAAAAATTTCCGTACAGTTTTACCATCATTGCTGCTTCCAAAATTTGGTTTTGGAACATCTACGATTAGGTCTAATTTTTCTCTTTGTTTTTCCGCTTGTTGTAAAGAGTTCGCTTTTTACTTGGTACCTACAAAAACATATATTACTTATAAGTTAAACATTTTGGCAATTATATATTACTTACTTTACATTTTTTAATTTTTAATCGGTATGCCACTTGCAAAAGACATTCAGAAAAACGTATGTATGCATGAAGCATAGATAATCCAAACCGAAACATTCGAGGATCTCTAATTCTCTACTAAGCGATTTGTCATAGCATTTACATCATTCATTTGCAAAATTTTGGCTATTTGGCTCTACAAATATAGCATACCATGCTCGATGAATCTTCCAGTACATTACATACCTTAAAAGTTAAAATTTAGATAACATGTAGATTTAGGTAATTAATAATAACAATAATCTAATTAATAACTTGTATACTTTTCCGTTCACCATTTTCAACATCAAAGAAAAATAAATTTCATTTTTTTTGCCACATAAAAGCTTTTAGGTTTTGTACTTCACCGAATACATTTTTTTCTTAATTTTTTGACATTTCAGTAGTTTCGTAAAT
The DNA here is from genome assembly GCA_029207805.1 of Tribolium confusum. NCBI lineage: Eukaryota > Metazoa > Arthropoda > Insecta > Coleoptera > Tenebrionidae > Tribolium > Tribolium confusum. The sequence goes on from JALGAY010000004.1 coordinate 26,486,228, forward strand.
CGACTGCAAACGAATGGGTCTACAGGAACGTGTTGAAGCCGGTCTTGGATTTTTCCAAATTATGTTGTTTTTATTTGTACCGTCCACTAATTGTAGAGGCATTAGCGATGTTACAAATGAGCTTTCATCTACTTTAATTGTTACTGGTAACGTTTCTGTGGTTTGTTTATAGCTTGTATACCCCGAACTTCCATCAAAACCCCACTTGCAAAATAATATCATTTTTTCGGGTGTGCAATTTGGTAAAATACTCTTTAAAATCTTTTTGTAAGTACAATTTAAAAGCGCTTGCAATTTTTCTGAAATAATTCTTCGCACTTATTTCAGAAATTACTTACTGAAATTCCTGGTGGATATAAACTTTTTTTAAGTTGCAACAAATTTTTATAAGCGGGATATAAATTGTCTCCTCTCTCTAATGCACTTCTTCTTAGAATTGATTATTGCCCGGTTAAGTTTAAGCGAATAATCACAGCCAAAGCTTCTTCTGCAGTAAAAGCTTCTTGGTCTTCTATGGGATTCGTCCATTTTTTAAATATTTTTTGCCCCTTCTTGGAGTTTTGGTTGCTACAGCATTGGTGGCATACGTCATCTCGAATGTTGAAGTTTTTTGACGAATGTTCTCAGTTTTTCGTCTTTTTATGACGTCGGAACACTGTTCAAATTTTTTGCTAGGTCTCCCTCGAACACTTTCATAAAAATTGTTTATTATAGTATTTTAATCACGTATTGTTGAACTCTGTACTACATTCAGTTGTCGACGAAGAAGAACCCGGAAGGTATCGCAATACAATTTCCGGGAATTTCATAGTTGTGTTTAACCACAAATTATATTTTCTTATAAACTTTTCGTTACTTCTTCCACAAGCAAACTAAAAACGAAAATAGGGTGAACAAAATGAATTTCTAACGTAACTTATTAGCTCTTCTGTAACTGCGTGGTCTCCGTTGGTTTAAAAGATTTTAACAGGTGATAGTTGTTAAAAAGATGCTAAATAACCAAAATTGTCTTATATAAATGTTTATAGTTTTTGAGATCTACACTGCTGAACTTTCTTTTTAAGTTGTTTTTGAACGGGATGCGACGTATTATAGCAATTTTTTGGTATTTAATGTGTGATTGAAATATATATAGAAATTGTTGCTGGTGATAGTCTTAGTTTTAATATTAAAATCAGATATACAGGGTGTTTTGAAGTAACTTTACAAATTTTAACAGGTTATAGCCCTTGTTGAAAGGATGCTAAGAAAGCCAATTTGTCTTATCCAAATGTGTATAGTTTTTGAGATACACATACGTTGTAAAATTTAAAAAAAAACATTATTTTTGAGATTCACGATGGTATGACAACACAGTTATTGAGCAATAGTTATTTACATTCGTATGCGGTAGGATTAATTTTACAGGCGACAGCTTTGTTTCATGCCCGAGCTGAAAGCGAGGGCCTGATTAGTTGGAGCCTGGAAAATTAACTAACAAATAAGATTTGTATAATTTTTTTGTCCGAAAGAGTTAAATTCTGTTTTTTTGCGCCATGTCAAAAGTTAGGTTAGGTACAAATAAATCCTAAAAACCAATAAAACGTACCCAAATGCGGCTTAAATACTCTGTCATTGCTTGCATAATGTTCTTTAAAACATGTTCAAAGGTCTTTCCAGTACTTTTATTCACACTTTTTAATTCTAAATTGATAATTACTGAGGGATTCAACATTCAACAATAATGGTCACAGATCCATAGAATAGAATAATGACATTTATTAACTAGACAGGAACACACAGGTTCTGAATAGATGGCGCTGTAGCGGTTTATTTTTAACATTCTGTTCTATATAAAATTGCATATTATTTTTAAAATCATCTTAAATACACACGTTGTCGTTTTTAAAATTTATTAACTGCAACTTTTTCCAAAATATATTTTTATACCTATAATTTCGTATTGTTGTTAGTAATGGAGATCCACACTTGAACTACGCTGTGCGTTGTCTAAGGTCTCACACAACGTTTGACGTAAGACCTGTGACGTTTCAGCGATTTTTTCAATATATTGTTTTTCTATTAAATATAGCTTTATTTGTGGCAATATTTTAGGTACGTACACTTTGATACATAAACTTTATTACTGCAAGGTTAGTTTTTTCCTCAAGCTTGTGGTAGTTTTAACCGTACAATGTGAGACCCGGTGTTTTTCTCATTTTTACCGCACAGTTTCCAAAAGTCCGACTTACTATTGGTGGATGCACAACTATGATAGCCTACTTTACAAAACGGGAGGACAAAAAAAAACTTTTACAACGTATATCTCAAAATCTATATGCTCTATATGTTTTTATTGTTGCAAATGCAAAAGAATAAATAATTATTATTAATTATAAATAGAGTGTTAATGGGGAATCCCCGAACGAGATAAATTTCATAACAAATTGGTACGAGTAGATACTTTGGACTCTTATGTTGTATGTACATACATACATTTACGAGTATTTAACATTTCTAGTTAAAACAATCATAAGTCATCATTATATTTAATAAATAAATTTAAGTATTAAAACAATCATAAAACTGTGCATAAATCACTTCGACCTTCAAAAATATTATCGATTTATACACATTTATCATTTGTATTCGTAGGCAGGTATAAATCTAGAATCAAACAACGCAAACCAAATAATATGCAAATTTAAGTACACTATTAAATTCAAACATTTGTTCTTAGGAACGTTTATATGTATAGTACAGGAAATCCGATTTTGTCAAAGAATGCGCCGTGGAAGGAGCCTTTTAAGGTTGCATACAAGAACTTCATGAAAAATGCAGTTTGCGGTTGATAAGCATTGTGTAAAGTTGTATTTTAAATAATTTAATAAAAAAAATAGTGGAAGAAGAGAAAATTTAAATTTAGGTAATTTAAAATTTTATATATATATTTTTTTATCTTCTACTTATTTATATGTATTTTTAACTTTTCTAATTATAAAAAAAATATTGTTTAACTCGGATTGACGTAACAAAAATAACAATGATGCCAGTGATTTCTGTGTTGCCTAGTCGAATAGTAATTAATAATTGTAATCAATTGTTGATTGTCGTAATAACTCAAATTACTAAAATTGTTATAATTTTATTTATTTTATTGCATCTTTGATTGGGTTAATAATTCAGATGATTAAAATGTATGGTTATTTTAATCTATTATTTATTTTTTATTTTTTGAATATTAATAATTATTTAAAAATTGTTTTTAAAATTAGATGGGTACATTTGTCTGAAATTTTATAAAATTATTTTTAATTAATTGAAACTATTTATATTGGAATTACTATAACCATAAGGAAAACAAGTACATATTTTATCTGTTTTTCTTTTGTTATCATTTCTCAAAATATGTATATACATTTACTTACATTAGGTATCTTAAAATAGTCATCTTCCAAAATCATTTTTGTTAACTTTTAAACTCTTAATTATACGAACATACAGAGTGATATTGTATTGCAACGGCTATTATTTTAGTAATACGTAAATCTTTATTTTTTTGTTTAGTATATTTATTTCTAAGTGTTTTGTGCTTAGTTTAAACGCTATTTTTTAAAATGTTTTTGTATTTTTTTGTTTTAGCGTTTTTGTTTTGCTTCTTTCTTTGGTTTATTACTAAATTTTTACCAATTTTTAGACTTATGCTACTGTTTCTGTCTCATTTTTCTTATTTTATGTTGTCTTAATTCTAATTGTGTTATTATCGTTTTATTTTCTGTATTATTTTTATCTTACTTTTAAATGCTTTCCACTATACCTGTTCTAATGTCGTTCTGTAAAAATTCAAACTTTTTTTTATTTTTTTTACGATACGTTTTATTTTTTATATTTGTATGTATATTTTTTGTCTTTATGAAAAAAGTTTTTTGTTTTAATAGGCTTAGGTTATAGTTTTTGCAAAACACATGATAGTTTTATAATATATAAATATAATATAATTTAACGTTGGTCGAGACTTGACCGCAGAGTAGTTGTTTCTACTGTGTTGATTTTAAGTGATATAAATTATAAATCAAAAGAATTTACCTGAAGTGAGGCTTGATTATAATTATATCAAAGCTTCGCTCGAGATGATTAATGTATTAATTAATCATTGTATTAATGTAGTACCGCTACTTTCTACTAAGCTTATGCCACAATATTCAGAGTAAAATTTAAATAAAATATAAGAATAAAATTTAATTGCCTTCGTGCAAAATTTACTGTATGACCCCGCAAAAACAACAGTGGATAATGTAACAATTATTTACCCTCTTTTTAGACTAAATTTTACAGTGTAGCTTTACTGCATAATGTCTCAAAAAATTTTAATACCATCTGTGTATAAAAAATCTGACAAAAGTAATATTAATAATTTTCGGCCAATTTCTTTAACTTTTACTCGTACTAGAAAAAAATTGAGTTAAGTAATTGACAAGACAGTTTACATAACAATTTGTTTTGCTTACACCAGCATAGTTTTAGAACAAAAAAAAAACACAATTAATGCCATTATAGATTCTATAAATGAAATTATTCTATAAATGAAATTTATCAAAGTTTTCAAAGCCATGTTAAGAAAAACCACATTTCTTGACTTGAAAGTAAGGCATTTGATTATTTCGGTTGTGTTTCTCACATTATTTTAATTTGCAAAATGTTTTACAATATTACAATAGTATTCTTCCTAGCCGTTGCAAATTTTTATTTTCATACTTAAGTAATTGAATACAAAGCGTATAATAACACTGTATCGGAGAGTCTCCTGTTGAATGTGGCGTCTTTGCGTAATAGGGGTGACTCCTTGAGTACAGTTATCGGTAAAAGTGATGAAGCGCAGTCAACGGTGGGTTTACACTAAAAAATATTAATAAAGTTGATGTAAAATTCGAAAAAGCCACTAATATTCTGGATATACATATGATAATTTACTGTGGAATCATGAAAGTAACATGCTTGCAAACAAATTAAATAAATTAACTTTTTTATTTAAACAATTAGTTAACAATATAACGTGCGTTTATTATTTATTTAGATCGATTCTTGCTATGAGATTTATTTAAAATGTTATCTTCTGTACGATTAGTTTACACAAAGATATTGGCGTGATCAACGTGTTGTCTACGATTTAATAATGAATGTTTTATGCTCTACAGTGAACACCATTTTGCACTTTTATGAGTTTTTGAAAGCTTTGTATTTATGTCAACCGTTAAAAGGTTGCTTACTTTTCTTTTATTCAGCCACTTTTATCATATAGTATTTTAATTTGGGCCCCTTCCTCATAGCGACATCGTCTGTTTTTATTGCAGAGACGTATAATTAGAATTATGAATGTGCTTTATGTTCCCCAAAATTTTACGGTAAAATAATTTCAAAATATAATAGCCTTAAAAGAAACCAAACTGGAGCAAGATACTTACTGTACTAGATTTTTATAATATGTTGCCATCTGCATTTTGTAACTTACCCTTACCTAATTTGTAAGATTTTTATTTTTATTATACCTGATTTATATATAAGACACACTGTCCTAAACATCAATAAAACTTATTTGATTGTTTTTTGCTGATAAATAAACCTATAAGATTATATTTAGTGTTGATCATCAGTAAATTATAACATCGCTATTATTACTAAATTTTAATTAAAGTTAAAATTGTCGATTAAATAATAATTAAGTTTGGTTGTTTCTTAAAAAACGGCTCAAACTATAATTTTAGTATATATTATACGATTTTATTTTATTAGTTTAGTTTAAAAAAGTATTTTATATTATGTAAACAATTTATAAAATATTTCTGAGATAGTGAAATATTTTCCTAATCTGATTTTTAAAAATATGTAGATAAAATTGACAAAATGAGACGATTTAGACTGCATCAATACAAAATAATTGTGTAATATCTTTTGAAATGATCAGATAAATAAAAATTTCTTTATCAAATTTCTAGAGAAGCATCATTACCCAATATTTATGTTTTGATTAAATGAAAATGTCAACCGATTTAAAAAATTAAGATAAACAGTTGTACTGTCTATTCAACATTAACAAGGGTACATTTCTTCTTATTTATTTTAGATTAGATAAATAAAATCAGGTGTGAACTTGGCGCACATGGTGATACCTCAATAAATATTTAAAATGTATCATGGAGTGGATGCAAAAAAGAAAACTAATCCAAAAGAAAAAGCCAATTTGATCTCTCTAATTACATTTTTGTAAGTACTAGTCACAATAAAATATTGTTAGTATCTGAATTTTTTAAGCTTTACTCATCATTTGCTCAAAAAGGGCTACAAGAAGGACTTTGTCGAAGATGATATATACGAAGTTTTACCTAATTTTAAATCAGCTAAATTGGGAGATTCATTGGAAAAGCAATGGATGATAGAACAGAAGAGGGGAAATCCATCCGTTTATCGACTATTAGGTGCTTGTTATGGCAGATATTATTTGTTCCTGGGATGTATCCAATTAGCAATGAAGATCACTGTCTTGTAACTAATTACTTGAGGGTTATCTAAATATTAATGGAATCGTTCTAGGGCAATTCAACCTAATGCTATGGGAAAATTTGTCTCGTATTTCACTGCTTCAAGCAAACTTACAAAGCAAGATGCTATTTATTATGCACTTGTGTTAATTGGAATAAACATTATTAACACTACATATAATCACAATTACATGTTTTTGATTACCGAACTAGGAATAAGGATCAAGACTGCTTTCTGTTCCCTCATTTATCGCAAATCATTAAAAATAAAATCTTCTTCATTTTCTGAAACCAGTATCGGGAAAATTGTAACAATAATGACTAAAGACGTTTCGAATTTTGAGACTTCTATCATTTTTATGAATGATATGTGGATCAGTTTGATTCTTCTAGTGGTAACATCATGGATGATGTATAGAAAAGTAGGCGTAGCAGTTTTTGCTGGCGTACTTTTCTTGGTCCTTATAATACCATTACAAGGTGAGTTTTATATTTTTACTGGAATTACTAAACTAATATAGTTATGTTTGGGAAACTGACAACGTCTTTGAGGCTTAAAGCCAGCAAAGTCACCGACCAAAGGTTACAAGTAACACAAGAAATTTTATCTGCAATAAAAATTATCAAAATGTACACTTGGGAAAAATTTTTTAGTCAGAAAATTTCAAAAGCACGCCAGAAAGAAGTGAGAAGAATTAAACAAATTTTTTTCGCTAAAGCTACATCTCTAGTAATTGGTGGTTTGGTTATCAACTTGACTTTGTACATTATTGTCACTACCTATACCCAAATGGGTTATTATTTTACTGCTGAAGTGGCAGCATACTTGTATGGCTGTTTACATATTTTGAGATCGTCAGTCACTATTTCAATCCCAATCGGAATAGCACAAGTGGCAGAACTGGTTGCTTCAGTTAAAAGAATTCGTAGAGTCTTAACAGCTGAAGAACAACCAAAAACTTTAGTTGATACTGACAAGATTAAACCTATAATTCAACTAAATGAAGTTTCAGTGACAATGAATAAAACTCTAATTTTACACAATCTGAATTTAACATTTAAACCAGGACTGAATTTTATTACTGGAAGATTAGGAGGTGGCAAAAGTTCTCTCTTTAAAACTATTCTTCAGGACTATCCTATTTCGTCCGGAAGTTTGAAAATCCAAGGCACAATGTCATATGCTTCTGAAGAACCTTGGCTTTTTCCTTCTTCCATACGCCAAAACATCTTATTTGGTCAAAAATACGATGACGATAGGTACAGAAAAGTTCTCAATGTTTGTGCTCTAGAACAAGACATTGATACATTTGATACAGGTGATAGTAGTATCGTGGATGACCGTGGGATGAATTTAAGTAAAGGCCAACAAGCTAGAATAAGTCTAGCTCGTGCTGTTTACCGCGAAAGTGACATTTATTTACTTGATGATTGCCTATCGTCTTTGGATACTCATGTGCAAGAGTATGTATTTAGGGAGTGTGTAAAATCATTTCTTAAAGACAAAATTGTCCTTATGATTTGTCACAATGAACGACAGATTAAAGAAGGAGATTATGTGATTGTAATGGAAAACGGAACTGTTAAATCAACTCTTAAACCTTCTGAAATTCGTGATGATGAAATTGAAGAACTTGTACGCGAAGATGATAGTATTCTCGAAGGAGACATTATTGATAATATTGTGATGGAAAATCAAGAACCAAGTGAAGAAACCAAACTTCTCGAATCAAAACCAAAACAAAATATTTACAGTGAAAAGAAGAAAGAAGGAAAAGTTGATATTTCAGTATATATGAAATATTTTAAATATGGAGGCTCACTATGTGTTTTATTTTTTATAATATTGTTGTTTATAGGAGCACAGTTGGCGAGTATTTACTCTGAAATTTGTGTAAAAAATTGGTAAACTTTTAACGTTGAATAACATTTTAAACCTACTTTTGCTTTTAGGATTAATATTCAACAAAACATCTCGGATTACAATTTTAATGTGTCTCACAATATCTCACATTCAAATATTTCTGACGAAGACTTTCAGAATCTCGTTAAGACAAATACGAAAGTTATGAATTTGTACACTATTGCTATTGTCACATCAACAGTATTGCTTCTTTTACGTGCTTTCGCTCTTTTTGCTTTTGCAACAAGGATTTCAGTATCGATTCACAAAAAGATGATTCTATCTGTTGCTAATGCTACAATGAAATTTTTTGATTTATATTACATTGGGAATATTTTAAATCGATTTTCTAAGGATCTTGCTATTATCGATGAAGTTTTACCGCACACTATTTATGAGTGCTTCAGGGTAAGTTGTACAAATTAGTAATTAAATAAGCATTAGTCAATACTAGAGTTAGGAAATTCGTATGCTACTCATTGGTGTAGTCCGCGCACGTTTTGCTTCGATAGAAGTAGGGGTTGATTTCATACATTTGTTACTAGTTTCTCGATTTTGCACCTTGGCTCTTTATTTCATGTGGTATTGTCAAATTTATGCGAGTAAAAAGCAACTCTTTGAGATTATTACCATAACTTACAAAAAAATTACATTAACGCAACGCCACTGACCACCACTGTCAAAGCCAATCCTGAGCAGGCGCAAGCTAGTAGGTACGGTCTTAGTTGATCGAGCGTTCAAGTGTTAGATCGTATTACACCATTATAATCTACTCACAAAAGCTGTGCCGCTCTACTCAGGTTTCATACAATCATCTTTCCTATCTATAGTCATTACTCATAATACACAAAAAATAATGATCAAAATTAAACAACAAAAATTTTGATTAAAATAAATCAAAGTACCTATAGTTGTGGACGTATTCAAGAAAGTTTTTGATGTGTTTAAATACAGCGTGTATAAAAAGAAATGAAACCAATTAACAATTTTAAAAAAAATTATATTTGTGTATTTAAACAGACCAAATATTTAGATGTTTTGCAACAAAGAATTTAAAAAGAACTTGATAGAATACCACCGGATACGTTTAATAAATGTACTCAAAATTTTGAATAACGTCTTGCTTATTGTCAAGCAGTTAACGGCGCCCAATTTAATCATTTAATTTATTAAAATATAATCATATTTTGTTTTTTTTGGCATTTTGGTGAATTAAAAGTGTTTGATATTTGAATTATAAAAAAGGTATAGTGTTATAGTGACATTAAAAAAATTCCAAGTTAGCTGTGGAGAAAGGAAGAAGAATGTTTTAAAGAAACTAATTGCTTCAAATTGTGCATCTTTTTAAATAAAAATCGACGTGTTTTAGGATTTTTACCACATATAATTTGTTTAAAAGTTATCAATTGGTTTCAGTTCTTTTTACACACGCTGTATGTATACAGGGTGAGTCTGCTAAAAGTGTTATTTCATCTTTTATCAAAAACTGGTTATCACATCAACTTCAAAGTTTGCCATTAAAAACCTTGTTTGTTGCGCTAAGCAGGTGAATTTTTTCAGAATTTTTGTAATATTTCTTCTCATAAATATTAATTAATTAATATTAATTCGCTGAAAAAAAAAATTACATTTTTTAAAATGTCTCAATGAAGAGATGTTGAAATATTGTTTTGTGAAAAAAATATTTCAAAAAAATTGTAGATAACCACAAAAACCAATAAAGTTTATTCGTATTGTATCGGCTAGGTACCTAGAGTTCGACCATCAATATTCTGCGTTTACAACATAATCCTGTGATTAACTTTTCGAAATTTTTACGACACTTAACCACAGTCTGCTGTAAAATCCTTTACCTACAAAACTAGTTATTTCTTAAGCCTATTGTCAACATCTGGTCGGCACTATTTTTATTGGGGATTTGCCGTCCAACCGTTATAAAATTCTTGAAGACTCAGAGCAATAATCGCAGAATATTTATAGTCGGACAATACCCTCCAGCTTCTTTGTGTCGACTACTTTCTTAGAAAAATCTTAACTAGTTTTCACACTGAATACCGTTTTACCACGTTCAATAGAACCGATAGTTGTCAATTTCCTGTTTGTTAAGAGTTTAAGTACCTGTTGAAAAAGCAAATTATGTAAATTATGCTAAAATTGAAAATCTTTACAACCCCCTTCTCCATTCTTATGCGCCAAGAAAATTTTGACTATACAGTGTGTATAAGCCAAATGAAATAAATTCGTTATTTCGGCTACTGTACCTAGGTATTTAAAAAAAATCTCGAAACACGTCAGATTTAAATTATAAATTGGCATTTTTAAACGTAAAAATGCGATTCTTACCTTCAACCTCCTTCGAATGACAGGTACAACCTCCAATTTTTTAATATGAAGTATAGGCTTGTGATATATTGTTTGAAATGTCTTCTCATTCTTTACTCAAAAATGTTATCGTTTTTAAATTCCTTGCAAAAATGAAGATAGAATTAAATAAAATCATGTTATTACAGAAATTCGCTGTAATACCTACTCAAAATGTAAAGTGTAATTGAAAATGTAATGAAAAGTAAAACACTAAAAAGAACTGTGAATGTCAATGAAGTAGATGTTCAAAATGTTCATCGCGAACGTCTTGGGCGTAATCGACCTAATCGCAAGCGTTATCCGTTCTGTTAAGTCATTTAAATCAAAAGGTTTAGTTTTGCACAAAATGCTCTTTACATATCCATAAAAAGAAATCTAATAAGGTAAGGTCAGGTGATCGCGCTGGCTATTCTATCGCTCTTCACTTCCCTATCCATCAATTGGGAAACATTGCATCGAGGTACTGCCGAACATTGCGTTGGTATAATGTGGTTTGCTTGTTACATCCTGCTGAAACCATATCGTATTGACTGGAACTTGAGGGTTTGCTGGATGAGGATATAAATGTGTCAACGTTGGAATGACATCATTTTGAAGTAGTGCCAAATAATGATCGCCATTCAAATTGTCATCAATAAAAAAGGGACCACTGATATGGTTTCCAATAGAGATGGGAATTATCGTTCTTTTGAATGAACTAGCTCGCGTGAACTAGTTCGTCAAAAAGAATCGTTCGTTTTTATAGTTCGTTCGCGAACTAATAAATCGGAATGTATCTTCGCAGTCGAGTGAGACCGATTCGTTCGCGACCGAGTGATACGTTCACTCGGTCGCGAACGAACTAGTTCATTTATAGTTCGCGAACTAGTTCAAGTAGTTCGTATAAAAAAACCGTTCTTTTTATTAGTTCGTTCGCGAACTACCCATCTCTAGTTTCCAACAATCCCTACCCAAACACTCACTTTTTGAGGGTATGGCGTGTGTTCTTCTCTAATAATCCAGTGAGGATTTTCCGTTGGCCAGTAGCGGCAATTTTGCCGATTAGCATGACTTAAGTGAAAAAGTGTACTTATCAGAAAAAATAACGTCTTCTAATTGGATAATATTGTTATATAACATGTCCATCATTCACTCACAAAAATCAGTTCTTTTATCAAAATCGTCTTTCATGAGCTCTTGATTAGGTATCATTTTATAGGAATGCATTTTATTTTCTTTTAATATGCTTACTATCGATGTATGGCTAACATTTAATGCAGTGGATGCCTGTCTACTCGATGTATGTGAGTTTACTTCAAACTCAAGCACCACATCTAATTTCATTTCATCACTCAGTGCATTGGTAGCTGCTTTTTTACCGGCCTTACATGTTACGATTGTTCTCATGGAATAAGCGAGTTACTTACTGTTGTACTTGGGTTTTATCTCCGTAACCAATCATTTGTATAACTGTTATTTTACGCATTTCTGTTAATCTAACCATTTTTCAGAATTGAAGTTATAATACTGACAAGTGAAATTACAAGTTATAATTAGAAAACAATTTATAATTTAAATGTGACGTGCTTCAAGATTTTTTTATAAATATTTACAATGACCGAAATGAATTTATTCCATTTAGCTTTTACACACTGTATAAACTGTACTTATTAGGGTGGGCTAAAAAAATCAACTATTTTTTTTAACTTCCGACACTAAAAAATTGGTTCCTAGGCACTTTTAAAAAATGCTTTTTTAAGATGAACTCCTAATTTTAATAGGAAAGACTCTCTCATCACAGTTTTCCATTTTCTTTTCAGTTCCATATGGCAAAATCATCACTACTTAATCGTACAGAAAAAATGTATTTAAATTTTTTGTAGGAAATTGAACGCTCTAAAAAAGGTATCTTACAATTTTTTTATAACTCTTACCGTTTAAAAGATATCAGAGGTCAAAATTTGAAGAATTTAGCAAAAATTTCTTTTTCACTTCTAAATTTTATAATTCGTGGATAAATAACTTTTATAAAGTGCGCAACATACGGTTTTGTAGATAATTAAACGCTCTACAAAAAAAGGTAATTGTGGTTAATCAATTACTTCAACCATTTAAAAAAAATGGGAATTTAGTGTCAAATTTTGGTTTTTAAAATGCATATCTTCTAAATGATTAGAATAATGAATTAATCACAAGAGACCTTTTTTATAGGGCGTTTAATTTCCTACAAGACTATATGTTGCGCATTTTATAGTACTTATTTATCTATGAGTTATAAAATTTAGAAGTAGAAAAGAAATTTTTGTTAAATTTTTTAAACTTTGACCTCTAATATCTTCTAAACGGTAAGAGTTATAAAAAAATTGTAAAATATTTTTTTTAGAGCGTTTAATTTCCTACAAAAAATGTAAATACAAATTTTCTGTACAATTAAGCAATAACGAGATATGGATTTTACCATATGGAACTGAAGGGGGTTGATGAGGGAGTCTTTCCTATTAAAATTAGGAGCTCATCTTGAAAAAGCATTTTTTAAAGGTGCCTAGGAATTAATTTTTTAGTGTCGGAAATTAAAAAAAAATTAATCGATTTTTTTGGCCCACCCTAATACTTATATCTAAAAAAAATCAACGCATTGGCGTTAAGTATACCTAACTAATTTATCTTTAGTTAAATTTGTAGCATAACCCCATTCACAAATTTTCTAACCAATGAAAATTATTGACTAATAGTTGAATATTAATTTTTCTATTTCACTCTTTCTTAACTCCATTGACTTATTTGTCTTCTATTCGACATCTTTTACTTTTTGTTTTATTTTATTTACTTTGTTTAATTTTGTGTAAGTATTTTAAATAAAAAAAATTAAGTATAAGAATGATTAACTATAGTACTGACTGACGCAATATTTTAGATGATGTGTTTCATCGGCGGTGTGATAATTCTAATCCTCCGAGTTAGAGCTGTATTTATAATTCCAGTAATTATTATGACAGTTTTATTGTATTTTCTACGAAAATATTATTTGCCAGCTGGAAGAAGTCTGAAAAGACTTGAACATGCAAGTAAAGTATCCAAAATGGAGTGTTTATTTATTCACGTTTTTATTTTATAGCACGTAGTCCATTTATTGGTCACCTTAACGCTTCATTGGAAGGTTTAACGATAATAAGAGCTTACCGTACTGAAGAAATTTTGAGAAAAGAATTTGATAAGCATCAAGATTTTTACACTTCAGCATTTTACATGTTGCAGTGCACATCACGAGCTTTTGCTTATTTTGCTGATATGATTTGCAACTTATTTATTGCTATGATAATAACTTGGCTTTTAATTACTCCGTCAGGTAAAGATTTTACAAATTTTTTTATTAATTTAACCAAAATTTGTCATAGATTCACTTCCCGGAAATGTAAGTTTGGCGATAAACCAAGCTCTTGCTTTAACCGGTCTTCTTCAATGGGCTATAAGACAGTGGGCTGAGTTGGAGAATTACATGACATCTGTGGAAAGAGTCTTAGAGTATACAGATGTAGAAACAGAAAATAGGACAGGTCGTATGTTACAAAACTGGCCGTCTGGTGGAAAAATAGCATATGAAGGTGTAAATCTTACCTATGGCAAATCTAAAGAATATGTTTTAAAGAATATAAATTTTGTAATAAACCCCAGTGAGAAAATTGGAATTGTTGGAAGAACAGGTGCTGGGAAAAGTTCTTTGATTTCTACTCTGTTTCGTTTATATCAATGCGAAGGAAATATTTTTATTGATGATGTTAATATTAGGACTCTATCACTGGATTTTCTGAGATCAAGTATAGCAATTATCCCTCAAGACCCTGTTCTCTTTAGTGGAACAATTCGAAGTAATGTTGATCCTACACAACGCTATTCAGATGAAGAAATTTGGAAAGCTATAAATACTGCTAATTTAAAAAATTTGATTTCAAGTTTAGACTACCAAATCACTGAAGGTGGTTGTAACTTTAGTTCAGGACAGAGACAGCTGATTTGTTTAGCGCGGGCTATTATAAGTAAAAGTAAAATAATAATTTTGGATGAAGCTACAGCAAATGTGGATCCCGAAACCGATGTTATGATATATACGACAATTCAGGAGAATTTTGCTTCATGTACGGTTGTGACTATAGCTCATAGGTTGCATAGTGTTATGTATTCGGATAGAGTGATGGTTGTGGATAAAGGGCAAATTGTGGAGTTTGATTATCCGAGTGTTTTGCTTAATAATGAAAATGGATTTTTTTATAAGATGATTCAACAAGCTAATTTGTTGAAATAGTTTTTACCTTTGTTTTACAGAAAATGTGATTTTTTGTGTTATACGTATTAATATGTGGTCAGACACACAGGAGAACAGCGGTGCGGAAAAGGAGAGAAATAAATAAATTGTGCACCTATTTTAATAGGTCTGTTTTGAATTGTGTAGGGACCATTGACTCAACGATAGCAAACCCTCACTTAAATTGTGATCTTGATATGCATTTCTTACATTCTTTAAACCGCTTTTCTTTCCTGTCCTCGACTATACAGAAGATTTCACCAATGATTAATTTTTTATTTGCCTTAATTATAACTTAAATAACTATATTTTTAATTTTATTAGATTAGATAAAAAAAAAAGATTTTTGTTGTGCTACGATTTTATAATTATACAAGAACACGATTTTATTAAATGTTTTTTTTCTATCGAATTACCGCAAGCGATATCACTGCATTAGTGAAAATTATTGGTAATTACACTAATGCAGTATTATAATAGCTGCATTTTGAGGGAAATATTCTAAGAAAAAATTATAAGAGAAAATTTTCTGTAATTTCATGCCACCGAATTTTGTGACATAATTCATCACACAGGAACTTTTTAAAAATTTTAATTATTAACCATATACAGGGTAAGTTTTACCGTCACCCGAAAATTGAATACGTTTAATCAAAATATTATTTTCAAGTTTTGGACGTTGGCTTGTATGGGAGTATCTAAATCTAAAGTTAATTTACCTTTCTTTAACAATTCTTTGACAATTAAAAAAATTAATTTATATTGGGTTTTGAGTAGAAATGATGTAAGGTTTATTCAATTCAAGTGTTGATTGAATGAAGACTTCGCTTAGGCGTTAGTATTACGTCTAGTATTTGGCATAAATACCACATTTGCGTTCTGACAACTACTTATAGTACAAAACTTAAGGTCATATTGGATTAAATACAGTTTAGAAAAAAAAAATCATTTCTTGTTGTATTAATACGGAAAAATTTTATTGTCTCTCATAGACAAAAGAGGTTAGATTGAAGGGAGAGAGTACGCTCTATACCTCCAGTATAAACAGTTTGGTATCAGACAGTTTGTGCCAGGTTTCAAATGAAGCGCTGACTCGACAAATCATGTTCGGCCGTGTTTGGTCTTGCACAGTGGCGTAACTGACGCAGGACGCTAGTTTTTATTTTGTTGTTTACAAACAATAGTTGTTCTGATTTTTTGACTGAATTTTTTTGGTCTGTGTGAATTGATTTTTAATATTCTTTATTATAGTTGTTGTCGTTTTGTTGTGTTTTTGTCTTTTGTTTAAACTTTTTATATTACATTATGTGACGGCTACTGACTTCAACTTCGTGGTGCGCCTGCTTTCAGTATCAGTTTATACCTTTGCGCAGTGAAGGCGGCAAGTCCATTTTTTCAAGCCGTACTCTCTCCTTCCCATCTAACCTTCTTGTCATAGGTCTATGTGTATGTGGTTGACGGTTTTTACTGCTCACTAAAGTTTTGTTATGTTAATTGTTGTGTTAGGTAATATAAAATCATGTCTTGATGCCGGTTTTACCGGTGTTGTAGACAAGACTTTGAGGGAAGATTATCTTTTATTTATTTTATACGAATAGAAGAGTGCAGAAGGGACAGTCGTAAAATTACAGTGGTAAAGTTAATATATCTATGTGTTCCTTGATCACCATAAAATTTTACAATTTTGTTATTAGGTGATATGCACAAAGACTAACAAAAGCTTTTGCTAGCTGGTTATCTCTTTTCAGTAAAATTCTAATTTTCATAAGTTTGTCTTGTTTCAATCATGCAAAAGCATTTGTTAAATTTTTGTGAATTTTACCCAATATGAAAACTGACGACAACACATGTTATTTTACTTAAATATTATTCTTAAAATCGATCCATGTTTAGGGCAAAACCATAAATCCTAACATTTCTCATTCAACAAAACTATCGCTTGTAAATAAATGTGATAACTACTGATAAGCTCTTATTGACTTTCTAAGAAAGGATGATAGTAAAGTTTTATAGTGGACAATAATCGAAGAGATATACTCCTACTTTACGTTTGGGGCATTGGTGCATTGTTTATTTTATGTGTTTTACTTTTGGTGGGTTGAGTTCCGTGAATGGGACATGGGCACGTCCAGGGTGAACATTTGAAAACGGAAGAAAAAGTCTTGGGCAAATCGATTTTGTTAAGAAAAAGCACAAAAATAACTTTAGTTTTGGTACACACATTGCTATACCGGCTGATATTAATTAATGAATTGACTATGGGCCGTAATAAAACAGTGTCTGAACCCATACGGAACATCATAGTACAACGGTACCGAGACGGAGAAAAGCAAGTGGAAATTGCAAGAAGTCTTCGACTTTGCAAGTCTGTGGTGTCCCGAATTATTAAACGATTTTGCAGTATGGGAGAAGTTTTAGCTCGGAAAAGTTCAGGGAGACCACGGAAAACTACAAAAAGATACGACAAATAAAAAACCTCTCTAAGCAGCAACCATTTTTATCATCTTTTAAGATTTGTAGACAATTAGCAGAGTCTGAAGATGCACAAGTGAGTGCACGAACAAGTAGGAGAAGATTAGTAGAAGCTGCTTTATTTGGCCGCCGTCCTGCTAAAAAACCGCTACTTTCTAAACGAAATATAAAAGCACGACTTCAGTTTGCTCAAGAGCATTTACAGTGGACGGTGAATGATTGGAAAAAAATTGTATTTAGCGATGAGTCTAAATTCAATCTTTATCGAAGTGATGGGCAAGATGGACAGGTTTATGTACAAAGACATATTACGGAACAACTTAGTACCCTATCTCGACGACGTCATGCCTATTTTTTACCAATCTCAGCAAGATAGCAGCCCAAAACACTCATCCAAGCTTGTTGCTAATTGGTTTAAAGAGGAAAAAATTGACGTTATGGAGTGGCCCTCGCAGTCGCCTAATCTTAACCTAATAGAAAACCTTTGGGATCAACGGGACAAAGCTATCAAGGGCCAAAACTTCGCAAATTTGGACGCTCTGTGCACCGCATTGCAAACTGTATCAAATAATATGGATAAAGCTCGAATTAACAAACTTACTGAGTCTATGCTGAAACGGTGTGCAGATGTTATTAGGGCGAAAGGTTATTGGACCAAATATTGATGCAGTAGCTTTTGTTTTAATAAAGGAAAGAAAATCTACGTTGTTTTAAATTTGTTGCTATCTATTTGTCCATCCTATATACACAAATTTCTCAATTTAAACTACTCAACAATTGAAGTGATCCACTCTATAATAAGTAATGTTTTTATTTTCATACATCATATTTCTTTAAAAAACCGTTATTAAAATACAAGCCGAGTAAAAAAAAAGCAACATCGTAAATCAGTATATTTGGTTATTTATTAAACATTTTACAAAAACAGTAAATACCCCCAGCAATATTTTGTAAACACATATTGTATTTACATATTTATTTATTAAACATATTGTATAAATTAATATCTAGTAGGACCACCTCTAGTCCTATAGACAGCCATACATCTCCTATGCATACTTTCTATTAAATTATTGATGACTTTTTGAGACACTGCTTTCCATTCCTGTTCCAACATGTTTTGAAGCTCCTCAAAAGTTTCTGGTTGAACATCTTGTTCCGATAACCTGTGCTCTATGTACGACCATATACGTTCGATGGGGTTGCAATCAGGGGAGCGTGCCAACCACACCATTCGTTCAATACCATGTGCATTAAGAACACTGTTCACAATCCGAGCATGGTGCGGTCATGCAATATCATCTACAAACACAAACTCATTTCCAAAATTATTGGCAAAAGTGACTACATTTATGCATAACCCCCTTAGTGCCACAATCTTTGTGCGGCGTTAAAAATAATGCCTCCTTAAAGAGTAACACCACCTCCTCCAAAAGGTACCCTGTGCTCTCGCATTTCTTCACGGTACGTCTTGTTCGGGCGTCGCCACACTCTAATACGCCCATCCAAACGATAAAGGGTAAATCGAGACTCACCTGCAAACATACAACGGGACCATTCGTCTTGGGTTCAGTTTAAATGAGCTTCCCCCCAATATCGCCGTTGTACCCAATGTTGCCAAGTTAACAGTGGGCATGGCACACGTCTTCTAGCCCTTAAGCCATATTCGTGTAGCCTTCGTCGAACTGTTGAAGTAGAAATAACTACTCCTGTAACTCGTCGTAGCGCGTTATTTAACTGAGTAGTGTTGTAGGTGAGGAGTAATTTGTAAAAAACGAGTTTGTCTTGGAGTTAAACTGCGTGCACGACTTCCACCATATCTGAAACGAGGAGTTCGTTCCACATTCTTAAAAACGATTAATAGCTCTATTGATCACCCCATGTGCCACATTAAAAATTCGCGCCACCTCGCGATGAGATAACCCTTCCTGCACCGTGTGAACCACATGCTGCAATTCTCGGTCAGATAAACGCTGTTGAAGCATTAGAAAATTAAGGATAAGTCACCCTCAATGATACTTTTAACGTGTCAATTTTAATATTACTATAAAAGACACACAGTTAAATTCTCATTTTGCTTGTTTTGTCAAATAAAACTGCCAAAAAGCCCGTTTTTAAAATTAACACCTAAAAACTACCACTAGATAGACCATAAAATACTTCAGATAGGCAAAAGAGTACAAAAGAACAACAAAAGACAAAAATAAATCCTGTATAATTAACAATTTTTGTGGTGAATTACTTCAATTGTTGATCAGTTTAGTTTAAGGGATAAAATATATAGATTGAAATAACACATAAACTGATTGCTTATTACGCTGTCTCTAGCTCCCTAACCTAGTATTTTGCCTTGTTACGTTTTAGAATATTTTATTTACAAAATAATGATAGTTGCTAACTTTTTGGCCACTACTGTATATGTCCATATAAAATTTGTGAGAGATCAAAAATTAAATAGATTGTAGATTTTTAACTCTCAAATTTTTATCTTAACTTGTGTGTACATATACCTGTAGCATCTTTTTACAAAAAAGTGTCCCAATTCCTTATATTTCAATTCAGTGGTCAGGCAATAGCAAAATCTGTCCGCAAATTACTTATATAAGTAAGGAGAATCTTTTTCAAATTCGTTATCGCGTAACGCTGGCCAAAATTGAAGAAAATTCTCGTCAGTCATGTGACAAAATCGCATACGAACTTTGACATTTGCATTTACTTGACCACTGACGTAATGTGACCGATTTTCACAAATTGATTAAGGTTTCACAAAAGTTATAAGATAAAAAAGCAGAGAAAGTTAAAAAGAAGGAAATGTTTGTTATTTTAAAGATACAGATAAAATAAAACAAGGAGAGATAGAGAGCCATGTTAGAAGAAAGGCCAATTTTTATATATTATTATAATAAATTGTGATCACAAATTAATTAAAAAAAGTGTTGCAATAACTTGATCCTGTGAAAAGGAACATATTCACATCAGCTCTAGTATAAGGAAACAAAACCCACAAGGTGCATCAAAACTTTACTGATATTCAAGGAAAATAAAAAACACAATTTGGTGGTTCGAGAGATCTTGATAGTAAACTTTTCCCAATTACGAACACATAAATGTAGGCTTTACTACTATGAATAAAACTGCAAAAATTAAGTAGATCCGGAAATTCAGGTTTCCATGCGTAACTAATTAATAGGCTGTCAAAGCAAATTGATCCTATACAAAATGTTAACAAACTTGACCCGGCTTTGACAAAAGTTGCCCAATTTTAACTTACATCAATTAATTAAAACAGGGTGCATCATTATACTATTGAGAGAACAAAGTGATAACAATGGACCGAGGTCATGTTTTCAAAAGACATACTAACCCAGAAGGAAACGACAAATTTATTTTTAACTGTAGCAATTACTAGATAATTAGTTATATTTTTAACTTTTCTATTAAACGATTACCTACTTGGAAGATTTATGAAGTTATCGAGTGGGTGACCAATAGGTATTCTATGATACACAAGTGTGTAATTAAGATCCTAATGACACATTTAAGTAATACTCTAACACCCCTGAATCTCCTTTTTGTTTATTTGAAACTTTACACAAAGTAAACAAATCTTTGTACCTCTAATAACTGCTTTAGCAAAATTATATTATTAAAAAAGTACAGTTAGTTAAAGTTAGTCAAAAAAGCGTTCTTAGATAAAAAATGATGTCAGTGTTGTTCTGTGCGTCGAATTAGCGAATTCGGTGAACCAGAAAAATCACTCTAAAACAAAAACTGTTTTTTTTTAATATTGTTAAATAATTTTGACGGATAATTATCTATTTTGTGTTATCGAATAAAATGTTATCCACGAGGTCAGCCACATGTAATATTTATTCACCCATGATAAATAATAAAGTACACGCTAATTTTATTTCCTCATTTGTGTTTCCATCCAACCTCCGCATCGTTCCTAACTCAAAATTATACAATTTTCTTGGAGTGACATAATAGAACCATGCAATTGAAGTAAATAAGTAGTGACAATGGATCGCGACTGCTGCCTCAAAAGAGAAATTCATCCGAGAGAAACCGCAAATATTTTTTCTTTATTGTCATTTTTGTAAGTTTTTTTTACTAATTTCTGATTATTAAAAGGTGCAGAGCACATTGTTGAGTGTATAGATTTTTTAAGAACTTCAGTATTTGGTAACGCTAAATAAGAATTTTTAGTCAAATTTCTTTCAAAATTTTGTGTTGTAATTTCTTTGTCACTCTGTATATTTTCCTAAATTGTTTCAGTTATATTATTAAGCTTTTCAAAAAAGGTTATAGTAAAGGCTTAGAGAATGAGGATTTATACGAAGTGATTCCAAAATGTCGCTCCAAAAAAGTAGGTAACCGATTAGAAAAATTTTGGAAAATTGAAACCACCAAAAACAAGAAACCGTCCTTATGTTTTGTTGTTTGGAAATGTTTTGCCAAATCTTTAATAACATTAACCTTAATGCAACTTACAGTGAGATTAATAACAACGTATTTTTCTTAAACTCGTTTTCCAAGTTCTAATAGAATAGTTTCAGATATTGGACCCCTTTAGCACAGTCAAAACTAATTTATTATTTTAGCTCAAATCAAAACAATGTAACAAAAAGTGATGCTATTTATTATGCTTGTGTCGTTATTGGCCTTAAAGTGTTCAACCTGTTTTATTCAAACAACTATTCACTATTAGTACTTGCGCTAGGACTTCAAGTAAAAGCAGCAGTTTGTTCCTTAATCTACAGAAAATCACTCAAATTGAATTTTGAATCTCTATCTCAAGTGACAATAGGAAAAGTTACGACAATTTTAAACAAAGATGTCGAGTTTTTTCAAACATTCATGGCTTTTGCAATAGAAATTTGTATAGCTATAATTCAAACAGGGGTAACTTGTTATCTGATTTACGAAAAAATTGGAATTGCTTCATGGCCTGGAGTTACCTTCTTTTTCATTGTGCTACCAGTCCAAAGTAAAAATTTTTATTTACAAAAATTAAAATTATTATTGCTTTGTAGTGGTTATTGGAAAAATGACTTATAATTTTCGATTAAAATGCAATAAGAAAACAGATGAAAGGCTTGAACTAACCCAAGAAATGCTTTCAGCAATAAAAATTGTCAAAATGTATGCTTGGGAAAAATATTTCGAAGAGAAAATTTGTACAGCCCGAAAGTAAGTCACATTAAATACGTTATTTGTCAAACTTCTACTTTAAACTATTTTTAGAAAAGAATTAACTCAGCTACTTAAACTTTTCGGTGCGGATATATTGATCACAATAATAGGAAATTTATGCTCCAAAATCGCTTTCTTTATTTTTATTATAACTTACGTCTGGATGAACGCAAATATAACAGCAGAGATAATTTTCTATATTTTAAGTTGTTTCAACAATCTTGAAGGCTCGTTAAGTAACACATTACCTGTCGGATTCTCTCAAGCTGCAAAACTTTATGCTACTATTCAAAGATGTGAAGATATTTTACACTCAGGTGAAAAAATTGAAAAATGTAAAAAGGAAGAATCACAGGAATCGAAAATTACTTTTACTGGCGTTTCTGTTGACAAAATATTTAAAAATGTGTCACTAACAATTATTAAAGGACTTAACATTGTACAAGGACATACTGGAAGTGGTAAAAGTACTTTTTTGAAAACTATTATGGAAGAGTGTAATTTCACTGGTGATGTGAATGTCTCTGGAACAATATCTTATGCATCCCAAGAACCATGGCTTTTTCCGTCTACTGTTAAAAACAATATTTTATTTGGAGAACCGTATTGTGAAATGCGGTATCAAAAAGTTTTAAGACTTTGTTGTTTAGATTATGACTTAAATTCTTTTGTCAGTGGTGATGGTACTATTGTTGGTGATCGAGGAATTAATTTAAGCAAAGGTCAGCAAACAAGAATTAACTTAGCTAGAGCTGTTTATAAAGACAGCAATATTTATTTACTCGATGATTGCTTAGCATCTTTAGATGCTCATGTTAGTGACCAAATTTTCAAAAACTGTATTTGTGAGTTCTTGGAGAATAAACTTGTAATTTTTGTAACTAACAACATAGATTATAGTCAAGCAGCTGATAATATTGTAGTTATAAATCAATCAGAAATTAAAATCAGTAAAGTAGAAAAGAAGAGACCAATTGATTTCATTGAAACAAAAAAAGACAATCGGTTGTATAAAGTTTCTGGAGAAATTAATAACCATAAAGAGATTTATTACGAGAAAAAGAAATCTGGAAAAGTCATGTTGAGGGATTATTACCAGTACATAGTTTATGGAGGAGGAATTATTTTATTTAGTTTAATTATGGCAGCTTTTCTTGTAGATCAATTTGCTTCGAGTTCTAGCGAAAAAATGATGAGTAATTGGTAAGTCGTTAATTATACCTAAGTGTATACAAAAACATAGTTTGACCACTTTACATGTATAGAACTAGTTTTTAATCGTAGTAGGAGAGGCTGGGGTAAAATGATTCCCTTAAAGTTAATGTCCTAAAATTTCAAACTCTAAAACCTAACAGTATGTTTGTTGCTTCTTTATACTTAAAATAGAAACGTGGACGATTTTCTACAAAATTTTACTCAAATACACGAAGTAAAATTATCTTTGACTTGACGTAGAATTGTCGTCTTATAAAGGTTATTTTTTTTATAGGTACGTAGCAATTTTATGGTAAATAAGAGCCTAAAATAAACGTTAAAATGCTACGGAAATAAACAACTTAAAAACTTGTGGGTAATTTGCCATTTTCTGTACTAGCACAACCTGAAAATAACTAACAAAAAAGTTAACTTATAACGTAAATTTAAAGTTCCGAATAATAACAAATGCACTAACCAGATACAGCATCCCAGAAAGTGCAGTGTTAGTTAGTGTTTTTTCACACATTTTTTCAAATTTTTTTAAATACCGTAAATAACTGATTTTTGACAAAGCC
Organism: Tribolium confusum; assembly: GCA_029207805.1. Taxonomy (NCBI): domain Eukaryota; kingdom Metazoa; phylum Arthropoda; class Insecta; order Coleoptera; family Tenebrionidae; genus Tribolium; species Tribolium confusum. The sequence goes on from JALGAY010000004.1 coordinate 26,510,729, forward strand.
TAACGTGTTTGTCAAATTTAAGTTACATCAAGTAAAAGTACATATAATAGTCTACAAATTAGTTTTTGGTTTTTTTATTCGACCACTGCAGTGGTGCAATTTTGGCAATCATTTGAAATTTTTTAAAAATTTGATAAAAAAATGTAGTTTAAGCTAAATGGGGTGGAGAAGTGTGTCGTAATTTTAGCGCGAACGTTTGAAGCACTGTCATTCTAAAAATATACCTTAAAAAAGTCGCCCTTATTGCACTAGTGCATAAGGTTGAAATTATAACAGCTAAACTTTGACCGAATGAAAATCACATATGGAAACACAAATAAAGCATCAAAACACTCAACTCCAATACTCTAAACATTCTAGTTTTAATCCAGTCAGAAGTTACAAATAATTCGCGCATAATTGATAAATTAATCGAAAATAGAAATTACCGTGTAAGCTTCGTGCTCTCAAAGTCACCCGAACAGCTGTAAAGCAACTACCGAAGATGGCCGAGTAGCGAAGTAGCGCGCAAACGCGCGAACAAATGAAGAAAATCGTTCACGTTCGGCATGGTTCGCTGGAATTCGCTCATGTTGGACCTGCGTTAAAGCTTAGAAATGAATGAAATCTGTGCATCGAACGTTTTATTTTCCATTAAATTCTTTATTAAGTGTAAATTTGTTGTAATTCGTGACTTATCAATAAATGAAATGTTTAGGGTATCGAATGTCGATATTTTTAGGTCTTATTTATTTTATTTAGTGTATTTATTCATCGCTTGAAATTTGATCTTTGTAAATTCATCCTTATTTACATGTGCAATAAGGTCGACTTTTTCAAGGTACTTTTATGGAATGACAGTGTTTCAAAATTTCGCGCATTTTTGACGTCACGGCTTCTGGAGCCCATTGTTCAACATTGTTGGCGGTCAACACGGAACATCTTTATCTAAATTTTAAGCCCAATACATCAAGTATTACATTAGGCATCTAAAATCTAATTTTTCTTATGTATTTTTTGTATTAATCGATATAACCCAATTTGGACTGAAGGTTTCCTAAACATAGCCAATAAAAAAGTCTTAATTTTGTACCTTAATAGTAAAGCTGGTCCACAAAAACTAAAAATTAAAAAATTTATTACTCTAAAAATATCCAAAATACGCAAAAATAACTTTTTGTACTCATGAAGTGTGAACAACTATTTTTCGGTGATCCTTGGCGCATTAAAAGACTGCTTTCCTACACAGGGGTGTTATTTCCCGCAAGGAAACAACTAAAATTTGCTTAAGCCATTAGTCGGTAATGGTAAAGCAACAACTTTGGGTTGGACTTCTGTTCCAAAATTTTCCAATCTTAATCAAAATTTACTTTACTACCGAATAGTACTGAACAGTTATTCTCATAAGGTAAAAAACTAAAATAGTGTGCATAATCTAAACTCTGACTTGAGAAAAATGTTATAATGTTGGTCCGTAGATACAGGTTTTACGATGGTACAGCATTTTTATGCAAGAATTTTAACATTGACAATTGATTAAAAAAAAACAAATTTTATTTGGTTTAAGGGTGAAAAATTTTTCTTATAGTGCCACCGTGAACCTATGGCGAATCGGTGAAATGCAGCTCAACTGGTTGCATTTTTCAGCAGAAATGTCGCATCAAAATATAAAAATTATTTATAAAAAATATTGTATATTTACAAATTTATAAGTTGTGTTACCCGCACAGTTAATTAGCAATTACTGGCAATGATGCCAAACCAAATTAACATTTTAATAACTCTTTACAGCAGAATTTGGGTTTCATTCTCTGTTTTTAAAATAGCGATTCTCCGACCGTCACTGCTACATACAATATGCAAATCTACAATTTAAAAGCTTTATTACTCTATGTCAACCATAACTATTTTTTAATTTTATACTAAAACACTAAGAAAACTAGTTTTGACATACCTACAAGTTGAACCAAATGTGAAATTTTAATCTAAAATATTTTTTAGGATTACATTAGAACAAAATTTAATAAATATAAATATCACAAATTTCACCGAATATGAAAGACTTACTAACGAGAAAAATCATAGCTTGTTTCTCTATAGTACCACATTTTTATTATCACTTCTACTAACGATAATAAGTTCTTTATTTTATTTGTGGTTTGCTAGAAGAGTTTCGATAAATATACACAAAGCTATGTTACGATCGGTAATGAACAGTACTATGACCTTCTTTGATAATACTTTTATAGGAAATATATTAACCCGATTTTCAAAAGATTGTGGCACTACAGATGAAACGGTACCATTTTTTATTCTTGGAGTTATTACGGTAAAATACATTATCTAAAACTCAAAAGAATAAATCTTAATTTTCAGCTGACTTTTGCAACGTTTGGGTCTGTTGCATTACTGACTTCAGTTAGCAAAAATTTTTTTTTCGAATCACTTTTTCTTATTATTATTGCATATTTCATTAAAAGGTTTTGTCAACCAACAGGTCGTAATTTACAAAGACTTCACGTAATTGGTAAACCTGTAGAAAAAAATTCAAAAATATTAATTAAATGTTTCAGCTCGAAGTCCTATGGTGGGTTATGTCAATTCAACTTTGATGGGATTGTCAACTATCAGAGCGAGTGATGCTGAAGACATTGTAACTGATGAGTTTGACAGACATCAGGATTTATTCACTTCTGCTCATTACATGTTAGACAACAGTATGACCGCTTTATCTTTCATTTTAGAATTCTTTTCAATAATTTTTATAACATCTGTTATTTTTCAAATTTTATTTATTGATTCCGGTACGTAAAATAAAAATGTTTTGTTCTTTAACATAAATTGGATTATTTTAGGAACTGATGTAGGGGATGTTGGACTTGCTATAAACCAGTCTTTTTTTATAAGTGCACTTATTTCTGGTGGTGTACGAACTGTATTTGATTGTGAAAATTTAATGACTTGTGTTGAAAGAATGTTAGAATATGTTGGATTAGAACAAGAGGAAAAAAGTGGGATAGTGATAAAAGACTGGCCAAAAAATGCATCTGTTAATTTTATTGACGTTTCACTAAATTATAGTGAAAATAATACGTTATACAATATTAATTTCATGATGCAACCTCAAGAAAAATTAGGAATTGTTGGCAGAACTGGTGCTGGAAAATCTTCACTAATTTCAAGTTTGTTTCGTTTATATCCGTTTTCTGGGAAAATCACTATCGATGAAGTCGATATTCAAAAAGTTTCTCTCAACTCGCTCCGTAGCAACATTTCTGTGATTCCCCAAGAACCAGTGTTGTTCACTGGTACTCTCCGTGAAAACCTTGATCCCTTTAATAAATACACAGATGAGCAAATCTGGACAGTTCTTCAAAAAGTTAACTTAAAAACTCTTGTTGATAATCTTAATGTTAGGATTGATAAAGGTGTGGTGTTCAGTTCTGGTCAAAAACAGTTATTGTGTCTAGCACGTGTTATTCTTCAGAATAATAAAATAGTTATTCTTGATGAAGCCACAGCTAATGTTGATCAAGAAACGGACCGTTTAATTCTTGAAACGGTGCGAAACCATTTTGCGGAATGTACGATAATAATTATTGCTCATAAATTGTTATCGGTGTTAAGTTGTAATAACGTTGTTGTTTTAAATGACGGACGTGTTAGTGAGTATGATAAACCGGAGAAATTACTGAAGGATAAGAATAGTTTCTTTTATTCTGTTATCAAATGAATTTATTTATGTTTATGTGTTGATGTGTACTTAATAAAACTAATTGATAAAGAAAATAATTGCGACTTTTTTGTTTTTCAACTTTCTCAACAATGTCTTCATGTCTCATTTTTTTTTATAACGGTCAGAATATTAAAAATAAAAAAGTAATATTAAGTGTTTCCACGGCGCAAGATTTAATTTTAAACTAAAAAACAGTAAATTGCTATAATTTATTTATTCTGGAGTGTAGTTGTTAAGAGTGGATAGCGGAGAACAATTAATTTTGGGTAATGGATTGTAGTTGATATAATAAAAAAATCAAATGAATGATTATATTAATTGAATTTAATTGTGTGTTAACAAAGACGTAATAGTAATTCAACATAGGTAATATACATATGAATAAGCAATGACATAAAATACAAATATAAGAATTTGGTGTTAAAATTGAATAGAAATTTATTAGGTTACGATGGTAAATTTCAATTTAACTACAATTTAGACTACAACCTATTTCCTCAATTTAATTATTATTCTCAAAAGATTTTCGAAAGAAGCCTAACTGAAATAAATGTATTTCTTTGAAATATGGCTAAACCGAAAGGCTTTATTTAACATTAAATACTTTTGAAAGATATTATATTTTTATAAAAAAGTTACGACACTTTGGAAAATATGCACTATTTGATTACCAGCAAATTTTTGGGTGCTGTTTCTTTAGTAGTGAAAGACTTCGAACTCTATTCAGTAAGTTCCTTTTTAAACAAAATCGACTTGTCCGAGTGTTATTTGTGAAATTAATTAAAAATACACAGAAAGATGATTATTACATTTTTAAATGCTCACCCTGTATGTTAATAATAACAATAAGTATCGTTTTGATTGGGTAAATGGAAATACTTTCAGGAGAGTCTCATCATAACATTATACTAGAACTAATAAGAAACGAGTATTACTAATTGTTGCTATCAAAATTCAAAATTTTCCTAGAAGTATTTCAAATTAGAGATAAATTAAGTTTAAATAAATAATTTCATATTTATTTTCGTGTCAAAGGAGTTTATTTATCATGGAATATTTATAATGATTGGACACAAAATCGGATCGAAAATATATGTTTTAGTACAAATTTAATTATTTGTTATGCGACTATCTTACTGCATACCACACGAAGTTGGACTCGAACTTGGACTCATTTTCAGGAGATGTTTTCTCGTGCACATTAAAAACATTTAATTAATTACGTTTTTGAAATACGCTCGAAAAAATTTCCGGAAAGTGTTTAACTTCTTGTAATATTATAACTAAAAATTTTGGATTTCTATGGAAACAACTCGTAATACCCGTAAACGTCATGCGATTTTCTTGCTGATTACTACATAAACTTTGAATCATTTTCATAAATTTTTTTAGTAAATTTTAAAAAGATCTAATTAACCCTACCCGGGTTAATTAAATGTCGTTTTTAAAATGCATTCAAAATAACTTCCGCCAAAAATCAAAGTTTCCTTGATATTATAAGTGTGAAAGTTTTTCCAATAAGAACATTTAGATGAACATTTCTTTGCATAACTAGAATTTTTAGATCCAGAATCCTGTGTTTTATGTTCCAGCAGTAATCTGCCATCATATTCACCCTGATATCGTTTTTCGCTAGATTTTAAATCTTGGTGAAACCTTATATTCTGTTTTTCACTGACCGCACCAAGATTTTCCGGAAAATAATTTAAATGTGAAAACAAAAAATGAACTTTTAAACTCATATTACAACCCAAAATCTGAAATTTGTTCAACATAATTACTTTTTACAAGAATTATAAAATTCTTTGAGAATCAGACTTAACATTAGAATAATCAGAACTTTTGTGGTTGCCCAGAAAACTCTCAATAACTTTTTTTTAGAGCCAACCAAGCATTTCTTTTAATGGGTGTCATTTTTGAAATTTTTATCCTGTATTAATTTTCGAATATCCGATCCTACGATGATTTCTTCTTTTATTTTAACTTAGCTTCAGACAACTGCGGAAACTTATTACACATGTATTTAAAACAAGTGCCATTTCTATCTACGGCTTTTGTAAATTGCTTTATTAAGTCAAGCTTTTTATGTAACTAAGGTAATAAGATGTTTGCTGGATCAACTGAAGTTGGAGGTAATATATTTTTTAAAACAGAAATTAATGTAGTTCTTTTGGGCCATTCCTTTTTTTCCAGTGCAGTTTACGAGCCCTACTGTTCCACTCACACAAAAAGCATGACATTTTAGCAAAACCGGCTAAGCAATCCCGAAATTTTTAAATCGCCGTAAATTTGTTTTGTATATTGAATTTTGTTCAACAAAAGCGACAAATTATCATAAGTTTATGTCGATGGAATGTGCAATAGGGATTGATTCGTATGTGATTCCGTTGTGCAGTAGTACTGCTTTTAAACTTAGTTTACTGGAATCTATAAATAAACGCCAATCTGTTGAATCATAATCCTCAAACCCTAATTATTAAGCTTCGGTGCTGGAGAGTTTTAATTAAACGACCAGGTAATTAACCGGTGTAATCCAGCGGGTTACATGTTATTCATTCAACTGGTCTACTGATCAACTGGTGTAGACCAGTTGAATATATAACATGCAACCCGCTGGATCACACCGGTTAATTACCTGGTCGTTTAATCAAGACTCTCCAGCACCGAAGCTTACTATTTATTGTTCTTCCAATCCTGGAATATCTGTACAATAAATCAATCTGACGAAACGCTACTGGATACAAACTTTAGTATACTTTTATTGCTGAACGTGCTTTGGCGCTGTTTTCTCTTCTTTGAATTCACCCTCCGTCATTAATTAAAAAAAATTTTTGGTAAAATGGAAGCAGTCTGAACGTTTCGTTTTGTGCCTGTCTGTGACACTCTGTATAACTTAAACAACAAACTTACAAGAAACGCTTTATTAAACTTCTTAAAGTATATAAGAAATGAGCTAACAAGAAAAAAAAACAATCCAAATTAATATATTTTTCTAGGACTTACACGACTTTACACTTTGTTTAAATTTTAGAGTGTACCATTTTAATTGTTAATCATTGAACATTATTTCTGCACTATATATTATTAAGTCTTTTTCTTTAACAAAAATCGTTCCATATTGAACAACAGTTGTAATTATCTATTTATATGACATGTAAAAAGATATTAAGAATGGAATTGTGTTCTACGCCAAAAACATTTTTTGTAATATTTTTGTCCTCGTACTTCCAATTTTTTTAAAAATTTCATAGCGTAGCTATATAAATAATAAATACAATTTTATTTTAACTAGGACTGCCATGCACTTCGGTCAAGCTTCTCAACCTCCTCAGAAATAGGTATTACTAGATTTGTTAAAAAACCATTTTGCTTTGTACAGATTGTCGTTTGTCTTGAGAAATCTTAGTTTTTCTTTACGAATAACGATAATGTATGCATCACACACAAATAAAAATAAATAAATCTTTTAAAAAGCAGCTAGAAAACAAGAATAAATTAGGAAAAATCAGAGTTGAGCGTTAGTCGAATAAAAATTTATCCGATTGAAAAAACGGTTGGAATTTTTAATCGTAGAAACGACTAAATTCAAAACGACTAAAATTTTATCCGACTAAAAGTACAACTAAAAAAATCGGTTAAATATTTAGTCGTATTTGATGACTAAAATTTCAATCGCACCAAAAAATACTCGGATAAAAATTTATTCGAATAAATTTTTAATCGGATAATAAAGTTGGGCGTTAGCCGAATAAAATTTATCCGATTGAAAAAACGACTAAAAAATTAGTCGGAATTTTTAATCGTAGAAACGACTAAATTGAAAACGACTAAAATTTTATCCCACTAAAAATACAAATAAAAAAATCTGCTAAATATTTAGTCGTTAATGGTGACTAAGATTTCAATCGGATAAAAAATTAGTCGGATAAAAATTTATTCGAATAAATTTTTAATCGGATAACAATTATCTTTTACCCAGAGTTGGACAGAAATTATCCGATTGAGGTTGATGACTAAAATTTTAGTCGCCAAAAATAATCGTATGACTAATTTTTTTGTCGCTAGTCGCAACTAAAAAAACGACTAACTGAAAGGTAATCGTTTTTTTAAACACTAATTAATGTCTAACAACTAAAAATTGATTTATTTTATTTTTTTGCACTTTGAAGTAAAATAGAATAGATTTTAATGCTTTCTTAGTTCAATAGCCTATGTTTGTGTTAACACTTAATTTTAAATTAAATTTAAATTTTAACATTAATTAAAAAATTTTTGAATAATTTATTCATTTTTTTTTTTCAAATGAAAATTGATCACAATGTAGTGATAATTTTTAGTCTTTACTATCCATAATGTGATGTTATAGGGGATATTATTATAATGGAAGTTGTGTTTTTATTTTTTCTATCAGACTAAATTTGGATGGATAGGTATTAATAATAACAATTTGCGCAGTGTAATAATAGTCCGCAGTGTTAGAAGAGCAAAAATTTATCTAATTTAAAAAACGGCTAATAAATTAATTGAAATTTTATCTGCTAAATGACTAAATTTAAAATGTTTTGTTTAACCAGTCAGAAACTGATTTCATCGACTATTCAAAATTGTTATAAGGAAGGAAAATCGTTAAACAGGGATAATCTAAAGTAAAGCAAAAGCTTTTTTTACCAACATTCAAGTTTGGTTCAGGAAATAATCTTAATAAATACAACTTGAACTTGATAAATTAGCAACTAGAAGATGTTTCAATCTTCCTACACAGTATTTCGTAATTAGATTTGATCATTTTGATCAAATTATGTAGTCAGCTATTTATAAAAATCTGGTTGTATACATAACCTATAATAAAACAATCGTTTTAGAGTTTTGTTTATTGATAATAAAATAATTATAAAAAATAATTAAAATTAAAAAAATAATTATTATTATAAAATTAAAATAATTGGCAATGCTTTTAAAAATTATCGAGCACTATCACTTACCATTAAACTATTCTACTACATTGAAAAGTAAATGAATAAATAAAAATCTTGATATTCTTAAGATGCAACATGTTATTATATATGTATGAGTTCTTTAAAAAATTTTGCGTTGTCTTTTAACACCACCCTTGTTTCAAAATGTTTATGGGACAATCTATTTGATTTGTCTTAATTCGTTATTGTGGCCCAACAAAAATGTCTTTCAACGGATGCTGATGAAGGTAAGGGAGTGTTATATTCCAGAAACACTCTTTTAATTGAAGGAAAACAATCAAGACTTTTTAGAGTATTCGCACCTATGTCAGCGAGAAAACGTAATACTTCTATTTCAGAAGAAGATGCTGCGACTGTAAGGTTTACATTTTCTTCTCCAAAATCAAAAAATCCTCCTAAATTTGATTGCGATGTGGATGCTTCATATTCAAGAATACTGTGTGTGGCCACTGCTGATTTAAAAAGTTGTAAGATTGTATTTTGTTGACTCTCTTCTATGCAATTAAACCACTTATTCTTAAAAGTGGGGTGAGAAAGTGCAGCAATGGCTGCGTTTTGAGCTTGTTTAGAACACTGGGTAAATGATAATGGTTATCCGATTAAAAATTTATTCGAATAAATTTTAATCCGACCAATTTTTTATCTGATTGAAATTTTAGTCATCATTAACGACTAAATATTCAACCGATTTTTTTATTTGTATTTTTAGTCGGATAAAATTTTAGTTGTTTTGAATTTAGTCGTTTCTACGATTAAAAATTCCGACTAATTTTTTAGTCGTTTTTTCAATCGAATAAATTTTTATTCAACTAACGCCCAACTCTGGGAAAAATTTTGAAAAAAACCGGGGGAATAGCGAAATTTTTAAAGATTTTTTAACATCACTCGATTTTTTTTCCATATTCTTTCAAAATAAAAAAAATTGGAGAAATTGTGAAAAAGTCCAAGGAAGAGCTAAATTTTTGAAACTTTTTTAACATCATGATAAAGTTCTACTTGAAAATCGAAACAAATTTAAATTTTCGCGTCAGAAGTTTATTTGTGTTCCGGTTTTTGAAAGGCAGAACTAACTTATTAGTCTGACCTACTTCTGATTTTTTTTATTATATGTTCTTTTATTGTTATCTATCATACAAATTTGAAGAACTGTATTTATTTATTATTTTTTATTGTTTTTCTCTAATCTTGGCTCTTTTTTCTATTAACTTTTGAATTTCTTTTTGCTATTCCATTGCTGTCATCATTTTTCTCAACTTTACATTGTTTATTGCATAATTGATTAACTTGTTCTTTTCCTGTCTTTCTGCACCTAGTGTACAAAGAGTCTATCTGCACCAATTCTTTTAACAACTAATGAGGAATTAAAAAATATTAACCATTGTTGGAGATACTTGAGGCAAACCCTAAGGGCACCTGCAGGCTACGTTGGCGTATGTAGAGGGGTGGATCAGTAGAACAACGGGATAAGCCAGGAACGCCTCGAGGAGTAGTCCGTGGTCGAGAGTGGTTGTAGTCAATATCATATTACATAATAAAATAACATATACTTTATCAATATAAATAAAATATACGTGTAAATATTATCCTCCGTGTCTTATTATAAGTATTACGCCAATAACAATTTTTTATGCGACCTTAACCTTTCTTTAAATTAAATCTAATTTTGAATAATAAATTATTCTTTGATTCTCACAAAAGAATTTTAATTGCTCCATAGTTAACTACGTGTTTAAAAATTCACACACATCTTTACAATTATTTATCACGGTATTACTGTCACATCTACTTAACATTTTTATCTGGAATAATTTATGACTAAGTATGTATCAACTAAAGTAAAAGATACGTTACCTTTCATTCTCTACTAGACTTAATTAGAATTAAATGCAGAGTTTTCAAGTAAAATTAATCATAAAATAAATTATTATTTCATTTTTCCCACTCCGCCACTGTTACACACGTAAAAATTACTGTAATTCAATACAATTAGACAACTTCCTTGCTAACACTTAAAAACAACACTACTCAAGAGTCATGAATCGTAACAATGTCTCCAAAAGAGAAACAAATCCTAGAGAAACTGCAAATATTTTTTCGTTTTTATCATTTTTGTAAGTACTTGACCTAATGCTATAGTAATATCAAAACTAACATTATTATTGTAGCTACACTATTAAACTTTTTATAAAAGGATATACAACCAATTTAGAAATGGATGATATATACGAAGTAGTCACAAATTGTCGCTCAAAAGAATTGGGTGACCGGTTAGAACAACAATGGAACATTGAAGAAAATAGAACACGAAAACCATCAATAATTCGAGCCACTTGGATTTGTTTTGGGAAAGTGTTTATCGTGTTAGGAATAATACAATTTAGTGCAAAAGTCGTTATAACGTCAGTTTGCCAATAAATGTTCTAAATAAAAATAATTTTTTTGTAGAATTTGGACACCAGAAGCTTTATCAAAACTAGTGTCTTATTTCAGCCCTGGTCAAACAGATTTATCAAAACATGACGCTGTTTATTATGCCTGTATGGTCATCGGTCTTAATTTATTCACTGTTTTTGTTACAAACAATTACACACTAGCAGCAGCTCAGTTAGCTGTGAGAATAAGAGCTGCAATTTCTTCCCTACTTTATCGAAAATCACTAAAATTGAGTAACGAGTCTTTATCACAAATTACTGCTGGAAAAATAATCACAATTACAACAAAAGATTTAGATATTTTAGAAATTGTGATCAGTTCAGGAAACGATGTTTGGATAGGTGTGTTGCAAACTGGTCTTATTTGCTATTTAATTTATTGCAAAATTGGAATAGCATCACTCGTGGGAATTATTTTATTCTTTATTGTTTTACCCATTCAAGGTAACTACGGTTTTTTATAGTTATATTATCACTATTGTACGTTTTTTTGTAGTACTTATTGGCAAAATGGCATACAATTTAAAACTAAAATGTAGTCAAAAAACTGATACAAGACTTGAACTTTTGAAAGAAGTCTTGTCAACAATTAAAATTATTAAAATGTACACATGGGAAACCTTTTTTGAAACAAAAATTAAAAGTGCAAGAAATGAAGAACTTAAACATTTACACAGACTTTTTTACTCTAAAGTTTTTATTATAGTAATCGGAAGTCTTTGTTCCAAAATTGCGTTTTTTCTTTTTTTGATGACTTATATTTGGTTTGGTAATAATTTCTCAGTTGAAATAATTTACTACATATTGAGTTGTTTTAACGATTTGGAAGTTTCACTCAATGAGACAATTCCTCTTGGAATTTCTAACATTGCTACAATGTGTGCTACAATGAAAAGAGTCGAAAGTGTACTTACAAGTACAGAACTGCCACAAGTTCAGGCAGAAATTGACTGCATTGAACCTATGATAACTCTAAAAAATGTCACGGTTAAAATCCAAGATAGAAAAGTACTAAACAACATTTCTTTAACGCTGACTTCGGGTCTTTATATAGTTTCAAGCCCTATTGGTAGTGGTAAAACAACATTTCTGAAAACGCTACTTCAAGAATATGAATTTAGTGGAGATATGAAAATTTTTGGTAAAATCTCTTTTGCGTCTCAAGAACCTTGGCTTTTCCCGTCAACAATTAAAAATAATATTCTCTTTGGTGAAAAATATTTTGCTGATCGTTATGAAGAGATTCTAAGAATTTGTAATCTGAATTACGATTTAAATATTCTTCTTGAAGGAGATAACACAGTTGTAGCAGACCGTGGCATTAATCTGAGTAGAGGCCAACAAGCTCGGATTAATTTAGCTAGAGCTTTATATAGAGAAAGTGATATCTATCTCTTAGATGATTGTTTAGCCGCTTTAGACGCTCACGTCAGTGATAGTATCTTTCAAGAATGTATTTGCAAGTTTTTGAAAAATAAAATTTGCATTTTTGTAACCAACAATTCCGAATACAGTTACAAAGCTGATAAAATAATTGTGTTAAAAAATGGAATATTAAGGTTTGGTGAAAAAAAGCAAAAACAAGAATTTTCTAATAAAACAAACCAACTTGAAAAAAATAAAGTACAAGAAAACAGCAATAACAAACAAATATATTATGAAAAGAAAAGATCTGGAATTGTACCGTTGAGGGATTACCACCAGTATATACTTCACGGAGGTGGTGTCACATTATTCTGTGTCGTTGTAGGTGTTTTTATAGCAGCTCAATTTGCCACTAGTTCCAGTGAAAAAATTTTTAGCAAATGGTAAGCAAAAAATTTTGTATTATTTAGTATTATGAAGTGAATTGATGCCATCTATCAATTGACAATGTTGACAAGTTGACAAACTATCAATTTTTATTAACGATCTAACTCATCAATTCTGCCTTTTGTCAATGGCAGTTGATAATTAATAATTACTTTTAAGTTGAATAAGATGATATAAGCTGGTTGTAAAACCACTGCTTGCTTAAATTTTTTGATTAGATTTGAAACTTTCCGGCGCTTTGGCTACACCAGAAGTTTCTAAAATTTTTTTAAACGTATGATGACGGTCAATTGTTTATCAAGTTTTTTGTTCTATACGGACAGAGTAGCAATTATTTCCGGTTAACTTGAAGTTAAGTTTAGCTACCTTATTAGCTAAAAACACTAATGATTTTTTTTAAACATAGCAAAAAACCAAAGATTATCTTTAACTTGATACAGATACACCCGGCCGTTAGTGTTTCTTTAACAAAACAAACTGTTTTTCTTAAGGCACCGCCCATTCAAATCAGTGTTGGCATTTTTTTCTTGATCAATTTTTGATCTATTTTCGTTTGATTTTTTTTTAGTTTTCACTTTGTCAATCGTAAATATGTGCCGTTATTGCTGAGAACCTTTGTGTTGCGTGAACCTATAATTTTTAGATATTTTTAAATCCGACAAAAAATTTACAAAAAAAATTAAATTTGCAAAAACGATAAAACGTCGCGTCACCGAACTAAAGTCATTGTCGTGGACAAAAAGTTCGTAATTGGTACCGTAAATCGCTGTAGGCTGCCAAGACACTAGAAAATGCGTTGCTTTTTTGAGCAGTACCAATACGGACAGAAATAGTATCGGGTTCTTATAGCTGCATTTTTAAAAATGGTATTCCACATTTTTGCACTAGTGTTCAAATCTAAATATGTAAGACTGCAGAGACACCTTCTAGGATCCAAGACTCTCAGTCCTCGTATTAAACTAGGTGTGCTGCATTCATTGTTCGATCTACATATTATTTGACAATAATATCTATTTAAGTCTATTTAAGTATCATTACGATTAGCCAAAAGTGCTCGGTTTTTTTGTTACTATATTATATTATGTTACGTTTAATTCTATACGTTTTTCGTTATTACTCTTTTCTATTGTATCAGTGGAATTTTTTTTTCGAAATATTTAAACTAAAAAAAGAACATTTAAATTGAACTTCGTATTGCTTTTTGTTCTAATTGTTAATGACCATTTATTATATTATAATTTAGTAAAATGTAAATCAATTATGACATCAATATTTTAAAAAAATGCTTTTTAACAACCCTTGTGATTAAAAGTTGAAGTTACAACTGAAAATTTTAATGTGTTTTTTGGCTAATTACACATTATATATTAGATGAGAAATAATGTCATAGAATATTATTGGAAAATAACGTCATATGTAGAATAGCAACTAAATCGTAATTTTGTTGTTGATATGGTGTTTCTGCAGTAGCAATATTTGGAAATTACTTGATTTTTCTATAAAAAAATCAGTAATTTTAAAAATATTTTTAATAAAATAATAAACTAAAATTGGACATTAAACGCTGAAGGCACTACGTTGAAAGCGGCACTTTTCTTTGAGGAGCGGTTTGTCCCATGACGTTCCCTTTTTCCAATTGTCTCACACAAGATCGAATAATATTCTTGCTTCTGACCATAACCTTTTATAAATTTTAGCAAGCCAAGAGAATAATAGACTAATATAAAATATTTCAATATGTTTTGTTGTAGTAATAATGCGTTTTTTCACTTGCTTTAACATTGTATAAATTTAGTCTATTTTGTTCAGTTTAATACCACAACCCTTTGTGATAGTAATTTAGGACTATCTCTTGTATAAGCTTTTAGATATTCTGAGAAATAATCTAAAAAAAATTTTGAGTTTACTACTTGACGAACTACACAAATTTTTCCTGTTTGTAGATTTCGATTACTTGCTATGCGATTTTACCTTCAGATTTTAAACCTTTTTTACTCGTGATAAAATTATTTATTTAGTAGTTCTTTTCTGCCTCGTACCGTTTCAGGATAAATGTTTTGAAACCGGTAAGCGTTTACGTTTTATACATTTATACATATACAGTGTGAACCATTTGTATGGAATACCTTTGATAAAAATCCAGGGATTTGTTTTTTAGGAAAACACTTGAACACGTATCCTGTTATTTTTTAAAGCGCATTTTTTGATAAAAAAATTGGATATACAGGGTGTCCCAACATCGAGATAAGACCCTCAACTTTGAAATTTTAAATGGAAACCCCATCTTATTTTAGCACATCTGAATTCTACGTACAATTTTGCGTATTCTTATGTAGCACACACTATGTCAATTTTCAGTTGTTTTTGAAAAAAAAAAGCGTGAACCATTTGAAATGAATAAATTTGATAAAAATTCAAAAATTTTTTTTTCAGGAAAACGCTTAGAGTTGTATCCTATTATTTTTCAATGCGCTTTTTTTGACAAAAAAAATGGATATACAGGTGTCCCAAAATCAAAATACGACTCTCAACTTTGAAATTTTAATTGAGAACCCCAATTTTTTTAACATACCTGAATTCCCTTACTTTTTATCAAATTTATTTTTTTCAAATATATTACCCCTTTTTTTCAAAAACAACTGAAAATCGACATAGTGTGTGCTACATAAAAAATACGCAGTATCATACGTAGAATTCAGATATGCTAAAAAAATTGAGTTTTTATTTGAAATTTTAAAGTTGTGAGTCGTACCTCAATTTTGGGACACCCTGCATATTTACTTTTTTAGTCAAAAAATGTGCGTTGAAAAATAACAGAAACAACTCTAAGCGTTTTCCTGAAAAACATATCTCTGAATTTTTATCGAATTTATTCATTTCAAATGACTCACGCCTTTTTTTAAAAAACAACTAAAAATCGACATAGTGTGTGCTACATGAAAAATACGCAAAATCATACGTAGAATCCAAATATGCTAAAAAAAATAGGGTTTCTATTTAAAATTTTAAAGTAGAGGGTTGTATCTCGATGTTGGGACACCCTGTATATCCAATTTTTTTGTTAAAAAATGCGCGTTGAAAAATAACAGAACAAGTGTCCGAGCGTTTTCTTAAAAAATAAATCCCTGAATTTTTATCGAAGTTATTCCATACAAATGGTTCACACTGTATGTATATTGTGCACAATAGGAAGAAAATGTAACTTCAAATATCATGATTTGTATAACGTAGGTGTAAGGATTATCATATATGTTGTTTCTAGACCACATAAATTTTTAGGAGTTTTGGTCTTCAATTATTATCTTGATTGCATTTTAATTTAGTTTTATATAGTGTGCGCACGTTTTTAGGGTTCTCAGTTGTTTTTCTAGTAGCGATCAAATCCTAGTTTTTTTTGACCAATTAATAACTTTGGCTTCACATACAAGTCTGACAAAATTCACAAACTAACTTGTTAATACATTGCAATCAAGGATCAAAAAGAACACGAAAAGAATTTTTTAAAAAATCCATCTCTATATTGACAGTTACAATGATGAAGATATTTGACATAATAGAGATCTTAATTAATATGACTAAAATGGTAAAGTTTGAAAAGTTACATTATCAAATGATTTTTTAAACAAAACTAACAACATAACCATTTCTAAAAATGTAAAAAACTGCCGACTAAATGTTGCAAAAACACTTCAAAGTTTTCATACTATTCAAGAGTTTTAACAACGCAAACACTATGTAGTAAAAAAAAATTTAGATATAAGAATAAAAGTAACAAACAATTTATGTTTGATATCTTGTATCTTGAAAATTAAATGAGTTGGATTTTTGTGGATATTTTATCAGTAGCCCTCACACCCTGGAGAATCGCATACTATTTTGTTAGTCCGCGAATTCTGCGACACCTTCTACCTACTAAAGTTTTTCAAGTTTTCCGTAACCACAAGTGTAACCATTAATCCCAAAATTGGAATCGATTTTTACGCCTTGCATTGATGGGTCCAAGTCGTTCGTTGTTTATATACAGGTGTCCCAGAGCTGGCGGATCAACCGTAAACTACAAGATCTGCTCTTCAACTTAATACCCAATTCCGAAAAAATAATAATAATAATAAAGGTCTTTATTGTCCAGATAAGAAAAAAATACATTAAATACATATAACAACTTAAAAAGAAGTAAATAAGTAAATAAATATAAAGTAATATTTGCACAAAAGCCAAAGATCAGGTGAATGTGTGGTGGCAGAAGCAACCACATACCCTCTGTTTTTCATCTTAAGCTTAAATATTTTTCTAAACTCTATCGTTTTCAAATTAGAGCCCTTTTATATTAACTAATCACATAAAATATTAATTATTAGTAAAGGTAATATTCATGTTACTAGGCAATAAAATTAAACCTAAAAATTTCAATATTTCTTAGGTCTACTGTATAATCGGGAAGACGAAATTGCTGGATGCTGTCGATTTGAAACGCTGACTATATAGCCATTATCGTTCATTATTTTATTTATTAGTTTGTGTTTGCTAGTTGTTGAGTTGGGTTGGCGTTGTATTGATTGAAAATGAAAATCAATGACTATTTATCAATTGATAAACGGGGATCATCTTTAATAAACTAATTTTTGTAGGGTTACTTTACAACAAAACTTAACGAACTATGATCTCGCCAATCAAAGTGATTTTCAATCATTGAACCAGGAGAAAAATAATTTATTAACTTTATATATAGTAGCAATTATGTTTTCTATTCTTTTAACACTGATTCGTTTTATTGGATTTTTTCATTTTACTAGAAAAGCTTCTACAAGCATACATAAAACAATGGTACACAATATAATAACCAGCACAATGCAATTTTTCGATTCACATTTAATAGGGAATGTGTTAACACGCTTTTCTAAAGATTTTGTAACTGTTGATGAAACTTTTCCTTTTGTCATCGTTGAATGCATAATAGCAAGTTTGACAAACTTCAAGAAAAAGACTATAAATAATTGAAAACTGTTCTAGATTATGTTTATACTTTTTGGAGGAGTTATTTTGTTATTGTCAGTTCACTACATTTTTCTCTTAGAAATTATCGTTACCTTGATTGTTACTTGTATTATTAAACAATTTTGTCAACCAACAGGACGTAATTTAGAAAGACTTCATATACAAGGTAAAAGCCAAATTTCTGTGTTGATTTACTAACAAAATTTGCAGCTAGGGGACCTATTATTGGTCATTTGAGTACAAGTCTAGAAGGGTTAACAACAATCAGAGCATGCAAAGCAGAAAACAAGGTGTCAGATGAGTTTGATACGCACCAAGATTTATTTTCTTCGGCACTTCTTATGGTTATTACAGCATATGGAGCTTTACAATTTTTCTTGGAAATAATTTGTGGTGTATTTTTTGGTAGTGTAATTGTACAATTTTTGACTACCGATTTAGGTAATTTTTTTAAATTTTATTTGTAACAATAAATATTTATAAAACTGTGTATTTTAGGTGCTAGTGTAGGTGATGTAGGACTTGTAATTACCCAGTCCTTAATGATTGTAAACATTTTCGCGTCTGCAGTTAGAAATACAGCTGACTGTGAGAATTTAATGATCTCAGTTGAACGAGTTTTGGAATTTACTAGACTGACCGAAGAAGATAAAACTGGCAAAATGCTTGATAACTGGCCAAATAATGGTTTAATAAAATTTGATAACATTTCTTTAAATTATAATACAAATAAAATGTTGAGTAATGTAAGTTTCATTATTGCACCAAAAGAAAAACTAGGAATTGTTGGAAGAACCGGGGCTGAAAAATCATCACTTATTTCTGCTTTGTTCAGATTATACGAAATTGAAGGAACAATTATAATTGATAATGTTAATATTAAAGAAGTTTCATTAAATTTACTCCGTTCCAAAATTTCAGTTATACCTCAAGATCCGTATTTATTTACTGGAACTGTCCGTGAAAATTTAGATCCTTTGGGTCAATACAAAGACGAACAAATTTGGAATATTTTAAAAGAACTGCATTTAGATTCTTTGATTGATAATATAAACCTTCAAATTGATAAAAGTTATAATTTTAGTGCCGGTCAAAAACAATTGTTATGTTTGGCTCGTGTTATTCTTAGAAATAACAAAATTTTGGTTCTGGATGAAGCAACAGCAAATGTAGATCCACAAACTGAAGATTTCCTTGAAGAAATGATAAAAAAGTATTTCGGTGATTGTACTATTATTACGGTAGCTCACAGACTACTAACGGTGTTGAATTGTCATAAAGTTGTTGTTATGAGTGATGGTAAAGTTGGTGAATTTGATGACCCTCAAAAATTGATAAAGAATAAAAGCAGTTTTTTCAAACTGAAGGTAATTTTCATTAAATAATTTAAAAAACAGTTTTTTTTATTTATCCTCTTACACTTAGATGGTAATCTTTTTATAATAATGGTAGGTACTTAATAATTATGATATTCATGTTATGTGTCTGTTATTTTTGTAAAAGAAAATATACTCGTAAATAATTAAATAAAATACAGAGCGAAATAATTGGAATTTGATTTTGTCCTTTTGTAAACTCTTTTTTATTTTTTAAAAAGGTTACGTCCGTTTCGGTTAATTTGCAATCATCAGGCCTTACTTTAAAAACACGTGATGTTTTAATAACCTGAATCAGAGTGTTAATGTTAATCAACAATTGTTAAATACTGGTTCAAAATTTTATTGAAACTTAATAATGTTTATAAAATCATAAGAACCACAGAAAATATTTTTATTTTATTTTAATCAGGACGTATTCTTTAATAATAGTGGCCAACAATAAAGATAATTTTGATTTTTCCTCCGGTGTTTTTACAAAGTTAGTTTATATTATCTATTCTTTTACCAAATACGAGACTAACTTTTTTCTGATAGCTTTAGTTTTGAGTTTTTTGTCAACTACTTTCAGTTTAGATCGTTTGTGCAGGTATTAAGATTTAACTTGACACAGAATCTGTTAATTGCTCATTTTCAGTATGTCTACGATTTGCAAACGTTGTTTAAATGATTGAAACAGTTTTTGTTACATATGTGGCAAGTATATATATAAAAAATTTCGAACACCGATCTCAAACTTTGTTAAAACAACGTATTTACAATACGATGTACAAGAGATGTGCAATATAGATGAGAAGTGGGTGAATGAGAAATGCGTCGTATGTTTACATCAATGGGACAGTGGAAACAAAACTGTTATTAAGAATAAGACACCAATGATATGGAGAGAACCTCAAAACCACCACAACGATTGCTATTTTTGTGTCGTAAATATTAACGGCATTAATTCTAAAATCGCAGTCAGGTCAGGTCAGGTCAGTGGCCTAACCTGCACTCTGCTCAACGACCTCTTCTACCCTCTCCTGATCAAGAAAATGTACCATCATCACCCACCATTTTCGTAGCAACAGATTATAATATTGAAATTGATAAGGACAAGGATCCAGATTTTACAGTTGAGTCAACCCCTCAGCTGTTTGATCTAAACAAATTAAATGATTTAGTAAGAGATCTAAATTTCTCAAAAGAAGCTAAAGAAGTTTTGACATCTTGTTTAAAAGAAAAAAAATACTTCAACCAAGCATAAAATTCTTGTTTTAGTAAAAAGTTTTTACCGTATCCGAGAGAACAATTTGTTGCCGTTTTTTTCCAGCGAAAATGATTTCTCTGATGAAGAGAAGCTTGAAGTGTACTCTACTCTACAATGGAAATAAGTAGAGTTTTGTTCCAATTGGACATTGCACCTCTATTTTTTCCGTAATCAGTGCCTTTGAGATGTCCTATATAGTACAAAATATCTCAGAAAAAAAAAGTATATGTTGACCAGTGTAACCCTTTATTTGTGTAGAAATAAAAAACAGTTTTACGCACGTTATAAGTAAAAAACAAAAAAACAACAATTAAGGATGTTGTCAACATTGGCTATCCAAAATTGCTTTATAATGTAGAAGACTTTTCTACATAAGAACTTTTTTAATTTACATAAAAAAAAATTAAACCAACCAACCGATAATATCGAAAAAAATGTCGACTTTTTTACATCTTTGTGCAGTATAGAACAGATCTTGTATTGTATTCGTGAAATGAGTTTAATACAATTTTTAGTCATCTGGATGTAAGACGTATTTTACACACTAAAAAATAAATACAGAGCGCAGAGTTAAAACATTTAATAGTCTGAGGTGAGATGATCCCTAGAGTCATACCTATTACCTATAACCAATTTCTCTGCAGAGCAAAGAGTTGCCACAGAAGCAAAGAATGACCCCATAATGGTAGTAGATATATATTTTTGGAAACCTTATTCTCTGTTGTCGCAACATATGGATTCCAGTGGTATTTAAATATGTAAATGCCTAAAAATTTGTTTAAAACAGATTCCCCTAATGTTTTTATTTAAAGTAAATTCACTGTTTTTGATTTATTTAATTTTATGAAATTAATTGAAAACCACTGATTTGCAACCAACTGCGTAGTCTTCATTTTCTTTCTCAGTTTGGCATTACAAGAACCTGATAAATTAATTGTTGTATCTTCTTCCTATTATGGAACTTAGCGATGAATGAAAGTGAAGCGGCAAAATAATCTTTGTGTATTAAGAATAACACTGATCCTAAAATGGAACTTTGTGAGATACTATGTTTAGTTGTTTATTCTTTAGATAATAAATTATTGGCTAGGATCCATTGAGGGCGATTTAAGTAAGGTATGATTTTATTAGTTCTATACAATTCAGTTCAAAGTTATAAAATACTAATTTTTATTAGAAATGACCAATAAGTCGACTATTTTTATATCGATTTTTTTCTACAGTAACCGGAATTTTGAATCTTCTTTTAACTTAAAACTAAAACAATGCAACATAAAACGTTTATGTACAACGGGTATAATTGTCGTTAATGGTCCTAGAGAATTTAGAAGTCCTACTACGTCAGGCTTTAAACATTTACCTCCTGCCATAATCGTCTTGATTATGCCCTTAATATATAAATAAGTATTAAAGACTACGTTTCTCTACAAAAGACTACAATTTTAGCGCCCGTTTGAAGAATACATACAAATGCATGAAATCTCCTTGAGTAAAACGTTGTCCCGTAGGTCTTTTACAGCAGGGTGCGTAAGTAAATATTGTTTATAAGCCTGAAACTAGAAGTTTCAAAGTTTCGAGAAGACAATGGGATAGGTTTCTGTTTATACATAAGAAATAATTTTTGAACATTTGACCAGCTAGAATTTTGTGTATCACGCTGTTAGCTACACCAAGTGATATCCTTGATAAAGTGCTACATTCAATACATTCTTCGAATCAAGTGTAATTTCGTTTATTTGCTAATAATGGTATTTGATGATAATCATGATGTAAGTACATAGTATTCGCAGTATTCATACTGCGAAATTTGGTTTACAATACTTACAATGTTAGGTAGCAAAAATGCAAACAATGTAAATCTATATATTTATCGTTAATGACTAATCAACAATTACAGCTACGTTTCTTGTAATTGGAATAACTGATAAGTAGGTAATAATTAAAATTTGCACTTTTTCGTGGTGAGTTCTGTTTTCCTTGAGCAGTTTTTGTATTTTTGTTTCAATAAATTTATAGTCGTTTAAAGAAAATTTTTGTGATTTGGGAGCAATAGGCTAAATATTCATAAAGTGGATTTGGTGTAACTTTTGCTGTTGCCAAGTCACGTATTGTTAAAAGTGATTTTCTTTTTCAACGATAGCAAATTCTATCCAAGAATAGTTTTGAAGAACGTCATCCAAGAACGAAGAACGTTGTGAAAAGTGTGTCAAACAAATTCCTCTAACTGGATATTGTAAGGAAGATGCATCGAATTTTACGTTTAAATTTGTTGGAACTATTAGAAGAAATTTTACCAACTTAATAATCTTCTTTTCAGATAATTTTACTTGATAATGTGATAACTACCTCAGCCTCACGTATTTACTAAAGCATCTACTACTGTTAGTTTTACCCCAATTTTAATGATAGCTTTAGATAAACAAGGTATGATTTATGTTTAATTTTTTAAGATTTGTTATCAGGTTACCTACCTTACCTTATGCTTTTACTTAGGTTTAAATGCTAACGTTTACTGACAGATATTCCTAAACGTAATATTCATTGTCTATTAAAAAAACGCAGTTATTTTGCACTTTTGCAGTAGGTATATCATGTGACATGTGCCAAACATCAATTGGTAAACCTAATTCTAAGCTAATCTTGTTTGAATAGTAATTTTTGAAAGATTTAAATGAAACTTGTGTAGTAGTTATAATAGAAAGATAGAAGATTGAGTTTAAATTAAAAACAAATTTTAAGTATATCTGCACCAGAACAGTAACAATTGTAACTCTAAGAAAGCAACTAAACAAAATGTATAATCTATTATTTATTATATTGTTTCATTCTTAAGAAACTTGAAAATTATATAACAATAAGATGTTTTCGCTTTTTGAGACTTAATTACAACCGGGAGTCCCTTTTAGCCATCGCTTAGTTCCGCCTCTGGTCACAAAAACTATAAATTAGCGCCACATCCGTTACGAACTAGAATCAAGACTCGTGTCAAACGAGCTACAAGTGATTTTAATTTCAATTAAATAATGGACCAAGGACTTAAACCACAAAAACAAACACATCCTAGAGAAACTGCAAATGTGATCTCATTAATAACATTTTAGTAAGTAGCTCCGAAAATTCTTGCAAACAAATTTAATTTTTTTCTTCAGTTATACATTTGATTTGTTCAAAAAAGGCTTCAAAAAAGAATTAGAAGACGACGATATATACGAAGTTTTAAGCAGCTGCAAATCCAAAATATTAGGAGATCAATTAGAAGAGCAATGGTTACTCGACAAAAAGAAAAACAGGCATCCTTCATTGGCTCGAGTCCTTTGGACTTGTTTTGGAAAAACTTATTTGTTGTTTGGTGCGATGCAACTGATAATGAGGACCGTTTTTGTGTATGTAGTGTAATAATAGATTATGTAATACCAAATTATGAATTTTCTAAAAGATGCAAGGTCGTGATGAGTACCAATGATTACCATCACGTGTGTTGATGGATTTATTTATATAATTATGCAATAAAAATCCCCAATTTTTTGTCTAAATTATGTTTTTTTAGAATCGCAATACCAGAAGCTTTGGGTAAATTGGTCTCGTATTTTAGTCCGGGACAAACAGAAATAACCAAGGAAGATGCATATTGTTATGCAGCTACAGTTATCGGTCTTGGAATTATTAATTTTGTATACACGCAAAATTATTTGATAGCATTGACTGAGTTCGGAATTAAAATTAGAACAGCTATTTGTTCATTTGTATATCGCAAAGCACTCAAAATGTCTGAATCGTCACTTGCTGATATAACGATGGGCAAAATTGTGACTTTGATAACGAAAGATATTTTTGCAATTGAAATGTTGGTACTTTTTGGGAATGACATTTGGATTGGTTTTGTACAAACAGCAATAATTTGTTACTTGATATACGGCAAAATTGGTGTAGCAGCTTTTGCAGGAGTTGGGTTTTTCCTTATCGTCTTACCATTACAAAGTAATTTATTTTAATCAATTTCCTAAAAATAATTTAGACAATTTTAGTATTTATTGGACGAATGTCTACAGCGTTGCGTTTAAAAACCAGTAAAAAGACAGACGAACGTATGCAACTTACTCAGGAAATACTAACAAGCATCAAAACAATTAAAATGTACTCTTGGGAAAATTTCTTCGATAAGAAAATTTCATCATCACGAAAGTACGTATTTTTAATCATAATCCAAATTTATAATTTTTTATGACCTTCTAAAACCTAAAGGTGAAAGACAATAGTTTTGCCGCATTTTTTTAGTGCTATGTCTATGTGTTGTAAATTTTCCCCTGTTTATCACAAATTTTTTTACTACATTGTTTCATCCTTTTTTAGGCTTTCTTTTTTTTGTTTGATGATCTTGCATCTATTCTTTTTTTGCATCTTTCTTAATCTTTTTACTTCAACTCTCAGTGTCAACATTTACGTCTCAAAGTATTTTTCAAAATTTTTTATTAGGTAATTAATTTTTAAAATATTGCAATTTTTCATTTATGAATCACTTAAGTGTGAAATATAATTATGTAAGTATGTATAAAGATATACATACGTATGACCCACTAGATAGGTTAAACTGAAGAATAAATCAGTTTTATAAAAAAACATATTCAAAATGTTATTTGAGAGTAAATTATAATCACAAATAATAAGTATTAATATTTTATTAATGGAAATTTAGAATCTTTCTTTTTGAACTGGTTATTGTTCGTTAACTTTTTTAAGTAACAAAGAAGTTTCTGAAAGTTTGTCGTACAGCTTTCCTGTACACAGCTTATTTTCACACCCTTGTATTTTGTCTGATGCCGAGATCAATTAACTCTGTGGCGAAAAAAATTTTTTGGCATTCAACTTGTTACAAACGCTAGTCCATTTCTATTTTCTCTTTAAACTTCTCTAATTTTAAACTTATGGCGGCTATTACTAATTGAATCGGTTATTGTTGAAAGGGGATAAGCCACTTTTTTGACATTTTCGACTTTTTGGGAATTCCTAACCTTGAGGGGTAAAGGCATAGTCTGAGTTGTCAAATACAGCTATTTTACCAAGTTCTTTCATGAAAACTTCGATTTAAAGTTTGGTCGTCCACAAGTAGACACTTGTTGTACTTGTGAACAACTCAATATAAAAATTAGAAATACCGCTTTAAACGAGAATGCAAAGAGGGCAGCAGAGACTGAATTATTACATAACATCCTCAAAAGAAGATCTAATAAATTCTTTACCACCATAAAAAATCCGAAGAAAGAATGTCAAGAAAGAAATGATAACGTTGGCCTTTGCTTCAACTATATGCAGAATGTTCACTTGCCTGAAGTGCCAGTCCAGGGTTTCTTTTACTTAACTCAGTTAACTGTTAACATATTTGGCATTCATAATTTGGAAAATGGTAGATCTTATTTTTACATTTACCATGAGGGTACCGTCAACAAAGGACCAAATGAAGTCATGTCATTTTTTAATGGATTACATTAATACTAACATCGACGGATCAGTTATTAGGCGACTTCGATTAGTCTGTGACAAATGTCCAGGTTAAAACAAAACCATGGTGTAGTAAGGATGTGTGCTGCTCTCGTGGAAACGGGTAAATTTGCTAACGTGGAACTTATTTATCTGCTACGGGGGCATTCATTTATGCCGTGTGATCAGAATTTCGGTGTTACAAAAAGGCTTCTGAAAAAATATGATAGAATTTATGATGTGCACACATATACTGAAGTTATTACAAAATCTAGCAGTGCATCCAAATTTACTGTCAAAGAAATAACAACTGACGATATTCTAAATTTTCTGAAGATCAATGTAAGAAAAAATTTGGCATTTCCGAATTTCACCACTTTATTTTCGATAAGGGAAAGCCCGGAACTGTTGTTGCTAACAACTACATAAACTCGTTGGTCAAGAGCGAGTTTAAAATACTACGGCAGACAAACAAGAAGAGAGAAGTTAAGTTTTCGGAAATCAAAGCCTATCCAGCGGGAAAAGTACCAATTTTGGAAACCAAAATAAAGAACATGAAGCTCTTGATTCGCTAAGGAAAAAACTTTGGCTTCTATGAAGATATTATTTACAATTGGCCGACAAAGCAATCTAAAAAAAGAAGAGACCAACAACACTAAATCAAAAATATTGACACAATTTTTGTAACGTATAATCAATTTAATGTTCTTTTATATTCTTTATCATAAAATTTTCATAAATAATGACCAGTTACTTCTTTCACACACAAAACACTGACACAATTTCAAAAAAAAATGTTTTCATTGTTGAAAAGGGTCTAGTCATGGAACTTTGACCTCCAAAATCAAATAGGTAAAGGTTTTCAAAAATTTTCAGACATAGTCCAAACCTTTTTGAAGGTTATATACAAATTACCAAAGTTTTCAAAAAAATCATAACACTTCCAGTTTTTCCTAAAAACTATTTTTATCAATTATCTCTGAACAGTAAAAAGTGACTTATCCCCTTTCAACAATAATAACCGATTCAATTACAATAACGTGTCTCTATACTTGATACTTGTGT
This sequence comes from Tribolium confusum, assembly GCA_029207805.1. Classification (NCBI taxonomy): domain Eukaryota; kingdom Metazoa; phylum Arthropoda; class Insecta; order Coleoptera; family Tenebrionidae; genus Tribolium; species Tribolium confusum. The sequence continues at coordinate 26,537,824 of JALGAY010000004.1, forward strand.
TAGAGTTCGACCATCAATATTCTGCGTTTACAACATAATCCTATGATTAACTTTTCCAAATTTTTACGGCACTTAACCACAGTCCGCTTTAAAATTCTTTACCTACTAAACTAGGTATTTCTTAAGCCTATCGACTGGTCAGCACTATTTTTATTGGGGGTTTGCGGTTCAACCGTTATAAAGTTCTTGAAGAGTCAGAGCAATAATCGCAGAATATCTATGGTCGGACAATACTACGCTGCTATTAGATATAGTTCAACGAAAGATAAGTGAGCTGACTTTTTAAGCCCTTTCAATAAGCAAAAGCATAAAAATTATAGCAGTTACTGCAAACCTTAAAAAAACTATAAAACCACTCATAAAACTTGATTAATAAAGGTGCATACTTGCACATTTAACAACAACCTTGGCAGAGTTTGCTTACATCTTTTAATGGTTCCAAGAAATGGGGACTCTCATAAATCAAGCTTTATGTGTGGTTTTATGGTTTATTTGAGGTTTGCGGTAACTGCAATAATTTTTATGCTTCTGTTTATTGGGAGAGGTTAAAAAGTCAGCTCCCTTATCTTTCGTTAAACTATACCTTTCTTTTGGTGTTTTTCGGTAAAAGTAGTAAGTTTCTAAAACACATTTCTACCGCAGGGTAAGTCTAATCTCTCATAACTTTCACTTGTTGAATCGTTGGAAAGAATACTTTTGTGATAACTCTCTTTCTCAAAGATTCGTACATTTATCCTGTTTTTTTTCTCAGCGTAAAGTTGGTAAACAGGTCGTGTAAGACAATGAGTAATAAAGAGTAATAAATAAAGAGTAACAAAAGCTTTTACTAGCTACTTATTTTCTTCTAGAAAATGCTAATTGCATAGGCTTGTCTTGTTTCAATCAAAAAAAAGCATTTACTAAATTTTAATTTACACCACTCATTGGCGTCTTTGCCAAATTTTGATCTCTTTTTTAATGGACTCTGGTGGTAGATGCTGTTTCAAAATATTCCTGCATTTGAATTTGGTCATTGATTCATCTATTGATTGGTGGCTACTCTAAACCTCTTTTGTTGATAAAATTTTTCTTCGGAAGAAACATAACTTCGGCGATATGATGTCTTGCTGATTTTGCAAGTTTGTTCAAGTGGGGTTTAGAAAGAATTAAGAATACCCGATCCTTGGAAATAGCAGACTTTAGTGCTTCGTTTCCCATTACGTTTTTAGTATATTCTTTGTCAATGTCCTACGTAGGTTTGCATATTAGACCTTTACATATGAGTTTCTGATATCTGTAATATCTAAGACCCAATGCTCAGGTTTTTGAAGAGAAGGTACTGAGCGTCATAAAAGGCACACGGCTGCGTTATTCCAACCTTGAGAAGTTGCAGACAATGGCGAATGATGCCTCGGTATGCAACTAGGTCATTGGCCCCGTCTGTGTAAATAAACAATAAAAAGACTTTTAGTAGGTCACAAAGAACAGAAGTTCTTCATACACGATACACATGATCTACATACACAATATTTTGAAAAGTTTTCAAACAAAGAAGGCTACAATAAAAACAGTCCCGAAGAAAAATATGTCTTTAAAAAACATTGGTACAACGTGAAAGAATACATAGTGTTAACAGTCAAGAGTTCAACTCTAAGAAATTTTTTCAAGGAAGAGCAAAATAAACATATGTTGTAATAAAAATTACCTTGTGTGTACAGGTAGTATAAAAAGAAACTAACAAATTCCTTTCAAAGAAGCAAATAAGGTCAAAGATAAATGATTTAAAAAAGACAAATTGAGAAAAAAAATTGACTATAAGGCAATGAATTAATGAAAGATAATAAAAGATGTAGTACCTACCAACTCTAGTAACCAACCATGTAGAAAAAATAGAAGTGAAAAAAATTGCCCCTTAATTTTTAAATAACTAAAAAATTTGAGCTCTAGATCTTGAATAAACAATTGCATTTAAATAATTCAAGATGACAAACATATTGTTTATCAGATGGCTTGACAACTAAAATTTTCTCATTTATTAAATGCATCATAAAGATAATAAATTACGTTTATGAACTAAAGAAATGCTTCAAAAAAGAAACAATACAAAAGAAGATATGATTACTGTTAGAAATCTTTAAAATTTATAATCTTTAACGATAGGTGGATTGAAATAAGGTTGTGAAGCAAACTAATTACTGAAAAGAAAAAGTTGTACTTGATTTTAGTGAATTTAATAACTAATTCTGAAAAATCAAGCTAAAAGAAAAAAGTATAGCACACCATTTCCTGAGAAAAAAAGCTAAAATTTCGATAAAGCAACTTGAAAAAAAGCCAACCAATTCATTTAAAAAATAACGTAATTTTGATCCCACCTGGTTGCACATTTTCTATTTATTTGCTTACAACTATTAATACTTCATTTTTTTTTGTGTATGATTTCTTTCGTGTCCTGTGTGAATGTTTTTCTTAATAAAATTTCGGGAATTTCAAGACATAATTTATTTATTTAGTTAAAACTTTGGGGTAACAACGTTTCGAAAGTGGGTACTTTCATTTTCAAGTTGGATATAATTAAAGAATTAGGAACAAATACCATTTTATGTGTATGGTGTGAGGTGCAACATAACCTCAACAATATTAAATAATATAAATGTTAAATAATTGTTAAATTTTTTTCTAAATAAAACCAAAATAAAATTTCAGGAAAGAAGTAAATTCAATTTTTATATTATTTTGCCTGAAGATCATTATCATAGTAATTGGAGGCCTTTCTGCAAAACTCGGTTTTTATGTCCTCATCATGACATACGTCTGGTTAGGCAACTACGTCACTGCTGAAATAGTCTATTTTATTCAGAGTTGTTTCGGAAAGTTAAGACATCTCCTTAGCATTATGCTTCCAATAGGCATAACTTTCGGAGCAGAATTTTCTGCTACCCTGATCCGCCTTAGAAGTATTTTAGAAGCAGAAGAAGTGCCAATGCCTCAAAACAATGTGCAACTTACAACAAAAGGACCTGTGATATTCCTAGATAAAGTTACAGTTAGAACGATAAAAGATATTTCAATGGAGATTCACAAGGGTTTAAATGTAGTTGTTGGTCATGTAGGTGTTGGTAAAAGCAGTTTTCTTAAAACAATTCTTGAAGATTGCAAAGCCGATGGTATTTTGACAATTGATGGAAAATTATCTTACGCATCTCAAGAACCTTGGCTCTTTCCTTCAACAATACGACAAAATATTCTTTTTGGAGAAAGACTTGATCAAGAAAGATACAAAAAAGTATTGGAAATTTGTGCATTGAATTATGATTTAAACTCTTTTAACGATGGCGATAAGACTCTAGTAGGTGATAATGGTGTTAATTTAAGTAAAGGACAACAAGCTCGTGTTAACTTAGCTCGCGCTATTTACAAAAATGCAGATATTTATCTATTAGATGATTGCTTGGCAGCTCTTGATGGGCATGTCAGTGATTACATTTTTAAGGAATGTATTTTGGGTTTCTTAAAAGATAAACTTTGCATTTTTGTAACGAATAATTACGACTATATACAAGCAGCTGATAAAATAATTGAAATCAAGAATTGTTCCGCAAGCTACAAAGATAACAAAAACAAAACTAAATTTGAATTGACAAAAAATAAAGAAGTGGTTATGAATGACAAAATTGAAAAAGCTGAACCAGAAAGTACTAATCTTTACAAAGAAGTTAAAAAGTCTGGCAAAGTTGATATGGGAACTTACATAAAATACATCCGATTTGGAGGAGGATTTATCTGCTTTGCTGTAATTATGGCAATGTTTGTGATAGTGCAGTCTGTAGTCAGTTACAGTGATAAGTTGGTGAGTAACTGGTTAGTTATTAAAAAAGTAGATAGAAACAAACATTTTTTTAATTTTTCTTTATTTTTAGGGTAACATTAGAACAAAATTTTTCAACATCTAAAATAAACAATTTGACGATTTCGCCAGAAGATGAAACAAAAAGAACAAATGTTTTAAATTTATATACAATAATAATGGTTGCAGCAACTGGTTTATCCTTGATTAAAGCTATCGGATTTTTTGGTTTTAACAGAAACGCTTCTATCAATCTTCATAAATCCATGATATCAAAAATTATCAACGCTAAAATGACTTTCTTTGACTCGCATTTAATAGGAAATGTACTTAATCGATTTTCCAAGGATTTGTGCACGATTGATGAACATCTTTCATTCGCCATGAGTGAATGTTTTGAGGTAACTTTATTTATACTTAATTTTTTTACTTGATAAACATTTCAGTTTTTGTTTCATCTTCTTGGAATTGTTTTCTTAGTAGCAACAGTAAATCCAATGTTTTTGATTCCTGCTGGATTTTTTTTCTGTATAGCTTATTTAGCCCGATTTATCTACCTCAGAACTGGTCGCGATTTACAAAGACTTGAAGCATCGTGTAAGTTTTTATTTGTGATAACTAAATCAGTGTTTAATTACCAAAACAGCTCGTAGCCCTTTAATTGGTCACTTGAATGCTAGTCTTGAAGGTATCACAACAATCAGAGCATTTAAAGCTCAAGAAATCATCAAAGATGAGTTTGATAGACACCAGGACCACTACACTTCTGTGAATTATACTCTTCATAACAGTATGAGAGCTCTAGGTTTTGTTTTAGACAGTATGTGTTCAATTTTTATCATAATTGTAATAGTTCGCTTTTTGATAATTCCAAACGGTAAGTATCACTGCAGTTAAAAGTTTTTGATAAATATTTTTTGAAATTTAGATACTAGTGTAGGAAATGTCGGATTGGCAATTTCTCAAGCTTTTAATTTAACTGGTCTTTTGCAATATGGTATTAGAAGATGGGCAGATTTTGAAAGTCAAATGACATCAGTGGAACGAGTTTTGCAATATACTGAAATCGAGCAAGAAAAAAAAGATGGCCAAGTTGTTGAAAAATGGCCTCACGAAGGCAAAATTACTTACGAAAATGTTTCAATTAAATACAACGAAAGAAAAGTTTTAAAAAATATTACTTTAAATATTCTCCCTCAACAAAAAATTGGAATTGTTGGAAGAACAGGAGCTGGGAAATCTTCAATAATATCCACACTTTTTCGCTTGTATGATATTGAAGGAACTATTAAGATTGATGGTGTTAATATTCAGGATATGGCCATAAATTATCTAAGATCTAACATATCGATAATACCGCAAGATCCTCTTTTAATTTCTGGTACAATTCGTGAAAATATCGATCCATTGAGAAAATGCACAGATGAAGAGATTTGGAAGATAATCAAAATTGTTAATCTACATGATCTTGTGACAAATCTAAGCGACAAGGTTGACAATAACACAAGTTTAAGTGCGGGTCAAAAACAGCTTTTGTGTTTAGCTAGAGCTTTAGCTAGGAAAAATAAAATTGTAGTATTAGATGAGGCTACAGCGAATTTAGATTGTGAAACAGACTGTTTCATTCGTAATATTATTAAAGAGAATTTTGCGTCCGCTACTGTGATTATTATTGCTCATAGGTTAGTTTCGGTGTTAGCTGCTGATGTTGTTGTAGTAGTTGATAATGGTCAAATTGTTGAACAGGATAAACCTGAAAATTTGTTAGAAAACAAAAATAGTTTGTTTTTCGAAATGATTAAACAAACGTAAATAAAAAAAATGTATTTTTTTTAAAGTCTCTAGTGTGGTATTCTCTTAACGCTGCTTTCAAACTACTTACTGCTAAATTGTCTTACTTGGATTTTTTCCTTATCAAAGAAGTTTTTCTTTTCTGGTTTTTTTGACTGCAGTCTATACTTCTAAACTTTCTCATACTACTCTTTTAGTACAGAATCGTACGTTTCGTTTTTGCAGCTTTGCACAATCACAGCATCTCTTTTCTTTACACTTTTTAGCAGTGCAAATGCAGAAATTTGCACTATTCTTAATCTTTTTCATGAAAAAGTACACAAAACGTAACCTTTACTTTTTCTCCTTTGAAAATGTATTCTAACATCCTTTTTCAAGTATTGTTCTCCACACATCAGATCGCATCCAATTGCCACCCATTGTAACTTTATTTTTTCTTTCTTTATTCAAGAAACTCGTTTCCTGCGATTACAGACATGTGGCTTTTGAACAACTTCTCACTTCCGTATCTAAACCGATCTCTGTTTTTCTTTTGACTAAAGTCTTTGTATTTAATGTGTTTTCCGGTTTCAATGTATTTAAGTTATCAATTCTTTGTATCCAGTATAGCGTTAGTAATTTCAACAATGCCCCTTCTTTTTTTGTAATTCTTTTCCTAATGTAATTTTTATTTTATTTCATTTTTCTTTTCTTTACGTCTTTTTCATTTTCTTGTTTTATGTTTCAGCATCTTCTGTTTTATGCTTTACTTTGCCGTCTTCTCGTTGTTTTTATCTTTTTGTTATAATATTAATAATAATGAATGCGGTCTGACTCCGGTCCTGTTTTAAGGCCTTGGCGCTGCATTTATAATCTATTGTGCCCGCACACTTCCATAAAAATTTCTACATTTTAGAAAAAGTTTAGTACCTTTTTTCAAAATAGTTTCTTTAGTTCAAAAGTTTCCACGAACAAAGAACTAAATTTTCCTAACCTGGTGCCCTCCATATGTTTACAATTAGTAAAGATATTAAACCCATATTGAAAAGATGCTTTCTAAACCGACAGTGGTTCGTAAGAACACCTGTCAGCAGTCACAATTGAGAGCGACTAATACTAATAAGAAACCATTTGCGTTCCTGAGCAGACTTATGCGACCCATACACGCTCAATATTATTGCGCAATATTTTGGTTTGCGCAATATAATTGATCGTATGTAGGAGATATTGAAAGCTTCCGCAATATATTGCGTGACTTTCAAAATTTTGAAAATATATTGCGCAAACGGGGAAATATTGTGCCGTCTGTAGGCAATATTGCGCAATATACAGTCAGTTGGTCTTTCAGGCCCAGGTTTTCTATGGTCGTTTCAACTCGTCCTCTCAACTGTGCATCACCAGGAGTGACAAGAACGCCGAAAAACAATTTCTGTTGTTTTTATTGAGAATAATTTTATTGTTGAATTTATTGAGGTGTATCGTGGTCTTCCGGCTCTATGAGATGCCAAATGCCAAGATTATATACTCAAAACTTTTAAAAGTGGGCTGACTTTTAAGACCCTTCTATAAACCAAAGAATAGCCATTGTTTAATTTATGGAGAGGCAAACAACCTTAAAGATGAATTTTGATTTATGAGTGTTTCCTCCGCCAGATGTTTCGCACGCAAGTATTGTAAAATGCTAGCAGAAAGAACTTTTCTTAAATCAAGATCCGTCCTTACAATAGTTTCGCCTTTCTATAAATTAAACAAAGGCTATTCTTAAGTTTATAGAAGGGTCTTAAAAAGTCAGCCCACTTTTAAATATTTTGAGTATACTAATCGTGCCAAAAAGGGAGACTGTTTGCACAAAATGGTTGAACGTCTATGCTCGTGATTGCCCAATATCTTGCACAACCGTCAATATTGCCTCCGTACGATACAGTTTTTTGCACAATCAATATTATTGTCTGTCTAGGAGCCGACGTCAATATATTGTGCAACCCATATTGCACAATAATATTGAGCGTGTATGGGCCGCTTTAGGTTCTACAATGTAAACCCTTGGCTGCCTTAGTTTCTGCGCGCATTCTCAGTATGAGCTGAAGTGCTGGTCAAGTCACTTTGTGTGCTTAGCACCTAATCTGTGGCTTCGTCTTCAACCCGTTCTCAGAAATAGCAATGCAAGACTAGAGCCCAAAATAAAAAAAATTACTCTGTAGGTTTCTATCTCTTTCTTTTCAAACATTTTATTTTGAAATTTTTTTTTAACAAAATGTAACAAAATTTTATTTTCTTACATCTAGAATTTTGTCTCTGTCTTTATATTTATCATTTATCATTAAATTTTGTCTTTTGTTTATCATTAATGTTTACAAAATTTATTCTATTCTATTTCTACTTGTTATAAATATTATAATAAATTAATAATTAAATAAATAATAACTAATCATACAAATGTATAGTATGCAAAAATATAAAAGCTGTCCTAAAATTCTAACAGGTCAGCTTAGGAATGATTCTCTAACTTCTAAAGTACAGCATTGGTATCGGTAAGTGGGCCGACTTTTTAAGACCCTTCTATAAACCGAACAATACCAATACCCATTGTACACTTTATTGACGGGGATAATCACCGTAAGGATGGAACTTGATTTATGACAGTTCCCTGTGCCAGATGTCTCGCAATGCACTCAAATACCTACCAAGATTATTTTAATTCTAACTATGACCCTGTTTATTTTATTTATAGCCGGTTTACAGAAGACTTATTAAATATTCAATTGTATTTAACTTTTAAGTCGCATTAACTTTGCTTTTCTGATTTCAGATTGGTCAAAACTGCATTGCGAATAAACTATTTGATTGCTATTAAAGTTAATGTTATGTTTTGTAAACGCTACAAAATAGAGACAATTTTTTAAACCTTAAAATTTTTATATTTTTATTTAAATAAATAACTTATTGGTAAAATTGGTAAAAAATAAATTAGAGCAAATATCTCATAATTCATATCATAATCAATTAGATTATTTTTTATAGTGTTGGTTATAATTAATTTATTAACTTATTTGTAGGGATCTTGAGATATGAATTAATAATCAAAGTAGGTAAATAACCTCCAATATCTTTAATACATAACTATTATCAGGATTTATGTTTATATTGATTTATAAGAAGAGAGATGAGGACAACAAAATAGTTATTGTTAAAAAATGTAGTGCATTGTATGTGTGCAGTTTGTATTTTTGTATAAAAGATAGGTAATATTTTTGATCTTTGATACCAGGTGCATAACATGTTAAATGAGAAAAAAAAAAGGTTTTTATAAACACAGCAAATACTATATTTAACAACTCAAACACTGTAAAAAGTGTCATATTAAAGCTAACACATGTTTACAAACTTGTACTAAATTCTGTAAAAATTTTAATAAATTAAATCTTAAAGCCTTTCTACACCAAAAATTAAAAGCATAGAATATCATTGTATTTGTACCATTTATAAAATGGTAATACATATGTACAATACAATCGCTTAAATTATATAAGATTTATTTTTAATGTTTTGAATTTAAATGTTGTTTTCTTTTTTCTGAAAATTTAGTAACAACTTGTTGAGACAATAATACTATTTACTAACAATTATTGTTTCCAAAAGATAAGATATCAACAAATTTACTATAATTGTTAATAAAACTCAAACGTTTTCTTGTAGTTGATTCTATTTATTTAGGTAACGATTAAGACAATGACTTCGCAACCCTGAACATGATAAAACTTTTTAAATTATCCTGACTCTGCTCACTGCTATTTTAAATCTCTTTAAATTTAGATTGAACACGTTTGATTGTTTAAAGCTTAATATTAATACCAAAGAGACAAATTTTTACAACTCTGGCACTGACATTGCAGTAAACATTATTTATTTTAGAATTTAAACATGTTTGTATTGTTATTTTAAAATTTTATTATTTTCTTCATTCAGATATTTATTCTTTACAATTTTGTTTCTATCATTATGTGAGTGGCACCTGTAGACCATGGACTATCTTGAAAAACGTGAACGTAAAGTCCATCCCAAAGAAAAGGCTAACATTGTATCAAATCTTTCATTTTTGTAAGATAAAATTTTTGATGTAACTAAATTACTTATCACTATGTTCTAGTTACACTTTAAAATTATTTAGAAAAGGTTACAAACACGATTTAGAAGAGGATGACTTGTATGAAGTTTTGAAAAGTTACAGATCGAAAGAATTAGGTGACCAATTAGAACTAGAATGGGAAAAACAAAAGAAGAAACGAAAAAACAATTCAATAGTCCGATTATTATGGGCTTGCTATGGTTGGCAATACATTTTTCTCGGCTTGGTGCAACTTACTATCAAAACGACGATGATGTACGTATTTTATATCTTCAAGTTTTAATTTAGTGTACATTTTCTCTTTTAGTGTTCTCCAACCGCAAGCTTTAAGCAAATTAATTTCGTATTTTAATCCTAATCAGACTTCCTTAACGAAGAAAGATGCTTACTTCTATGCAGGGCTTTTGATTTCTATCAACTTAATTAATTGTATTTATGTCCACAATTATCAATTAGCTGTAACAGGACTAGGAATCAAAGTTCGTACAGCTTTCTGTTCATTTATTTACAGAAAAGCTCTAAGGTTAAGTCCTACAAGACTCGGGGATATATCAATTGGGAAAATTGTGACGTTGATAACTAAAGATGTGCATTCTTTTGAAAGTTTTATCCATTTTGCTAATGATTTATGGATTGGAGTTGTTAAATCTGGTGTAATTTTCTACATAATTTATCGGAAAATTGGTGTTTCTGCTTTTGCGGGTGTTGGATTTTTTGTCATCTTATTTCCATTGCAAGGTAGGAAAAAATTATTATACTAAGAGAAGAAATTACAGCATACAAATTGACTTAAATATATCAAGTGCTATTTAAAAAAAAAGGCTCACAGCAGGTGTCTTTTTAAGTTTTGCATATAAAATAATTAATTGCAAATAATTAATTTAAAATTTAGATCTACTCACTAATAATTATTATGGTGGTTATAATTAAAAATGTAAAAATATATAAAGGATTTTGTCCGTTACTAATGATCCGATCTGGCCAATCAAAAGTCAGTTTTGTTTGCACTTTACTTCTCTAAAATTTGCGTCTTTAGAGCATTAAGATTGTTAAGATCTATTAGTTTTAATTTCATAAGTAAAAAACTTTTAAAAAAATGTAACAGGATATTAACATTATATATGATCTCACAGTCGGTTCCTTGGTATTATTTTTGTCACAGAATCATTTACTTTATTCTCTTCCTTAGGTTCAGTGTTAAATAATATAATATACTTGTAACTAGGCAGTGAAGGTTCTTGTACGACATGCCATCCGCTAATCACAGGATTAACGAATGGCGTGTCAATGTCATATCAATATCTATGAGCATACAGGCGGGTCCAATAAAAAGTATGCACTGAGCGTTATCTTTTTTTGTGAAATTTAAAGCAGAAATGCTCGTACACGTCAATTTTCTTTTGAAGGGGGACACATTTTAAAAATGTTTTGCAATCCATATCTTTAACTCCCTGACGAGGGTGAATCACACCTCTAAAATTTTAAATGGAAAGTGGAGTCTAGTGACACATCATTTTAAAGGCCACAAAATTATCTTTATAATGGTACGCCATTTGTTGTATTTTATTTGAACAGACAATGTAAAAACGCCTAAGAAAAGCATCTAAATTTTTAATGTTTCAAAGCAAAAACAATACTTGATAATTACTTCCAATGTAAACTTGTGGTTTAAATGTCAAATGAACTGAAATCTTTCAAAAATCAATTTTTTGCAATTACTAAAATTGTATTGTAAAAAATGGTTTATTCAATAATAGTTGTGCTACGCTTACTGCCCGTTTGTTTAAAAACAATCATTCTGTTAAAAATGTCACTAATTCATACGTTGCCACATTAATCAAAAAGTTTGCCAACACTAGATTTAAACAAAATTTTTATTATTATATAGAAGCAAGTGGGTCACATTTTCAACATTTGTTAAATTAACGTTTTACTAAATCTATAAAAAACAATTTAACAGTTTATTACTTTTGTAATTTTAAAATAAGAATTTATTTAAACGCAGTTTTTAGTTACTATGACACATAATAACTACAATTTATTAGATGTCTTCTTCATTAATACCAAAAGTACATGATTGAAGTTGCTTAGGCGTTTTTGCATTACCTGTTCAAATAAAATACAACAAATGAAGTATGATTATTAAGACAATTTTGTGCCCTTTGATTTGTAGAACCTTACAATAGCTCAACGTTTCAAGTGTTTGAGTTACCTTAAGGTTCCTTCGTAAGGCTCTTTTTGCAAATTCTTTTAAAGTTTTAAAAGTCTCTCTTGATAAACCTGCATTTGTTTCTCTCGTTTCTTTCTCGTCAAGGTATTAAAAAGAAAATTGGTCAGATTGAGGTATTCCAACTCTTGGATTTTCTGATATACACTTTTGACACCTTATCTTATGCAAAACTCCAAAAATAAGTCTTAAACTTACAATAAGAGACACAAAAGACATTAAAATTAAAGCCAAATAATTTTTAACACTTTTGCTTTTACACACTAATAACAACGTATTTAGTGTTTTATTTAATTCTACTCATTCTATTGATTTGTATTTCAGCATATTTGGGTTCAAAATCGGCAAATTTAAGAATGAAAATGTGCAAAAAGACAGATGATAGACTACAAATCACCCAAGAAACCCTCTCAGCCATAAAAATTATTAAAATGTACACTTGGGAAAAGTTCTTTAACAAAAAAATTGCAGATACTAGAAAGTGAGTCTTGCGGTATATATTCTGACAATTTATTTTTAATTAATTAATAAATTATATTTCAGAAAAGAAATAAAAACGATGCACACCAATTTCTACTTAAAATTTATTGTTCTCCAAATGGGCAACTTGAGTGGAAAAATGGCCTTTTACCTTCTTATCATGACCTACACATGGCTTGACAATCACATAACTGCAGAAATTGTCTACTTTGTTGAAAGTTGTCTTCAAATTGTAACTCACACGATCAGTATCCTTTTCCCTATTGGTATAACACAAACTGCGGAACTGACAGCTTCCATAAAAAGAATTGGCAATGTTTTGAAAGCACTAGAAGTACAGACCGAACAATACGAAGAAAATTTAACGATCAAACCAAAAATAACAATAAAAGATGCTAGTGTAAATTTCAAGGACAAAGAAATTCTTCATTCCATAAACTTGACCCTAGATATGGGAGTAACACTAATCACTGGTCCTGTAGGAAGTGGCAAAAGTTTTCTTCTAAAAACAATTCTTCAAGACTATGAACCTTCTTCTGGTGGTGTAGTTGCAAGGGGAAGAATTTCTTACGCTTCTCAAGAACCTTGGTTGTTTCCTTCTTCTATTAAACAAAATATTTTATTTGGACAAAAATACGATGAAAAACGGTACAACGAAGTACTGAAAGTTTGTGCATTAGTTTACGACTTTGAGTTATTATCAGCTGGTGATGATACAATTGTTGAAGATCGAGGAATAAATTTGAGTAAAGGACAACAAGCTAGGATTAACTTAGCTCGAGCAATTTACAAAGAAAGTGAAATTTATCTATTAGATGATTGTTTGTCAGCACTGGATGCCCACGTTAGCGATTTTATTTTCAAAGAATGTATTTTAAAATTTTTGAAAAATAAGTTAGTAGTTTTTGTAAGTCATAACGCTAATCATGTAAAAGATGTTGACAATGTTGTTATCATGCATGATGGGTCAATATCATCATGCGTCAAGTCTTCGGAAATAACCGAAACAAAAATTTTGGAAGAAATTATTAATGATAAAGAAAAGAACGAAGATATACTAGATGAAGAAGACGATGATGCGGATGAAGAAACAAAACTAGTCACAGAAACGACTAAAGAAAGAAAAGTTTACCAAGAAACTAAAAAGAAAGGAGAAGTTGATTTTGCAGTCTACGTCAAATATATCAAATTTGGTGGAGGATTTTTCATCTTCACACTATTGTTACTAGCATTTGGTATTTCACAATTTGTTCACAGTTATGCTGATAAATTAGTTAGTAAATGGTAAAAATCTCAATTTTCTCAGCATTTATAAAAAAAATAATTTTTAGGGTTAATTTAGAACAAAATATTTCTAACTTTACTTTTTCAAATCATACAAATTTGACTGAAGAAGAGCAGCAGTCTATAATATATCATCGCGATTTTACTCAACATCTTTTCAGTGGAATGACAGCTTTGACAGTCCTTTTTGAACTAGGAAGAATTTTGGCTCTTTTTGCAGTTGCCAGAAGGGCTTCAATTAAATTGCATAAATACATGACCGATCATATTATCAATGCTACAATGCATTTTTTTGATACGAATTTTATTGGAAATATTTTGAATCGGTTTTCGAAAGACTTGTCAGCCATTGATGAACATTTACCTTTTGTAATTTTCCACGTTTTCAGGGTAAGTTCCAATTTCGGCTCACTAGATCACAGTTGAAGGAGGTTGTTGTACGCAAGAACCTTTAATACATAATTTTAAATTTTTTATTTGTCTATTAAAAACATTGTTATGATATTACTCAATTGTACTTAACTCGCGGCTGTTTTGTTATCAATGTCATGTGAATGTGAGTGAGAAGTTATTCCTTGATTAATTATGTTAGTAAATGTGAGAAACACAAGAAAGGGAGGCGAAAAAAAGTCTGTAGTACCGTTAATTTGTTATGTTCAATCGGACGTGCTTTATCAAACTTAACAGTGCCAGCAGAGGGTTTGCCAAAATTTCTTGGAAAGTGCTCAATTTTAAATGTCTATACGTGATAAGTATCTATAGGGTATTTTTTTGACTTTGTCCGGTGAGATTTTAAAAGGGGTAGTACCGTTTAACATGTGTTCTGTAAAAATACGTACCGCATTGGTCTGGGTCAGTGGTTGGTTGTGTTGTTTCAAGACCTCTAACGCACTTGTAAATAAGGGTCGTTTTTAAATCAGTTAGTGTGGGTGGTGTCTCAAAGTAAACGTTTAGACTCGGCTAGGTCAGTGGTTTTAAAATATTTCAACGTGCGCTATGCATTTTGCCATGCATAAACAAAACACTTTGGGGCCACTGGTTTTCCCAGTCTGAACGTGAACTGAAAATCGCACCCACTCAACCGAGTTGAGAATGAACCTTATATATAAGTGCATTAGAGGTCAATGGAACAACCCAACCGACAGACGACGATATAGCTTGTTTGAAGAGCGGCTTACAATTTTCGCAGAATGTTACTTGAAAACGCATTTCATCGAACAGTACTTTTCCGCTTACGTAAAATTATGTTCCGCACTTTTATCCACCACGTGTTAAACGGTTCCACCTTTTTTACGATCTGACCGGACAAAGTCAAATAAATGGCCTTTACATGCGGAACCATTTTAATGTGACGACGTAACGAAAACAAAAGTAAATATGATCTCCATGTTATCGAGCATATCTGCAATACACAACATTAAAGACAATTTCGAAAATAATTTTTATCAGACTGGCCTAAATTCTAGAATTGGAAGAAAACTGAGTAAATAAAAATGTATCGACAACAACAATTATTGATAAATATAAACTTTTTAGTGCATATAAAAACAGCTACAAATGATGAAAACAGTGAAAATGTGGACGGCAAAAAATTAAGACGATGAACAAAATAAATATAGAGAAGATGAGTGAGAGGAAGTAGAAAGTGAAACTAGCGGAAACAAACAAAAAAATGTTAGGTTTTTAAATTATAGTATAGAGAACTGTTTTGAAAATTTTGAGGAAAATTTAACTTAATACATTGTACGATTGTCCATCAAACTTAATACTTAATTTATTTAAACACAACACTTTTCACAATTAGCACTACAATTTCACAGGTAATTAGAACTTGTTTCTTTATCTGGCGCTTCTCCTCTCCGGTTATTTTTTTTGACGGTTTCTCTCAACAAATAATACTCTCTAAATATACAAGGCTGAAGCAAAAAGACCGTACGATCACTCACATAGTGGTTAGAATCATCAATTTATTTTCAAAAATGCAATAAAAAAATGTCTACTAATTTTTTGAGGTATATTGAGCTCATCAAATATGTTGCTTTATCATATAACGCGAAAAAAAAATCCATCATAGCAAACAACTAAATATAGAGTATGTAGCTGTAAATGGTTGAGTTTCTTGAAAATTATAAGTTACCTAGTCGTTTTGATGCTATAAAAGTATTTAACGTTTTGCAATATTGCAAATAAATGCCTTTGTGAATCTTATAAAAGTTTAAATCTGACATATGAAAAATAAAATGAGGCAATGTAGGTATGTCAACAGACCATTTACATCTACTCTGCTTCTGTAGTAAAATACAAAAAAGTGACTTTAACTGTGATCTAGTAGAGCGCAGTCTAAACAAATATGTTTCCTTTTGAAAATATATTTATAGGCATTTCTCGTCATAATTGGTGTTTTGATATTAATATATTCCGTCATTAAATCTTTTCTTTTACCCACAATAATATTTTTTGGTCTCTTGGTAATTATTAGAAGATATTATCTTCCAACAGGACGAAGCCTTAAACGTTTAGATGCTGCTAGTAAGTTAACTTTTTTTAGTAAGTGTTTTTACTAAAAGTGTTTTAATATAGCTCGAAGTCCAGTTGTGGGCCACTTGAATGCAACTCTTGAAGGTTTAACAACAATCAGAGCTTTCAAAGCTGAACAGATATTAAGGGATGAATATGATAGACACCAAGATTTATATACTTCAGCTACTTATAATTTCCAGTGCAGTATGAGAGCTTTTGCTTATTGTTTAGATACTTTTAACACAATCTTCATCGCTTCTGTAGTTCTCAGATTTGTTATTTTTGATGATGGTATTATTATTTTAGATAAATTGAACAAAATAATGTTAATCTTTTTATAGTCAAAGAAGCAGGCGATGTTGGTCTTGCTATTACTCAAGCTTTCAGAATGACCGGAACTTTACAATGGGCAATACGCCAATGGGCAGAAATTGAAAACTCAATGACTTCTGTTGAACGTGTCCTTGAATATACTGAAGTCCAACAAGAAAATAATCAAGGACGAACTTTAGAATACTGGCCAAATAAGGGTGAAGTCAGATATGAAAATGTTTATTTATCTTATAATAATTCAGACGAGTATGTCTTAAGAAATATCAATTTTACTGCAAATCCCAGGGAAAAAATTGGGATTGTCGGTAGAACAGGTGCAGGAAAATCATCAATTATTTCTACTTTGTTTAGACTGTATGAAGTCAAAGGGACTATTTCAATTGATGGGGTTGATATTAAAACTCTTTCTTTAGATTTCTTGAGAAAAAACATTTCAATTATACCACAAGACCCTGTTCTTTTTACTGGCAGGATTCGTGATAATATTGATCCTGAGGGAATATACACCGATGAAGAAATCTGGAAAGCTATAGACACTGCAAATTTGAAACAAATTGTTCCTAGTCTTGATTATAAAATCACTGAAAATGGTTCAAATTTCAGTGTAGGCCAAAGACAGCTTATTTGTTTAGCTAGAGCTGTTATTCGTAATAATAAGATTATTGTTTTGGATGAGGCTACAGCTAACATGGATCAAGAAACTGATGCTTTAATATATGAAACTATACACAAAAACTTTGCATCGTGTACTGTTTTTACTATAGCACATAAATTACATACGATTATTAATTCAGATAAAGTAATTGTTATGGATAAAGGTCAGGTTATTGAGTGTGATGATCCAAATAGTTTGCTGCAAAATCAAGAAGGAATATTTTATAAGATGGTCCAAAAGTCGGGATTGTTACCAAAAGTAATAGCATAGTGTACTTTGTATTTATTTGTTGTAAAATGAGATTAAATATAGTTTTTGCTATTTTCTTAAATTAAGGAAAACAAATAAAACTACTGTATTAAAAAAAAATTCTTTAGTTTTTATTAGAGGTTACACGTAAATTATAAACATGATATTATGTAATACTCTTGTTGATTTAAATTTTTAAATGACACAACTCATTACTTCTAATTTGTGCACCCACTAGGTATTATGTAAATGCATTATAAGAACACTTGGTTTCCATTTTTTAATAACCTATCAAGTGTATATTTTGAAAAAGTAGAAAAAATGCACATTTGAAATTTAACAAGTCCATCTTTGGTTTTTCACATACACAACTTTTTTATCTTATATTTATACCATATATTATATATATATAACTTTATTTTTATTAACATCATATTGCCTTGTTCTCTTAGTTTTTTCTTATAAATTTTCATTTTCTAAACTGTTAAAAAAATTATATGAACATAATTTATAATGTAAAGTTTAAAATAATAAAAAAATAGACATATTTATATCTAGCTCTATATTTCTATGTTTATATCCCCATAATTTAATTACTATTACCAATATTTTTTGGTAAAACTATAAAAAAACGATTTTTTTTAATTGTAAAAATCGAAATAGACCGGTTTATTAAGGTTTAATCTATTCAAGTCTTTTGCCATTTTAATATCGTTAAAGCCATTTTTTCGATGTGTCTATCTTAATAATTTTAATTATTTATGATAATTTAAGGGTCTATAGCAGGGGTCGGCAACCTTTTTCGAATGGCGGGCCATTTTCAAAATATTTTTTTTTTACGCGGGTCACATATTCAATGTAACTTAAATCTTTTTTTTTTAATAGTGCTTTTATATCATGTACGAGTATAAATATTATTAAAAATAAATTATATTGATGCTTTGACGGGCCGCACAAAAAGCTACAAAGGGCCGCATGCGGCCCACGGGCCGCAGGTTGCCGACCCCTGGTCTATAGCATTAATAAATGTTGTTTATTCTTGTCCCTATTACCGGTTTTAACTTCTTTGCTGTAATAGTTTTATTTAATTCAATTATCAAAAACTCTATATTATCATTGCTCTTCTCCTCTTTTACGAATTAAATCTACGAGCAATAAATAAATTAATCTCAAAATTAATGACCACAATTTAAAAAAAAATTAATTGCACTATTACTAGCAATTCAAAGCACCACCCACAAGATTAAGTTATCAAGTAAACAATTTGTTTCATGAATCCACTTTTTTGCAAAGTGTCGCGTAACAAATAGTGAGTATTAAACACAACAAATTTAACGTTTATTTTTATTACTTACAAACTAAAAATATTCGCATTGTTAAAGTTGGACTACTCCAATAAAGATAAAAAGAATGGTCCTCAAAATACTCAAAAACAATGAACAACAGTGAACAGTGACATATAAAGAAATAAATATTTAAATTAAGTGATCACAACGTTATTTACTAAATGAAATAAATTATCAATACTTCAGACATTGTCGCGCCTGAGAAAAATTTAAAAAAAATCCATTCAAATAATTCTAGTAGCATCACAATAGCTGATCAGGAAATGACATGGATCATATAAAAAAACAAGCTAAAGAAGCACACCCAATTCTTAAATCAAACGTTATTTCATTCGTCACTTTCTTGTAAGATAATAAAATAATAATAGTTAACCACTTCATAATTTTTTTAGTTACACATTTAAATTATTTCGAAAAGGAACAAAACATGATCTGGAAGAAGAAGACCTGTATGAAGTCTTACCAAACTACCGATCTGATAAATTAGGAAATGATTTGGAAGCAGAATGGGAAAAACA
This sequence comes from Tribolium confusum, assembly GCA_029207805.1. NCBI lineage: Eukaryota > Metazoa > Arthropoda > Insecta > Coleoptera > Tenebrionidae > Tribolium > Tribolium confusum. Next base: position 26,557,155 of record JALGAY010000004.1, read on the forward strand.
GAAAAGAAAACGCGACAAAAATTCAATTTTGCGTCTACTCTGGGCTTGTTATGGCAAAGAAGTCATTCTTTTAGGCATTTCACAATTGGCCGTCAGAACCTTGATGATGTATCTAACTTTTCTCAAAAATTAGTTATCTCTTCTTGATTGTAATTATTCCAGAATTATTCAACCACACGCATTGAGTAAAATAATCAGTTACTTTAATCCGGACTCAGAAATGACTAAAAAAGATTTATACTTTCATGCCACACTTTTGATATTATCAAATCTATTTGATTGTGTCTATTCTAATAATTATTATTTGGCAGTTACCATTCTAGGATTACGTATTCGTACCGCATTTTGTTCTTTCATATACCGAAAAGCCTTAAAATTAAGTCCTTCCAGACTTGCAGATATCTCCATTGGAAAAATTGTTAACCTGATTACTAAAGATGTCGCCTCTTTAGAAAGATTTTCATATCTAGCCAATGATCTCTGGATTGCCATTTTGAAGACGATAATTGTGTGTTTTATCATATACAGAAAACTTCATTTGGCGACTTTTGCAGGAGTTGGTGTCTTCTTAATAATTTTGCCTATACAGAGTAAGTCAATACAATTAAAAAAAACATTATATATGGCAAGAATTGCAGTTTACATGGCTACGTGGGCTGCTAAATTACGTATGAGAATGTGCAAAAAAGTGGACGATCGATTACAAGTAACCCAAGAAACTTTATCAATTATAAAAATCATCAAGATGTACACCTGGGAAAAGTTTTTTACAGAAAAAGTCATCGAAGCTAGACTGTAATTACATTTTTTTCTCAAATGTTTTTTCAAAATATTTTTTAGGAAAGAAATCAAAAACATGCATTCTATTTTTTATCTAAAATTTTTTCTGCTCCAAATTGGTTCACTGAATGAAAACATTGCGTTTTATCTTCTTATTATGACATACAAATGGTTGGGAAACCTTGTAACTGCTGAAATTGTCTACTACATTGATAGCTGTTTCCATATTTTGACCTTCACCTTAGGAATACGTTTCCCTTATGCTATTTCTCAAATAGCAGAAGCGTCAGCTTCTGTTAAAAGAATTGGAAACGTCTTAAAAGCCTTAGAATTACAAGAATCTTTAGAAGAAAACACTCTTACAAATAAACCCAAAATTACACTAAAAAATGTTGATGTTACATTTAGAGACACCAGGATTCTTAATTCCATCAATATGGAAGTTGATATGGGTTTAACTCTTATCACCGGACCTGTAGGAAGTGGTAAAAGCTTTCTTTTGAAAACAATTTTACGTGAATATGAGCCCAGCAATGGTAGTGTGGTGACGCAAGGTCGCATTTCTTATGCTTCTCAAGACCCTTGGCTTTTCCCATCTTCCATTAAACAAAATATTTTATTTGGAGAAAAATACGATGAAGCCAGATACCAAAAAGTCCTAAAAGTTTGCGCCTTAATTTATGATTTCGACTTACTACCGGATGGTGATAATACAATTGTTGAAGATAGGGGTAACAATTTAAGCAAAGGCCAACAGGCAAGAGTTAATTTAGCTCGGGCTGTTTATCGAGAAAGTGAAATTTATCTACTCGATGACTGTCTTTCAGCTTTGGACAGTCAAGTAAGTGATTATATTTTCAACGAATGCATTTTAAAATTTCTCCAAAACAAATTAGTTGTATTTGTTAGTCATAATGTCAAACATGTGAAAGAGGTTGATTATGTTGTCGCGATGCGACATGGTTCAATTCTCTCATATTCAAAATCAACAGATATATCTGAAAAAAAGATTTTGGAAAACCCTAATGAAGAAGATGAAAAAGAATTGTGTGATGATGAAAATAATGATGATGTTAATGAAGAAAGTGAGTTGATTACTGAGACAACTAAAGAACGAAAAGTGTACCAGGAAGTTAAAAAGAAAGGTGCCGTTGATTTTAAAGTGTACAAGAAATATTTGCATTTTGGGGGTGGAATTTTTGCATTCTTGTTTGTTATTGCAATTTATGGAATGTCACAGTTTGTGTCTAGTTACTCCGATAAGTTAATTAGTAAGTGGTAAGTTTTTATTTACGGAATTTAAACAAATATTTATTGTGCAATCGTCTAGTAAAGAATTGGAGAACACGAGTCAATAGTAAAATTCGGATTTTAAATTTTTTTGGCATTGACGCCTCGATTAATGTATAAATTTCTTAACGTTTTGTTGTGTAAAAGCACTAATATTTTGAAAAATAGTTTTTAATTTACCTTACATATTCGAGAAGATAAATTTTCTGCATCAGCACCGGTTATTTTGTAATGTAACTATCAGCTACCTCTCAAAGCAGTAGTGAATTAAGGAATTCATGGGTTCATGGCTGGCAAGTGTCGATGGCTGCATGTGTTGGCTTATTATTATGTACGCCTTACGTACAGATTTGGTAACTTTTAGGGTTTTTTGAGAGTTTAGGGTTTGTACCGACTTATACGTAGGGACACCAAATAAGTCTTAACCTCTGAAAAACAACTTTTGATCATGTAATTTTAATTATAACATTAAATGATTATTTCACGGGGAGAAGACACAAAATTTAAATTAATTTTTTTTTCGTCGTAATTTTTATATTTCACAAACAAAACAAGAAATAGTTAGTTTAGGGTCAATGACAGGTGACAGGATCATCAAATAAAAGTATGTTATGTACTTATGTATTTATGTACATTGTAAACACTACGTGTAAAAATGGCGCTTACGATCACTTTATGCTTATGTATTACTTATGAATTATGTTCAATGTGAATGAGCTATTAGACAGTACAGCTTCCCCAACGGGAAACTGCCTTACCAACTCTTTTGTACCTAGCTGAGGTTTAATCGTGGAGGGATCAAGGAGGTTAGATAGAAAGGAGAGAGTACGCCCTATACTTCCCGTGTAAACAGTTTGGTACCAGCTTGGTACCAGTTTATGACAGATTTCTCATAAAGCGCAGACTCGACAAATTATGTTTGGCCGTGCCTGGTCTTGCACAGTGGCGTAGCTGACGCAGGACGCTAGATTTTTGTTTGATTGTTTACAAACAAACGTTGTTTTAATTTTTTACTAATTTTATTTGGTCTGTGTGAATTGCTTGTTAATACTCTTTGTTATTGTTGTTGTCGTTTTGTTGTGTTTTTATTCATTGTTTAAACTTTTTATACTACATTGTGTGACGCTACTGACTTCAATCTCGTGATGCGCCTGCTTTCAGTACCAGTTTATAGCTTTGCGCATTGAAGGCGGCAAGTCCATTTTTTTCAAGTTGTACTCTCTCCTTTCTATCTAACCTCCTTGGGAGGGATGAATAAGAGGAGTGGGCATGCCCTATACCGACAATGTTAGGTCCTTGGTCGAAGTACTGTCAGAAGCGTAAAGATTGTCACCCCTATAAAACCCGCCCGGTCGGAAGAGGCTGAACTGAAACTGCACCATAAATATCTTTGAGTTACAAATTTTCAGTACAGCCACTCTTTACAATCTTATTCTATTGTAGAGACCACCGTTTGCAAATTTGTAGTGTGTGGGGGGGGGGGGGGAAGCTATCCCAAGTACAGTGAAAACTATCGTAAAAGGTGTTTGGCCATCGACCAAGATTTCAAGCTTATGCCCACTCCTGTATCCTGTTATTCCTCCCTCCACGGGTTTAATATACGCCATTGTTATAATTATATCTAACAATGAAAAATGGTTATAACCAGGTAACAGCAACCAAGAAACCGTGGACTTGTGGGAGCAGGGTGTGATCTTGGCATTCAAAGCTATTTTTACCCAAGCCATAGCTTTGTTCTAGGCGTCACAGCACTGTGCTGACAATGGAGCAATAACTCCGAAACCAGTCTACGATTTCTTGGTTACTGTGATTGCTTAAAATAATTTTCCATTTTAATGTAACCGATGTTAAACCAGCTCAATCTCTAAACGTAATCTGTACAAATTGAATAAAAACTAAGATTCTCCCAACTTAACTTTGCTGTACCAAGAATTAGAAGTTTTTTTTTCTATTTTCATAAGACTGCTTCAATAAGACCTGATATAAATTATCATGCGTGTTACATAGGTCAGTTTAATAACTGTTATAACTATTAGAGCCCAGATTTTTCGGTACCTAAGTCCAATCGACCTGTTCACGTATGTTGCGTTATTAACGAGTGACGCATAGCCAAGGTCCCAAGTTCACTGGGCTGCAGAGTTGTCATTATCGTAACCCAAAGGTGCGCGTTAGCAAGGGTCTATATTAACGCTAATACATAAGCAAGTAATTACACATGTACTTTATCTAGTGTTGTTAAAAAGACATTTTTAGAAGTATTTAATGAATTGGTACTGAATTCTCGAAACGCAACACGGATAAATGCAGGCCTAGGATGGGAGTGCATTTATGAATGCGGCGCATTAGTTCTCCGCTGTCGACGCTACTGAGAAGGTACCGAAAAATCCTTGCCTTAGTTATAACTGTTACGCAAAAAACATTGAACAGCCAACAAGACGTGTCTTCAGATAGATAGTTGAAAGAAATAATCGGTCTCAGCTTAATTTTTGTCAAGAAATCAGAGTATTTAAAAGATTAACAGACGTTGACTGAAAAAACTGTTCACAGCATAGACAGTTATTTACAGGTTTTGTGTTTAAACTTAGTGCCAGCTTTGTTTCATAGAACTTTCGAAAGCTTTTTCTTTATCATCGATACATATGAATAGCTGAAACTGCGTTTGTACTCGTAATAGTTACACAGCGATATAATTTTTTTAAAATTTACTTCAAAAAGTTTCTTAAAGTAAAGAACGTTACACCAATTTCTTAAATGTCTCTTTAATAGCAATAACAATATACACGAACTAATGATTGCAAATGTAAATTGTTCGTCTGTTCTAGTATTATTCACTAATAATACTAGAAGAAAATTTAATTTCAGGGTAAATCTGGAACAAAAATTGGCAAATTTTACACTCTATAACATCACAGACACAACCCAAACTGAAGAAGAAACAGTCCAAAAACTTGACTATACATTAAAATTATTTACAGCAATGATTGTTTTGAATACAGTTTTCGATTTAAGTAGATCTTTTGGGTTCTTCACTGTGATACGTCGAGTTTCTCTTAATTTACACGAACACATGATCACTCACATGGTGAACGCTACAATGAATTTCTTTGATACCAATTTTATTGGTAACATACTAAACCGGTTTTCGAAAGATTTGACAGTTATTGACGAACATCTTCCTTTTATTTATCACCAAGTATTTAGGGTAACAAGGTTCATAATATACACTTAAAAATAGTAATAAATAATTTTTAGACATTTTTTGTTGTTGCTGGAATTATGTCTCTTATTGCAACTGTTAACACATTTTTTCTTATACCAACATTTTTTTTCTTTGGACTATTAATATTAATACGTAGTTATTACCTTCGTACAGCCCGAAGTTTAAAAAGATTAGATGCCACAAGTAATTTTTGTAAAGAGTTTCATGTAGGATAATTTTTTAAATTGTAGCTAGAAGTCCTGTTGTGGGTCACCTAAACGCCACTCTTGAAGGTTTAACAACAATTCGAGCTTTCAAAGCTGAGGAAATACTAAGACATGAATATGACCGTCATCAGGATTTATACACTTCAGCTTCTTACATATTCTATTCGTCAATGAGTGCTTTTGGATTCTGTTTAGATTTTCTTTGTGTTATTTTTATTGCTTCAATAATTTTCAAATTCATGTTTCTAAAAACTGGTAAATTTTTAATCTTGTTGCACTTCGATATTACGCATAAATGCTTTCAGATATTTTAGCCGGAGATGTTGGTCTAGCAATCTCTCAAGCTTTAAGAATGACTGGAATTCTCCAATGGGGAGTACAAATTTGGGCCGAAATGGAAAATTCAATGACTTCAGTTGAACGAGCTTTAGAATATACTGAAGTTAAACAAGAAACTAAACAAGGCCAAGTAATAGAAAACTGGCCAAAAAGAGGAGAAATTAAATATGAAAATGTTTTCTTATCTTATAACAAAAGAGGCGAGTATGTTTTAAAAAATGTGAATTTCACTGCAAATCCCGAAGAAAAAATCGGAATTGTTGGTAGAACAGGTGCTGGAAAATCGTCAATTATTTCCACTTTATTCAGACTGTACGAAGTCGAGGGAAAAATTACTATAGATAGTGTTGATACAAAAACCCTCTCATTAGATTTTTTGAGAAAACACATTTCGATAATTCCACAAGATCCTGTTCTTTTTAGAGGAACAATTCGAGAGAATATCGATCCGGAAGGAATATATACAGATGAAGATATTTGGAAAGCTATAAAAACTGCACATTTGAAAAAACTTGTACCTAGTTTAGACTATGAAATTACAGAAAGTGGCTCTAATTTTAGTGTTGGTCAAAAACAGTTGTTTTGTCTAGCTAGAGCTATTATTCGCAATAATAAGATTATTGTCTTGGATGAAGCCACAGCCAATATGGATTCGGAAACTGATGCTTTGATCCATGAAACTATTCATAAAAACTTTTCATCGTGTACTATTTTTACTATAGCACATAAACTCCATTCTATATTGAGTTCTGATAAAATTGCTGTCATAGATAATGGAGAGATAATTGAATATGATGATCCTCTCAGTTTAATGCAAAATACAGAAGGTGTTTTTTATAAACTGGTAAAGAAGGCTGGACTGTTGCTCTCAAAATTATCATAACACCTAAAAAAATATTCAATATACCTACTTTATAAAATGTATAAAAATAATAAATAATTTGTTAAATGTCTTTATTTAAGTATGATCTCTAACAAAAAAAATACATTTTATAATTACATAATTTTTATAATAACATCTAAATTATTTGATATATCCAATGTGTTCCAATATTTGATATATATCCACAACTCAGTTAAACTTTGAAATACTGCCAATTTACCCACCAATTTTATTGCGAAATTAGAAAAAGATATCATATTTACGTTAAAAAGAACATGAAAAAAGCAAACTCTCTCATTTTGCTCATTGTACCAAGTACCACATCAACAATGAAAGCATTGAGACCAAAATTTGGTGAAAAAGTTTAAAAAATTAAGACAAAATAATTATTAATAATTCAAAAAATTAACGAAATTTACTGATTAAAAAATTTATAGGGAGTAACATTTCCACGAATTATACACTCACCAATCTTTCTAGGCATGTTGGAAGTTAAGAAATTGATTGCACCTTGAGGCATTATTGCATTGCATGCTGACGCAGTTCCTCCAATGAGTTTAGATGGTAAGGAAGGCGATCCTGTGTTCAATCCCAGACTCGTTCAATTGGATTCAGATCTGAAGACCGTGGGGCCATAACAAACAACTAATATTGCAGTCATAGACAAGTTGCAGTGTTCTAACAAGTCCACAGAAACATGAGCATTATAACCGCGCCGTGTCAGTGTGCGATGGTTCATGGCCATCAGAACTTTTGGGGCATCAAATTTTATGAAAGACTTTTAAAAAATTTAAATAAACAAAAAGTTTACAAAATATTAAAAAAAAAACAGAAATAAAGTATTGTAAACAATTGGTTTAAAAAAATGCCCTAGTTCCTATAAAATAAATAACAATTATTAAAAAAAGGCACCAAAGGAAACAATATTTAAAAATAACATATTAATAGTGAACATTATTGTTTAAATCCTAGTCAACAATTCTCAGATTTTTTTTGTTTACTTATTCCACACTGCACTACCTCTTATCCAATGTTTGTTTTGTCTTCGGTGGGCAATTTTAAGTGGATGGTAATTGGATCTTATTATTACTGAGATCTCAACACAGTTTGGTAATTTTTCAAAGCGTTAGTAGTAACGTGTGAGGGTTCCAGTTCCAATAAAAATTAGCGGTGCTTTGGTTTTTATTTTGATTTATTATTACTCTACATGCTAAAATAAAGTAAGTAATTTGCTTCTTTTATTTTTTTATTTTAAATATGAGCATTTTGTATTATGTATAAACCGACGGTTGTCCCAACAACAATATAACTTAAGACTTAGGTTAATAATAGATTGATGCCCTACTTTGATCTCATTTAATAATTTTCATCATCTTTACATTTTGATACTAATTTGATACACGATACAAGCGCAAAATTAAGACAATTTGGAAAATTTAATAGAGAATTTATTGAATTAAAAAAAATTGTAAATTTTTAATGGAATTTGTTGACATTAACACCAAACTGTGTAATTTAAAAATGATCAGTGCATTTTGGTGCTGAAAATAAAATTTGTCTAGTTGTTTATTTTAGGCTTTATAAAATAACTGGGTATTTATATATATATAGTATAAGTTAAATGTTATAGAATTTTTTTAAATAAAATTAAATTGAATACCACTTAAAAAAATAAATAACAATTACTTTGGTGTTTTACGTTCATTATTTATATAGTTAAAAAATTATTATTACGGGGAAGTGGACAAGGCAGATAAACTATTTTATAAAGCCGACGTTTCGAATCTTTATTGGATTCTTTATCAAGGCTTATAAGTAATGTCAAAATTCGTTGGGCATGGTACCAACTTGTCTCGGTCAGTGGTCGCCGGAAGAATTCTTCAAGGAAGAATATCCTTGATATGAGAGACCAAGGGTACGACAATGTGGCCAACATAAAAGGAGTCTACAATGGGCTTCCAAAAAAGTTTCTAGAGCCTTTCATTAATCCTAGAGCCTTTTTTGTTTCATGTGCCTCGCATAGTCTAAATTTGGTGGTAAATGACTCGACCAAAACTAATTTAGAAATTTTAGATTTTTTTAACATTATTCAAGAGATTTATGTATTTTTTTTATTTTCCGCTCAGAGATGGTCAGTTTTACAAAAACATGTCAAAAACTTAAAAGTAAAAGCAGTGTCACAGACCCGATGGGAATGTCGGATCGATGCTGTACGTTTCTTTAAACATGAATTTCCACAAATAAATAGCTCTTGCTTAGAAATTATTGACGATCCAAACAAAGATATTAATACAAAACATCAAGCTCGTTGTTTACTTTTAAAGATGCAGTCATTTAAATTTATATGTTCAGTTGTTATTTGGTACGAAATTTTATATAAAATTAATATCGTAAGTAAAATGGTTCAAAAACCAACTTTGGATTTAGGATAATGCCTAGATCTTTTGAATAATGTCAACGAATTTTTAGAAAATCAACGCTGCTACACAGCTTTTTTTGAATATGTACAAACTGCAGAGCAAATTGCCGCAGAAATAGAAATTGAATCAAGATTTCCCGATGTTAATACAATCAGGCGCAAAAAAGTTAAAAGTCAGTTACGAAAGCCCAGATGACCCAATACAAGATCTTAAAACGCATTAATGTTTATTTTGTTTTTTTAGAGTCAAGGCAATTACTTCTTAAAAAACTAGATTAATTTGTTAAAAGAACACAGCGACTCTTTTAATTTTTTGTATGACATAGCATCATTAAAAGCATTACCTAACGATGAAATTTTAAAATGTTGCAAGGATTTACATCTTAAATTAACAGATAATAGGATAAATAACTCCGATATTGACGGTATACACATGTACAAAGAAATCAATATTTTAAAAAAATATTACAGACTCTGGAATGACTGCTTTTGATACTGTTTTAACTCGTATTTTATAATATTTGACAAATTTATTTATTTTATCATATTGTACGTATATTTTAAAGGTTTGTCCCTATGTTTACGTATAGGTACATACCTGACATTGGTTTAAATTGGTATTGCTGACGTTGGTATTGCACTCTATACCATGACAACGAGAGTTAAACCTCCATGACGACATTGAACAAACTGCAAATTTTGTCGCTGACTTCTTAATTGCTTAACCCTTACACACCGTCAAAATGCCATAAACAGTATCTGGATTCGTCGCTAAAAACGATGTCTTGCCTTTTCCAATGCGGTCTCTCCTGAGTCCACTGCAACCTGGTATCCATCTGTGGGCTTGTAAGAGAGATACAAAAATAGAGACGATATAAACGCAAACTATATTAGTGAATTCGGCGATCAATTATACTTGTAAAAGTTCTTTTTGCTATTAACTAGTTTATCTCTACTGCTTCTGAAGGTTCTACAGGGTCTTAAATCGCATTTTGCTTCAAAAACCGATCTTATATGTACTTATCCTTCTAGATTTATATAAGCAATATTTTTTTATTTGAAAAACATTTAAAACAACAATTATATTCCGTTTGTAACAATGTAACTAATGTAACTTGACTACATTTGTTTGATTTAAAGAATTGGATTTTTAAACAAACACATTTAATTAAAACGAACTCAAAAATAAAATCCATCAAAAATCATCAAATATGTATACATTCCGCTAAATTCCTCTGCACTCTTATATAGCGCGTTACCTTCAATTATTAAATCTCAGTCATTTGAGTGACCTTAGTATACTTCCAATATGTGACATCACTTAGTAAAAGTTCAAGACAAACAACACATTTTCAATATTCTCAAGTCTCCTACTTTGACCCTTTATTTCTAACTTGTTGTCACGGTGTTGTCAGCAAAGGTGTTCCAATCGAACAACAACGTCGAGAAACTGTATACCGGTTTCGGGGTTTTTGCCCCTCATCAGTACAGTGTATCTCGGAGCGTTGTGCTCGATTGGAACAGGTGGGAGAACTCGCTTATATCAAGCGAAGTTCGGCTAGTAGTCGTGTAGACAGACACAGTGTGCCATCTAACGAAGAGTACTGGAAGGTGCGAGAATTGGTATAATAATGTTGGCGGATAACAACGTTGTTATATCAACGTTGTTATCGCACCTTCCAGTACTCTTCGTTAGATGGCACACTGTGTCTGTCTACACGACTACTAGCCGAACTTCGCTTGATATAAGCGAGTTCTCCCACCTGTTCCAATCGAGCACAACGCTCCGAGATACACTGTACTGATGAGGGGCAAAAACCCCGAAACCGGTATACAGTTTCTCGACGTTGTTGTTCGATTGGAACACCTTTGCTAGTTCTGGTTACACTGCTTTTCAGTGTGTTGCTGGTTGGGCGATTAGGTGATGTAATTCAATGTCGGTCGGGGCATTAGTCCGCGAAGTAGTTGTTTTTGCCTAATCGTGGAGGTTGGTTATGTTGGTGGCCGAGCGAGAGCCAAAGAGATAACGTTGTTATCCGCCAACATTATTATACCAATTCTCGCACCTTCCAGTACTCTTTGTTAGATGGCACACTGTGTCTGTCTACACGACTACTAACGGTGTTGTCAGTTATATTTTGTGATAAATTGCGATGTTGGTGGTTTTTGAAATAACAAACAAATAATGAGCTTCTAGAAATGAATGACGTCGTAGTGTGCTGTGGACCTGCGAACGTAGGGCTTAGCTTGGTGCACATAGTGACAAATTTTGACATTAATTTGTGATTGTCATTAATGACAATTATCAAATGTGCGCCAAGCTAAGCCCTACGTTGGCAGGTTCACAGTACACAACGACGTCATTCATTTCTAGACCCTCGTTATATATTAATATTAAATAATAATATAATTTTTACTTACCATTTAAAAAAGCTTTCTTGCCAAGCTCTGATAAAAATCAATTTAAAAAAAAGGTATATCAATTTTTAACAAAAAGAATAAAAAAAAACAAAAAAATGCTAATGGTTTTAGGAAAAAATAGTTTGCAAGAATATCTAAATTTTAGTTATTTATTTTTGACAATTCTCAGCTCTCTAGTTTTTTAAAATTAATATTTCGTAACGAAATGAGGAAATTTTTAATAATAATTGGAGTCTATAGCATTAATAGATATTTCTAATTTTTATCCCTATTACTCGCTTTAACTTCTTTGCTGTAATGGTTTTATTTAATTCAATTGTCAAAAGGTCTATATTAGCATTGTTCTTTTCCTCTTCCACAAATTAATTCCACGAGTAATAGATAAATTAATCCTGAAATTGGTGACTACAGTTTAAAAGAAACTTTACAATTTCACTATTACTGGCAATTCAAAGCACCACCCACAAGATTAAGTATTCAAGTAAATAATTTGTTTCATGAATCCACTTTTTTGCAAAGTGTCGAGTAACAAATAGTGAGTATTAAACACAACTAATTCAACAATTATTTTTATAACATACAAACAAAAAAATATTCAAATTTTTTCACAACTTTGTTGACGTTGGACTATTCCAATAAACATAAAAAGAATGGTCCTCAAGATAAATACTTGAAAACAATGAACAACAGTGACATATAGAGAAATAAATATTTAAACTAAGCGATTACAACGTCATTTACTAAATGTAATAAATTATCAATACTTAAGACATTGTCGCACCTGAGAGAAATTTAAAAGAAATTTCCATTCAAGTAATTCTAGTAGCACCAAAATAGCTGATTAGGAAGTAACATGGATCATATAAAAAAACAAGTAAAAGAAGCACACCCAATTCTTAAATCAAACGTTATTTCATTCGTCACTTTCTTGTAAGATAATAAAATAATAATAATTATCCACTTTATAATTATTTTAGTTACACATTTAAATTATTTCGAAAAGGAACAAAACGTGATCTGGAAGAAGAAGATCTGTATGAAGTCTTACCAAACTACCGATCTGATAAATTAGGAAATGAATTGGAAACAGAATGGGAAAAACAGAAAACAAAACGCGACAAAAATTCGATTTTGCGTCTACTCTGGGCTTGTTATGGCAAAGAAGTCATTCTTTTGGGTATTTCACAATTGGCCGTCAAAACCCTGATGATGTACCTTTTCTAAAATTTGTTATCTTTTTTTGATTGTAATTATTCCAGAATTATTCAGCCACACGCATTGAGTAAAATAATCAGTTACTTTAATCCGAACTCAGAAATGACTAAAAAAGATTTATACTTTTATGCCACACTTTTGATATTATCAAATCTCTTTGATTGTGTCTACTCCCATAATTATCATTTGGCAGTTACCACTCTAGGATTACGTATTCGTACCGCTTTTTGTTCTTTCATCTACAGAAAAGCCTTAAAATTAAGTCCTTCCAGACTTGGAGATATCTCCATTGGAAAAATTGTTAACCTGATTACTAAAGATGTCACCTCTTTAGAAAGATTTTCATATCTAGCCAATGATCTCTGGATTGCCATTTTGAAAACGATAATTGTGTGTTTTATCATATACAGAAAACTTCATTTTGCGACTTTTGCAGGAGTTGGTTTCTTTTTAATAATTTTGCCTATACAGGGTAAGTAATACAATTGAAAATCAAAATATATGCCAATAATTGCAGTTTACATGGGTACATGGGCTGCTAAATTACGTATGAGAATGTGTAAAAAAGTGGATGAACGGTTACAAATAACCCAAGAAACTTTATCAGCTATAAAAATCATCAAGATGTACACCTGGGAAAACTTTTTTACAGAAAAAGTCATCGAAGCTAGACTGTAATTACATTTTTTTCTGAAAGGTATCTTCAAAATATTTTTTAGGAAAGAAATCAAAAGCATGCATTCTATTTTCTATCTAAAATTTTTTCTACTTCAAATTGGTTCACTGAATGGTAACATTGCGTTTTATCTTCTTATTATGACATACAAATGGTTGGGAAACCTTATTACTGCTGAAATTGTCTACTACATTGATAGTTGTTTCCATATTTTGACCCACACATTGGGAATACGTTTCCCTTCTGCTATTTCTCAAATAGCGGAAGCGTCAGCTTCTGTTAAAAGAATTGGAAACGTCTTAAAAGCCTTAGAATTGGAAGAATCTTTAGAAGGAAACACTATTATAATTAAGCCCAAAATTACACTAAAAAATGTTGATGTTACATTCAGAGACACCAAGATTCTTCATTCCATCAATATGGAGGTAGATATGGGTGTAACTCTTATCACCGGACCTGTAGGAAGTGGTAAAAGCTTTCTTTTGAAAACAATTTTACGTGAATATGAGCCCAGCAATGGTAGTGTGGTGACGCAAGGTCGCATTTCTTATGCTTCTCAAGACCCTTGGCTTTTCCCATCTTCCATTAAACAAAATATTTTATTTGGAGAAAAATACGATGAAGCCAGATATCAAGAAGTTCTAAAAGTTTGCGCCTTAGTTTATGATTTTGACTTACTAGCAGATGGTGATAATACAATTGTTGAAGATAGGGGTAACAATTTAAGCAAAGGCCAACAGGCAAGAGTTAATTTAGCTCGGGCTGTTTATCGAGAAAGTGAAATTTATCTACTTGATGACTGTCTTTCAGCTTTGGACAGTCAAGTGAGTGATTATATTTTCAACGAATGCATTTTAAAATTTCTCCAAAACAAATTAGTTGTATTTGTTAGTCATAATGTCAAACATGTGAAAGAGGTTGATAATGTTGTCGTGATGCGACATGGTTCAATTCTGTCACATTCAAAATCAACTGAAATTTCTGAAAAAGAGCTTCTGGAAGAAATTAATGAAGAAGATGAAAAAGAATTATGTGATGATGAAAGTGATGATAATGTTAATGAAGAAAGTAAGTTATTTACTGAGACAACTAAAGAACGAAAAGTGTACCAGGAAGTTAAAAAGAAAGGTGCTGTTGATTTGAAAGTTTACAAGAAATATTTGCATTTTGGGGGTGGCATTTTTGCGTTCGTGTTTGTTATTGCGATTTATGGAGCATCACAGTTTGTGCATAGTTACTCCGATAAATTAGTTAGTAAGTGGTAAGTTTTTATTTACTGAGATTACACAAAAATTTATTTTTCAATCGTCCAGTTAAAGAATTCTTGCATGTACTTCATGTACTTGCATAAACGATTTTCTTATGTTCAATGATAAAATTAAGATTTTTGATTTTTTTGACGTTAACATCTCGATTAATGTATACATTGCTTAACGTTTTGTAGTATACAAGCACTAATATTTTAAAAATTGTTATTTACCTAACACATTCGGGAAGATAATTTTTTTTCAATAGCTGCCAAGATTGCAAAAATTCTTTGGGTGAAGGTAATTTCTTGAGGGTTATCAGAAAAAAATCCCAATAAAATGAAGTAAATTGACGTTTCAATGGTTTATTACCATCTTCTTCAGAACGTGAGACACTTTATTCTGAAGAAGATGGTAATAAACCATTGAAACGTCAATTTACTTCATTTTATTGGGATTTTTTTCTGATAACCCTCAAGATAATAGAAAGTTGTTTACAGGTTTTATGTTTAAACTTAGTGCCAGCTTTGTTTCATGAAACTTTCGTAAAGTTTTTCTTTATCATCGATGCATGGGCATAACTGAAACAGCCTTTGTAACAATTACATACCGACATAATTTTTTAAAAATTTATTTCAAAATGTTTCTTAAAGTAAAATGTGAAACACCAATTTTAAATGTCTATTTAATATGAATAGCAATATACACCAACTGGACGATTTTAAATGTAAATTGTTCATCCGGTAATTATTATTCACTAATAATACTAGAAGATAATTTAATTTTAGGGTAAATCTGGAACAAAAATTGGCAAATTTTACACTCTATAATATCACAAACACAACCCAAACTGAGGAAGAAACAATCCAAAAACGCGACTACACATTAAAATTATTTACAGCAATGATTGTTTTGACTACAGTTTTCAATTTAAGCCGATCTTTTGGGTTCTACAGTGTGATACGTCGAGCTTCTCTTAATTTACACAAACACATGATCACTCACATGGTGAACGCTACAATGAACTTCTTTGACACCAATTTTATTGGTAACATACTAAACCGGTTTTCGAAAGATTTGACAGTTATTGATGAACATCTTCCTTTTATATATCACCACGTATTTAGGGTAACACGATTCATAATATACACTTAAAAATAGTAATAAATAATTTTTAGACATTTTTTGTTGTTGCTGGAATTATGTCTCTTATTGCAACTGTTAACACATTTTTTCTTATACCAACATTTGTTTTCTTTGGACTATTGATATTAATACGTAGTTATTACCTTCGTACAGCCCGAAGTTTAAAAAGATTAGATGCCACAAGTAATTTTTTGAAAAAAGTTTCTTGTATAATAATTTTGTAAATTGTAGCTAGAAGTCCTGTTGTGGGTCACCTAAACGCCACTCTTGAAGGTTTAACAACAATTCGAGCTTTCAAAGCTGAGGAAATACTAAGACATGAATATGACCGTCATCAGGATTTATACACTTCAGCTTCTTACATATTTTACTCATCAATGAGAGCTTTTGCATTCTGTTTAGATTTTCTTTGTGTTATCTTTATTGCCTCAATAATTTTCAAATTTGTGTTTCTTCAAACTGGTACATTTTTAATCTTGTTGCAATTCGATATTACAAATAAATGCTTTTAGATATTTTAGCCGGAGATGTTGGTCTAGCAATATCTCAAGCTTTAAGAATGACTGGCACCCTCCAATGGGGAGTACGAATTTGGGCCGAAATGGAAAATTCAATGACTTCAGTTGAACGAGCTTTAGAATATACTGAAGTCAAACAAGAAAATAATCATGGTCAAGTATTAGAGAACTGGCCAAAAAAAGGAGAAGTAAAGTATGAAAATGTCTACTTATCTTATAACAAAACAGACGAGTATGTTTTAAAAAATGTGAATTTCACTGCAAATCCTGAAGACAAAATCGGAATTGTTGGTAGAACAGGTGCTGGAAAATCGTCAATTATTTCCACTTTATTCAGACTGTACGAAGTCGAGGGAAAAATTACTATAGATGGTGTTGATACAAAAACCCTTTCATTAGATTTTTTGAGAAAACACATTTCGATAATTCCACAAGATCCTGTTCTTTTTACAGGAACAATTCGAGAAAATATCGATCCGGAAGGAACATATACAGATGAAGATATTTGGAAAGCTATAGAAACTGCACATTTGAAAAAACTTGTACCTAGTTTAGACTATGAAATTACAGAAAGTGGCTCTAATTTTAGTGTTGGTCAAAAACAGTTGTTTTGTCTAGCTAGAGCAGTTATTCGCAATAATAAGATCATTGTCTTAGATGAAGCTACAGCCAATATGGATCCGGAAACTGATGCTTTGATCCATGAAACTATACAGGAAAATTTTTCATCGTGTACTGTTTTTACTATAGCGCATAAACTTCATTCTATATTGAGTTCTGATAAAATTGTTGTCATGGATAATGGAGAGATAATTGAATATGATGATCCCCTCAGTTTAATGCAAAATACAGAAGGTGTTTTTTATAAACTGGTAAAGAAGTCTGGATTGTTACCCTCGAAATTATCATAAAACCTAAATAAAATATTTAATATACCTGTTTTATAAAATGTATAAAAATAATAAATAATTTGTTAAAAGTCCTTATTTAATTATGATCTCTAACAAAAAATACATTTAAATTATTTGATATATCAAATGTGTTCCAATATTTGATATATATCCACAACTCAGTTAAACTTATAAATACTGCTAATTTACCCGCCAATTTTATTATGAAATTAGAAAAAGACATGATGTTTGCGTTAAAAAGAACATGAAAGACGCAAACTCTTTCATTTTGTACATTGTACCGAGTACCACACCAAAAATGAAAGCGTAAAACTAAAATTTGGTGAAAAAGTTAAAAATTACAACAAAATAATGATTATGTTTTCAAAAAAAGTAACGATGTTTACTGATTAAAGAAATTGATAAGGAATAACATTTCTGCGATATATACACTCTCCAATCTTTCTAGGCAAGTTGGAAATTAAGAAATTGATTCCATCTTGAGGCAGGGTATCTCAAGAAGCTATCTTCAGCTGATTGCGCAGTTCGTCCAATGTGTTTGGATGGTGAAGAAGGCGATGCTGTATTCGATCGATTATGAGCCAGACTTGTTCAATTGGATTTGCAGTTCCTCCAATGAGTTTAGATGGTAAGGAAGGCGATCTTGTGTTCAATCCCAGACTCGTTCAATTGGATTCAGATCTGAAGACCGTGGTGGCCAAAGCAAACAACTAATGTTTATTGTTTACTTGGTTATTTTCCATTATTTAATTTTATTATAAAAAACTTATCGGTATAGTGGATGGAAACAAAATTCTATTTAAGTCGACACTTTCGTGATTTAGTACCACTTCATCAGGACTAGAAATAGTATGACAACATAAGTGATATTCGATTCTTATTTATTGTTATCGAATGTTACTTATGTTGTTGCCACTTTATTTATAGCTTCTGAAGCTTCTTAAATGACCAATTCAGACTCAAAAACCTGGTTTTCCTCTTTATAATCACATATTCCGGCCATTTTTTCCATACGCGTGGCAATTCTCGCACTTTTGCAAATAAATAAATAACTTGTTGTCGTGGAAATTTAATTTGCAACCAATATGGATATGATTTGTATAGACCGACCGCGACCGGTGTAATTTATATTTTTCCTACAATTATTTGGTACATTTCGTCAAAATTAAATGAAAAAATATATAAAACACGTGAGTTAAACCTGTTTATTTGCTCGAACAATTAATCATTATTTAACATAAAACGATTGTTTTCTGAAGATTTTCTCGCAAATAAATAATGCATTGATTCACTTATTGTATCCTATTTATTATAAGAAATTTTTTCTAAAAGATAAAAATGGATCAAATTCTAGCAAGCCAAAATTGAAATTAATGATTTTCGCTTTTTTTGGCATTTTTATATCATCGTTAGTTTTCATTAAAATAATTAAAATTTTAAAAAAATTTAAAAATTTATTTTAAAACAATTAAAATAAAAGATTGTGGAAGGTAAACCCTTAAACTTCTTCTTTAAATTTGTTTCCCATTAAATAGCTTATTAACTTTTGTTTACAAATGAGTAAATTGTAACAAATGAGCGACAAAAACCTCAAAACTGCTCTAGTTTTTTATGCGACTGGAATTGGATTACCATTTGCAATATCAAAAATTCGCAAATAAGTTTAATGAATTCAAAAATATAAAAATAAACTGTTTGCAAAAATCAAGATTCTAATCTACTTAAAATGCAGCAGATGGCCTAATATTATAAAATTAGACATTTTTATAAGATATCAAAAATAAAAGCACTGCAATACTAAAATTCTGCTTATTCTTTCTTCATGTATTCAAAGACTGTCTAAATTGTTCCTAATTTTATAATCGCCGATTAGTAAATTTGCTTAGGTTCGTAAATAATTCCATTTAACTACTTAAACCGTTCCAGTAATCGTCTAACAAAGAGTTGCGTCTTAAAAACAATTTGAAACAAAACAGTACAAACTACAAACAATTTTATGACAGAAATTTATTGGCTGTAGTGTAGTCGTAAGTGCAACCAAATATATTTTGTGTATAGTGTGTGCCTAAAGTTAAATATAATAGTATTCGTATGCAGTTGTTTATATACCAGGTGTTTTCTGTTACCCAAAATTCAAAAAATCATTATCTCAACCGAACCTACATAAAATACAAAATTTTGCAGACTCAATGTCATAATATAGGCTTTACCTAAAATGCAAAAAACCTTAAGAAATTTTGGTAAAGAAATACTTTTATTCTAGCAGGTGCTGAAACTAAAAATGGACCAGTCGAAAAAACATCATCGAAAAACTCACCCCCAACAAAGAAATAACTTTATTTCAAATATATTTTTTATGTACTGTTCCTACATTAAAATTATTTTCCTTAATTATTTATTATTTTTAGATTTGCCCTCAAACTTTTCAAAAAGGGATACGTCAAAGACTTGGAAGAAAACGATTTGTATGACGTCCTTCCGAAACTAAAATCTAAGAAACTAGGAGACCAACTTGAATTAGAATGGGACAGACAAAAAGAGAGGAGAAAAAATTTATCAATAGTTCGATTACTCTTAAGATGTTATGGAATTCCTTATTTGCTTCTAGGATGCATGCAACTGTTTATCAATGTAGTAGAAATGTAAGTTAAAACAGCAATTTAAAAAAGAAATAAAACAAAACTTTCTTTTTAGAATAGTACAACCTTATGCATTAGGAAAACTTGTTCTCTATTTCTCACCTCACCAAACTGAATTAACTAAAAAAGATGCTTATTTTTATGCTGCTGTAGTTATTGGACTTAAATTTTTTCAAGTGGTATATAAACACAACTATTACTTTTTATTAGAAACATTTGGAATTAAACTTCGAACAGCATTTTGTTCTTTTATGTATAGAAAAGCTTTAAAGTTGAATTCAGCACATAAAGGAGATATTACAATTGGAAAAATCGTTACACTTATTACAAAAGATGTAGACACTTTTCATCTCTTTATACATTTTGGAAATGATATTTGGATTGGAATCGTTAAAACGATTGTTGTGTGTATTATTTTTTATCTTAGAATTGGTTGGTCTGCTTTTTCCGGTGTTGGACTCTTCCTGATAGTGTTACCCTTGCAAGGTATGGAAACTAAGTATTTTCAAATTTAATTTATTTTCTTTCAGTATGGCTAGGGTCAAAAATCACTTCAATGAAAATGAGAATGTGTAAAAAAACAGATGAAAGGCTTCAACTGACACAAGAGACTTTATCAGCAATTAGAATTATTAAAATGTATACCTGGGAAAAAATATTTAATCAAAAAATTTCCGAAGCTAGAAAGTAAGTCCCAAAATTATTTTTGCATAATTTAATATTTTTTTAGAAAAGAAATTTACGCGGCTTACAAAATTATCTTTATCAGATTTTTCATTATAGTAATAGGAAGTATAAATTCTCACATTGCATTTTATTTAATTTTAATGACTTACATTTGGTGTGGTTACCCTATAACTGCTGAAATTGTTTATTTTATTATGGGCACATTCGAAAATTTGTCTTATGGCTTAACAATCCTCTTTCCTATTGGTGTGTATCAAACAGCAGAATTTAAATCAGCAATTAACAGAATTGGTCAAATAATGAAAGCAACAGAAATTCAAACAAAAAAAATTCCAAATAAAATAACAATTTTGCCAAAAATAAACATGAAAAATGTTAGTGTTTCAATAAAAGAAAAAGATAATTTAAAAAATATTAATCTGAATATAGAAAAAGGACTCACGTTACTTACAGGACCTGTTGGAAGTGGTAAATCTTTTCTGATAAAAACTATCCTTCGAGACTATCAACTTGATGAAGGTAATTTGATGGTCCAAGGTAGCGTTTCGTATGCGTCACAAGAACCTTGGCTCTTTCCTTCATCTATTAAACAAAATATATTATTCGGACAAAAATATAACGAAAAACGATATAACGAAGTGTTAACAGTGTGTGCTTTAACTTATGATTTTGAGCTTCTGGAAGCAGGAGATAGTACGATTGTTGAAGATCGAGGAATTAATTTAAGTAAAGGCCAACAAGCAAGAATTAATTTAGCTCGAGCAGTTTACAAAGAAAGTGATATTTATTTACTCGACGATACATTGGCTGCTTTAGACGACCACGTCAGTTCTTTTATTTTCAAGGAATGTATTTTAAAATTCTTAAAAGATAAATTAGTTATTTTTGTCAGTCACAATGTTGATTATGTTAAAGACAGTGAGGTTACAATTGTTTTGAAAAACGGTGAAGTCCAACAAATTGAAAGATTTGCAAAACTTAAACAGTCCTTAACAATTACTGAAAGAAAGAAAGAAAAAATAGATTCTGATGACAAAAAAGAAAATGAAACAACAAAAAAATCTAAAATAATCACTGAAACTACAAGACAGCGAAAAGTATATCACGAACAAAAACAATCCGGTGAAGTTAAAACAGAAGTCTACAACAAATATATTAAATTTGGAGGAGGGTATTGTTTCCTGTTCATAGTGTTCTTTATCTTTGTTTCAGCACAAGTTACCATGAATCTTATTGATAAGTTAGTAAGTGATTGGTAAGTGAGTTAAGTATATATCACAAAAATAAAATATAAAATTTAGGGTTAATTTAGAACAAAAAATTTCGAATTATACTGTCAATAATATGACCAACACAACGGAACAAATTCAACTCATAGAAGAAAAAAATTATATCTTCTATTTTTATACTTTTATGATTGCAGCCAGAGTTGTAACAAATCTGAGCCGAGCTATTGGACTTTTATGGTTTTCAAAAAATGCAGCTCTGAGACTACATAAAATTATGATCACAACCGTTCTTGATGCATCTATGCAGTTTTTTGACACAAATTTTATCGGAAATATTTTGAATAGGTTTTCCAAAGATTTGAACACTCTTGATGAAGCTGTCCTTTTTGCATTTTATCATGTCTTCAGAGTATGTTTTTAATAGGGTGGGCCAGAAAAATCGACTTTTGTTTTTTTAACTTTCGACACTGAAATATTGGTTTCTAGGCATACCCTTTTTGTCCCACCCTAGTCTTTATGTTTTGTTAATTTTTTTTATAAAGATTTTTTTAGGTACTTTTAGTTATAATAGGTATTGTATCGTTAATAGCAAGTGTAAATCCAATATTTTTGATCCCGTCTGCCATATTTCTTACAATATTGTTAGTATTGCGAAAAATTTGTCTTAGAACTTCAAGAAGCTTGAAAAGATTAGATGCTTCAAGTAAGATTGCTAAGTGAATGAGTTTTGTTTTTATAATTTCTCATAGCTAGAAGTCCAGTTGTGGGTCACTTGAATGCGTCTCTGGAAGGGTTAATCACAATCAGAGCATTCCAAGCTGAACAAATTTTAAAAGATGAGTTTGATCGCCACCAGGATCTTTATACTTCAGCGTCTTATATTTTACAGAGTAGTATGAGAGCTTTTGCATTTACTATGGATATTTTATGTAGCTTCTATATTTCTTTAATTGTTATACATTTTCTGATTACTGATAACGGTATGTAATTTCTGTAAATTATTTTTATTATCAAAATAATATTTTTAGAGATTTTGCCCGGTCATGTTGGTTTAGCAATTTCTCAAGCATTTAATTTAACCGGGACTTTGCAATGGGGAATTCGGCAATGGGCCGAACTTGAAAACAAAATGACATCAGTAGAAAGAGTACTAGAATATACTAAAATAAACCAAGAAAACAAACAAGGCCCAAAATTAAATAACTGGCCGAATCTGGGAACAGTCAAATATGAAAATGTGTGTTTAACATACACAAATTCTAGTGAACACGTATTGAATAATATCAATTTTACTGTTAACCCTAAGGAAAAAGTTGGAATTGTTGGAAGAACAGGAGCTGGAAAATCATCAATTATTTCAACTCTTTTTAGACTATACGAAATTGAAGGAAAAATTTTGATTGATGATGTTGATATAACAACTATTTCTCTTGATTGTTTAAGAGCAAACATATCAATTATCCCACAAGATCCTGTTCTTTTTACTGGAACAATTCGAGAGAATATCGACCCAACTCGTAAATTCACAGATGATAAAATCTGGGAAGCTATCGAAACTGCAAATTTAAAAAAGCTTGTTCCGAGCTTAGATTTTGAAATTATTGAAGGAGGATCAAATTTCAGTATAGGTCAGAAGCAACTAATTTGTCTAGCTAGAGCTGTTATCCAAAGAAATAAAATTATTGTTATGGACGAAGCGACAGCTAATATGGATCCAGAAAATGATGTGTTGTGTTGTAAAGCAATGGCAGAAAGTTTCAAGGAGTGTACTGTATTTACTGTTGCACATAAGTTGCAGACTATTTTAAATAACGACAAAGTCATGGTTATAGATAAAGGTGAAATTGTTGAATTTGATAAACCTATAAATTTATTAATAAACAAAGAAGGGATTTTTTATAAGATGGTAGCAAAAGCCGGGTTACTGCCACTAAAATTTAATTTATAATAATTTTCACAATAAAATTAAGTTTGTGTTTAATACTTTTTTATCTAAATAAAATAAATTATAAAAACAAAAAAAAAACAATTTTTGATGCATACGCACGATTTAAGTAGTTTTCTGATTCATACAGTTTCACATAGTTTAATATGGTTTTCAATATTGTTTAAATGCCTATTTCAGTGCTTGCTGTATTCCTTTTCGTATTCATTGAACTCAAAGTCCAAGCTATTGTTTCAATGATCGTAATTTTCTTCAAAACTGTATTCTTCGTAAAGTTGAACAAAAATCAATGCGAAAAATGGAAAAATCTATATCAATACAATGTAATTCCACTTTTTTTCTTTTTTGTTTATCATGACTGCTTTATAGCAGTTATCAAATTATTCCTTTCCTTGTAAAACTACTTATTTAAGAGAGCTATTTCCTTTACTTTCACTATGTACCTATATTGTTCAAATTCTCATTTTGAATTTGATGTATTTTCAATAGTCAGTTGAAGTCATAAATTTTGAGTGTTTACTTATATCTTAATCATATCATATTTGTTCACATTTTTTTTTTTTTTTTGATTTAGCTAAACACCTAGTTGGTTACAATTTCGTTACAATTTGTCATTGAAAAGTTGGAGTACTAAAATATAGACAACCAGTGCTCTATTTTTGGTGTCAAGTCTTTTAAATTAATGGACTTTTAAAAAAAATGCACCCAAAAACTACCTACCCTGTAATAAAATATACCTACCTGAATTGTTTCTACAGATAACACCACACAACTAGCTAAAGTTTCTAACTCGATTTTTGTGCTGGCTCATATAATCACTGCGAACAAGCGATGTTAATGTTGGACAAACAGAACCAGAACAAAGGAAATTTAAGGACATTATGGATTCCAAAAACCGGCTAGTCCATTTGGCAGCCTTTCTAATAACTTTTTTCTTGTTTATTGTGACTTCTTATTTACAGTGTCACCAATTTTTGCACAAAAGCGCATCTTCTCTTCTTCTGGAATTTTAGACAGATAACTGAAATGGAGCAATGTAGCAATTGTACTATTTTAAAGTTTTTAATGTTATCTGATGTTCTGATGTATGCAGCAACTCTTGGATGATCTCTATGTCATTCTCAACCATTTTTTTTAAAAAAACTCAAGTTAAGCCACTTGATCTTCTTCAAACTTTTTTACCCTTGTTTTTGATCTAAACTTTTTGTCTACATAAAAATACTATGTGAAAGTCCCCTGTAATTTTTTGTTGACAGAACTAGGCATAGAGAAAAACTACTCTTCGTCATATTTGATTCTTAATATCTGACAGAAGTACCACGATATCGATGGAAACTTTTAATATGTTTTCTACAACATTAAATTGAAGCGGTAGGCAAAAATTCCAGCCTTCAAATATAGTTTTGCCCAAATAACCCATTTTTGATGTAAAATTACTAGACTACTCCTGTTAGAAAAAAAGATCGAAGACAACTAAGCTCCTATGTATATTAAACAAAACTATACAACTATACCACACACTATTATCACATGGACCTTTAACTGTAAAGCACCTGCACATCAACACTTTTCTTCCAATGGTTTTTGCCAAAACACGCCAACAAATAAAATAATGAACAGTCTATCAATTCAGACAAATACACAACATGTCTTAAACCTAGCATGTTCATAGAGCTTACATGATTAAGCCCCGAAAATCTTGTAGTCAGTACATCAGCTGTCATATCAGAAATAGAACCGCGTTCTAAAGTCACTAAATCGTTCTTCAAAGCGTTCCTTACAAAACACTCTACGCTTGTTTTAAGCGTAGGATTTAAGATTTTCAGTCAAGTTTAAAGCATTCACATTGTCCACATAAATAATCGTCCTAAACAAATGTTTCAAATACAATCAATATAAAGTAAACGAAAATAAATAGCTTTCCTAACAACATCCATCATACCTATGTACTCTGCCTTAGTCGATGACAAAATAACCGCATTTTGTTTTTGAAAATCCTAGAAAATAAGACTCTAAATTATTACTATAATGATACTAAGTTTAAATGCAAAACCTGTATTCGTATATAATTATTAAATATTTAATCCAACAATACAAGTTGCTTTCATCGGCAATTTTAATAAACAAACAAGAATATTTGTCAGAGATGCTCCAAAATCTTTTAATACATTTACAAACATGGCAAACCAGATTCTGCCAGTTTGGGCAAGTACCTACAATAATTAATTTCTTGAAGAAGCACAATTAATATCCTTTCTGCATGGTTAAAGCATCTTCCGCGCCTTATTATCAAGTTCGTGTCCTTCACTGATTGTTGAAATTTCTAGCAACGCGAAGAGAAGTTTTAGAGATTCCATGAATATATTATTCTCCAATGGTTCAAATACCCACATGTCACGTCAAACTGTTTCATTTCATGTTATTTTAAGCAACCAATAATGTCAACAATCTAATTCTACCTTAAATCAGATAACTGGAGTAAAAGTTTCTTTGTAGTAAATTGCAAGGTTCTGACAAGCCTTGCTTTTTCCCTCTTAAACTTTCTGTCGAAAGCGTATGTATCTACGTATTTCTTAGTACCTAAATACAGTCCGACGACCAATAACTTAATGAATATTAATTTATTGAATATCAGTGAATATGAATATTGTTCACTGATTGCCAAGTGTCATTCTTAATAATAACTAATTGATCTTGGCAGCTATTGTGTCAAATCTTTTTAGACTCCAGAGAATTGAGAAATGCTTTAACTAAGTCTTCATATATAAAAGCCTGTTTACCAGTATCAGATATTCTAGTTTCGGCTACTTTGCATTTACATTATTTATAAATGTCACTTTCATTGACTTTTGTACAGCTCTGAAGAAGCTCTTAAACAATAAAGAGCAAAACGTCGGCAAAAATCCAAAAAAATTTTAAACAGTCCTTATCCCGTCAAAAATAAAAGAATAACTAGAATTATGGACGTAAAACTACTAGATCATTATTTATAAAGTTTTCCAATTGCTTCAGTTTTATTCTAATTGTTCTTGATCTAGACCGAACTCTTTCACTTTTTGCGACAAGTTTCTAAGCTTTCTTTTAGTTCTTCTTTTTTCTTTAGTTCTAGCCCCACTATATCCAATTCTCCTGCTATGATTAGGTTTACTTCGACTTCAACAAATTGAGAATTTGTAAACAAGTTCTTTGAAATAAATTTGTATATTGCTGTTGTTCTTTAAAAGTTATGACGTCATTAGTAATAATAGCCTTTTTTTTCACACACAACCAAACACTATATATATGTTTACTATCTTTAGTATATTATAAGAAAACACGAATCTATTCTAAAAACGATAATATTCAAGAATGAAACACTTTCTTTTGTTTAGTTTTTAGTTCAAATTTTATGTGGCTGAATCATTCTGTAAATCTTTGACGTGAATCCAGTGTTTCTAGCATCACTCTTTGATGACACATCTAAAAATTTTTAAGGTTTTTTATTGCTATTGACTAATACTTCCTCTTTGGTTGTCTTATTGGGTTCAACATGTTTCCTCACAGCACACAGCGTCAATTTCGCCCAAATGTTGCAATGCGAGCTGTTTTAAGCAGGGATTAATGGGGTAGGAAAAACCGACCCGGAAAAATTACAGAGCGCCCCTTATAATAATATTTTTTTTAAAAAAATGTGCATGTTGTGTTACCTTTAACTGTCATAAAAATATTTGTGTTTATTATCAAACTGCAAAAAATATTCTAATAGAAATAAAATATTTTTAAAAAAACTGGAAATAATTATACATGTAGGTATACTCGTCCTAGGCAAAATTGGCCACTGTAACTAAAATTGTCAACCTTCGAACAATGATTCTCCGGCTATTCAAAATCTAGAAGGAAACAAATTTTTTAGCTTCTCATCTAAATGAGATGTATTTGGTTATCTGCAATCCACTCAAACCAAGTAACAAACATGTTAAAAGTAACTGAAAAATCTGTTGCTCAAAGATTTATGATTTATTTTAGTCACAAAGACCAATATTTTGAATATTAGGTATGTTTGATACATTATCATTGGTTGCAGAAACGTCTATCAAATTTGACGGATGATTAAACTCCGATTAAATAAAAATATCGTGCTCTGATTGGCTAAAAATACGTTAATAAGAGATTAATAAACCATCAATTTTGATGAACGTTTGTGCAACCGGGCATAAGTAAGCTACTCCATACTTAATGCCTTTGGCTCAAAGCCTCACTTATGCCTTGAAATTTAGGCTTTTCCTGATATCATTTATTTAATAACAATTAAGTTGTATTAATTTACTGACAAGTTACATGTGTTTTAACTTACACAGCTAAACTGTGTAATGAGCCCGTAATTAATGTTTTTTTATTTACTCAACAGTCTCTCAAATTTGGATATAACAATTTTTGTGACTATAGTTATGAAAATTACTAATACCCAAAATTCTTTGAGTGCACAAGTATATTTTTATTTTCATTTGACATATGAAAAAATATCTCACATTTGAATTTAACTTTTTGGTAAAATTTTAGCTTCAAGACAGATACAGCGCTGAGATACACTGCATTAAAAAAAATGGAATTATTCTTTTTTTTAAAGACCCGCTCAAACCGACCCCCAAGAAGAGTGGCCCACCGAAAAATTTTCCTATTTGCCTACAACCCCCGTCCACCCATGCTTTCAAGAATGTAGCTTTTATGGTTGCACTTTTTAATGGATAGACGTCACATCCCTTGATGTTTCACAATTCTTAACTTGTTTTAGTTTGATAGGACTTATCAAGAGAATTAAAATCTGATTTGACTTTCTTGTTATTTTTCACGTACAAGTTCACCACCAGCGCTGATTTTGTGTCATTGTGGCTATCAACTCGAGTTTCATTCATTGCTCATAATGCCAATGCATAATTTTTGATGAGCTACACTGCCCTCTGCATCTTTTATGTGTCGTAATTCTTTCTTTTTATAATAATACAATTTTTGCAAAATTTAACAAACCATTTTCTTTAATTTACTTAGGCATTAGTATGGCAGTTTTTTTTTAATAAAAGTTCCAAGTTTAGACAACGATTCAGTATCAACGATTTACTAAATTGCGATTTTTGAGCCAGTAATCTCTTGGGTGAAAAAAAATTAAGGGCAAATAAATTCGTATATTAAACAATATAATAATCTGCAGAGATTTTCATATTCTCTATTATTGTTATTTTCCTACATTTGCAGATATTTTCATCTATCTGAGTTTATAATAATTGGAGCCCAATGCTATCGAGAAGGTTTTTGCAAACAAGGTACTCAGCTTTATTAGAAGTACATAAAAGACTGCTGATTTAGTCTTACTTCGAGAGAATGCATAAGATGGACATTGTTCGGCACGACTTTCGGATCCATCTTATTAGAAAAAAAATGTATTTCCAAGATTGTTGATAATATGAATAAAATGGTGTACATTTAAGACAAATAGTGCTAATGAAGGCCCAAAACATTTAAAACTTTATTCTTGTATTGTATTTGATTAAAATATCACTGATATTAAATATCTTCTAAAAATCAAAAAATAAACATTTATTAAATGCTTTTTCCCAGAACAGCTCGACAGTAATTTTACTTTAAACATCTTTGAAAATATAAAAACTAGAAATTTTTATTGAAATTCTGCTTATTCTTTCCTCATATAGTCGCCATTAACTAAATTGTTCCTAATTTTATAATCGCGGATTAGTAAATTCGCCTGGTTTTGTAAATTATTCGATTAAACTACTTAAAAAGTTCCAGAAGAGTTTCGTCTTAAACCACAAATTTTACCTAAGAATAGTGCAAATAGTAATTATAAGACGGAAAATTATTGGTAAGTTTGTATAAATCTAATTAATATACGGTATGTGCGTAAAGTTTAGAATCATAATTGTACTCGTATCTAGCAATGTACAGGAAGTTTTTTTATTCAAAACTTAAAAGAACATTGTATCTACCACAAAATAGGTTTTCTATTATAGATATAATCTTTCTAAATTTTATGTAAAATGAAAAATATTTCTATAATTGCGTTATATAAAATTGAGTATTTAATTAATTAAAACACTTTAATATAGACATGTTAAATGAGAATAGGTATTGCATCAATATTTATTTGAATTATACTTTTGCATCAAACAAAAATCTAGTTTGCGTAAATTCTGTATTTAATTTAAAACAATGAACAATAAGCTGCAACCGTCTTGTAGCCAAGATCTATTTGTATATTATATTATCTTAAATTGTATTAAGATTAAGCAAAAATAACTATTTTTTCCGTCACAACGTCATTGTGCAAATAATGATACTCATAAGTATATAATTACAACAAATCAATTTTAATTGGAAGGAAACTTTTATTTACAAAGAATAATTAAGTCCGCAATTGTCTATCAAAATGACTCTGATACAACAAGAAGTCGCCGGTTTAAAGAAATAGTTATATAAAAATCAGATAACAATAAATGGGTTCATGGGAAAACACTATGTTTGATTTGTTAATACTTATTTACTTTGCTTTACTACGAGTCTATAAAGTTCTGAAAGAGATACAAATCTGTCTTTGAATAGCAGGTGTTGAGATCAAAAATGGACCATTCGGAAAAGCATCATCGAAAAACTCACCCCCAACAAAGAAATAACATTGTTTCAAATATATTTTTTATGTATTATTGCTTCACCAATTTTATTCTTTTTAATAATTTATTATTTTTAGATTCGCCCTCAAACTTTTTAAAAAAGGATATGTCAAAGACCTGGAAGAAAACGATTTATATGACGTCCTTCCAAAACTAAGATCTAAGAAATTAGGAGACCAA
Source organism: Tribolium confusum (assembly GCA_029207805.1). Taxonomy (NCBI): domain Eukaryota; kingdom Metazoa; phylum Arthropoda; class Insecta; order Coleoptera; family Tenebrionidae; genus Tribolium; species Tribolium confusum. The sequence continues at coordinate 26,587,765 of JALGAY010000004.1, forward strand.
CTGGAATTAGAATGGGACAGACAAAAAGAGAGGAGAAAAAATTTATCAATAGTTCGATTACTCTTAAGATGTTATGGAATTCCTTATTTGCTTCTAGGATGCATGCAACTGTTTATCAACGTAGTAGAAATGTAAGTCAAAACAGCAATTTAAAAAAGAAATAAAACAAAACTTTCTTTTTAGAATAGTACAACCTTATGCATTAGGAAAACTTGTTCTCTATTTCTCACCTGACCAAACTGAATTAACTAAAAATGATGCTTATTTTTATGCTGCTGTAGTCATCGGATTGAATTTTTTCCAAAGAGTATACAAACACAATTACTACTTCTTATTAGCGGCATTTGGAATTAAAATTCGGGCAGCATTTTGTTCTTTTATGTATAGAAAAGCTCTAAAATTGAGTCCAGCACATATGGGAGATATCACAATAGGAAAAATTGTCACATTAATCACAAAAGATGTAGACACTTTTCAACTTTTTATAGACTTTGGAAATGATATATGGATCGGAATTATTAAGACAATTTTAGTTTGTATAATTTTTTACATCAGAATTGGTTGGTCTGCATTTTCGGGTGTTGGATTCTTCCTACTAGTGTTACCATTGCAAGGTAACCAAAATCAGTTATTTTCAAATTTAATTTTGTCTAATTTAAGTGTGGCTTGGATCAAAAATTACTTCAATGAAGATGAGTATGTGTAAGAAAACAGACGAAAGGCTTCAACTAACACAAGAGACTTTATCAGCAATTAGAATTATCAAAATGTATACTTGGGAAAAAATATTTAATGACAAAATTTCCTTAGCTAGAAAGTAAATCTAAAAATTATTTTTGCTTAATTTAACAATTTTGTTTTTAGAAAAGAAATTTACTCAACTTACAAAATAATCTTTATACGATTTTTAATTGTGGTTCTTGGGAGTTTAAACTCTCATATTGCATTTTATCTAATTTTGATGACATACATTTGGTGTGGTTATCCTATCACTGCTGAAATTGTCTATTTCATTATGGGTACATTCGAAAGCTTGTCTTATGGGTTAGCAATACTTTTCCCTATTGGTGTTTATCAAACAGCCGAATTCAAATCAGCAATCAAAAGAATTGGACAAATAATGAAAGCAACAGAAATTCAAGCAGAAAAAATTCCGAATGAAATAACAATTTTACCAAAAATCAACATGAAAAATGTTACTGTTTCAATTAAAGACAAGAATATTTTAAAAAATATAACTCTGAGTATAGAGAAAGGACTCACGTTACTTACGGGACCCGTCGGAAGTGGTAAATCATTTCTGATAAAAACTATCCTACAAGACTATCAACTTGATGAAGGTAATTTGATGGTGCAAGGTAGCGTTTCGTATGCATCACAAGAACCATGGCTTTTCCCTTCATCTATTAAGCAAAATATTTTATTCGGACAAGAATACAACGAAAAACGATATAACGAAGTATTAAAAGTGTGTGCTCTGACCTACGATTTTGAACTTCTAGAAGCTGGGGATAGTACGATTGTTGAAGATCGAGGAATTAATTTAAGTAAAGGCCAGCAAGCAAGAATTAATTTGGCTCGAGCAGTTTACAAAGAAAGTGATATTTATTTACTCGATGATTCATTAGCTGCTTTAGACGCCCATGTCAGTTCTTTTATTTTCAAGGAATGCATTTTAGGATTCCTCAAAGATAAATTAGTTGTTATGGTCAGTCATAACGTCGATTATGTTAAAGACAGTGATGTTATAATTGTTTTAAAAAACGGTGAAGTACAACAAAGTGGAAAATTTACGGAACTCAACAAACAACTCTTAGATACCATTGAAGAAAAAAAAGAAAAAGAAATTTGTGAAGATAAAGAAGAAGATGAAGCAACTGAAGAAACAAAATTAATAACTGAAACTACAACACAACGAAAAGTTTATCAAGAGGAAAAGCAATCCGGTGAAGTTAAAACAGAAGTCTACAACAAATATATTAAATTTGGGGGAGGGTATTGCTTTCTTTTAATAGTTTTCTGTATTTTTGTATCAGCACAAGTTGCAATGAGTCTTACTGATAAGTTAGTAAGTGATTGGTAAGTGAGTGACTTACACATGACAAAAATAAAATATCAAATTTAGGGTGAATTTGGAACAAAAAATCTCGAACTACACTGTCAATAATATGACCAATACAACGGAACAAATTGAACTCATAGAAGAAAAAAATTATATTTTTTATGTTTATACTTTTATGACTATAGCTACAGCTGTAACAAATTTGAGTCGCGCTATCGGACTTTTATGGTTTTCAAAAAATGCAGCTCTGAGACTACATAAGAATATGATTTCGACTGTAATTAATGCAGCTATGCAATTTTTCGATACAAATTTTATTGGAAATATCCTGAATAGGTTTTCGAAAGATTTGATAACTGTTGATGAAGCTATTCTTTTTGCGTTTTATCACGTCTTTAGAGTATGTTTCAGTTAATTTTGTTATTATTATTTTTTATTAAAATTGTTTTAGGTACTTTTAGTTATAGTAGGTATTGTATCGTTAATAGCAAGTGTTAATCCAATATTTTTAATTCCGACTGCCATATTTCTATCAATATTGTTAGTCTTACGAAGAATTTGTCTTCGAACTTCAAGAAGTTTGAAAAGATTGGATGCTTCAAGTAAAATTGATAAATTATTAAATTCTAATTTTTTAATTTTCTTTTTTTTTTGTAGCTAGGAGTCCAGTTGTTGGTCACTTAAATGCGTCTCTTGAAGGGCTAACCACAATTAGAGCTTTTCAAGCTGAACAAATTTTAAAAGATGAGTTTGATCGCCACCAGGACCTTTACACTTCTGCTTCTTACATTCTTCAGAGTAGTATGAGAGCTTTTGCGTTTACTATGGATACTCTTTGCAGTTTTTATATCTCGTTTATTGTTATTAAATTTCTGATTACTGACAACGGTAGGTACACAATTTCTGTAAACTACTTTTAGTCTTAATAATTTTTTTAGATGTTTTGGCCGGTCATGTTGGTTTGGCGATATCACAAGCATTTAATTTAACCGGAACTTTACAATGGGGTATTCGCCAATGGGCCGAACTTGAAAATAGAATGACATCAGTGGAAAGAGTGCTAGAATACACTAAAATAAACCAAGAAAATAAACAAGGCTTAGAATTAGACAACTGGCCGAGTTTGGGAATAGTGAAGTATGAAAATGTTTGCTTGACATACACAAATTCTAATGAACAAGTGTTGAAAAATATAAATTTCACTGTTAACCCTAAAGAAAAAATTGGAATTGTTGGAAGAACAGGAGCTGGGAAATCATCAATTATTTCAACTTTGTTCAGATTATACGACGTCGAAGGAAGAATTTTGATTGATGATGTCGATACAAAAACTGTATCTCTGGATTACTTAAGAGCAAACTTATCGATTATCCCACAAGATCCCGTTCTTTTTACTGGAACAATTAGAGAGAATATTGACCCAACTCATAAATACACAGATGATGAAATCTGGAGAGCAATCGATACTGCACATTTGAAAAAGCTTGTTCCAAGTTTAGATTTTGAGATTAATGAAGGAGGGTCGAATTTTAGTATAGGCCAAAGACAATTAATTTGTCTTGCTAGAGCTGTTATCCAGAAAAATAAAATTATTGTCATGGATGAAGCGACAGCTAATATGGATCCAGAAACTGATTCTTTAATTCATAAGACGATGGCAGAAAGTTTCAAAGAGTGTACTGTTTTTACAATTGCACATAAGTTGCAGACAATTTTATATAGTGACAAGGTTATGGTTATGGATAAAGGTGAAATTGTTGAATTTGATGAACCTGTGAATTTATTGGAAAATAAAGACGGAAATTTTTATAAAATGGTAGCTAAAGCGGGATTACTGCCAGTAAAAAAATAATATGAATTGTGACAATAAAATAAAACTTATGTTTAACGTTTTTTATTTAATTAAATATTTGTCAAACATTTATTAAATGACTTTTGATACAGATGACTACCACCTAATACGTTGGCACCAAAAACTTTTTTTGAGAAAACACGTAGGTGGCATATTAAAATCTTATAAATAATAATAAATAGTAATATGAATAGTTATCCATAAGACATCATTTTTGCTCAAATAAATTAATTGGAAAATATTCACTTTTAATAAAATAAAGGAGAATGGGTCATAAACCTCTAAAGTAAAATATAGGTATGTCAATAACGTCTCATCATTTATTTTGTTTGTATTGTATTTTTAGTAGTTACAATATTTGTTCTAATTCCGTGCGATGACAACCAAACATATTTATTATTAAGTTATTTGTGTGTCTCTTGTATACTTATTTGTCTGTTTTTAATGTTTTAAAAAATCCGGCTATTACTATATTTATTATCATATAAGTATCTATTTATTAAAATCTCTTGGTTGTCAATTGCAAATGTTGAAAATAATCGGCATGAGTACCTAATCGGCAGATTTTTTTTAATAACTTTGTTAAATAATAGTAATATTTTGATTATAAAAATATTTAATCTTTTAGGTAATCATTATTATTGTATTATAAATGATATACAGTTCTTTGTTTTTTTGTTTAAGTAGATTACCTACATAAGATGACTTAGACAACATTCAATTTTTATCTAAAAAATTATTAGTTACATAAGACTTTTAAAAATAAATTTTGTTATGAAATTAAGAGCATTAATATTCAAAATATGTTTAAACTTGTTTTTACAAAATTTCAATGTACCTATGCAGTTAAGTTATAATTAAGGAGATTTACCTAACCGTGAGTGTTGACGTGTAGAAAATATACCACTGACCTGTATAATAATTATTTGAAGTAGCAAACAGACCATATGGATCAGTTAAAGTACGAGACATATTCAGAGACCAAACTAGGAGATACAGAAGATTTAAAAATTATTATTTCTATACACTGCCGCTTTAAAAATTTAAAAAATTATGAACCACTTTTTTGCATAGAAGTAGCTTAAAGTATTAGTTAAGAGATAAATTTAAAAAAAAAATTAAAATAAAAAAGTTTTTTATAAATAGTTTAAAAAATACTAAACTAGTGAGCATAGCCCCACCCCCAATTTTGATTGTATTTACCTTAAACTTTAAGTGAATTCATTATGCCTGTAGGTACTTAAAAAACAAAGTAAATTAGCCCCAAAAAATAATTTTTACGACATTTTAAACAATGTTTTATTTTTTCAACATTTGGGTATATAACTATAGCGCCTATAGACACTAAAACATTTTCAGCAAGAAATAACAAAAAAATGCCACTTTTTTGACCGATAAGTTATAAATTGTCTCAATTACTGTTAAAATGTCTCGCGGGTCTTATTTGTCTAAGGTTGAGAAGAGCAAAATTTTGGCATTTCAAAACGGAAAGAGAAGCCAACATGAAATCACCAGCAAATTATCTAAGAAACGCTGCAAAATATGGAACACATAAAACAGAAAAACAGAGAAAAAAATTTTGCGTAGGAAAAAACAAGAAGAATTGTCGCAACTGCAAGTAACTGTTTAAAAAGTCGCAAACGGATAGCTGAAGAAGGTGGAGCAAATATCTCAAGATGGACTATATGAAGGGTTTTACGTGGAAATCAGCATATTTTGCGACAAAAATTGAAAAAAGCATCAAGACTTCTCCAGTGTCACATAACTGTAAGATTAGAATTTGCCCAATGGAATGTGAACCGCATCTGGAATAATGTAATCTATGACATTTACAGCAGTTTCATGTTTATTGCCTCCTAGGTTCTTCCTACATTTTAAATGTTTCTCATGTTATTTTTTCTGATGACAAAAAGTTTCGTCCAAATGGTCTAGATGGTTTTAATTCTTACCAGCGAGATCTGCGTAGAAGCTTTAATTTCTGAAAAAGCGAAATTTTGAAGGAGGAACTCTCTTGGTGTGGAGAGTCTTTACCAAAGAAGGAACATTAAATTTGGCCCATCCTACAACGAGAATGAATACAAGATATTACCTTGATGTCTTTGAATATCGTTTATTACCCTTTTTAAACGAAAACAACCACAATTAACTCATATTCCAGCAAGATAATACGCGAACATATGTGAGCCGAGAGACGATCACAAGGTTTAGGAATACAAAAATATTAAATTATCAGAGTGGCCAGTCTGCTCCCCTGATATCAACTCCATAGAAAACCTTTGGGAAATCGTGGTTCGTCGACTCTACACAGAAAAGAAACACTATGCCACCATCAATGAATTAAAACACTCTTTGGAATAAGTTTGGAGAAATTTAAAGCCTGCATCCTGCAAAATGATAAAACTGGTTGACACTCTTAAATTTTTGAATTAATTAGAAACAATGGTAAACCCATTATTAAATTAAAATTTTTCATTATTTTTTGATGTTGTTTGTCCTAGGGACTATATTTATGCACCTATAATTTATGTAATTTTGTTAAAAAATATAAGAAATTGATTTAAAATGACGTAAAAATTATTTTTTGGCGCTAAATTTACTTTATTTTCAAAGTAAAGCGAATTAAATTCACTCAAAGTTTAAGGTAGATACAGTCAAAATTGGGGATGAGACTATAGTTATGCTCACCAGTTTATCAACAGTTTTAAGACATTTTTTTTTAATTTAGCCCATTCAAAATACTCAATACCTTTCTTTTATAAAAAATATATTAAAAAAATTTGCGTTAGTTCGGTGGATATTTTGCATAGACTTTACATTGTATTTTCCATTAGAGAAATACAAGTGTCATCCCCTTAATAATAGACGAGTGGGCTAATGATGGCAATGGAGCAATTACTATTCTCAAAGTTTTCAGAATACCATAAAAATGCTCAATAATATGTATTTAATAAAACTGAAGTAACGAGGTAGGTGATCATAACAAGATAACGCAAAATGAATTTATACTTCTACATCACTAAGCATTTTGTTTCAAGGCGGATACATGGCTCTTCGAGCGAGTTGCATGGTCTTTTGAGCAATTAATTATTCATCTAAATAATGTCCCCAGAATTCAGTGAAGCGGTTTTTGAAAAGAGTATTTAAAATGTTTTTATTTTATCGCACAGTGATGATAATCTATGTTTCGGTTGTATATAACTTTTCGTAAATAAAAGTTCTGCAAATAACTACTTAATTTATTTGCAAAGTAAAAATTACTGAGTCTGGTGAAAAATGAAGCAGTTTTTTAAACTGATACTTTTACGATTAAACTGAGTCGTAGCCTTTAAAACCGAAATTATATATTTATTTGTATCATATATTTGTGAAAAGAACTATACCTATCTAATATTGGTGTTGTTAAACTATTCATCTCTGCGTCACAATTTATTCCACAACAATAGAAAACGAATGCAGAACAGATTAAGTAGTTGACAATGTTGACACACTTAAAGCACGTAGGTAGTCACTGATGTCTTATTGGCTTAAAAGAACATAGTTAACATTTATAAATATTTGTTGAATTGAAGTTATGCAAAAACTTGAAGCAATCTATATAAACTTAAATGGCAAAAAATTCAGGTGAATAAAAATTAAGAAATATTTTTTTCAATTTTAAATTTCAGAAATACTAACATGTCAACGAGTTTTATCAATCATGGTCATAATCGGATTTATGATCCACCACATGATCCGAATAAATATTTCCATAGCTATAGTAGAAATGGTAGCAAAAAATGAAACAAATAATAACACACTCGAATCTCACGGCCCTCGCTACGACTGGACCGAACAAGAAAAAAACGATATTTTGGGCTACTTTTTCTGGGGCTATCTCATAACACAAGTCCCTGGAGGACGACTTTCAGAAATGTTTGGCACAAAAATAGTTGTCGGAATTGGACTTTTTACCGCAAGTCTTTTGACAATTTTCACTCCGCTTGCATCTAATTTAGGCTACTATTGGCTACTTGCTGCAAGATTTGGCCTTGGTGTTGCCATTGGCATTCATTGGCCTTCAACTCCTCCATTAGCTACCCGGTGGATAGCCCCAGCTGATACCTCAAAGTTCATGTCACATATGACAGCTAGCTCATTAGGAGCTGCCATAACATTACCGGTTTGTGGATACCTGATTGCGTATTTTGAATGGCCAAGTGTGTTTTATGTTACCGGAGGGATAGCCTTAGTTTGGGCTATTGCATGGTTTTGGGTGGTTCATGACTCACCTGAACAACATCCCCGAATAAGTAGAGAGGAAAAAGAAAAATTGAGAAAAGAAATCAAACCTATAATTGTCGAAAAAACTAAAACTCCATGGAGGAAAATTTTGACTTCTGGGCCAGTTTGGGCTCTTATTGTCACAAATACTGGAGTCTCCTTTGCTTTTTTTGTTGCTTTTAATCAATTGCCAACATATATGAGTCAAGTTTTACATTTTAATATAAAACAAAATGGATGGTTTTCGAGTTTACCCTATTTAGGTAAGTAATAACAATAACAATATTGAATAGTTTTGGGTTATTTCATATTTTGTAGTGAGGTACCTAACATCAGTCACTTCCTCCTGTGCTGCTGATAAAATCAAAAAAACTGGAAAATTTTCAACAACTTCAATCCGAAAATTTTTTACAGGTGTTGTGTTTGGAGGAATAGCTTTACTGTTCTTTATTCAAGCTTTATGGGGTTATAATTACATCGTTTCAGTTTTTGTATTTACAGGATGTTTGGGACTTATTGGATTATCTACTCCAGGGATTTTAGCTAATTTTGTAGATATAGCTCCTGCATTTTCGGGCACTATTTTTGGACTTAGTCAGATACCAGTTAGCATATCTGGTTATGTAACAACCAAAATAGTTGCTTTAATCTCAAAAGAAAAACAGGGTTTTGAGCAATGGGCTACTTTATTCTGGATTATAGTTGGTGTCAATTTATTTTCTTTTATAATATTTATGATTTTTGCTTCGGGAGAAGAACAGGAATGGAGCAGGATATCAAAAAATGCAGAAATGGAAAGACTACAAAGTAATAAAGTAGAGGAAGCAAAAATATAAAACATATTATTTATGTATTGCCAATTAGTTAGGCAAGAATAAAACTGTATATTATAATAATGAACGATCCAAAAGTCAAAAAATCTCAGTTGGCTTTGTTGAAAAGAGATAGATGTACTGGTCATGTCTAAGAATTGTATGCTACTTAAAATGTCAAAACAGTAAAATTAAATTTAATTTTTTTTTAAATTAGGCTTGCCACTAAAGTATTAAAATCAAATTATTTTTTCTGTAACTGCTGCTGACTACATCTTTTAGCACAAAAGACAGACTTCTTCGCTTATTTTATAACAGAATTTTGCACAACAATTTCTGACATTTAAGATGACAGTAACAATTAATTTTAGATGGACAAACCTCCTAATTGTTTTAGCATGCTTTGATTCCACGACTTTTGTATCGCTCTTTACGAAAAGTAATTAAAAATCATTTCGAAAACAGTCTTATCTGAAATAAAATATAAAAGTGCCGCGCCGTGAAATTTGCTGCCTGTGTGCAAGTGCAAGTCTGTCTTGTGATACCTCCTTCCCCTTTCCCCTAATTTTTTTTTTCGCTTACCTTTAACGAAAATGAATCATTACAGCCCTAGAATTATAACAAAAAATGTCATTTTCTCAATATACTATATAGACAATTAATATATGGTACATCGTTTTCATAAATGATTGTAAGGACGTAGGCGGCTGTGGAAATAATAAAAATGTTCTGCCTTTTAAAGACAATGACTTTAGCTATTATTATAATTATAATTAGACAAATGAGTAACTCCAGAAACTATTTTCCAATGTTCCGTTGCGGAAATAGGACATTACAATAAATATTCGTGATATCTAAAATCTCCACAGCCACCTGCGTTCTTACAACATTTATGAAAACCCTGTATATAGAATAATTGTGCCATTATACGTATTGTTTTTTAAACCACAAGGTAATTTGTCTAACTCATCATAATAAAAAAAAGGTACATGGCCAAAGTGACTCGGTTTTCATAATTCACATTATTATGGGATGATATAAAAGTTTCCACCTGAATCGGTAAGACGATAAACCTCCAGTTATTATTGTCGAATACACATCTCCACGAATTATTAAAATACAAAGTTGACAATTGTGTGCGTAAAAAAACTAATCAAGAAACGTCCATCCCTTAAGTGTCTACCAGTGCAGTCTTTGTAAAAAAAACGTAAGTTAATTAGCTTGAAATCGTTACTGAAATAATTTAGCAATGTTTCTGATTAATTTCATTTTTATTTTATTTTCTGATTTAATCAACAAGTAGGTAACTAATTTGCAAAAACTTTGATCAATACTCATAGCTATTTTAAATGGTTTTTGAATATGTAGTTAAAAATAGATTAGATTTGCATCTAAACATTTAACTTATCGAAATTTTATTGGAAACTTGTGTTTTAATATTTAAAAGAAAATTTATACAAAATAGAGAAATTATTTTACTCTTGACCACTCAGGACCCTTGATTTGAAAAAGATGTTTTAAGCAATTAAACATTAATTTAAAGAGCTTGTTACCTGTTGCTAAAAAAATCTTAAAGAAATTATGATGAGTTTGTGCTCACTAAATTTGAATTTGAGTATTGAAATTATTTGATCATCCCACACTTAAAGTACATTATCAAATTTTGTTAAAATAGTTTAGTAATTAGAAGTAATAAGAAAATAATCAATGTAAGATTCTATTAATTTTCGATGTCATTTAGTAATCAGATTTGACTATCAGAATAAGAAATGAGTTACGAAGAAATAAAATGCCAAGTTGCTGCTGAGTCATTTTTTTTTCATTTTCGAAATACACAGTTTTTTTGTGTAAAAATACTTTCAATTTAATATTTGTTAAAGTGTACTTTAGTAAACTTATAATTACTTAAAATTTACATGAGAGTGAATTTTAATTTGTTAATCAGCATTGAATGTTTTCAGATTTAGGCAAATATTTTATTATCTTATTATATCACCTTATATTCAATTAATATACTTGTTAATTCGATTTTAAAGTTGATTTATATTTTATTATCTTATTATATCATTTTAACTTTAATTAATACATATATTTGTTTATACAATTTTAAAACTGACTTTACTTTTAAAAATAGTTTTAAAATCTTAAGACTGCAACTCTTTATCCCAAAAAATCATTTGATCTCCTATTTCCACTCGCAGAGGAAGCCTATGTTCAAACAAATTTATTCCTTTGTGTTTTCCTTGTGACACTTGGTCATATTAACCACCCTTAAGATTAACCCTTAAAACATTAATAAAAAAATATCTTTTTAGATAACCCACCTCAAAACCATGTTTCAAATTTTGCTTTTGACTATATCATTATTTATTATTTTTCTAAACAAAACCTTTCTTTTTGTTTTTAAAATGATTTTGTGAGAAAATAGTACATTTGCAACAAGACGTAAAAGTAAAATTTTATCTTAAGATAATATTTTGTTCACAAGCTGCGTTAAACTCTCAACAAACCCTCCAATAAATAAACGAATATCATATAGAACTTCAAGTAGGAAATATGTAGGGTCATTGAGTTTATTGTATTAGATATTATAATAGATAATCTGTTATAATAAACTCATATATAATGGTAGGGTATATAACGAGTAGCTCAGATCACTCAGCAAAAATGCATACTTTCATATGCATGAGAAGAAGAAGAATTATAAGAGTTGAATTTTTTTTCTGGTGTTGTAATGAGGAGACTTCTTCTTATTAGTCTAAAAACACGTGCTAACGTGTTTCTAAACTTCCTCACTTTATGTGTCATAGTGATAACAATCACGCCCTGCTTTACAAACACATAAAGAAGGTTACAATTCCAAAATAAAATATAATTATACGGTAAATATAAAAAAAGAAAAAAAATAGATAAAAAGTTAAAACAAAAAAGTAGCTAAAATGTTAACAAAAGTACAAACTACAAGCAAATAGTTGCAAACATAACAGCTTAACAAAGAAATAGTAAGCGCACAAAAGACCATAAGCAATGTTCAGACACACTGCAAGAATATATGAAAAGAAATAAAAAAATAATAAAAAGAGTACAAAAATCAAAACATAGACCTAAAGAAAAGTGGTTACAGGAGGTTAAAGATGATCTACAAAAATAAAATAAAAAAAGGAAGAGACTAGAGCCATGTTTATTATAATAAATTTATTGATGTAGAATAATTGTAGTAAACTAAACTTCAAATTTGCATGTTGTTGTTTACTTTACATATTATTAAAGAACAAATATTCCAATGCTCACAGTATAAGAAATAATGTTAAAATAATAATTAGATTATTTAGATTTTTTTTCATCGATTTATTTTAATTTGCTCTGCTTCATCCATTTCAGTACTAACCGAGTCTGAATTCCATTTCTGTAACTCGGAAGATCCACAACAACAAAAAATAAAAAATGCTGCAATATTAGCACCAGTTAATATCCAGAAAATATATTGCCATTGTTTAAAATTTTGCTCGTTTGTAATAAAAACTGTAAAAATTTTTGTCGACAAGTAACCAGTTAAGCCACCTAAACTACTAGCTATTCCAGTAATAGTTCCAGAATAAGTGGGAGCTATATCTATCAAATTAGATATCAATGAAGCACTTGAGTTACCACAAAAACCTTGCCACAAAATTATCATAACAATAGCAACAGTTCTGTTAATGCCCCAAAATGACAGAATTAGAAGTACTACACTACAACCACAAAAGAGAAGACTAGCAAAAATTGTTCTTATTGTAAAATCTGAAAATGTATTTAATCTTCGCCATCTATCAGCAAAGTAACATGTGGCAACCGCCATGAAATATGTAGCTAAAATATTCAAAGTTTTATTATGATAATATAATGTTCAAAATAACGGTAGTTTTACCAACAAAAGGCAAACTAGATAATCCTCCGTTTGCCTTAATATTGAAATTAAGAATCCGGTCCAGATATAATGGAATATAGTTGACACCAGTATTTGCATTAAATAGAACACAAGTGTAGCCAATAATTATAGCCCAAACTGGAAGACACGTTAACATTTTAAACCAAGGAATTTTCTTTACTTGAACAATTTCACAACTAATTTCCTTTCTTAACTTGTTCCATTCATTCTGTGTGATTCTTGGATGTTGTTGGGGTGAATCGTAAATCAGATAAAACCAAAAAATCGACCATATCACGGTTATTCCCCCAGTGACATAAAAGACAGAGGACCATCCCCATAAATCAATTAAAACTCCAGACAAGCATAACGTCAATGCTGAACCTAGTTGACTTGCCAATACATGCGACATAAACTTTGAAACGTTTTTAGGAGCGATCCATTTTTGTACAATTGGAAACATGGCTGGAAAAGCTGCTCCCACAAACAATCCTACACAAAATCTGACAAAAATAAGACAATAATAGCTTAAATAAGACGCAGCTGGTGTGAGCAATGTGAAAACACCAGTTAGGAACATTGATACGCCTAAGACGATTCGTGTACCATGGATTTCAGCAAGTCTACCTCCAGGTATTGGACCTATAAAATAACCCCAAAAAAGTGATCCCAAAACATCATGTTTCTGTTTTTCACTCCAGTTAAAATTTACTGTATTTGTGGCATTAGATGTCATGTCTACTATTGCTAATGACATGTAATTTAAAATTACCATCATTGATAATATTCGTGTGCATGTTAGATATTCTGCAAATACACTTTCTAGAAGATTTATTTTTATTTAAACAAAAACATACCTTTTTTGTTTGTCATTACTGTGTAGTCAGTAAACATGGAAAAATTACATAATGTGTTTTTAAAAAGATGTAAAAATATTTAATTAAAACGATAAAAAGGTTGTTAAAAGTTTTACTATTTATTAGTAGGTAACATTTGATCTAAAAATAAATGTAATTTTATTTCAATTTTTGGGAAATGCTGTTATGCACTTTTAACAGTTTTTATCATAGTTCTGCCCATCTTGTTCAACCAGACCCGTATCAAGCAGTGACGTAGAATAATTGTCTTTATCGCATTAGTTAACAAAAAACGAAAACTATGAACTATATCATTTTTTACATTCGCATCAACCAGAAAAAGTAAGATACTTAAAGACATTTCGAACATGATGATTTTAATTATTACTTATTAGGGATGATGAAGATACATATATTTTTTTACTTTTATCGTAATAAATAATGTTTTATAATTTTAGCATCATTCTCCTAATGACAAAACCAGAACTGTTAAAAAATCTTTTGTTAAAACTGTCAACATAAAAATTACTGCCTATAAGCGCTGTCTAGGAATAGTTTTTTTACATTCTTGTATTGGCTGCTAAGTGATGAACTCATTAATTATTATTACCATTGTTCATAGGTATTTAAAAGAAAATTAGATTATTCAAAAAAAAGTAATAAAATGTATATTACCTACACATTACGAATAGATAATTTATCAGTTTTACAAAATTTAAAATATTGTGACATCTAATATTCAAGGTTTAATGGTCACATAGATATAGTTATCATTTCCCATTATTGGGTTTTGAGTCTAAATATTTAAACTAAATACATTTGTTTAAAAAATAGTCTTCGATAATCAATTGTTGTTTCTTATTTTTGCAAAAATTAATAAAAAAAGTAAAGTAGTGTCTTTTTAGATTTTAATAAGATATCAAGAATTCACATAAAAATGTTCTCAAGATACATTTTTTTGGAACTATAATATTGTAACCATGGAAGAACTATAAATAAAAAGCTATTATATAATGTTAATTCTGAGCGCAATTTTGAGTCATTTTCCATCATTAATAGTTATTTATATTATTAATGGGATAGAAGCATAATTACACAACGAGTGTGTAGATTAAGATTACAGATAACGAGGGCGTTAGCCCGAGTATCTGTAACCCACGAGTTACTGTAATGTGCTCTAGCTCACGTATAATATACAAAACTTTATCTATGACTGCAAAAAATTAAGAAAATCGAAAATTTAATGCTGCCGATAATTCCTATTTTTTACATCAAAAGTAAGGTGACCTATGGATATGTTCAGTAAGCACTATGGCAACCGCGTACAATTTTTCAAACAAAACTCGCCATTTTAAGATAATCAGTAAAAATTGTGCTTTGTGGTAAAAATAAGAAAATTGTAAACATGATTGAAACTCAGAAAGTTTACCGTCTGATATCAAAGAGGGAGCGATAAATGCTGCTTCTTGCTTCGTGCCAGAAAAGTAAAAAAAAAATACGAAATGGCTTTTCAATGGTTCAGTTCATGGTGCGACGAAAAAAATGTTGAAAATATTACGCATGAGAAGGTTCTACTTGCACATTTTGAAACAGTATAAATCATCGAGTCTCTGGGATTTTTATTCTATGATTAGAACAATAATGAAAATAAAGAAGAATGTTGACATCAGTAAATACCTGCATTTAATCGCCTTTCTGAAAAGAAAATCTGAAGGATATCGTGCTAAAAAATCGCAAATTTTCACTAGATATTAGCAAATTTTTACAATAAACAAATGATGATAAATTTTTGTTAATGAAGGTACTGTACCCTTTTTATTCATAAATTATTCTTACTAAGTAAATTAATTTCAAGGTTGCTTAATTATTGGAGTTGGTAAAGCTTATAGAATCCAAAAACTTACCAACATGCTTTTGGACAATGCCAAAGATCAGTGACAATGCTTCCATGTTCTCATACCAAACACTAAAACAAAAATGTCCAGAAATTTTTTTATTACTTCAGGCGGAATTGATGGAGTTATTAGATGTTAGAAATTAATTCTAAAATATGTTGCACTTCGCCCAAATAACGCCAGTAGTGGACGGTTTTTTTAAAATACAGAAACCAGAGGTGTATAAAGTTACCTGTTGGTATAAACACATTTGCTGCTTTCCCCAAGAATATTGCTACTTTTCTTCAGTTACCTAATGCAGCAGGATTTACGGGACATTGTATAGGCGCTCATCTACTTCGTTGCTTGCTAATTCGGGAGCTGATCTTATAACAGTAAAGCATCATGGAGACTGGCGCTCAAATACAGTGGCGGCATCAGCAGATCCTTGCTCAAACCTCTTGTAATTGTGTATGTAAAGTATTGTTACAAAAAGACGCTTTCTCTGAGTTGTTTTCAAAAATCGTATTGATCATTTTCTTATTATATTTAATTTTACGAACTATCTTTTCAATAACGTTAGTCTCGAAACCGTTACTCTTGGCAGCATTTTTGGTAATTTTGAGCTCTTCTTCAAACTTCTTCGTTCCTTAATACACTTACTAATTCAAAATTCGTTTTTTTAATATATTATTTCGAAACGTGTGTATTAATATCGGGTGTTCATTTGAAAAAGTCATCAAGTAGCCTATGAAATTTTCATAACATTGTGAAGTATGTCTACCTGCAGTTTTTAATTTCTGTGGTTAAACATTGTCAACGTTGGTAGTTACCTTCAGTTTTATGGTTAACGACAAGATCAACCGTTATCATTAAAAAGTAAGTTTCTTTGAAGGTGTACTCTTCATTCAAAACAATAACTTTCAGTTACAATTAGATAAAAATTCAACATTTATTTAGTTTATTTAGTCAGTTATTACTAGGCTTCGGTGCAAGCGAGTCTTTGCTAAACGACCAGGTAATTAATCGGTGTAATCCAGTGGGCTGCATGTCCGCTGGATTACACCAACCTGGTCGTCTATTAGAAAATCACAGGTAACTTTTGATGACTTTTTCAAATGAACACCCCATATAATATTCGACTACTAAAATATGTTTTCTTTTAGATTTACAACAGAAGGGTCAACTTATTAACTGCAGAATTGTTAAAATACTCAAAAATTTAAGAAATTATAGATAGGTGGGTAAAAGTAATTGAGCCCATTCACCGACAAGCACGAATTTTGAAGGCTAGTAGTCGGCTGGTCAACCAAAGTCCTAATCGATATATCTCTAAATTTAATTAAAAAATATTAAGCATCTCTCAATTAGTCCACCTTAAAAGCTAATTTGATTCAACGAAAAATACCCACCAAAATGTGAGGTTGTGGAAGGAAACCTGAAAAAGCTGTTCAAAGCAAACAGAGCTATAAATTGATACTATCTTACTTAAAAGTAATAAATTACAAATTTATGTAAGTAGGTATGTATACCTTTTTGTTTTTGTTATTACTTATTATCATCATATTATTGTCAAATTAGTAATATGTAAGTATATATGTAGTAGTAAACAAATAATTTGTTTTTTTTATAGTAAAACATTGTTGGCTAGGTGTTGTTACATTTTAAACCTGACAAGCAATACTTTACAATATTTGAACATAGTACCTATGTCGCAAACTTTGGGTATCTTATTAGTGACAAAAACACAAATAATAATTTTATTTGTTTATTTACAGAACTTTTAACATGTCAACGAATTTTATCAATTATGGTCTTCTTAGGTTTTATGACCCATCACATGATTCGAGTAAATATGTCTATAGCAATAGTTCAAATGGCAGCTTATAATATCTCCAATACTACGTCCTACGGTCCCCAATATAACTGGGACGAAGAATCAAAAAATGATATTTTAGGTTACTTCTTCTGGGGCTATGTCTTAACCCAAGTTCCAGGAGGCCGCTTATCAGAATTATTAGGAACAAAAGTCGTTGTCGGATGTGCATTTTTAATAGCAAGCCTTTTGACAATTCTCACTCCATTAGCTTGCTCTTTAGGTTACTATTGGCTCCTTGCTTCAAGATTTTGTTTAGGTTTTGTTATGGGTGTCCACTGGCCTTCCACTCCTCCACTAGCAAGTAAATGGATACCTCCTTCTGATACTTCAACATTTATGTCTCATATGACTGCCAGTTCACTAGGAGTTGCTATAACTTTGCCTATTTGTGGTTATTTGATTAAATATTTACAATGGCCTAGTGTTTTCTACGCAACTGGAGCTGTAGCCCTGACGTGGACTGCGGCTTGGTTCTATTTTATGTATGACTCACCTGAGCAACATCCTCGAATTAGCAGAAAAGAAAAAGAGAAATTAAAAATTAAAGTAAAATGTGTACAAAATTCACCTGAGAAAAATAAAATACCATGGAAACAAATTTTTTGTTCTGGGCCTGTTTGGGCGTTCATTTGTGCTAACACTTTTGCGATATTTTCATTTTTTATTGTTCTTAACCAACTACCCACATATATGAGTCAAGTACTTCACTTCAACATTACGCAAAATGGGTGGTTTTCCAGTTTACCCTATCTAGGTAAATCTACATTATTTTTTTTGTTTTATATTACTTCATTTTTTATAGTAAAATATTGTATGGCATTAACTTCATCATTCTTAGCTGACAAGCTTAAAAAAACCGGAAAATATTCAACAACATCCATACGGAAATTTCTCACAACTGTCCTTTTTTGGGGAATGGGTTCACTTTTCGTCGTTCAAGCCCTTTGGGGTAACAGTAGAATTATTTCGATCATAGTCTTCAGTTTATCATTAGGGTTAAATGGTTTAGCAACTCCAGGAATTTACGCAAATTGTGTTGATATAGCTCCGGCATATTCAGGAACAATTTTCGGTATTAGTCAAATACCAATTAGCATATCTGGTTATGTTACAACAAAAATGGTTGCTGTATTTACTAAAGAAAATCAAGGTTTTGAACAGTGGGCCATTATTTTTTGGATTCTAGTCGGAATGAATTTTTTCGCTTCGTTCGTATTTCTTATTTTTGCTTCAAGAGAAGAACAAAAGTGGAATATTAGAAATAACGAAGCAGAACTGCAGACATTGCAAACTGATTCGTGTCCATAGTTAAAAATTAATTATAGTCTAATAAAATAATAAATAAAAAGTTTTTCGTCTATTATATAACAAAAGCTCCTTTGTTTAATATACTTTTTACCACAAATAAATTTATTTATCCCACAGATGTACTAAGAACAACAGCCAGTAATTAGAAAGGATGTAGTCTGATAGGAAAACCTAGTTTAGATTATATGAGCATAATATACGTCCCTATAATAATATAAGTAACTATGTAAATAAGAAATAACATTAAAAGTTGAATTCACAGGTGTTATGTGATAATTATAATGTGGTGGGTTTATTTTTTTAAGAATGACCTAATAAAATTTCATACTTTACGAGTACTTTTATCCTCTGAATGAAAGGCGATTACTTCAATGCTTAATTCTAAGACTCAAAATTTTGGCACGTAGCATGGCCCACTAGCACATTGGATAAATTTGTTTATTCGTAGGATCCACCCTCGAAGAATGATAAATTGAGGAACAATAAAAATTAAGAAGTGAACAGTCATTAAAACTTGATAGTTAAAGTTATTATAAAAGTTTAATAAAAATCATAAAAACAGAGTAAACAAAAGATGAGCAAAATAAGTTAAGATACGGATCAACATACGGATGCTAACGATTACATCAATTAATGGATTACAAGTTAATGCACGAACCAGTGTAGGTGGTACGGTGTGACAATTCAACCACAGCCCTCGATTCAACTTACATTAAAGTACCCCCGTGTTCATAGGAGGGTTACTGTCTCACATTACTTAGTTAACAAGAAAATCGAGTCGACAGATTTGTTGAAGAATTATATTTTTTAAACAAAGATACATTCCCCGACACTCAGAATTATCAGCAAAGCAATTCTGCTAGCTGGCTTTACCGATGCGCGTAAATTTATCTATTATTAATTATATACAAGGTATAACATTGAAAAATTCTACCTCTAATAACTTTTAAACGGGTGAAGATAAAAAAATAAGAAAAAACCGTTTCGACAGTATCAAGGAGAAAGTAGGATGGTAACTACCCTTACCGTTAACTTACCGAATAAGACCCTAGCAACAATTATTATAATTATAGTAACAATTGTTTTTAACTATACGTTAAAGTTAACTTATGTTGGTGAAATCGACCCTTTTTTTTATTAAATTTGCTTTGTAAAGCCACTTTATATTTTTAAGGTCTATTACTAAAGATTCAAATTTTTCGTACCAAATTGACATCTTTAAATTCTGAGTTTACAAAATACAAAATATTGAATAGCTACCGGTAGTTTTGAAAAATCTTCGTCAATAAATTTTAGCTCAGGTTCTAAATGTTCTTTTATTAATACAGACTTACACTCTTTAATGTTGCTAGCTGTATATTTTATATTATAAAAAAATAATTTTACGTATCAAAGTTTAAAAAAAAATGCAGTCTCTATCTAAGTGCCCCACCATGTAACTAATGGTTGTGGAAGTAATGGAAATTTGTCACATAGTTTGCTAAGTGGTTTCAACAAACATTTTTTAAATAAACTTATTAAAGAATTTATATCGGGACAACTATTACGAATAAATTCACAAATTCTATGTAACCCATCAGCAAAGCACGTCAAATGCATTATTAGGAATATAATTTTTTACTAGTTCCCCTGTTTAACCATTACGTTTTATAGTATATCTACGAAATTTTTGCCCACCATAAACTTTGTAGTCATTGCACTATGGTCTAGAAGCCTCGTTTTCTTGGCCAAAATAACATTTTTCAACACCTCTAAATAAATTAATTAAAATGCATTTTTTGATAGCCTAAATCTGGAATAAAACAAACATATTTGAATTTTTGCGGTATGCAAGCGTTATAGTTTACAAATAATTGTGATAGTCGCCTGCTGTCATTAGAGTTTTAGTTGTGATTTTTCGCGCTGAATATATTGTTCTAAATTGGTTGTTGCAAAACGTCCTTTAATCCAATCTAGTTATGGAATGCATACATATAGGTAAGTAGATTAATTTTATTTATATATTGCAAGATGATCTTTGACTAAGACGTCAATAACACAAAACAATATACTGCTAAGTTTTGAGTTTGCAAACTTTAGTAAATGCAAGATATATGTAGTTTTTTAAAAGAACGGTAACGTTTGGCAGCATACAATATGATTAGTACTTGACGCCTACATATTTGTCTATAACAATATTGACCTATTTACTGCATCTATTTGTATTTTAAATAAATATAATTTTTTTTAGAGTCGAGTCATTTTCGGAATGATGAATTGTTGGAAATTTGGTGTAGCAAAAAGCTTATGAAGCTAAAAACGAAAGCAGTAGTTAATGACATTTTAAGCAAATTATGTTATTTAATTTAATTAAATAAAATTTAATATAATTATTATTATCAGAGACAGCCATACATGATTTAAAAGAAAAAATACGATTAGTTTGTAAAAATGTAAATGTAAAGTGGCAGACAGTTCACAGGTGTAGAGATCAATTTAAAAAGAAATATAAAGATTCCTTAAGAAATATTAAAGATTAATTTAAGTTTGGTTTTCTAATTATCTATACAGGACGTTTCTTAAAAGTGTTATAACTCCAGTATTTTCTATCCAATTTAAAACACCAAAAACAACTTCAATAATTTGAAGTCTACTATAAAATGGCTTTACTTTTGATTTTTTTAACATGTTTTTTATGATATCGATAAACAATAGGTAACTTTTATTTTTCAAAGAGACGTCAACATCACTTTTTACATTATTTGGTAGAAAAAAATTTCTGAGTCGATTAATGTATAACATTCAAATTTATTGCAAATTCTATGAGAAAAAATAAATAAAAGTTTCATTTTTTAATTAGATTAACTTTTATAAATAAAATTTTTAAGTGTATCATATAAAATAATGAATGAATGACATAATAAAAAATTAAAAATGTTAAAAAATATAAAGATTAGATAGTTTTATGTTTCTAATTTTTTAAGAAATAATCTATATTATTATAAAATGATTTTGTTTAATTTTTTCTCAAAAAAAATAACAGCAAATATAAATTGTAACACATTAATCGATTTAGAAAACGTGTTTCTACCATATAATGTAAAAACAAATATAAATCTATTTAAAAAACAACAGTTGACTATTGTTTATCATAGTAGGCCGTGCTAAAAAAAACAAAAGTGAAGCTATTTTATAGTAGACTCCAAATTATTACATTTTAGTTTTTAGTTATTTAAAATCGGATAATAAATACTGGAGTTATAGCTTGAGCTGTTATATTTAGAACACATCCTATATAATATTGTTATTAATTAATAAGTTGATTTATTGTTTGTTTTTCATTTCTTTTGTATAAGTTATACATTAATAAACATGTTTTCTATGAAAAAATATTTTAAACAGTGAATATGATTTTTGGCCAAGAAATAAGGTGTTCTAGACCATAGTGCATTGGAGTAAATTAGGGTTTGACCACAAACACTTAAAAACCGTGGCTTTGTTCAAATCCAAATGGTCCGGTACCGAGATGAAAAGTAGGCTTTAAAGGTAATATTTTCCCACAAGATGATGCTTTTCACCATTCATATTTATACCTATACATTCCGACAATGTGAAAGAAATAACGAACTTATGCAAAGTACTTGACTTAATTGTGAATCTAGGAATTCCTTAAGTTAGTTATTTCTTTCAAACTATGGAAATGTTAGGGTAAATGCATTTAGTGAAAAGTATTATCTTTGAGAAAATGTCACCCTCAAAGCCTACTTTACGCTTCGGGCATCGGACCATTTAGATTTGAACAAAGCTACCATTTCGTAATGTTTATGCTTAAGTCTTAATTGATTTCAAAGACAAGAAAATTTATGGTGAGCAAAAATTTTGTAGATATACTATACCTGTATCTGAAACGAGCAATAAAACTTTATAAACTTCACAATAATTATAATGAAGACAAAAGGCATTTTGTATCATCCCAAAAAAATTTTTGGTGCTTACGTTTTGTTTCAAAATACTAGAAATTAGAAAAGCTCTGAAGGTTGTTTTGGATTTAATGTGCCAACAATAATATTGACAACACACATATTTTTTTCAATTTTGGATTGAACATATTGTGGTTATTACCTTTGAAACATAGTATTTTCTGATTCATCCGGAATTTTTCAGTTGGTATATTTATGTAAAAAATTCTGGAGTGATGAATTATTCAGCTTTTTTGGAGGAATATTTGCTGCAATAAATGCTTCGCATAAACCCTCAAGAAAGTGTGACTTAAAGTCCCCGTTAAACTTTCTAAATGTTTTTTTGTGTTCATATATTGTTTTAGACACTCTAGATTTCTAAAATTTACATTTTGATTGCACGTTACTATACACTACAATTTCACTCATATTAAAACACTCAAGTTCTCCAATAAATGGATCTTAGTCCTTATTTTTAAATACGAAAATTAATAAATTATAATTAAAAAAATTTTTTCAAGGAACCACAAATGCTGGTCAAAATAAAAGATAATAATGAAAGCACATACTTATTCTAAAAATAAAATAAAAAATATTTAACATACCGAAAATTAAAGCTGAACAGGATGCGAACTACAAGGGTACCTAAGTATAATATACAGTGTACATACTATATAGTATAATAAATACTATAACAAATGATTCTGTTGATGAAGCAAAACGATAATGGCAATAAAAGTATAATTTTCCAACAGCAATTGGTGCTATAGGTTGCACCCACGTACGAATTTTGAAACCTTCCTTGCATGGCGATGCATATACACATAGATTCAAAAGTTGTGCATCACCCGATTTTGGTATGGTACAAAAGTTGCAGGAGAGTATGTTTTAGCCAGGGTTTTTACTGATGCTTATCTCTTAGAATAATATTGTTTTTGCAGCGATAGAAATGGTTTCTTGTATTATTTTTTTTTGTATCTGTAATGTCGTATTTTTCTGGCGACTGATCGTAATTTTAAGTTTTAAAGTGCCATCATGCTCCGAAACGTTATTTATGAATTAGGTAGGATGAGAATAGTGGCCTTAGTAGAAGAAGGCCACTCACAACGCTGGGTAGGTATTGCATATTTCATAGTACTTATGTCTGATGTCCAAGAAAAATTAATATTTCTATTCTTTGAGTTTCTATTAAGTCGCCATTAATGTTACGCAATTTTTTAAAATTAAATTGTCAATTATTGTTTTCAACAGATTTTTAACTGTCGCTATTTTTTATACTGTCAAAAAGTCATAACGTGTTAAATTTTAACAATGCGTTCAATAATATCTAATAAATTTCATTTTTTTAATTTTTATTTGATTCCTTCTTTTAATAACTTAAAGACAGACATCTCATTGTCAAAAAATTATTGGGTGGTAATTTGAACAATTAACACCAGAAAAAATTAAATATATAAATTTTTTGTTTTTTTTTAACTGTCAACATTTCGAAAACAGTTGAAGATAGGTATAGGACATTATACATCAAATGTGTCCAGAATTTGTCATAAAATCCTAAAATGTAATAAAAAAATAGGGTACCATTTAAAAAAACAAATTTAATCTCGATAACTCATTTCTGGAACACCTGTATAAAAAAAAATCGAAAAAATGCGCAATTTAAAAATAAAATTGACGTGTTTAAGCTATTTTTTTTTTAATAATTAGTTTTAAAATTATTTTAGATGTTCCATACTTTTGCCGCTCACTGTATATGCATCATCTTTGCATGACTTTGCAAATTTTAAAAATTTCTAATTATCTTCCACATTGTGCAAATAATCTTTCATGACTTAATTAACTCTCCAATAAAAAAAATTTAATTTTCACAATCACACTGTTTAAAAAAAAGTTGTTTTTATGACAGCCAGTATGTATAGAATAATTACATATATGTTTCAAGTTGTATTGCTATATCTTTAAAAATAAAAAGTAAACTACCGTTTCTTATCAAGTAAAAAAAACTATGATATTTTATTACTAAGTGTAATTTGAATAACAAATACTCAAACTAAGTGATATCAGTTATTATAATTGCTGCTTTATCGCTCATCAGTAACCTTAGGCGCGAACGATTGTATTGTCAGTGGCGTGATTTCGCGTTATTATTTACACTTTATTTATCGTTATTCAAAGACGGTACAACTTAAGGGCACATTGACAGTCACTCAGTCAATCAGTATTTGATAATAATAGACTATAATGGGTTCTCTCGTTGTCTTATTTAAGCAATAAATATATTTTGGTAACATTCGAGGCAACGACGCTGCTGGGTTTAAAGCGCTCGTGTAGACCATTTGAATGACTATCACACGCGCGCTGAATTACACCGATTAATTAACTGGCCAATTGCTGAGCTACACCGGGACGCCTAAGCTTACTCATCATCAGTGACGCAATGACAATTTGGAACAGAAAGTAGGACTAGTAGGAGTAATAAATATTTATTAAACAAATACTCTCCATACTACTGTGTACATTCTACTCAAAAAAAAAAATGTTAAATAGATACAATATGGCTGATACAAACATAAAAGTTTGGCAGATTAGTGGTGAGTTTTAATTTATGTTTATTAATTATCTGTTAAATTTTCTAAAAATTATCCATTGAAAGCAACCTTGAAATGATATTCCGGTGTGCCCTATTAAATAATTTTACCGCGGCTTAACAGAAATGACCTTTACAAAATCTACTGAT
Organism: Tribolium confusum; assembly: GCA_029207805.1. Classification (NCBI taxonomy): domain Eukaryota; kingdom Metazoa; phylum Arthropoda; class Insecta; order Coleoptera; family Tenebrionidae; genus Tribolium; species Tribolium confusum. Next base: position 26,613,251 of record JALGAY010000004.1, read on the forward strand.
GTAATGTTGTAAATATAATATGGTATTATCTAAAACAAACTAAATCTGCTTATGTATTTAAAATTTAATTAAAGGTTTTCTTTATTTTTTTAGATACCATAAAATGTCAACAGTTAACCTCGGAATACCTACAGGAAACTCTTAATTTAATGGATATTTCATTTTTCCGCCACGCAAATGTATGCAAAGTTTTTCAAATTGTAGACGATCCAGAGGCTCTCAAAGAACTTAGGAAATTGACTTTAGCAACAGCTCAAGATGGGATCACAATAATAGCAATTGACACAACAAAAAACAAAGTTGTTGGAGCAGCTTTCAACAAACTACAAGTAGGATTATTATAGTAATTTCACAAATTTGTATAGCTCACAGAATAAGGTTTTTGTAGAACCAGATAATATAAAATAAAAGACCCATAGTTAATTAATTACAAATAAATTAAAAGTTACTAGTGACAGCGTCATAAAATACGCCTTTTTTGTTAAATTACACAAAAAAGTAATTTATCTACTTGCATACCGTAATGTTAATAGACGAAAGAAGTAGCAACTGATTTTTTTTCGCATTAGTGTTGTGTTTTCATTTTGTAATGTCTTTGATAAAATATCAAACTCAGCTTCGCCTCACAATTCATAAATAGTATAAAATACCTAGTAAAGAACTGCTAATATTATTATGTTTTTTCTTTTAGGTAAAAGATATTCCTGCTTTTGAAGTAATTGCAAGTTCTTGGAAAAATTATAAATCTAAAGCCATTGTTCAATTTATGGCTGATGTCGACAATCTTTGCAATCTCTTTGAGCATTGTAAAATTGACTGTATATTAGAATTAATGTTTTTAACAACATTACCCGAATATGGAGGAAAAGGTATCGGGAAAAAACTTTGGGAGGCCACAATTGAAATTGGAAGACTGTTAGCAAGTGGTATTAACGTAAAAAAATCAATAAATGGACAAAATCTTCCATTACAACCAGCTCCGAAAATTATTTCTGCAATCTTGACAACTGTCGTTACACAAATAATTTCGAAACAATTGGGTTTTAAAATTGTGGCTGAGAGAAATTATGACGAATATGAATTTGAAGGGAAGAATTTTGCTAACGTTATTGGAAAAGAGACCCCCAAACTTACTTTAGTATATAAAAGCCTACAATAATTTGTTTAAATATATAATTCATTTAAATTAATTGTAAAGATATTTCACTGTTTATGCAAAAAAATGTACAAAATATTAAAGTAAAGGCTACAGACATTTTTCTCCAGATTTGTTATTACTCGTATTATACATGCCCCCATATACGATATTACATGATAGTAATGAAAGAAAACACCTTTATTTTTTAGTATTTCTGCGAAAGAGATAATTTGTGAACATCTTTTGCAGTTTTGCACTATTATAATGCTACACTGCACATAAAATCACAAAAGTTTTTTGTAAAATACATTCTAATAAAACTAAAATAAAACTATATCGAATGATAAACTCTTAAAAAAAAAGTAATATTAACTAGAAAACTTTTAAAAAATAGTTTCATCCTGAAATAATTAAACACCTTTTATCACCCTGTATTATTAAATTAATTTTTAATAAATACAGCTCTGAAATTAGTTATACGTCAATAAAAATTATTTCCAAAAATAAAATCAATAACTATTTCTATAGTCTGTTTTTTACAGTAAGTGCCGAAAACTTGAAACACGCATTTGTGATTGTAATTAACCAATCATAAATGGGTATTTCAAATTTCAAACACTTACTACTCTGCTTCTAGTAAAAACACAGACTTTGGTATATTGCACAAGTATAACCCATTGTGTCCTGTTCCATATCACAAAAATCTAAAAGCAGAATTTTTGACAAAAACTTTTCTTTGTAAATTGACAATCTTTAACAACTTATTAGTCACAAGCATAGTGAGCAAGAAGATGTCAAAGCCCAAGTTCAATATGTTTTTTAACATGAAAATGAAGTTATGTAGAAAAAATCTGCTCTCTTAGAATATTTTAAAGAAATAAAAGCTTAAATTACTGGAATACAATCATTTATTTTTTCAAACTTACTTTACAATGTTCTTAGAATTAATTTACAATTTTTAATGCTTTTTACATGTGCGCTGCTAAGGCTTAAGGCCTTTTCAGAGTAAAATTACTGACCCTGATGTACAGTGCTCAACAATTGATAACAATCACCCTTAAATTTAAATATTAAAAAAGTTTAAAATTTTGTAACTCATAAGAAAATTAATTAATCGAGATGATCCTTTTGTTTTTCGGTAGCTCATTCCTTAGACTTAAAGTAATTTAGCTAAGTGTTTGAAGTTTTGTAGTTTAATTTATACAGGGCGTGATAGGCAAGCACTGGCAAAAATAAAAAGTTTAGACTACTCCCTTTTAACAAAACTTTTTATTCAAATTTATTTTTTGGGTTCTCAAAAAACATTGGACAAAGCTCTTTAAAAATGGTTTTGCTGATTTTGAACTAAGTTCACAAATATAAAAAAATATCTTTCATCTTTCTCGAAAAAATGTCTTCAAATCCATTCTAACTACCGATTAACACTGAGTAAATAAATGCTACAAGAATCTTAGAATATCGAGAATGGGTCATGTTTCTTAAATTTGTAACCTTCACATACTAACTAAAAATTCGAAGACCTTTCAAAATGCGGTCATTTTTTCGAAGTGCTTTGTTACCCGAAATGTAAACATGTTTTCATGTTTACCTCTACCTTCCTAAATACAAGATTAATCTTCTACCTTTACAATAAGCCAGAAAATACAAAAAATCTAAATTGATATAAAAAATTATTTTTTCTAGTTTGCGTCTGTAACAAAGCCTAATACGATACCGATTTGGGTGACGTATTAGACAATTCAGCACATTTTTGCATGGCAAAAAGTACTAGTATATTTTTTTGGGTACGTAACGCTTACGTTGTTATAGGACTTCACAGAAAATGAATAAAACGTCCTAAATCTCCAAGGACATTTGTGACGTCTCAGCATTTATATGTCAGCGTTGAGGTTATATTAGTTTTGTTCGAACCCATTTTGTTGCACTTGATGACCAGTATTTTCCACCAAGGTGTTTTTGTGTGTGTCGCAATTAACCACTCGAATACAAATGGCCAAACCGCTTGAACAATGAGCTAACTTCAACTTTCTTTTTGAGGTTACACATTAAAACAACTTTCAGACACTATTTTGACGCTTTACAACCCCCATAGCGTTAGATAATTTACAAATTATTTGCTAGATGAGTATATAGCACTGCTTGGTCTGAAATAACAATGAGAGGAATCGTATAAATTCCGCAATTTGGTAATTTGAAAAATGTTGCAATGTTTTTGAAGATTTCCTTATTGTGTTTATACCAATTGGAGTATTCAATCAATAACCAATACAGTAGGTAAAAAAGAACCATTTGTGAGTTACTTGCACAGAATTTTGAACAAATTTAAAGACACTTCAAAAAACATTTGACACTTTCATGACATTTATTACCAACTATATCGTATTAATGCAAAAGTCCCTAAAGCTAAAAATTAACTTTTTTACTTAAAAAGTACGTAAAATACGCAAAGTAGAAAGAATAGCATAAAGAACTTGTTTCTAATGTCACTGTAGGCACTCATTCTTTATAAAAACTCGCGCTCGTTCTATACACTTGAATTCGTGCCACAAAGTTACTTTTTGAAGCGCGTTATTTAATATACTAGAAAAAATCTGCATTAGCATTACGATTTCAAAGAATTTTAGAGGAGTTAATAAACATTCATTATAGTGGTAATTATACACTATATAACTCGCAAAGTCTAAGAATACTCTGGCAATTTAAACGTTTTTTTGTTACGAACTATTTAATCATTAGTTTGTCGGCTTTTGTAATCTTTGTATACAAAATATCTCTAAATTTGCTTCGAAAAAAGCAACATATTCGTGGTAGCGTGATCATGCATGACATTTATACATCAAATATGTCCAGAATTTGTCATAGAATCCAAAAATGCAATAAAAAGCTTAGAATGCCATTTAAAACAACAAATTTGATGACGGTATCTCATTTCTGGAACAGCCTGCATAAAAAAAATATTTCAAAAAATGCGCAATTTAAAAATAAAATTGACCAGCTTATACAATTTTTTTTTAAATAATTAGTTTTAGTGTTATTTTAGATGTTCCATACTTTTGCCACTCACTATACAGAGTGCCCCACCGAAAAGGGCATACCCCCTGTAACTATTTTATTTATTAGTCGATCTAAATAAAATTCAGAACATAAGCATTAATATGTACGGTCTACATTTTGCTGTTAAAATATTTTTTTATGATGTACCAATTTTGCACTCGAAAGAATAAAATTATGAAATCGCACAAAATTTCTTCAAAATGCATATTATTATAATGCTATAACTCAAAATACTGTAATGACAAATTTTGTTTTAACACAAATCATTTAGAATTCCTCTAATTGGTTCTTAAAGAACACGGAAAAAATTCGTTCTTTTGTGAGAAATATTGTCATCCATGAAACGGTGTTGTCAGATTGTAAATGGAGAGTTACCTGAATATGAATAAAACGTCAGTGAATTTGTCAGTTTGACATATTAATGCTTATGTTCTAAATTTTAATAAATAAAACTATAAACTAATACTAATACTAAGACTAATAAATAAAAAAGTTACAGGGGGTATGCCCTTATCGGTGGGGCACCCTGTACATCTTTACATGACTTGGAGAATTTAAAAAAATAAAAATATTTCTAATTAGCAAATAATCTCTTTCATGACTTTTAATGTACAAATTAACTCTCCAATAAAAAAAAATCTTAATTTTCACAATCACACTGTTTATAAAGAGGTTTTTATGACAGGCAGTATATAAAATAATTACATAAATATTTCAAGACTAAGTAGATATATTGCTGTATCTGTAAAAATAAAAAGTAAACTACCGCTTCTTATCAAGTTAATTTTATTATTAACCTATCTAAAATATTTTAATAACAAATACTCGAACTAAGTGATATCAGTTATTATGATTGCCGCTTTATCGCTCATAACTGACGCAATGACAAGTTGGAACAGAAAGTAGGACTAGTAGGAGTAATAAATATTTATTAATCAAACACTCTCTATTCTTCGTGTACATTCTACTAAGCAAAAATGTTAAATAGGTACAATATGGGTGATACAAACATAAAAGTTTGGCAAATTAGTGGTGAGTTTTAATTGATGTTTATTATCTGTTAAATTTTCTAAAAATTATCCATTGAAAGCAACCTTGAAATGATACTCCTGTTAAATAATGTTATAGCGGCTTAAAAGAAATGACCTTTAAAAAATCTACTGTTGTAAATATGATATGATATTATATCTAAAACAAACTAAATCTTCTTTCTTATGTACTTAAAATTTATGTAAAGGTTTTCTCTATTTTTCAGATACCTTAAAATGTCAACAGTTAACGTCGGAATACCTAGAGGAAACTCTTAATTTAATGGATATTTCATTTTTCCGCCACGAAAATGTAAGCAAAGTTCTTCAAATTGCAAACGATCCAGAGGCTCTCAAAGAACTTAGGAAATTAACTTTAGCAACTGCTCAAGATGGGATCACAATAATAGCAATTGACACAACAAAAAACAAAGTTGTTGGAGCAGCTTTGAACAAACTACAAGTAAGACTATTATAGTAATTTCACTAATTTGTGTTGCTTACAGAATAACGTTTTTGTTCAACCAGATAATAATAAATAAAAGACGCATAATAAATTAATTACAAATAAATTGAACATCTAGAGAAAAAATAACTAATGGCAACGAATGGAAAAAAAATTTTACCGTTACTAGTGGCAGCGGCTAAAATACGCCTTTTTTTGTCAGATTACACAAAAAAATAATTTATTTACTTGCATACATTAATGTTGTGTGTTTTCATTTTGTAATGTCTTCGATAAAATATCAAACTTAGCTTCGCCTCACAAATAGTTTAAAATACCTACCTAGCAAAGAATTGTTAACATTATTATTTAACATTATCACAGGCATTTATTATTATTTTTATTATTATGTTTTTTCTTTTAGGTAAAAGATATTCCTGCTTTTGAAATAATTGCAAGTTCTTGGAAAAATTCTAAATCTAAAGCCATTGTTCAACTTATGGCTGATGTCGACAGTCTTTGCAATCTCTTTGAGCATTGTAAAATTGACTGTATATTAGAATTAATGTTTTTAACAACATTACCCGAATATGGAGGAAAAGGTATCGGGAAAAAACTTTGTGAGGCCACTATTGAAATTGGAAGACTGTTAGCAAGTGGTATTAACGTAAAAAAATCAATAAATGGACAAAATCTTTCATTAGAACCAGCTCCGAAAATTATTTCGGCAATCTTCACAACTTTTGTTACACAAAAAATTTCGAGACAATTGGACTTTAAAATTGTGGCTGAAAAAAATTATAACGAATATGAATTTGAAGGGAGAAATTTTGCTAGCGTTATTGGAAAAGAGACCCCCAAACTTACTTTGGAATATAAAAGCCTACAATAATTTGTTTAAAGATCAAATTCATTTAAATTAATTGTAAAGATATTTCTCTGTTTATTCAAAATAATGTACAAAATATTGCAGTAAAGGATACAGACATTTTTCTCCAGATTTGTTATTACACGTATTATACATGCCTCCATAGACGATATTACATGATAGTAATGATGAAAGAAAACACCTTTATTTTTAGAATTTTAGAGGAGTTAATAAACATTCATTATGGTGGTAACTATATACTATATCTACAGATGATTTTTTTTATTTGCTCCCGTCCGAGATTTCAAAAATAGGCAACACGTTATACAAACAATAAGCAACATTGGGAAAACTACAAATAATCCAAATGAACTGACTCTGGAAGCACTGTCTAAGGTATTGTCAACAATGTTGACATTAATTTACAACCCTCTATGCATTAATTTTGAAAATTAAATCTTAAAAAACTAACAAAGTATGTGTTGGCTATTTTTAAAGTTTCAGGCGAAAGCAAATAAAAAAAATTACCTTCTGTATACCTCGCAAAGTCTAGAGACACTAGCAATTTAAACATTTTTTTTTTTTTTTTTGGTGTTGTTCGTGGATGTTCTTTGAATATTTATTGAGTCCTAATTGACATGCTTACGAACTATTTCATAATTAGTTTGTCGCTTAGACGCTGTTTATTGCGTTTTACAGCGAATACCTTTGTAAACAATATCTCAAAATTTGGTTCGAAAAAAAGCAAAATATTCCTGCTAGCGAGATCAATTAACAATGTAGGCTATACACTATCAAAAAATCAACCACTTGGGTACTCTGCTTGTAAGTCCTGGTAATAATAAGTAACACGATCAGTCATTTCCACCAAAGAAATTAACCATAAACATTAAAGAGAAATCTGGAAAATGATTCCAGAAACAAGACGGAAGCCAATAATGTTTCATATTTAGCCAATTTCATGAAATAATTTTGTCGCAAAATTTAATACAACAAAATTAGGTGTCACAAAACTGTAATTTAAGCCGTCAAGTAACGGAAAAGTGTAAATCAATAATTAAAACAATTTATGATTCATTTCAAAGAAAAATTGATAATAATACATATGAAAACTGGTTATAACAACAAAATTTTAAAATCCTTCGCCGCTGATAACTATAATGGAGTGTTACAAACTTGTAAAGAAACAAAATAAAACAACCAATCAACTTAAAGTTTGTATATTTCATAAATTAAATGAATTAATCCAAGTTTTGAGTGGTTTCGATATAATACGCCCATCTTCAATTATCTGTCATAAAAAAATAATTACATCCACATAATTCACCTTTAAATAAAGTCATCTTCTTATTATCTTTGGTGGAGGTGGCATCATTTCCGTGTCATCATCAAATTTATATCTTTCAATATAATCCAACAATTTTTCTTTTGTTATTGGATTAGTAATACTACCACAAACAGCTAAAAAAGGTTACAATACAATTAAAAACCTCAAGAAATAATAACGTAAACACCTTTGGCCGTATTGAAACTGTTCGGGTACGATTTGTCTGTCCTTTCCCTCATGTATTTCCATTGATTATTCTCAAAATAACATTCAACAACTTTATTATCTAAATCTTTTAAAGCTTTCGTATATTTCATAGTCGCAAAAGGCCTATCTAGTTGACCCACATACAAATGACAAACTTTACGAGATACAATTCTACAAAAAAGACTAAAAACAAACTTTTAACAAAAGTAATAAAATACCCCGCGCCCTCTTCTCTAACAATTTTCAGTCTAAAATCAACAGAATTCATATTAAGGGGTTTCCATTTGAGTACTTCATCGCAACGTCCAGGACAATAAGGTTCCTTGGAAGGTTGAAAAATCAAACCATCTGGTTCATGTGATAAAGTCTTTGCAAATTTTTCACCTAATAAACTTGCCGCCTGAGATATCTCCCAGAAATCTTTTTTTCTAACACTAAAAGGTTCGGAAACTTTGTTGATGAGGCCATTTTCCATTGCCATATAACGAGGTTTAATTATTTCGTTTTCTAAACAGTGTAACCGCGTTGGATAAAAAGGCATTTTACCCACATCTTGACCTTCAAATTTTACTATGTCATAAGCTAAGTAACGAGGAATGTCCTCTCCATTTACTTTATCTATTACCATTTCCTGCAAAGAATAAATCAAATAATTATATCACTTTATCGAATAGATTACTGGTGTAAGACTTATTGATAAAAACAACTGTGTAATGTTGGGAGAACGGCTGTAATGCATATAATATTGATAGTTATACTAGGTGTCCCAGAACTGGCGGATCAGCCGTAAACTATAAGTTCATCTCTTCAACCTAATACCAAATTCCGAAAAATGTATTTTTTAAACTCTATCGCTTTCGAATTACAACAAATCTTATTTTAACCAATCACATAATAAATACAGGGTGATTTTTTTATCTGTTCCCGCCCAAAACTCCAAAAATAGGCAACACATTATACGTTGAAAATTTTATTTTCAAAATTAGGGCCTAAAGAGTTGAGAATTAATGACAACATTGTTGACAATACCTTTAGCAGTGCTTCCAGAGTCAATTAATTTGGATTATTTCTTGCCACATTATTTAATTAATTAACTTACTTTTCGTTTGTATAACGTGTTGCCTATTTTTGGAGATTCGTGCATGAACAGATAAAAAAATCACCCTGTATTAATCCTTGTATTAGTAAAGGTAATATTCATGTTACTAGACAATGAAATTAATATTTATTATTTAGTATTTGGTTGACTGAAATAACTAAATTGTCAAAATGACAAATTTCAATTTTGTCAAGAAGGTTAGTTAGGCTTAATTTCATTGCCTAGTAATATAAATATTATCTTTACAATTAGTATTTATTATGTGATTGGTTAAAATAAAATTTGCTGTAATTTGAAAACGATAGAGTTTAGAAAAATATTTTTTCGGAATTTGGTATTAAGTTGAAGAGAGGAACTTGTAGTTTACGACTGATCCGCCAGTTCTGGGACAGCCTGTATAAACTAGTCGTTTATATAGCTGCTTTTAATCCCAATTTTGTTAATGTATTAGAGAGTGTTCTTGTGTCGAATTTGTCGAATTTTACGTTTTAAAAAATGTTCCTCAAAGGCAGTTCAATTATATCAACGAAACGTTGCATACCAGTTTTTCATTTCCATCGATCAAAAAGTCCTACACCAGTAATTTACCCGACAAAGTAGTCGAATCGTCAAAGACGTAGAATTTTAATAAATATATTAAAATTTTTATTATTATAGTAGAATCTCGGTATCCCAAATTCAATTTTTCATTAATCCAAACACGCAAATTGTGGATGTCTATATATGCAATACAAACATCCGCCTAAATATTATAAACTATAAAAATAGTTATTTAGTGCATAACATTTGTTTAAAACACTCGTAAGTCATAGGAGCCAAACTAATACATGCTGACAAAAATTTGAACTGACTAATATTCGAGGTTTCCAATAAAGTTTATTGTTAAATTTTTGTTTTGTATTTTAAGAATGAAATGTCAAGTGATCGGTCGTTGTATTGAAACGTTCCTTCTCCTTATTTAAGCAACCGATGAGATTAAAACCCACCGATAGAACCTCAGTTATTAGAATAATTGGGTCTTTTATATTCTTGATTCAAGAGATATAGAGCTCGCCAATTAAAAAGTCGTAAAAATCAAATACTCGTAAAAACTATGTAAACAGTCATTAGACCAGCTTTGCTTTCGATGTAACAAAGCGTAAAACTAATCATTGTCCAACTGAACAACTACGTCAACATTTTGTTACTAATTGATCACAGAAGTGCAGCTGTGCCCTTTTTGATATTTAATGACTGTTTACATAGTTTTTACGACGAATTTACTTTTACGACTTAATTGGCGAGCCCTATATCTCTTGAACCAAGAATACTTTCTTCTCTTAGTCGGAGATTTATTACTACTTCAACTTAACAAGTCGTAAATTACAGAACAATTCTGATAAATATAGTGTTTTTATAAGAAGTAAAAATTTGACTTAAGTAATTTGACTATTGTTAACAAAGCAGCCGCATTTAACCTGTTATCACCTATTGATCACTTAAAATTGTTACCTATCCTTAGTAAAACAGTGTCATAAATTAAAAACTCGTTGAAAGAAGAATTAATAGCTTAAGTGCGCTGCTTTGTTGAATAATTTATAATTTAAGTCACATTCTCATTTTCTGATAAAAGAAGTATAACATAAAAATAGATTTCAATGAAATTCTATAATAACAATTTTAATTTTAGCGATTTATTTTATTATACATTTTTCTTCAAATGATACAAAAAATGGGCATTATTTTTTTTGTGAAAAGGTTTTCAATAAATTAATTAATGGAACATTTTTTTAAGTGAGGTTATACAGATGATTTTTTGAAAACAGTCTAACCCAATTTTCTCGCAAACGATTTCGATTTAAAAAAAAACGAAGCAGGGTAATTTTTAATGACAGTGAGACATATTTTCGTGATAAAATCACGTTAATCTTAATAACCCCTTGAGTATTAGGTTTTCCACCCCTGAAATTTAAATTGGAAAAGTAAGTCGAGTGATACCTCATTTTGAAGGGCTTTGAACACTCTTTCTGCTGTTCTACTTTTATTTTCTTCGAAATTTTCTTCTAAAAATGTTGGTATTTTTTAAGCAAATAATTTCAAAAAACGGCTTATTTTTATATCAATGATGTTTACTTCGGTTTTAAATGTGAGTGTGAAATCACTTACCTATTTTACCCCCATGAACCCACCCTTAACCTGACCTGATGAATTTTGCTTTGAATAATAATGTATCACAAATAAGGTGTTTTAATTCAAATTGTTTTAAGAGATGTTTTGGGGGTGCAGTATAAGCACCCGATATAAGCAGAGGTACTCACTAGTAAAAATAAATTGATAAGATATATAGATAGAGAAGTAGGGCAACAATGCGACAGGTAAAGGAACGAGTTAAACTTACCTGTATTAGTATGACATTAGTTGTTACTCAAATATTTTTCAAATAATGTTTTAATGTAATTAATGATTTTTTAATTAGTCTATCGAGGTGCTACAGTATTTATGGTGCGATCACATTAAAAACTCAATTATTTTTTTTTAAATATCCAGTTAAATAAAAAACATCATGTGCAGAGGGAATCAAAAAACTTACCCCATCAAGCAGTGTGTCTTTTAAGTGTTTCCTGAGATCCTTTCTATGAGGAAAAGTCAATCCACTCACTTTAAAAGGATTATGATCACGATCAAAAAAATAAATTTCATTAGGTCCATCAATCAACATCATATACCTAGCCCCATCAGCTTTCCACGACACTCTGTAGGGCTTTTGATGTAATAAAACTATATTATTCATATCCATTGATACAGGTTGACAACCAGGAAAATTCTTTTTCTTCCATTCACACATAAGTTGAACTTTTCTCTGTACATGAAATGCTTTAGGTTGCTCTGTAAATAGTGTTACTCCAGGGACACCTTCCATAAATTTTGCTGTAGGAGCACCTCTTCTCAAAGACGCATGACTAATTAAAAAATTAAGAAAAAATAAATAAAATTTGGCTCGTATAACTCACTTTGAAGAAGAAGCCGGCTCTTCATAATTTTGTTGAGAAGATTCGGAATTATTATCTTCAAAACACCAATCTGGTAAATTTGGTGCAGGGGGAGTATCAGCAGGGTCATCATAACGGGTATATAATTCAACCAAATAATCACCTTTGTAAATACCAGGAGGTCTAAAACTGATCATATGAAACAATGTTTTGTGTTGATTTGACCAAAAGCACCTCATTTTCGCAAATGTCTCAATGGCTAACTCCAATTCCATATCCATTTTCTCAACCAAATACGAAACAATAAGAAACCCAGTTCTATTAAACCCATGAGTACAATGCACCGCAATTTTTTCCAAAGGATGATGCGTTATGAAGTTATGCACCAACTGGATAAATGTATTCGTCTGTTCCTTGGATGGAGTCTCCCCATGCCCCCGACATTGCAATTTAATATAGTTACAACCCTCATCTTCAACCTCTTCCTTATCATAAAACCGTGTTGTATTCGTCAGATCTACCCACAAGCCAAATTTGATCTACAATCCACCCATATAAAATCTGTAGCATTCAAACAAAATCATAAACCTTTTTAGTCCTACACAAATCGAACAACATTTTCGGAGGAAATCGACATTCAGGGGGCACTAAACTGTCATAACTGTTACTCAAAGGAGTTTTAAAAGCCATAAAGTGACCCATTATTAAATCAGCAGCTTTCCGGGGACAATACATCCACCGATTTGGGACAGGACCAGGAGCTTTTCGACTCATTTTCACAAGAGCAAAAAGTGAGGTTAGGATCCAGAAAAAACACACACAAAGAATCACACCTCTCACACTAACCAAAGTAGTGCAACACTTATTTTACATCAGTTTCACATTGATTTCAGCGTCGTTTTTACTCAATTTTTAATAAAAAACATCTTAGTTTGTTGACCTATATGACTACTGGTCAGCTGTCAAATTTAGTGACATTTTAAGTCGTATTTTAGTTTAGTGGCGACACTGAGTGTAAGTGTTCGGTGGCAACACTGACATACAGTCATACCACAATCACAAAGTCACACACATTTGGTAACTTACTTGAAACTTGAACTTCCCCAACAACAAGGCGCTCAAAAGTGGCAACAAAAATGTAAATTAAAATTATTTTTGATTTAAAATGCACAGTACAAACGCTGTGACAATAAATGATTATCAGGTAATTAAATTGTATATTTTTTAATAAATTGTTTTGAATTTGGTGATATTAAGAACGTTTGGTTGGTGCATGACCCTCAATTGTTTTTCCTAACCTAACTTTTTTGTTTGTATTTCAGTTTTAAGTAGTCCAAACTTTGCTATTAAATCGTGAAAATGCCGAAATTGCGCAAATCGAGACGAGGGAGAAAAAAGAAACCTTTATTAGTTAATTCAAAAAGTGAGAAAAATAACAGTGCCAAAAAGCAAAGTCCGGCGAGTTCGAAATCTGAAACTAGCCCCTTCAGAGGTTTTAGTGATAAAGAAGACCCAATAAATAAAGAAGAATTGTTTGATAGATTGCTTGAGCCGGTTTCTAGTAATCTTCGTCGGAATATAAAGACGTATTCAAATAAAAAGAAAACTAATGTGAGTGAATGTCGTTTGTTAGAATTTCATGACTGTAAAAATCGCGAGCAAATTATTCATTGGTTGAATGATAATCAGAATCTTTTTGATAAGCTAACACAGACTCAGCCACAAGATTCTTATTCAGTTATGAGTGATGTAACTTTTGATATGCCGTCTGTTTCCCAACAAAATACCCCAAGATCTCGTAAAAAGAAAAAAATAAAGCCTCGAAGCCCTTATAAATTGCGAGCAAGATCTCTTGATATTACAATTGAAAAAAACGGGCGAAAGTGCAGGAATAAAAGACATTCTTTAGCTGGAGGCACTCCTAGTTTAGAGTATTTACATATTGATGAAATTGTAACAAATGAAGATGTTGCTATTCCTGCACAAAAAGATGCTATTAATTTAATTGATCTGATGGAAGATGAGTATCTAGATAATATAGAACGGGAAATAACAACACATAAAAATCAGAATTTATCAGGATGGGATAGATTAAAAGACATGAATAAAAGTATCACAATCAAGAAACCTAAACAACTAGATATTGTGTTACAAAGTGGCGAAAAGAAAGAACCTGAGAGCTTTCCTTGTTATGATTACGAAGTATTGGAAAATTATTTTGTAGAGAATATGGAGAAGATTTTGTCAAAACAAGAGTCACCCAGTACAGATGAAAGATTTACTTTAAGGAATGCAATAAATGTTGGGAAAAATTTCTTAATGATATTGAAGAAATTAAACGTAAATGGAAAAGAAAAGGAACTGGAGGACATTATTCCTATAGTCACTGAAATCAAACAAGTATTTGCAAAATTTGGGAAAACTAATTCAACTCAAACATCTGAAATCACAGTTTTTGATAAAAATGTTCAGACTGTATTGAGTGTGATAACTACTTCAGTACAAACTGAGTTAGAAACTGTTGATAGTTGTATGCAGACTAGTATAGCCAATTTGTGTAATAAAAATCTTCAAACTGAATCTAATACCACAAATGCTGAGGTACAAACCGAAAATTTAGATTCTTCTAAAATCATACTAAATAGACAATCAACTGTGGCAAGTACCACTCCTTCTGATTTGCTTTTCGCTGATGATTTAGATAGAGAACAAGTAAATAAAGCATTTGAAAATGCTTTTACTTTGGAGGAAGAAATAAAAAAAAATGAAGGAGAAGTATGCTGTGATGAGTTGGAAGAAGAAAGAAAGAACGAAAGCGAAAATAAAAAGCCAGTACAATGTAATGAGTTGGAAGAAAAAAGGAAGGATGAAAACGAGAATGAAAGAAAAGCACAATGTGATGATTTCGATGATGATTTTGATTTTAATTTTAATACTGAAGAATTGGTGAAGGCTTGTAAGGATAAAATTATTATAAAGGATAAGAAAGATAGTCAACTAAGTTTAATTGTGCCCTGTGAGACAGCAAGGGAAAGTTTAAAGGGAGTTAAAAGGTCTCACGTGGAAAGTCCATGTAAAGCTGGAGGAAATAGGTCGAAAAGACCCTGTGCGAAGTTTATACATGATGATTTGTCAGTTACATTTTCTACATGTGATGAGGAAAATGAAGAGAATGAGGGAAAAGTGATGGAGTTTTCGCAAGAATGTGATAATTATGAAGTAAGTAGTTCTAAATTAATTTTTGATTTTTTTTTAACTGATTGCACCTGTGTCATTGTGCACTTATTATTCGGACAACCAGTTCAAATATTAAATTGACGAAATATTTTCAAGGTTTAAATTTTTGTTTCTATTGAACACAATAATCAGAGGATCGGTCACAATTATAATATATCGCTTGTTTGTTAAAAAACTCTACAAGTGTCTCTTTTAGTTGGGTCAGAAGTGTAGATATAGAGAACCGAAAGATATTGTCATTTTAATTTTTGCATATATGTTTTGCATCTGTCAGTGTAAAATACAGGTCTCCCAAAACTAAGACATTCCGAGTCTAAAGTGTTCAAAGAAGATCCTACCAGGAGTAAGAGAAAAATGATTAAAAAAATTTGACAACCCCTTATAAGGTTATAGAGGTTTGAAGAATTGAAGATGCAGATTTGCATTAAGTTGTCTTCAAATAAAGGCTATGAATGTTGACATTTATTTTTATTTATTATAAACATTAATATGAGTAATAATAATTCAAAAAAGTTTTAAATTGCCTTTAATGCGGAGTAGAAAATATTAATTAATAATTAATCAAAAAAAGTTTTATTTCATTTTTATTTACTCCAAGGGATACCCCTTGCAACGCTGCGATCTCGCAATGCCTTGCTTATAAGACACACTGCATATTCAACTTTGTAACACTTACGACGATTATACCGAAAACAATCACTAACTTAAGTTTAGGTAAGACAAAATTTTTTTTGCAGATTTTCATCATTTGTGGTACTGTATTTCAGGTTAAAATTGTGCCATGCAATTTTGAATCACCCTATAAGTTCAGTTACAAAAAGCAACAATTTTAATATATCGTTTCAGTTGTCAAGCGTTTTTAATTATGTAACTAGTGATAAAAAGTTACATTAATTATATCAAGAATCTACAGTAGAAGCTCGTTAACGTGAACATTCGTTACCGTGAACGTCTCAATAACGTGAACAACGAAATTTTTGCGAAATAACTGAAACATAGCAAGATCTCCTTGTTTTTAAGAGAACATAATATGTAAGCCAACAAATCAAAATTATTATTACTTTTTCGTGTATGAATAGAAAAATAAAATGTGTTAATCAGCACCCACGTATTTATGTTCTCCTGTATTTAAAATCTATATAAACTTGGACCCGAAAATTCAACTTTTTCAGTACCCTCGGTATCATAAACACTTGCGCTCACATAAACTGCTTTGTGATTTTTGTGTTTACGTTAACGAGCTTGTACTGTAATTCTTTATTTAAAAAAGTATTTTTATAAGCTTTTCATAACTGAATTGGAAAAAATCTTGTATGAAACATCTTCAAAATGGCTAATTTTTGGCGTGTTGGCCTACGAGTGATAACGAGTGTAGTGCAGAAAAACGTTTATTTTACAATTCGTTGCATCAATAGCTATTTTACTGTAAAATTACACACCTTTATTGTTGAAAAATTTCAAACTTTTTAATTCGTAGCTCATATTTTTTCTATAAAATTAATCATTTAATTAACAAAATTAAATTCCGTAAAAGTTTTCCTTTTTCTGAAATATTTAGAAATTTCTATTTTGTCTAAAATATATAAACATTTTTTTATAGAAAAGTTAAAAATATATAGTGGGTTACGGTCAAAACGATATCCGTGAATTGTCGGTATGACGTCACAGTCAACGTTTTCTACACTTTGGTTTCTAATATTTCCAAAACGGCAAATCGCACGCACGTATCTGCCGTTTGAAGATTTGTTCTTAAAAAATTTTTACCATATTTTTGTTTTTCGGTATACAACTCCTTTAATTGTTTAAAGGTAATTAATTTTATATAGAACAAATATGGGGTTACTATCTGAAAATTTTGAGATTTTTTAAAACTTAAATTGGAATTTTTATTTAAAAAATTTTGAGCACAAATGATTATTCAGAATAATCGATAATCGGAAAATTGATCAATCATCGATAATCGGAATAATCAATTAATCGACAATTGGAATAATCGATTAATCGGATAAATCGATTAATCGATTATCGATTAATCAAAATGAAAATCGCCCAGCCCTACTCTCAAGAAAACATTGAAAGGTCTTAAAGTAACCACTATGTAGGATTTAATCAATTTCAAATCCAGAAATATTGAAAAATACTGATGTTTTTTTATATTTGCAAGTACAAAAGTAGAAGGTGGATTATCATTACAAATAATTTAGTTAGATTATTATTCAGTTTGAAGCAAAACTTAAAAGAAATTTAAAATTCTGAAACGCCTGGAATTTCATAAAGTTAAAAACTAAATTAGTTGTAAATCGTAAGTGTACCAAGTTTATGTTAAAGTAAATTATTTTCGTTTTTTGCTCTAACATCAACATGCCATTACTTATTTTCCTGGCATCTAAAGTTTTCCCCAGAGGTCGTGTTGGCTTATTATTACCGCGAATAGACCTCAAGTTTTGGTTTTCTATATGTTTCTAACGACCCAACTAAAAAAGATATTCTGTATTGTTCATGCAATATTTGTAAGGCTCGCCTATTAATAAGTGGTAAAATGTAGAAGACGTAAAAAAGTCGTTAAGTACTTGATACAGTCGACCAGCTTTGTTTTCGATGTAACATAATTATTTTTTAACTGGACAACTATGTCAACATTTTGGTACTAATTGATCACAGAAGTGCAGCTGTGGTCTTGAACAGGGTTGGCTTTAAGTTTAAGCTTTAATTCACTTTTGCCGGTGACTATGAAACGTAATTTTTGTGTTTATTTTGGTGATCTAGATGTGTATGCATTTTATTAACATTGATAACGATAAAAAAGAAGACATTATTTAATTTTATTTTAGTAAGTTTTTTATATAAAATATTTTTAAAGCCAACCCTGCAAAATATCTGTGATGTGGCAAAGACCCAGCAGTAATTCAAATATGATGGAACCGGTTTGCATTTAAATGTTGAGTTGGTCGTCTGTATTCTCAATTTCTCTCGTATCTCTCTCTGTCTCTGCCGTATATCTCTTGATGCAACAATACAGTGTTGTGAAATTGCAAAACAATTGGAATGTTTTTGATTAGGTCAACCATTTACTGGTAAAGATAAAACGTCAATCAATTTTATAAGCTTATTTACATTAAACTCATTAAAGCACATTATTTAAAAAATGTATAAGGTGATTCAAAAGTATGGAGAAATATTTTAAATAGAAATACTGTACCACAAATGACGGAAATCTGTAAAAAAATTTGTCTTATCTCAATCTTATCTCAATTAGTAAAAAAATTATAACCCAGAAATGAATTATTATAAGCCGTATAACAAAAAAATTTGGACATAGGACAACTACAGTTTTTTCAAGTCAAAATAGGGCGATTAAATACAACTTCCTTCTATCAAGTTGCACCGTTTAAAAGCTGAAGGGCATCAAAATTGGAGATTATAAACTCGTTTTTATATTTTAAAGTGGAATTTTTACATAAGCATGGAGCTTATTCTCCAAGACGATAGCATTTTCGTAAATTGGATAACATTTGAGGTTAACTGTGACACGTTATAATAAAGTTTTGTCTTATTTTACAATGGTACTAAATAAACAAAATATATAATTATCTAAAAATTTCAGGAATATTATATTAAATTTCTTAAAAAACATGAAGATGCTCACGAAAAGGTCGCAATTCAATCTACTTCAAAAACTCGTACTCAGGAGCAAATTGAAGAATTTGAAAACATGATATACAACGCAACTAAACCTACTGGTTCTAACGGACACGAGAAAAATAACAACGTTTGTAAAAGTATTAGAGAAGACGATTTAGATTATTTTCTGCCGATCTCATCTGCAAATGACAAATCACAAAAAACTTGTCGAGATTTATTTGATAGAAAATCTGCCAAAGAAAATCAATTTTCAGAATCATTATTTTTTTGTGATAATAACAAAAGTGCAGTGATTAATCGGACCTTAACTCCAAATAGCATTGATCAAATTATAACTACAGTTAACTGGAATGAAGAATTAGAATCAGATAATGATATAGAAGCGCAACAAATTTTGGAACGTAATGATCCGAAGATAAAAATTTTGGAGAATGTGATTTTGCGACCCGCTGGTAGTAATTTAGTCGAAAACTATTTTAAAGCAAATGAAACAAACCACAATATTTTATCAGACGTAGTTTTGGTTGAATCAACACCCCACAAAAAAATTCATACCTGTTCAAGTCAAAAGTAAGTAAAGTTTACAAAGTTTGCTGTTTCTTTAGAACTGACTTTGCAGAGATGAAGAATCAATCCTTAATGTAACTTTACCACCACCAGAAGAATTTCAAGATACCGAAAAAGATGATTTGGCAAAACGTGATATACCAGAAACACCAAGGCGTCCTTTGGCTGCGATTAATAAAATCACTAGTACGCCAGTTTCTCAAAAACATGCTACTGAACATTTTTTATCTCTATCACCTATAACATGTCCTAAATCACAAAGAATGCCAAAAACCAGAAAACCTATTTTGGGACCTATCGAATTAGCGCAACAATCAAAATTTTCCCCTTTGACAATTATCACAAAGCCTCCATCTCAGCCAATCCGTTCAAGTCAAACTCCTAAACAAAGGAGTATCTTGAATTATATTAGCCAGGGATCTGAAAATTCTCAAAACAAACCTGTAATAACATGTAGTAGAATCGGTCGAGATCAAATGATGGCAATTGCCTCGATGACCAATAAGAATTTAGCCACGTACAGCGCAATATTTACACCTGCTGTGACTCATTTGGTTGTTTTGACCAATGACAAAAACATTCTTTCAGACCACACTATTAAATATATTTCTGCTGTGGCCGCAGGTATCTGGGTAGTGAATTTTGGGTGGGTGCAGGAATGTTTAATGAGGAATACGTTAGTACCTGAAGTAAGTTGTTAAAGCGTTTATATGAAAGGGTAATTGTGTTAATTGGAGGAACCGTATGAAGTTTTGGATGTTTCTGGAATGCCAGGTCCGAAACAGTCGAGGTTAACTAGACTTACAAATCCGCTTTTTAAGGGCTATAAAATACACGTAGCTCCCCCACTTGTTGCAACAACTCAACAACAGATTGAGGTAAAGAAAAAAATATATACAAATTAAAATTATATTGATCAGATTTTTACACACTACATATTTTATATGTATATTTTCGACCATTTAATTGACATTAATATTTCACTTCCAGAGCGTTATAAAAATGTTACAAGGTAAAGTTGTGCCATCGCCAGACCATTTATTGGAGAAGAATGGATACATTTGTCTTATAGTCACTGAAGTAAAGGCTACTCAGGAAATGGAATTATTATATGAGAGTAAGAAAATTTGGGTTTCAAGTGTAAGTATGTATATTTAACTGAATAGTTTTATGTTTTTAGCTTGGTTGGAAACTCTGAAAGTTGTTACTGTGGATATTGAATGGTTCAGTAGATCTGTTGGACAGTATAAAGTTCTTAGTGTGCGTCCGTTTACAATTTGTTCAGAGAATTCAATAGATTCTTTAGGTTATCCACCTGATTTGGTAGCCAACATGACGTTTTCTTCTTCTCAACAAACCTTTAGTACTGTGCCATCAACTACGTGATTAATAAAAAATGTTCAATGTTATATTTAATTACGAAATGTAAGTACATAAATATATTTATTTTTTAAACACTTTTTTACAATGCTATTAAGAAATCAGTGTTATTACTTTTTATTATTATTAATTTTATTATTAAATGTCTACTCAAAAAGAAACAATATTACAAAAAAAAATAGGCGAAGTTTATTACTACTAAAGCACAATTCAAATCAGAAAAAGACAAGGGCGGAGCTTGAGCTGCGCCATAACTATAATACCAGTAGCGTAATACAAATCTGTCAATTAGCAAAATGAATTCACAAGAAACGAATAAACAATACAAAGTAACTTTAATAACCAACAAAACAAAGCTAAATTGCAAGAAGTAACCTCCAAACTTTAAAAAAGCGCCCAAACGCGAGATCTAAGTACACCAAACGTGAGTGACAGTTGACGTGCCGACTCTGTCATACTCATACATAAGTTTCCCTTATAATACAATGGACTCGTCCGTTGCGCAGAGACGCCATTGTTTTCTTCTTATTTGATTTCCACTGTACTATTTCTACTTAACCTGTATAATACAAGGTTTAACTACCCACAAAATAACAAAAAATGGATAAATATATGCAGGGTAGTCCCGTTTAGCTGCCGTCTACTGAAGCTCAGTGATTACTTAGGTAAGTTGGAATTTTGATATCTTGAAGACTTTATATGTAAACTAGGACGCATTTTGAAGATTGAACTTGTTTCAACATTTTTTTCTTCTTCGGTCTCTATTTACTTGATTGGTATCTTTTTTTAAAATATACAAACTTTTGTCTTCTTGACTATTATTTTCAAAATTTGCGTTGCTTAAAGGTAATATTTACAAAAATATTAACTATAAGACAAAATACTTACCTACTGCCATATGTTTGAGATGAACATTATGTAGGTTTGTTTAGTGCACAAGAACTAATTTCACAATTATTCAAGACGGTTTAGTTTCAAAAAGAAGCATTTGCGCAGCATAAACATACATAGTAGAATATAGAATAATATACAGGGTGAGTCACGAAGTATGGTAGAAATTGAAAGTGGTAATAGTTGTGCAAATATCAATCACAAATGCAAAATATCACTAAGTCGAAAATGTATAGATTTCAAGAAAAATTTTATTGAGAACTACTGGCGCGCGCGTTCGACGAACTTGAGTCAATGAAAAAAACTTACAGATAAACCAAATAGAAAAAATTCAGCGCTGCTTACCTGAAAAAGGAAGGTTAACCCTTCAGTACTCGCGCGAATTACAAAAAAAAAAAAAAGGAGGTGCCACAAGGGCACATATATTGATTAAACAATACAAGAGCGCCAAATTGGGCGCATAAAAAAAACATGTATTATTTTAGAAAAATATTACTTTTTATTTTTTCACATAGAAACCGCTTTCAGTACCTGTCTGTTGAACGTTGACAAGACTGCAGATAAAGTGTTTTTACAATTTTTTGCAAATTGTACCATAAAAACATAGTATACTTATTTGGACTACACTTGTATGCCACGCGAATAGAGACGTGATTGTTCTTTTTGTTTATTTTTATTGAATATTTGTGTTTTTTTTATATACTTTATAATATTTTAACTTACTGTCAATAATAAACTATAAAAAACATTTTTTTTTAATATTTACCTCTCGATTAGTTAGTGAGCAGTTAGATCGCAATTTTATCTATTTATTATTTACTATATATTTTAGCATTGTTATTGATAACACAGTACAAAAAACCTTTCTGATGAATTTGTCTAGAAGGTATTTAAAATTTTCTTCCTACCATTTAGCTTGAAAAATCATCTTTTCTGCAAAAAAATAAATTTTGAAAACGGACTACAATTGTACTCCACGCGAGTATCCACGTGTGAAATAGACACGCGAGTACTGAAGGGTTAAGAGCCAGCCATCACAGTTCGTCGTTTTCTGTTTTTCGGTAAAATTTTGGTAGTGGCAGTGTTGTGGGGATGATAAATTAAACATTGGCAGCATATTCGTTTATTGAACAAATTGATATGGTGTTTCTTTACTGGGAAGCTCGAGGGAATGCTGCGGAAGTTTGTAAATCTTGGATTTGTCGATGTTTGTATTCGGAATTCGGTCATCGGCCATGTTTGGATTTTATTTTGGATTCATCCTTGTCCCAGGTAAACACTGTTTTTTATTATAACCGAAAGTAAAAGTGTTTATGTTCCGAAGAAAATCAAAATGAATTTCTTTCGATTGTTTTGTCTTGTGCTTTTTCTGTGTATAAAGCCAGTGTCCATCAATCATTGCGCGTACGTTCGTGACCACGTGTTTTTCGAATTGTTGTTAGATTTTATTTGACTACGGAAAAGTTGCCTTTAGAGATAGCATAATTCGCAGTTTAAATATCCGCCAAACTTCATGACTTGCCCTGTATAATTTTTTTTGTCGTTACAGAGGGATATAGATCAAAATAATTTTGAACAATTTTCTTATAAAATGAGATATCGACCAAATGAGTACTAACAACTTGTCTTCGGTTATAATAAACTTTATAATTTGAACGAATCTAGAACAAGGAAATTTTTTGTAATTTTTTTTATGTATATAGGTTCTAAAAGCAAAAGCTCAAAAATGAATATACAAGGTTAGTCAAAAGTATGGAATAGGCAGTTTATCTCCGTAAATATGAACTTTATGACAAAATGTCATCGATAAAAGTTTCTTTACTGATTATTCTTTATCTCTTAGCCTCCTTGTTGTTTTTTTATGGTATGTCAACGCATTTTCATGAAAACGTAACTTTTTTTCTTTTTTAAATAGCAATCTAGCAATTTTTTTGGTGATTCTTGTTTCTCTTTTTTTTTCTTGAAATGACCTGGTATTTTTTTAATTACCTTTAATAACAAAATTTTTCTGTAAAATCATAATTTCTAATAAACGACAAAAAATGGTATCAAATCAGATTCTCTGCTTTTTTTATTTTTTTTAATTATTTGATGATAATTTTAGAAAAAATAATAGTGGCCTCTGTTTCTAACATGTTAAGAAGCCACGTTTTGTCTTAATGGATTTATGAACAGACACAACTGTCGATACTGGTCTAGTGAGAATCCTCATTGGATGATGGAACATCATACACAGTACCGTCAAAAACTTAATGTATGGCTTGGTATTATTGGGCAGCACATAATAGGCCCATATTTTATTGATGGGAATTTAACTGCGGCTAGATATCTACTCCTATTGTGTGATCACATTGTACCCGATATTGTACAATTATTTCCGGATGCAGATCGACATGCAAGGAATGCCAAACCGAGATATTTGGTTTCAGCAAGACGGCGCTCCACCCCATTATGGGGTTGATGTTCGCCTATTTCTGGATAACATTTTTCTACGTCGTTGGATAGGACGTCGGGGTCCTATTGAATGGCCTGCTAGGTCCCTCGATTTAAGCCCCTTAGATTTTTTTCTCGGGGGTCATTTAAAAACTGGAATTTACAAAGAAAGACCTCAAAATTTGGAAGACCTGGAAACCAGAATAAGGCACGAAATCGCAGAAATACCATCTAACTGGCTGCAAAATTCGTTACGCAATTTTTATGACAGATTAGGTTACTGTCATACTGTCAAGCTGTAGAGGGTTTTCAGTTTGAACATTTTATTTAAGTTAAAGATTATTTGATTGAATAAAGTATTATGGCCATTTTCTCTAAAATTTTGTTATTAAAGGATATTAAAAAAATACCAGGTCATTTCAAGAAGAAAAAAAAGAGGAACAAGAATCACCAAGAAAATTGCTAGGTTGCTATTTAAAAAAGAAAAAAAAGTTACGTTTCCATGGAAATGCGTTGACATAATAAACAACAAGCAGGCTAAGAGATAAAGAATAATTAGTAAAGAAACTTTTATCGATGACATTTTGTCATAAAGTTCATATTTACGGAGATAAACTGTCTATTCCATAGTTTTGACTAACCCTGTAGAACACCTCAATTCTAGTATAATAATTGATATATTTTTTTAAAATAATGAAGAGGTTCGTAGTAATGTTCATAGAATATTAGAAAAATAATAAAAAAAATTGTTTAAAGTATACTATAAGTATAAGTATACTTATAGTGACATTATAAGTGTTACACCCAGGAGGAATAATTTTTTAGAAGTGATTTTTTGCCAACAGAATGAGTAAATTTAAAGCTAGTTATAGTAACCATTGCAACGGTTGATTTTTAGCAGTTTTTGCAAAAAAAAAGTTTAACCTCTGTGTTTATGTTAAGAAAAAGGCTTATCAGAGCTGATAAGTAGAAGTATTTGCAGTTGTGTCTTCGACTATTGTTTTGTGGCAAAAGTGGCAAGGAAAAGTAAAAACCGAGATTTTGGAAAACCAACAAAAAACATTTAAATTTGTTTGCTTTGTTGTGCCTCTAATTAATTGGTGAATGGATTATTTTATGAAATAACGTATAGTCCGAAAGTTTTGGGAACAAATTCAGACGCTGAAAATTCTTATAGAAATTGTATATTTGTATGAAGCTTTTAAACAATTTCTCTGAATTATCCTTATTATACAACCAACTTGAAATAAACGACAAGGGACCGTTATTTTCGATTTGCCTAAAACCGCAGCATTGATTTTCCTAAATTTTTTGGATACGGAGGCGCAATTGCGTCTCGTTGTGTGCTTCCCATTCATTATTATCGACTTTTTGACTCAATATTGTCTAGAACTATTCAATGGCGAGCCTGATGTAAATTAGAAGTCTACTTTCGGTAGAAAGTTAATGTTGTTGGCTTCATACCAGTCCCGTGTGATTCTCGTGTGAATAATGGTATGTAGCGAGATCTGGCTGCTTTTAAATTTAACATTATCAGGGACATTCTTGTAATCATCAGTGCATAAACCATAATTTCTCTTCATCTCACTGTTGGATAATCTGAAATATTTTTTGTCATCCATTGCAATCAACTTTTTGAAATGCAGTCATCTCAATGCGCGGCAACATCTCGAAATTTTCTCTAATTGAGCCTCTGTGTATTTTAGAGCTGTCCTCTTTTTCCGGAAGACAGAATTCTTATTTGATAGATCTCTAAACATCGTGCTTTTTCATTATTAAATCTTCTGGACAGTTTTCGCTGTGACATTCCAGTTTTATGTTTAGCTGCGTGAAATAATTTGTCTAGCCTCTCTTAATTGGTTCAAAGCTCACGGCCGATCGCTTTTAGACACATTAAAAAATAATTTTTTAGAATGATATAGTGAGTCTTTAGAAAGCGAAAAAAAAGGGAGGAGGGGAATTATGGTAGGTCGACAATATTTTATAAATTTTGAGGAAAATGAAAAGAGCGTTTAATAAATAATAAAAACATAAGGTCCCCAGTACAATGTCCTTAAAAAAATTTTTTATGTATACAAACGTAAAACTTTGTGAGTGCCTTTCTTGCAACGAATCTGACAAACTTATCTAATGGGAAACCTTCGGCGCTGCTGCGTTTTCGAATGCCGCCATAGCAACATCTTCAGAGTGGTGGACACTCCATACGCAGCATGATTTTTGTCGGACAAGTTGACCTCAATTTTTTAATTTTAAAACTATAATAGTGGTCAACTTGTCCGAGAAAAATCATGCTGCGTATGGAGTGTCCACCACTCTGAAGATGTTGCTATGGCGGCATTCGAAAACGCAGCAGCGCCGAAAGTTTCCCATTAGATAAGTTTGTCAGACTCGTTGCAAGAAAGGCACTTACAAAGTTTTACGTTTGTATGTATTAAAATTTTTTTTAAGGACATTGTACTGGGGAATAATATATGAAGGTGATCCTCATGGCTACAAAAAATATCAATAGTGGAGTGGGGACGTATTTCATACAATTAATTAACAGAAATTAGTCAAAATTAAATGTTTATTTTTATTCAAAGACTTTTGTTGTAACTTAAAAAAGGGCTATCACCCCTACGATCAAGTGTTAGCTTTAAAAGCAATATATATCTGTTTTGGCGCGTTTTTATCTTACCTCAATAGTTACCTAGATAATGTAGATGGATTGTTTAATAAGGAATTGAAAGTAATTAAAATTAATAAATTTATTACTCGACCCATGTTCCTATTATGATTTACGAAGCGGTTATCACCTTGACACATTGGGTGTCTTTTTTACGATGCTTTGACTGTCATCGAATTTTCCTCTTACAACAAAATTAAACTGTGCGCGTGATTTTTCTTGAATTAAATAACAAAGAATAAACTCTTGTTGGGATCTTTTTAATGGACCACCAGTATAACAGAAATATTAAGAGAGATAGTTTTGCGTTTTTTGGACTTTTAGTGAAAATAGCTGAGAAATAAATAGGTGTTAGTGAAAATGCAAGTTAAATCATTTTTTGAGTTAATATCAGAACTAAATAACACGTAGATATGTTTTGGTACATTTTTAATTCGTATTATAATTTAATAAAAATACATTTTAATAATCTCAAAATTTATGCAATTTGTGTAACATTTTTAATCCAATCTACATAAGGGAAAGTTCTAGTGTAACCAGATGGGTCAGGAGTTTCACATCCATTAGTACTAATAAAAGTAGATATACCAACATGCCAGTGATGATGATTTAAAGTTGTCAACAGGGGACTTCCACTATCGCCCTTAAAAATACATAGAATTAAAATTGAAAAAATATTGTTTAAATTAAACTTACTCTGCACGTTCCTTCATTGTAGTTTCCTGCAACACATACCATAGTTTGGAAAATGGTATTAGCGAAACTCAATTGGCATTCATCATTTGATATTGTTGTTACTGCTACGTAGTTAAGTTCATTGGTAAGTCCAGCACTTTCTAAAACAAAAAAAAAGTGAAATTTACATAAAATAGAAATAAAGTAATTAATTTACCATCACTAATTTGTCCCCAACCAATAGCAGTATTTGACAAATTGTCAATAAGGTCTACAGTTGGAAGATACACAGGTTTAATGTAGTCTGAAAGCGTAAATATATAGACTTTTGAGCCGTTCATTTTTACTTAACTATTACCAGTGAAATCAATTGGAAGATGGAATTTAATAAGCCCAACATCATTTTCAAGAGTATCTACATTGAAATCCGGATGAAGAACATAGGTGGATGTAGCCAAAGTAACTCGATTTGGATCGTTTCCTTGCAAAGTAGTAGATCCCAACAGGACATTGAAAGCTACTCCTCTACAAAACTATAATTAATTTTATTCTAATTAATGCCTTAATTAACTTACCCATTAATGCAATGGGCAGCAGTGAGAACCCATTGTTCGCTAATAAGAGCACCTCCACAGAAGTAAGTACCATCAGCAGTACTTACATAAATAGCAGCAGCAGAAGGAAACTGGCCAGCGTTGGCTGTTTCACCTCCAATTATGCGTACATTAAAATCCTTCTTAGCGAGGAAATTGGTAACAGGTTTCTAAAATTAAAAAAAATTAAAAAACTATTGTGTTTAAAGAGGTCTTTTACTCTTGCCAAGGCCGAAGCCAAAAGAGCAATACACAAAAAGGTAACCGCAGAGACTTTCATTTTCATGGAATTGTTAGTGAAAAATTGTAAATGTTGCTTTATATATTTCAAATTATCTTAAAAATGACATATCAGATTAACTATGATCAATTTGTATCAATGGATCATTCTTTTTTGTTAATTTATCGTCTTTGCGTAAGTCGAAGGTGCGAGAACAGTCTAAAGTTCAGAAAAAATCTAAAAATATATCAGTGCTTTTGAGAGGATTACGATAAAGAGATATCCAAAATTTAATTTGCATATGTTATCAGTGCAACAATTGGTCAAGCATTTTTAATCATTTGATAAGATACATTCTTGCAACTGGTTTTTCTTAGATTTTTTATCAGAGTATTGCTTGAAGAGGTACCTATTTTTCCATTTCCTGTTAGTAAAGTATTTGATAAATGTAGATCGCAATTGAATAAATCAATTAGATCAATAATATAAGTATATCTGTTAAGTGTAAGATTAAGATTGTAATTGACGTAAAAATCTTGATTTTGAAAAGCATTAAAGATGTCAGAGAAAATTATTACTTTTCCACTAAATACACAATTGACGCAACTATTTACCTTAAAAATTAATTTAATAAGTAGGTGCCTACCTTACGTTCTCGATAATGTTGTACCTACGCATGTCGTAGGCCAATTACAAATTTAAGCGTTTTATAAAACGCCTAGTCATTTTGGAAACGATTAGAGGAATTGTAAGTGTTTAACTAAATGGAGAGTTTCTACAGTCCGATGAGAAATTTTAGGCGTACATATAATAAAACGCGAGAGAAATGTTTGTCTTATTAAAGATATATGTTTATATAACATAGCTATCAATAAATATTACTTATTCAGCGTTTTATAATAAGCCTAAAATTTTTGGTCGTATGGTAAATGTTTTCAACAAGATATATCTAGGAAATACTAAAATTTCTCTGATCGTTTTACATGGTCTGCAATTTATTTAATTTTACATTCTATGGTGTCTTGTTCTAACACAATCAGAAATCTGTAAAACAAGTTAAACTCTAGAAGCTTTCAAAGAAGTTTAAAGTGGAGCTCAAATGCAAACTAACTGCAATACCTACTACAATATTGTTAGTAGAGCTCTTGATGTTGCTGAATCTTTCGTAAGTCTTGTTTATGGCAGGCTCTTGGAGTTTTATAGTCAGATTTGAGTGTAAAAAATTAGTTTTTGTAAATTTAGGTAGCCAACATAAATGGGTTATTTGTGGTAGGGGTTGTTTTTTAAGAAAAATAAATAAGTTTTCTTATTTAAGAATTAAGGATAATTCTTAAGGAATGTTTATAAGGCCATAAGCGGTTCCTAACCCACAAATCTAATAAATTTATATTTTTGAACGTAGGCCTTTCCTGAGGTTTAATATTATAAAAATGCCAACCCGGCGATCGGAAATCAAGTGCTTTAGGGGTAAGAGGTGCAGTCTAAGATCTTTACCATCATTTAAAAACAAGACTCAGTTTTTAACTTAAATACAAAATATATTGAAAAATGCTTAGTTAGTACAAATTGATAAAATCTTAAATATTGATATAAAACTCAATTAAAATCTTTAGTTATAAACGAAACAAGAAATAACCAATTCATTAATCTTTAAATATGAAATTAAACTATAATATAAAAATCTAGAACAGTTAAAAATTACTTTCAAATTATGACAAACAAATGCAAAGGTTTTAAACTTTTCAACACGATCTCTAACAATTTTCCTACTTTAAATGATTACAATAATTCAGATCCAATATCATTTAATCAATTTAAAATAAACACTTGAAAACTAGAGAGTATCAACCATTACTTTCCATAAAACTGAATTTACTAAAGCACATTTTAACTGTTTCAAAAAAATCCAAAGCGGTTACCTACGTAAACAATAAAAACTATAAGTTTCGAAATTAATAAAAGAATGATTAATTAGTTACGATACTGTTTTTAATCTAATAATCAATGAATTAAACAAATTCAACAACAAATAAACCAAGTTAATTCTACTTTAAATTAATCGTTCTTTTATTACAATTGATTATTACTTTACTTTAACAAATCTTAAAACCAAAAATATTCTTAAGTGAAGGAGAGGATAATGCGTTTCGGATATGTGATTAAATTCGCAAATTCAATACTCAAACTCAAATTAGTAAACTCAAATTAGTAAACCCAAATTTATAATTTTTTTTAACACAGTTCCAACAACAACTTTCAATTAAATCAGACTTTCTTCTAAATCAAGGGTCACGAGT
The DNA here is from genome assembly GCA_029207805.1 of Tribolium confusum. Classification (NCBI taxonomy): domain Eukaryota; kingdom Metazoa; phylum Arthropoda; class Insecta; order Coleoptera; family Tenebrionidae; genus Tribolium; species Tribolium confusum. The sequence goes on from JALGAY010000004.1 coordinate 26,643,986, forward strand.
GGTTAAAAATCAAATAATTCCTCTATCTGTAAATAAAATAAAATTTCCCTTTATAATTAAAACTAATTTCTAATTAATTTTTAATAAACAAAGCCTCTTTTAGGTATTAAAACTCAGGTTACCAATAAATTTTCATTCCAAAATCAAATATTTCAATCAAAACGTTCAGATGCAAATCCAGTTCCAAAACAACTATATATTTAATAACTTTTAGAAAAACTGTGTGTAATCATCAAAAATTCCGCGAAGTAGTTACCTAAAGCCATCTCATAAATCAGAATAAAAATCAGTTTAGCTTCTAGAGCCATAGTTAGAATTTTGAATTACAAAAACATTCGGTATCAAGTCAAACAAACGGACTTACGGTTTTCACTGGGTGACACCTGGGCTAGGTTGACTTTCGGACTGGCACACACATTTATGAACTTATTCAATTATTTTATAATAATTGAGGAAAAGTACACACAATAACCACACTTGGATGAGGCCTATTGGTATCCCACATTTGGGTGGAAGTTTTTATATCATCTCAACTCAAGTAGGGCCACACGTGGAAAACCGCGTCATTTTGACCATGTAACTTATTTTAGAACCTGATGACTTCAGAGAAATTACATTGAAAAATGCGTCATAAGACACAATTCTCTTTGTTTGAACTGAATTCGTCATTTGACTTTGAGGAATCATTTCATTGAAAAAAAACATTAATTTATTTTTGTGAACTATTCTTGATTTAAACAAAGGAACTGGACGGGCTCATAAAAATTTGACCATGTTAGACTCATAAAAATCTGGGTCGCTTCCTTATGACAAATCTCTTTGTTCTCTTGTCGTTATTGAAACTTTTATATTTAGAAATAATTCAATACAATATAATGAATTTTAAAGGCTTTTAAACAGGGTAGTTTTTCTAGTTTTTAAGTAGGTGTAAGCCTACAAAAAACACCAAAAAAAATTGGGTTGTCATTCAAAAAAACTAATGATGCCGTCATTGTGCAATAATACATGACGTCATAAGTCAAATTATTATGTCATAAAGTGGCAAATTAAAAACTAAAAATGACCTGTCCGAGAAAACATTCAATAAGAGAATTATGAATTTTGTTCCTTACTTTATCACCACACTGTATAAGGAAGCGCACTTATGAACGAGGTAAAACAAAACATTTTGCATGATATTCAGTCTTGAAATTAAGATATGAAATTAAAATTGAACGCAATTCAGGGGCATTCGTTTTTAGCTACCATATACCGCCTAAAAAAGTCGATTTTAAAAATTCTCATTCACAATTTTTTTGTTTTTTTCTTTTCAATCATTTTATCTTTTAATATCTGGGAAATAAATGTGAATGAATGTTATTACAGCTGTTCTATCGCCGGAAAAAACACTTAAATCAGATATAAATATACGACACTTAAACATGTACCTAAGTTATTTTTTCAACTGAATATTTTTTACTGTATAGTCATTTATTTATAAACTTACATGCAATTAACAAATATAAACGTTAATAAATGTCGTGTATGTAGGTAAAATTGTACAGTACACACCGTCATGCAATTTCTGTGATTATGAATATAATACTTAACAAAACAATAATTTATAGGTATACTATATCTTTTGGTATAAAATTGCAAATGTTATACAAACTTTATATTAGTTATTTACCTAACGTATTCAGGAAGATAATTTACTTTGTTTGCAGCACGAGCGAATGGAGTGCTGCATTACTGCGAATGCCGGAAATTTCTTCTAGAAATAGTTACGTACAACATTTTTTGTAACGAATAAATCCAACATTTTAAGAAAGAATAATTTAACATAATTTAGTCGAGAATTTTGTTTAGTAATTAATGGGTTGTTAAGACTGATTGGAAAATTTTGGCAACAGAAACCCAATCCAAAGTTGTTGCTTTACTATTGGCGACTAATGGATTAAAGCGGTCGTCCCGCTTTTTCGTTCGGGCTAGAGACGAAGTGGCAAAGGGAGGCAAAAATAGTAAATAGCCAAACTAACTCATTGAGAAAACTGTAAAATTCTGTGTCTTTTTTCAATCTGTACTATTCTAAACTCATTAATAAATGACGCAAAACAAGTGAAATTTACAATTATTCATTAAAACACATAACACATCCAAACGCTTTAACTGACGCATTTGGTTTTTTGATGATACATTTGTAAGTCTTTGGAGACGGGGTTGACGGTATTTTAGTATAAATTTATTCAAGTATTTTTGAGAAAATAATTGCCAAACTGTGGGTTTAATTTGGGAATATTTTTCAATCTTAATTATTTTTTGTTTATAAAACTTTTTGGAGATTAAAAAATGCACCAGCCCTATGAGAAAACTGTTGGCTTTCATACGCGACCAAGTTTATTTAATTTGGTTTTAGTAACCTCTAATGATATGTGTTTTAAATACGCTCATTTTTCCTATAAGCGGTAACATAGCTAAACGCTCGCCTTAAAGAAATTTTAACGGTTTTTTTATGGGAAATATAAAACACCCCAGTGCAGGAAAGCAGTCTTTTTATGCGTCGAGGATCATCGAAAAATAGCTGCTCACACTTCATGAGTACAAAAAAAACTTTTATAATATTTTATATACTCATCTAAACCTATAAGCCAATTTGCACAAATTTTCGAACAAACATTAGGATTTCTGTTTTTTTTATTACTCGGTGCATTGAACTTTTTAACAAAGTGGAAGCAAGAAATGCAAAAGATTCATTAATTTGTTAATTAAAATCGAAGTTCCGTTTAGCAAAAAAGGTTGCAAACTTAGAAGATTTATAATAAACCTTTAACATTTCTACAAGTTTGCACATTAAAATAAAAGTAAAATATTTATCTTTTAATTTCGTAAATGCTGTAGGTGTCAGTGATAACCGTTTCTTTAAGAGTAATTTATGAATGTTATATTAAGCAAACCATATTAAGTCACGAAACATCAGTTTCGAATTTATGTACCAAAGTAATTCATGTAATTAGTTACAAGATGACATCGCAACAAATTGGTCAGTAAAAGTTACTTCAAAATTATGCTTACGTGGTTGCAGTAAATTTATTAACAAAACTGTTTATTAAAATAAAGAAGAAATCAGAAGAATATTATAGTATACAAGTCAGTTCATAAAGTGAAAATAGAAATGAAAATTTTTGAGGCACAACTAGACAATGTAAGGATGGGGAACTTCCGCTAGGTGGAGAATAGCTGTCACAATGTTTTTATGATGTTTGAACAAGGGCTGGGAAAAGTATCGATACTTACAGAAGGTATCGATACCTGCTCAGGTATCGTACACCGATACCGACTGCAATCAGGTATCGAGATATCAATACTTCCGATACCTCGATATCTCCGATACCTCGATACCCCGATACCTCCGATACTTCCGATATCTCCGATACTTTGATACCTGCGATACCTTGATAAAGAGTGGCTATAAATGAATATCCTATTCAGAGTGCTTTGGGCGTTGGAAACAGAAGCTATTTTGATGAAAACAAACAAATTCACAAGCTGTTTGTTGCGATATTTATTTATCGCCACCCGATACTTACGATACTTCGATACCACGATACTTCCGATACCTCGATACCGCGATACCTCCGATACCTCTATACTTCCCGATACCTCGATACCGCGATACCTCCAATACCTCGATACTTCCCGATACCTCGATACCTCCGATACCTTGATACCTCCGATACCTCGATACTTTGGCAAGTATCGATACTTTGCAGGTATCGATACCCGATACCTAAAAACAGGTATCGCCCAGCCCTAGTTTGATCACTTCTATTAGTTTTAGCAAGCTTGTTGCTAAAATCTTTAATCGGAATGATAATGGTTTGTTAAATTGTCATAAATTATAAGATGTCTTATCTGTATAGGTATACTAGGTACGAGGGCGGGCTGGGAAATTCGCGGTCTAAGGTACTTAGCGATAACTCAGCATTTTGTCACTTATAATACTGGTTGTGTCACTTATTATGAGCATATATAACACGCCTTTTTAGTATTTGTTTCACTAAGACTTATTAGAATAAAATTAGTACGCGTTGGGTACCGCGAATGCTCGAGAAGCAGCGTCGATTGGAGAGTTGTAGGGATTTTTTGAAGTTGTGTCAAATCAAGGGGATTTCGATAAAATTTGTAACCAGATTGTGATCGTTGATGAAACTTGGATTCGTCAATATGATCCAGAGTCCAAACAAGAGTCAATGCAGTGTATAAAAATGGGAGAAAAGCTACCAAAGAAATTCAGTGTGAAAAAGTCGGCGTCAAAGATTATGACTACCATTTTCTGGGACAGCGAGGGAATTTTACGAATTGGTTATTTGCCTAAAAAGACTACAATGAATGGTCAATATTACGCTAATTTACTAGATCAGGCACGTAAGGCAGTCGTACAGAAAAGACGTGGCAAGTTGGCGCGCAGAGTGCTGTTTCTGCAAGACAACGCGCCCGTTTACACCGTTCGGGTTGTTGAAAGCCATGGGATTCGCCGAACTAGACCACCCACCCTACAGTCTGGACCTGGCTCCCAGTGACTCTTTTCTTTTTTAAAATTTAAAAAAGAAGTTGCGGGGACGAAGATTTTCGGACGGAAATCAGATGAAGGCGTCCGTGGAAAATCATTTTACAGAGAAATCAAAAGAATATTTTTTTAGTGGTATAAAGGCCTTATATTCACAATGTGAAAAATGTATTGTTCTCAAAGTGGATTACATTGAAAAATAAAAGATATAAAACTATACTTTTCGTTTATTAAGTACCTTAGGCAGCGGATTTATCAGCCTTTCCTCGTATATCTGCAACAGTTGTGTAAATTTGGGGTTCAATTGATTTAAAGTGTTGGATTTATAACGAATTAACTATGTAAGGTCACTAGTAAAAATTGAAGAGAGGAGTTCAAAATAGAAACTTTAGTCTTCATTAGTTAATTGAATGTTTGTTATATTCTTGTCTCGTTACACTCCTTACTCTCTTTATTAGTGTTTATGCTTTTTGAAATTATTTTTTAAATAAAATGTTAAATTGATGTCAATTCTTTAAAAAAAATATATAATTTTAAGCGGCTAAAATTTATCTTTTTTGTCAATTTTCCAAATAGCAAATATTTGTTTATTTATTTTTTCTTTAGATCATTCAACTACATTTTTACTAAAAATAACATCTTATTTCTCTATTTTTAATATACATTTTTATTTTTTAATGTTTTTAATTTATTATTGGCAAAACTTTGGTAAGTTTTTCCGAAGGTTTTCTAACTTTTTTATATTTTTCCATTATTCAGGTACTGATGATGAGACATAGTTCTCGAAAGCGCTCTGGCACTGTTATTTAAAAATTTTATTTCATTAAACTTGTGGGTTTGACTTGGATTTTTATTTTTTCATTATTTGTATGAAAATCACCCTACTTTGAAACGCTTCCATGGAAATTGTTTTGTATTATAAATTTACTTTAATTCGGTATAATGTTAATACGTTATTGGTATAGTCCACAGTACAATGCCCTTAAAAAATTTTTGATACATACATATGTAAAACTTTGTGAGTGCCTTTCTTGCAACGAGTCTGACAAACTTATTTAATGGGAAACTTTCGGCGCTGCTGCGTTTTCGAATGCCGTCATACCGACATATTCGGGGTGGTGGACACTTCATACGCAGCATGATTTTTGTCGGACAAGTTGGCCACAATTTTTAAATTTTAAAACTGTAATAGTGGTCAACTTGTCCGACAGAAATCATGCTGCGTATGGGGTGTCCACCGCCCCGAAAATGACGGTATGACGGCATTCGAAAACGCAGCAGCGCCGAAAGTTTCCAATTAAATAAGTTTGTCGGACTCGTTGCAAGAAAGGCACTCACAAAGTTTTACATTTTTATGTATGAAAAAAAAAATTTAAGGACATATTGTACTGGGGACTAGTATAGATTACAATTGGATAAATAAAACCGCTATACTTTCTTCAAAATCAAAATGACCTATGTAATTTAAAAAGTTATCATTTGCAGATATTATAGAATAATAAACAAAAACTAAAATTAATAAAAATCATATTTCCGATTAAAGATAATTTATTAAAAGTAACAATTAAATATTATATTAATTAAAATTATAATACATTTAATGATAACAAAACCTTAACTTAAGCTTACCAATACAAGAAAACAAAGAACGAGACAATAATACATTGTAAAGATAACAGCCTTGTTTCAGTTCAACAAACAGACAATTTCTTGTATCACAATCAAATCGTTTTACAAGTATCATTATATTGCCAAAGGTTATTAAACTGCGCCACTTTGTTATCTTTCAACAGCTTAACTAAATGATGATTAACATTAGATTCAGCAGCTTTCAACAACTTTTCCGGAGTATCAGTATAAATCATCTTAACCAACTCCATCTCATCAAATTGCTTCTGTCTATTATTTATCAAAATATTCAAAATTTGCTGCTCCCTCTCCTTCCGGTGATCAATATAAAACTGAATTTTCTCCTTTGGACTCTACAACAACAACATTATCAGTTACAAACAAAAACAAACTTGAACTTGTCACACTTACATGGATAACATTGCCATGACCGGGATACACCACACATGGATCCAAATTCGAAATCTCTTGCAACGAATTCATATAATCATACAAATCTTCAAAAACTGCAGTACCTTCACCTAGGATACAATCACCACTGAATACTGCATTTTCCTCAACTAAATGAAAGACTATATGATCGGTAGTGTGACCAGGAGCGTGCAATACACGAAGAGTGGCACCCTCAACATTAAACTCTTGACCATCTTTCAAAAATTCAATTTTGCAACCATCAGGAAGGCTTTCTCCTTCACTTCTTGGATATTTCCACACTTGGGCGTGTTCTAAATACAATCCAATAAATATTGTGGCCAAAATTATTTTTTAGTTAACTTACTAGTTTTTTCTTTGATATCTAACACATCAAGGAGGCCTCCAACATGATCGTGGTGCCAGTGAGATATGAAAATGTGAGCCAAATCGATGTCTTCATGCTTTAGGACACTTTTTAAGTGGTTGATGTATTGGGGGACGTCGGCGTCACCAGTATCGATTAAAATACGCCTAAAAAATTGTAATTATTCAGAGTTTTAATGTAAAAAAATATCTACAAATAATATGAATCAAAGGAAATTCGAAAAAGGAATTTTAGGTTCTTCTCTTTTGTAAGTTAAATACATATAGTGGTAGACTCCTCCTAGGTAAGTAAGTGTATGGTCTTATTTATGACAAAAAGGTGTCTACAAAAATCTTAAACACACAACAAAAGTTGCAAAATCTTGAATAAGAGAAAAAATATAATTCCTTAAACATATTAATTATGATAAAATCCTAAAGACACCAAAATAAGTTACTTGACTGTTGAAAGAAAGAATGTAGAATACAATAACTAAGTCTCTTGAGAACAACTTTGTCCAGATGAATAAGAGAAAATATTAATAGAATAAAAATATACTTATGTAAAACGTGTAAAATGGTAAAAACCTAGAATGGTGAGACGCGTTGAACTCTTGCACATCAAATTAAGATTTTTACTAGTTGTGGAAGAACAAAAGGAGAAAGATGACAAAAAAAAAACAATTTATAGGGATTCATTGGGTACGTGATGACGTCGTATGACGGTTCCACACAAAACATTGGGAACGATTGGACCTTGTTTTACCTCAATTAAAAATTTAAAAAAAAAAGGTGAAATGTAGCAGTATAAAAGTTTTAACTCTTTTGATACACACAAAACAAATTACCAGAAGATTATGATGACGTCATGTGCTTGTTTTCTTTGCCAAGCTCATCCAACTGTTTTAAGAATTTAATGTCACGCTTGCAGACTCTATTGATGAAACGATTAAAAAGCGGTAAATGGAAGTGCAAGAGTGGAATGCTGATGATTCTAAGAAACGTTCAAAAACGACGAAGGAATAATATTTCGGGTTTAAAATTAGAATACCAAAGAAGACACAACAAGAAGAAGACGATAATAACAACAGGAACTAATCCAATTTAAAGATAAAAACAAAGTCAAGCCAAAATTTTGAGATTTTTATCTCAGATATTCAGTTAACATAATTGACTAATGGGCTAATTTCAAGTTGAGAAAATATCGGCAGTACGTTCGTTTCCATAGAAAATTAAAAAAAACGAATCTGTGATTGGTATTTATAGAAAAATATTAAAATTGGCGATACTACCGGTAGTATCTCAACTTGAAATTAACCCATAAGGGTATTTTGATTTATCCAGTTAATCGAAATTTTATAGTATACATTAGGGAAGGCCAAAAAAATCGACTTTTTTTTAACTTCCGGCACTGAAAAATTGATTTCTTAGCATTTTTAAAAAATGCTTTTTACACATGAGCTCTTAATTTTAATAGGAAGGTCCTCCTCATCTCAGTTTTCCATTTTTTCTTCAGTTCCAAATGGCAAAATTCATATCTCGTTACTACTGGATTGTACAGAAAAATTTTATTTACATTTTTTGTAGAAAATTAAACGCTTTAAAAAAGTATCTTATATTTTTTTATAGCTCTTACCGTTTTGAAGATATCAGAGGTCTAAGTTTGATGAATTTAACAAAAAAAATTTTTAACTTCTAAATTTTATAATTCGTAGATAAAATGTGCAATATAAAGTTTTGTAGAAAATTACATGCTCTACAAAAAAGGTCTCTCGTGGTTAATTGATTACTCTAACCATTTAGGAGATATTCGCAATTTAATAACCAAAATTTGAAACTAAATACTCATTTTTTTTAAATGTTTGGAGTAATCGATTAGTCACAAAAGTCTTTTTTGTAGAGCGTTTAATTTCCTACAAAACTATATGTTGTGCACTTATAATATTTGTGTATCGAATTATAAAATTTAGAAGTTAAAAAGAAATTTATGTTAAATCTTCAAATTTTGACCTCTGATATTTTCTAAACGGTAAGAGCTATAAAAAAAATTATAAGATATCAATTTTTTAGACCGTTTAATTTCCTAAAAAAATGTAAATAAAACTTTTCTGTACGATCAAGTAATGATGAGATATGGAGTTTGCCTTATGGAACTGATGAAAAAATGGAAAACCGAGATAAGGAGGATCTTCCTATTAAAATTAAGAGCTCATCTTTAAATGCATTTTTTAAGGGTGCCAAGGAACCAATTTTTCAGTGTCGGAAGTTAAAAAAAATATTCGATTTTTTGGCTCACCCTAATATACAAGGAAAATTGAAACATTTACAACGCCAGTTATAAATAGCGTTTAAAAAGGTCAAGAGGCCAAAACCTTGAATTTAAATGAAAAATTATTGACCCCTATAAGCATTGAACGTTAAATCCATATTACCAATTAATCATTATTATTTTTTTAAATGTATTTCGAAAAACGAAATAAAAATAGCCTTGTCTTTAAATTTAATTTTCCATAATTTTCAGACCGGTAAAATTATTCAGAAACAGAATGACCAACTCAACAAAACATAAAAACAGAACTGCAGTCAAGCCAACAGCCAACATTGCCATTGCCAACCCAAAATACGCCACGTATTTTCGACTTTCAGGAAACGATTTCCCCCCTGTGTGAATAATGAAAACTGCCACTTACCTTTTTCCTGTACCGATAATATAAGTGTTGGTTCCTTGTAGAGTCATAATTCCGGGATTACAGCCTAAAACCCGGATAATCCGGGCCGACAGTTTCGTAACTGCAGGTATAACAGCCGCCATGTTATCACTGACTGTGGCGGTAGATTTAAAAAATAGCACCGATGTTCACTTGACTGGAAAAAATAAGGAAATCAGTGCCGGAACGCGAAAAAACGCACCTTGATTGAAGCAAAAATTATTTTTGACGTGTGACGTATAGTAGGGATAGAGAATATTTAAATGATTTGTAATTACCGTTAGGTAGAGTAGCACGGAAACCGGCACGAGATGAAGAGATTAATTTGTGTTTGCTTTGTGTTATTTGTCGTGGGTTTGACCGAACAAGCCGGAGATGTTGAGGTAAAGTTTTCTCACTTGCTTCTTCACTTACAAAAATGTGACTAAGATGATTGGCGCAAAGACGGGCTTTATATAAAGCGGTGCACCTTGCACTGTGTCTTTAGCCTCGTTTAAAATCTTCGAATTTTTTGATAAGAGCTACTATCAGAGGACATTTTTTTCTTTTGTTTATAATTTATGATTAGAAGAGCACATTACGCCGTTGGAAGGTCATGTTTTCATTTGCAATTAAATGATAACAGTTTGTTAAATTATCATTAATTAAGATGCGCTAGTTTTGTATTCTATTAATAATTTTTTTCTACGAGTATAGCTTCCGCATTAACCGCCTGGAAGCAGATTTTATACGCCTTCTTATAACTTATTTATTCTATTCATTTCAATAATACTCAGGATTTGAGATAAATTTATTATTTTTCAAATTCATGTCAACTGTTGTGTCTTATTCTAGAAATTACATAACAAACAACAATATTTGTTTACATGCACGAATCTTATCATTTCTATTAAACAGCTTTATAAATAAATAAATTATTTACGAGCATGTTTTTCTTTAACAGGCTTTCACGAAAGCTCAAATAGCTCCAGATGTTGTCCATACACCCCCATCAAAACTTCTTAAAGTCGAGTATAAAAAAACAAACAAGGCGGTTCATCTAGGAAACGAATTAGCCCCCAAAGATGTAAAAGACGCTCCAACTGTGACATACAATGGTGACCCCCATGCCTTCTACACCCTTGTTATGACAGATCCAGATGCACCAAGTCGTAAAACTCCTACAGCTAAAGAATGGAACCACTGGCTTGTTGGTAATATTCCTGGATCTGATCTTTCCAAAGGACAAGTTTTGACTGAGTATGTTGGTGCTGGACCTCCGAAAGATACTGGTTTACACCGTTACGTCTTCTTACTGTACAAACAACCAGGAAAAGTTACGTTCCAGGAGGAGCATAAGAGTAATACGAATGGAAAGAGGGGTAAATTTAATACTGAAAATTTTGCTAAGAAATATGGATTAGGAGATCCAGTGGCTGGGAATTACTTTGAAGCAAAATTTGATGATTCTGTTCCTGCTTTGCACAGACAGTTGCATTAAAGGCAAGAATTAAAAATACTTTCGTTTTCGTAACATTTTAGTTCACAAGTACTTGTACTTATATTCACATAGTTATTTGTACTTTATTTTATTTTTTGAGCGCGTTTTATTCTGCTTATTTGAAATATTTATGTAATACTTTAATAAAAATAAATGTATTCATTAATAGATTTGTCATTATTTTCTAAAGAATTTTTTTTTATAAATTATGGAATTATTACTGTTATCAAAAACAGTAGATATACTAAATAAAAACAATTTATTATTTTAAATTTCAGTACCATTTTACTTTTTTTTAAACAACTGCTTTTAACTTAATTAGGTACTTTTATTTCCGTAAACTAAAAATGTAGGTTTTGAAATTAGATCTATTATTGTGATAACTTCTAATTAATTTTGTTTTTTATGTAAAGCTCAAAAACGATCTAACTCTGTTAGGAGTATTTTTTTTAACAACAATTCGTTATCAATTATAAACAAAAAATTAAACAAACTCGGTATTTTTTTTCCTTTTTGTTGCAAACTCTTCTCAATCTAACAATCTATTACAATATCACCTTGAGAACTTATCAAACTGTGAGATTTTTTATTGTGACCATGGAGGAATAAATAAGACCGGTCGCCTATACTCATTATGTAAAATTTTTGTGTGAAACTCAAACACCTTTTATGATTTTTTTGAATAACGCGCACAGAAAGGCTCATCGAATTTTGCCGATTACTGACAAATTTTGAAGTTTTGTGATGCATCACTGGCGTCCTGTTCTTAAAATACTGAATAGTAGCGTCATTGTTTCACATATCAGTAATGTATTCGTTGTATTCAACTTGCATGAAACGTTTATAACAACCCTTTATATTTGTAAATCAATATTGAAAAACAAATTTTCTTTAAATTCATTTTTAACTTGTGTTGCTTCCAGAAAAAATAATAATGCTACGCTTCTGGAATCTGGCACCATGTTCAAATACCTTTTATCACTTTGCTGTTTAGCGTCCAATCTCAACTTTTTAAACATCCTTCCCTTCAGTCTTAGTTATTCCTTCATGATTGTGTTCTCTAGAGAAATTACTCTTCCAGCATTCGGCTACCCAACGGAGAAAATTTCTCAAAAACTTTGATCAGAACAGCTGTGGTTAAAAACTGTGGAGTATCCAGGAATTAAATAATAATAAAATAACAATTCCACGCTTTTTTGTATTATTTGGTTAAATATCACAATCACATTATAAGTGATATACGAGTAACAATAAATAATAATATAATAGTAATGGATTTTTTTGTTTGAAAGTTGGCAGTTGAATAACAATAATGTATTGAAGTCATTGGAGTTAGACTTGTCAAAAATAAAAATAACAAAAAGTTTAATGATATGGTTAAATCGTTTAAATGCAAACCTAATATGTAAAATTTAAGAGGATCTTTTTTTTGCGATGATAATATTAAAATCAAATGGGTCAAAGTGGCAAATTTGAAGCTAAACTAAGTTTTGCCAATTTTAAGGTCACTTCTTGTTGCTAACTCAACCAACATTACCACTTATTTGTTGTTCACCCTGAATTGTGATCTCATTAAACATTTTAATTATTAATTTGATGATTTTTTATGACTCTTATCTTAAGTAATAAATTTACAAAATCACCATCTACCTATTTTATAATAAAATATAAAGTGATAAAATACATCGTTTATTCTGATCAAATATAAAAAATAGCAAGTGTTGTTTGATGCCTCACAGGTTGTTTACAATAAACCAGTAAATTATACTCCTGTGTTTAGTTTTTCAATTTTTTATTCAGAACGTTTTCGGGCCTGGGCCCATCATCGGTGTTCTGACACGTCAATTATGCTACCCAAAAAAACATGAAAAACCTCAATTCTTAAGCTCCGAAAATGAAACAATTATTTTGAAATTCCGAAAATGAAATAATTATTATTTAATATAAACAATTAATAATTTGTTGTTGTTTTTAACTGTAACTTTAACCGTACATGTTTCATTTTCGGAGCTTAAGAATTGAGGTTTTTCATGTTTTTTTGGGTAGCATAATTGACGTGTCAGAACACCGATGATGGGCCCAGGCCCGAAAACGTTCTGAATAAAAAATTGAAAAACTAAACACAGGAGTATAATTTACTGGTTTATAAAAAATAGCTTTTTGAAAACGTGAAATTATGATTACTATTTACAAAATGTAAGTGTATTTTATTATAGCGAAACTATTGATTAAAAAAATATTTTGTTACACGATTTGATTTAAAAGTGCTTTTATATTGCTTGTGTTTTAAATATTTGATTAAACAAAAGATGGTAGCGGAATGAGGCTTTAAACCAAAATTATTTTTTCAAAAAATTTCCGTTAACCCGTTTTTGACTAAAGACACCTTTAGCTGGTTTTTGTTATTAACTTTCAATTTTTAATAAAAAAAGCTTTGGATTTTACGGTAAATTCAAAGCCTTTTTTAATTTAAAATTAAAAGTTGATAACAAAAACCAGCTAGGTAAATCATAAGGAAAAGTGTGTAATTTACAATACCAGAAACAGATTTTTTGGTAAATAAATAACAGATCTGGGTGTGTAATACTGAAGCCCTGTTTTCAACAAAAAAATTATTTGTTAGCTTAATATTTTAAACAATTTTTTTTAACATTCTATGAACACTACTAAATCAGACGTCTTCATTATTTTTACAAAATATTTTAATTAATTTTTGTCCGAATCATGGCTTTAATAAAGATAAGATAAAATTAAAGATAAAAGATTAACAAATCACAAAACAAGAAGATAATAAAAATCTTGATATATTGATACCAAACACAAAACATTATTTCCATTTCTGTAGATTTTTTTTATTGGATGGTTTATTTTACATGTAAAAAAGTGTACATAATATTCAATGCGCAATTAAACTGTAATCAAAAGAAATATTAATAATGTTTAGACTAGAAATCATGTAAATAATTTTAATTTAAAATTGTAGTTATTAATCAATTTAAAATAAATTCACTAATTAGGGACATCTATATTTTTATTATAATAACATAATGTTAAGGTTAAAACATATGAAACATAAAACATAAGAGAGGGGTTACGTTGTAGCAAGTGCATGCATATAATGTGTAGTTTTTAAACAGAAAAATACTTAGTTTTAATCGTTAAAAAAAAACTTTATAGACTTATTATTTCTTTAAGCTGTCTTAGCCATTTACATGTACTGTATCTTTTTTTATATTCTTTTTAATATTAAAACAGAAGTCAAGGTCCAAAATCATCCTTTTATCGGACATGACCTCTTTTTTTCCAGAAAAGTGATTTTACAAGGATATCAAAATGAACTTGATTTAATCATAAATGTAACTAAACAATTTGTCGCAATATTTAACAAAATTTAAATTTAATACGAGAGCCACACACTGTTTACTATACAATTCTGATTGTTATTTCTGTGATAATCTTTTATAGTATTTAGTATGTATTTACTTATTTTTACATAATTTATAATTCATAAACAATTTTTGTAGAAGTAATCTGTTAAATCAATGTCAATTAACTCTAACTGTTTAAATTTTTAAACACAATAAAATATAATACATAAAATAAAAATTATGAAAAAGTTTAAATAAAATAAAATACTGTTGTTACTAGGCTTTCATAAGCAAACACATTTTTATCGACTAAACGGCTGAACTTACAAGTCAAGGGTGTTATCAAGGAGAATGTATCTACATACATTTTATTTTTGCTTTGCGAATTTGTAGAAAAAATATTGTTTGACTCCTGTATTGTAGTATCAAAGATTTCAAAGTACAGATATAAAGGAAAAAGGATAAAAATGCGTAGAATACTGTTACAACAAAACCAGAATTCTTAGAAAAAGAATCAAAGTTCATTTTAAATGACGGATTTGCGATAATTATGTAAAGATTATTATTGCTAAAAATAAACAAATATGTTGTTATTAAGTAAACGGTGGTTTTAAAAATAGAATATTTTTATTTGGATGTGTGCTAAAAAAACTATAAACATGAAGAAGGGATTATGTATTTTTACCTAAAACCAAAAAATTACATTAATAATTATTTATTTTAAGTAAAAATGTCGATTAAATCAGTGATAGTTATTGGCTATGAGTTTTTACATTCATATTTTTTATTTTATTATGTCTTTTGTTTGAACTTTACAAATGGTGAGTCCAAGACTCACCTTAGATCTTTTTTAATCTTCTTCAATCATTTTTTTGAGTTAGTTCCTTCTTTTTTTGATCAATCTTTTTTTCTACAACTTTAGAAATTTAGAATGTACTACCCCGTACTACATACAGTTTGTAAAAGCCAAATAGAATAAATTCATTATTTCAGTTACTGTGCATATTTATAAAAAATCTCGAAACACGTCAAATTTAAATTATAAATTGACATCCTTCAACGTGAAAATGCGATCTTCAACCCGGTTCGAATGACAGGTACAAATCTCAATTTTTTAAATGGAAAGTATAAGCTTGTAATATATCGTTTGAAAGGTCTCTTTGTTCTCTACTCAAAAATATTTTTTTTGAAGTTTATTTTCAATTAATTTTAATTAAATTAAATTTCGCTATAATATGCTTAAAATGTAAAATATAATGGAAATTGTAATAAAATATAAAACACTAAAAAGAACTTGGAATTTCAATGAAGTGGATGTTCAAAATGTTCACCACGAACGTCCTGACAACATTTTCCATTACATTTTACATTTTGAGTATATTACAGCAAAATTTAATTCTATCTTCATTCTTGCAATAAACTTTTTTTATATTATTATATATTATTTATATTAAATAAATTTGTTTAATAACATTTTTGAGTAGAGAATGAAGAGACCTTTCAAACGATATATCACAAGCCTGTACTTCCCATTTAAAAAATTGGGGGTTGTACCTGTCATTCGAAGGAGGTTGAAGGTAGAGATTGCATTTTTACGTTTAAGAATGTCAATTTATAATTTAAATTTGCCGTGTTTTAAGATTTTTTATAAATACGTACAGTAACCGAAATAATGAATTTATTCCATATGGGTTTTACACACTGTATGTGGTCACTAATTTGGCTCTTTAAATAAATCTTTAAATTTCTTATGTATTAAAATATTTTTTTAACTATTCTAGTATATTATTTACATATTTTTTCCCTTATTTTTTCATTGTCTATGTTTTGCAAATTTATTCTAGTCGATCCTACTATTTTTTGTTAAACTTCTAGATTGTATATTTTTAGTGTTTGAAACAATTTTTTCCGGAAATGATTCTGGAGCAATTTTAATAGAAGAAAGTTCATTTCGTGACACTACTGTAATGGCCGAAAAAGTATTCTGATCTGTAAAATAAAGTGACTAGAAATAAAAGTGAAACATTTTTTACATTTTTTGGCTTTGTTAACAACAATTTAGTTGTTTCTACACGTCCTCTGATTTTTCAATTAGCTTCCGCATCATGCAAAATGGTCTCTTCATTTCTTTAATGTGACGCTTTCTGCGTCATGCAAATAATATCTCATACTTTTAATATAAGTAAATATTACTCTAAA
Source organism: Tribolium confusum (assembly GCA_029207805.1). Classification (NCBI taxonomy): domain Eukaryota; kingdom Metazoa; phylum Arthropoda; class Insecta; order Coleoptera; family Tenebrionidae; genus Tribolium; species Tribolium confusum. The sequence goes on from JALGAY010000004.1 coordinate 26,660,693, forward strand.
TATTTTTGAAAACACACCTATTTATTTCGTTTTGCCAACCTTTTATCTATTTCTCTTACATGTTAGTTACTTCTTTAAATATCTCATTTGTTTAACCTTCTATATACCTATTGCAAAATTTTTACAAAAAGACTTACTAGGGTGGAAACTTATTCTTTGTTATTGCCTTTAAAACTTAATATTTCATTTCCATTATTTTGTCTTTTTCTTAATCATAAATCCTTATTCACTTATAAAATAGTTAAAATAAGGTTCTTTCCACCAACTTATCTATACTCTTCTTGACATTTTAAAATAACATAAACATTGGTCTTATTTGTAAACGTAAATTGACCAAAGTCCATGCAATTTAAATAATCAAGAATTGCTAATTAATTAGAGATATTTGCTATCGCTTTGATTTCCGGTAACAAAACAATTTAATCTAGAATATTCAATAGAACAAATTTTTCCGTTAAGGCGTTAATTTGGTTGAAGGCATACGAAAAACCGTTTTTTTTTTACTCAAACATAAAAGCGTTGGCAACCCTCAGCTTTATTACTTGATGTCTTAGTTTCTACTTTGTGCCTTTACGTTTTCAACATAATATTTATACTATTTATTTTTATTACTACCTACATATATTCCTATATGGATTTTTTGGAGTAGAATGGATATTAATTCTCTCTTCCTCTCTTTGTTTTTAATTTCGTATTCCTGTTGCAATATTGTTATATTATTTGTTATTCACAATATTAATTTACAATGATAAATTAGAGAAAAAGGGTGGGTGATGATGGTATTTGTGACATCCGGTAGTTAACACAATTTTAAATAATTTTGAACGTGTAGTAAAAAGTTTTATTGGCACAACAATGTTATTACAAATTTACTACTTTAGTAGCATATTTTTGTACTTTCTATTTTTATATTATGAATATGTATGCAACGCGCATTTGGTGTGCATAGGCATAATTCCTCTCACTCAATGAGATATTTAAATGCACATATTTAACTGCAAAATCTAATTATTTGTAACATGTTTATTCCTCTCATCCACATAAGGCTCCCACTTGGCTTTAAAATAATCCCCTGCAACAGCTTTTCCCAAATCATACTTCTTCACAAAATTCTTCAACGACCATTTCAATCGATTAGCTCTTGACAACTTCAAACTCCTCGGCTCCTCAAATGTCAATCTATCTTTCTGTTCGTACGCTAAAAAAATATATCTGTGCAAACCCGTATCTTTGGGAGGTCCTGACCCGAAATACTCTGCTATGACATCGCCAGAACTAAGGTCACCCCCTTTGATATTCCCCACTAGCCAATGCTTCACATCAGCATATGAAGGATCAGCTCTTGAAGGTGCGTCAGGATCAAACATGACCAAAGTGTAGAACTTGTTAGGATCAGCTTCCCACTTTGCTTGAGGTTCATCCTTGACGTCTGAAGGAGTCAGCTCATTACCAAGGTGGGCCATTTTTCCATTAGGGTACGTGACAAAAAGGTGAGCTGGAGGAGCATCTTCGAGGATTGCAGGCACTATTCCGTCGGATTCCATGTGCTTTATATAATAAACAAAAACAAAGTTTTAACCAAGGGAGATCGTGGAATAGTGATAAGAAATGATAAGAGATGACCTTAAAATGCAAAACGTGGGGGATTATTATAACGACATTGATTTAGTGTATTTTTAAAGAAAATTATTAGGTATCGCTAGAAATTATTTTTGCATAAGATTTGTGGTATTTTTTCCAATAGGGTGTTTTATACAGTCATTCAATGAATAATATCATACATGTACTAAAAATTTCGATTATCCCTATCTCAGTCATCATCAGTCATCAGTTCAACACACATCACACACAAAGTATTTAAAAAAAAATATTTAAATACGTAGGTACTGTGACTACAATTTTAGGTAAAGCAAACACATGTTTTTTAAAAAAGGAACCTTATTTGATATGAGTTAAGTTTTTTTTTTAGTTGATGACTGTAAATTTACAGTTTAATGCATAAAATTCTGGTCGTCAATGTAATATTTTTTAATTATCAACACTATATCACAAATCTTGTAAATGTAGTACATAACTAGAAAAACAATAATGCAATGCAAAATAAATTGTTTCAATATAATGTCACCGACATTCTTTTTTCTTTAAGCCCTTTAAATTTTTTTTCAGGTTAATCAAAATTTTGAATCAAAATTTTTAATTGACATTGATGACTAGAATTTTATGCATTAAACTGTAAGACATTGACTGGATTAACTGGTAGTAGTTAATAGTTGTTAGAACTAAAAAATTTATGAGAAGTACCTTTTTAATTTGAGCGTGGTGATCATGGGCAGTCAGAACTGTAACTAGAGTAATTTCAATAACAAAAAATAACTGTTTTGTTAACATTTTTTGAAGAAATTGCTTGAAATAAGGTTGGAACTTTATCTTGTGTTGCAGATTCACTGTGAAGGTGTTGCGGAAATAATAATGAAAGTACAGCTGTCTCTGCTAAAGGTCAAAACAACTTGAGTTCATTGACATAATCACATAGTTAGATTAGAAAATACGTATCTTATTGGATTTTTAATACAAAGGTCAGGAAGACACATTAGCCTCGTATCTGGAGGTATATTTTTGGTTTTTTGACATACTTTGATTAAAAAAAAGCATTCATGTTAACATGAAAACAATAAAATCTAATTCATATCTTATTTAAATATTATTATACAAATTAAAAAAAATGGACATTATCCATAAAAAAGGGGACCTGTGGAGTACTAGTCAGTTTAATTATTTTTTTCCACGCCTTCTATATTAATTAGAACTACTAGGTCACTAACATCTTGATGGTAGTCTCATTTACAAACAATCTTTAACATCCTGTATTTTTACAAATCTGTTTCAATATCTCGTGGTTTCAATTTAGTAGTTTAGGTAAATCGTAAAAGAGTAGCCGTAGCTAGACAGAGCAAATTTACACGATCCAATGTTTGAACTACATGATAATCAAATCCGCATTTCCCAGACTTTTCCAATCCTTTTACCATTTACTTTAGTATATTATTTATAGATAAATTTATAAGGTACGAGTTTACTGTATTAGCGTTCCAAAATAAGTTTATACTAAAAATATTATACTGTTCCATACCAATATTGGCGTGTCTGATTTTAAGGACAAGTCTTCTGTTTATTACTAAAGCAATAAAGAGTGTATTGTGACCAAATGCAAGTAATTTATGGTCATTCGATAGCATGTGAGAAAACTGCGCGGTGCAGATCAAATCTACGTAAAAGTGGTGACAAATCTGCCTGCCCAGGGCGGTTTTCGTAGATGGTATCGAAGAGTTTAACGATCATAAATTACTTGCGTTTGGTAACAATACAATCTTTATTGCACTAGTAATAAACAGAAGACTTGTCTTTAAAGACAGGTACGCCAAAAGTTGTTTGAAACAGTATACAAGTAAAATTAAACTATTTCATGAAACCTTAAAATCAAAATTTTTCCAAAATACCTAGTTGGTTAAGACATTATTTTTACCTAATCTAAAAAACATATTTTTCTTATTTTTACTTACATAGAAATTTTTCAAAAACCAATTGTTGAATCACTTTTCACGTTTTCAAAAATATATATTTTTAAAATAAATGTAAAAAGTGCGTGAAGTAGCTCTTTTTAGTAAAAAATTACTACTTACGCTCTGTTTTAGTAAAAAATTCAAAAATCGCAAATATACCTAATTATTCTAGAAAAAACGTTGTTTTACCTCACCGCCGTGAAGCTGTTTTTAGCGGTTCAAATGATTTTTAGTTTCAACTAAAAATTATCATTTTCACCGCTAAAAACATTACTTCACGCCCTTAATAATTATAAAAAATAGTATTTCCTAATATCTAGTTGATAAACGTTGTTTGACGCATTAATCTTACGTAGTTATTTTATTATCCTATAAACATACAATTTTTTTTACCGATTATACCAATTTACCTTTTTTCAGAAAAATTTGGTATTTGACATTTAACCTGAAAATTTTGTGCTAGTTGAAAAATTCTGAACGGCTCTAAAGTGTTTGTTTTAACTTTTACTTTTGTTTTAGCACAAAATTTATTATTTTTATTTTAATTTTAATAATTTAATAATTATTTAATATTATTTAATAAATTATTTTAATAATTTTAATAATAATTTTAATTAAATTATTTTTTTCGTCATCTATTTCCAAGAGTCCTTTCGTTAACTTGATGCAAGAAGGTTGATGGGATCCGATTTACAACTATAACATAACATATATATATATGTTATATATTCTTCTTGCATCAAGTTAACGAAAGGACTCTTGGAAATAGATGACGAAAAAATATTAAGACCTTGTAGAGTTTATGTTTGTTTAATAAAACGCAGAAGAAGGTTCAAAGAATAAGTAATAACATCCTGTAAATCATGGATTCACAAGCAATGTGTTCTGTCTTTTTTTTAAATAATCATAAGTGGCTATACATAGTCTTTATTGTGATATTATGTACATTACAGTAAAACTAGAACTTGTTCGCGGTTGGCAAGGGCAACCAGTGCATTCGTAACGCATTTTTTTTTAAAGTAATTATTATGAATTATTAATAATTTGCCGAAGTTCCGTAATTTATAAAAAAGTAGGTATTGTAATATTTTTTAGTTTTTCAGACGTATAACAGACAATGTTTTATTTTATTCCATTTGTATTTTTTGATTCACTTATTATATTTTATTTTGATTACTTTTAAAATTAATTAAAATTGGGTCGCTGATAAACAAATTAGATAAATAGTATTTCTTTACCTACTGTTATTTTTATCTTATATTTATATCGTAAAAAATTAGATGTAAACTTTGGCAATTCACTCAAAAATAAGTCATCTAAAAAGCACAAAAAAAAAACGCGCAAAGTTTTATACCTGGAAAGTTGAAAATTGCATGAGTAACATGAATGAAGACGTGATGACGGCTTACCTACATCTTCAATTTCATGCTTTTATAGCAAAGTCGACCTTTTGCCGGCAATTGTGGCTTCAAATTCAAGTTTCTAATCTGTTTATCAACAGAAACCATTTTGTCAGTTCAAAAATTGTTCTTCCTGTTAAACATATTGGATACATACAGGGGGAATCATTTTCTCAACTAAAAAAACTTTAAGACTGTATTGATTTTTTTATGTCCATGTTTAAAACGTTTGGCGATAATTACCGACGGTAGAAAGTGTCTGGCAATATTGATTTTTAATTTTTAACAATATTTTGTAAAACATATGTGAAAATCAGCCTTCGGACTTTAAGTAAAGTGAGTAATATTCTTATTTACCTGGAGCACCTGGTATCTGAGAATTGGCCCACGGCACAAGCTAGCAAGTATTTGTACGCTTATGGTACGTATGTACTAACATTCTTCTATTGTACACATTTTGTTCATTAAAAAATATGTAAGGTCTGACGGCGCTGGGATCATATAAGTCTATAATGTTGACTAGGATGATCAAGCCCTGTAAATGAATTCTGTCCACAGCTAACCAGAGATAATCTCTGGAACTCTTATAGCGCTTTTAACTGAACACAGAATGCCCAGAATGGAAATCAACGATGATCCCTTGTGTCGAGGATTCAACCAAGATGATGTGCATGGCATATGTTTTGTTATTGTCCAACGCTCTCATTTACAAGAAGATGTGTGCTAGAGGACTGACGTAGTATGTCCAGTCTTGGCAACACCGCACTTAGAAAACTCTTCAAGTTTATCGGTATGGTTTGTTGGCTAAAAAAGTAACAAGCTTGAGGTCTGCTTTGAGAAGAGATGGTATAATAAACCCAACTGTAAACCCTAAGTGCCAGAGAGACCTGGGTTTTCACTTATCTCATCTAATCTAGAATGTTTGGAAAAACTTCTTAGGTTCAATGATAGGATCGGTTGGCTTGATATGAGAAGAAACTGCTGTGGGGCTGCTTTAGCTGAAGTGCTACAATAACCCTAACTGAGCGGTCTAAGTGTCAAAATTACTCCGGTTGTCTACCTATTTCTACCTCCATGTCTACCTATTTCAGAATTCCAGAAGTATTACAGAACATAAAATATCATTATCACCTTCTTGAAATTACCATTCTCTTGTCTATGGCTACCATACCAGTGACAAGAATTACTCTTTTTATTTACTTATTGCAATGTTTAATACTGCGCTTCTCTCATTCATAATAAAGAAGAAAACGAAGAATATTGAAGCCTTCTATTCAAAAATGCTTTGTATAACACAACTTATAAGAACTATGAACTACCATAAAACCCCCTTAAAACATAATGAAAAGAAAATCTAGTCTGCAAATAAGATTTTTTAGTAGAAGTGTTTCTCTATTCTACCGCACAGTTCAAAAATGAAACTTTAAAATGACAATAGACCTATCTGCATGTTCAATACAAATCCGCATTCATCATAGTTCTTGACCCGGACGTCTGCAGTTCTGAACTTCAAAGCCGGATCTTACCGTACAAGAAATTAAAAAATATATCTGCGTCTAATAGCAATTTATCTTTACTTTCAAAAACAATTTTAAATAGATTTTTTTTATGTAAAAACATAAAAATGTCATAACCAAAACAGGCTAGATTTTTTCCTTTTTCTTATACGTTCAATTATTAAAGTTTATGTTTAATGATAGATAAGAACTGGGAGTCTCAACGTCAGCATGATATTGAAATGTATTCAAGTTTAATTAGAGTATTTTTTAGAAAAAATGTATGGCTGAATGAACTATAGAGGGCATAAGAGTGTAAACATTTTCTAAATTAAGAGATAGTTGTAGAGAGACTGTTGATGTTTCAGCACTAGTGATAACCTCTATCAAGAGCAAGAAATGACTTTGATATCGAGATTTACGTTCTCCGAAAAATCTTGTTTAATGAGTTCTTTTACGCCAATCATGAATCATCAAGATTATTAGAACTTGCATGTCTCATCACGTTGGCAAAAGTTTAAAAATCAAAGAAAAAAATATACGAAATAAAAAATATGTTAGGTATCATAAAATTATATTAATAGAAAAATCCATAGCAGTCTTTTATTTGCTCCAAACATGTAACAAAACAAACTACAAACTTATCTTTTTGAAAACATAACATGTCAAAATAATCTTACCTATACCAAGAAAACTTAACCCAAACAAATTCATGGAAACAAAATTGGAAATTTTATAATGTTGTTATGTCTGTGATTGTATATTACGTTGAAAGAGCAGCAAGAAAGCATTACCAGAGTAAAGCTCTAGATATAACAGCAGACAAAACAAAAGCTATCATGATCTCGGGTAGAAATAAGCAACAAACAAATTTCTTTTAAATTGAGAAATTCTGAAGTGTTATTAAAGGATTCAAGAAAATATTTAGAGATTTAGAAATTTAGAGAGATATTTAGATAGACATCATTTATTTGGAAAAGACGTAACCTACGCAGTTCAAATAACTGAAAATTTGACTTTTGCATTATTAAAAATTATGTCAAAAAGTAAAAAGAAAAGTGTTGTATATGCAATCTTCTACATTATGTAGTGCAAACATCCGGCACACTGCAATGCATGTGAACATGTAGAGACTAGAGAATATAGAACAATATTCACAGAAGCCGCAGGAATCCATGCTAGACTAATTCCCATAGAACCACTAGTAGAAAAAAATGAAAGTTTCTGCTCTAGGAAGTAAAATGTCACATTTTAAGGACTGCTATGATTCATTTTCGTTAAAAGTAGACAAAAAAGTAATAAAACTTCTAGCGGTTCTTATACTCTTTATTTTCTACTTTTTAACACTAGATATTGTCTACTATTGTTCCACAAAGTCCTTCTAAGCAAGAATAGTTTTGTATTTCTATAACATCTTAAATTAGTTTGTTTTGACAAAATGTTTCGCTTGAAAGATAACAATCATAGGATATTTCTAAGATCCTTTTCGATTAAACTTTTTCAATTTTCTTAGACAACTTGCAATAAAATATAATAAGGTGTAACAAAATTAGTACACAGAGCAACCTGATACCCTAAATCAAATTGCACCGTTTTAGAGCGCCAAAGTTAGAAATTAAAATTTGTTTCTGGGTTAATAACTTAGTCAAACACTTTACCAATTTTAATAAAATTAGTAGGTACAACAATATTATTAGGTACTGAAATTACACGTCGTTCTTATTATTTTAAAATCTTGATGTAATCTTATCTTACAAATTCTGATGTAGATATTCTGTACAGATGTTCCAGAATTATTTGGCACAAATTTAACCACAATTACTCTAGATCAGTAAAAGATAAAATCTGATAAAATTATTATTCTACGGCGCTTTTGTTATAAGTTATAGCGGACCAAAATTAACAATTTTGATTTATTTTAATTTCTTAAAAAAATTTTAAGCTATCGCAATGAAATTTAGTTAGCTTATTTACATTATTAAGACAAATATTTGAGTCAAATTTTATGAAATTTGCTTAACTTGAACATAAGATTTGCTAATACTTTTGAAAAATTACTTTCAGAACATTGACAAATGTTATTCGAAATATATAATTTTACTATCTTTTAATAGAGAATCTAATTTAGAAATTTTTTTGTTCTTACAAAATTTTGATAAAAAAACACCGTTTTCAAGTGAAATTAAACAACCGAAAGGATGCTCAAACGGCGCTTCAGAAAACAACATTTAAAAAGTGGACTCTAAAATATAAATAATAAATTTATGTATACTTTTTGAATGCTCTGTTTCTACTTGATAATTGTTTTTTTCAGTTTTATAAAGACGGAACTAACAGGCTAATATAAAAATCAACGACAGTGATTTTTACAAGTGTTAATAATGTCTTTTTTGTTTCATCGCTATTTTCTTAATCATTATTTTATGAAATCTCCTTTGGGCACCCTATCGTTTTTTTCAATTTTACTTCAAGAAAGGGTAAAAAGTAAAACTACGTTTTACGGATAACTGTTATGAAAGTCTGAAAGAAATTCTTTAAAGGTATATTAACAAAAATTAAAGTTCCAGTTAAGGAAATTTAATAAAACTTGTTTGAAAATTCTGTCTGAATAGTATAAACACGTTTTTCAAGTACAAAGTTAATTTTTTAATCTTTAGAGACTTTAGGAGAAAATAGCATAAAGAACTCGTTTCTAAAGTCATTGTCGGCTCTAATTCTTTATAAAAACTCGCTCTTCGCGCTTGTTTTGTAAACTTGAATTCGTGTCACAAAATTGACTTTTCAAAACACATATACTATTTGAGAACTTAAAAAAAGCACCTCAAAATCGTCAAAATCGGCTGATTTATTTTCGTTAAAAAAATATTTAATTAATTTTGAATAAATCTACTAATGGTTCGAGAGTGGTAAGTAATACCTCGTTAACAGCAAGTAAACAAATGGCCTAACAAAGCAATTGTTCAAATGGGTTTGGAGGATGTTCCTTATTTGATTTGATCACGTTTAATTTTCTTTGTTATTTATATACCTATTATGTACGTCATATGTAACTATATGTCGTAGGGTAATTTCAAATTCAGTCGTTTAAAGTCGACAAAATTTTTTAAGTGTATCTATTAATAAAAAACCAAATAAGTGTTATGGGCTGATTTCAAGTTAAGATGATACCGGTAGTATCGCAAATTTTAATACATTTCCATGGCAACAACCAATCGCAACCTCGAATTGTTTAAATTTTGCTTAGAAACAAAGATACTACCGGTATTATCTCAACTTAAAATAAACCCATTAGTCTTATAAAATGTTTTTTTTAATAGTCTCTCATGTAGAATATGGCTGGTTACATGCAGTAACTTTGCTTGACAAACAAAATTATTTATTAAATTATAATTGCAGATCAACTCTAGTGTGCGGGACGCTTCGCACCTAACCCTTTGCGGAAGCATGCCCTGCTTTAAAACTATCCTTGGGCTGACGCTACCAAAAGCCTTTATACCCTTTATTAATATGTCGTCGCCCATAAGGCAGAACGACATAAGCGCCAAAAAACAAAACAAAATAGAGACATTCGTATCATTGGAAAGCTAATTTTTAAGCAAATTTTTTGGTGCGATTGTCATAGCCAAGAAATTCAATAAAAATCATAGTAAAAAACCACACAGCTGTCATTGTGCGTTATGTTGATGACTAGCTACAAACTACTTTACTGACTTATCTAGATGGCCGTCAATATGTCCTTTTTCAGCAAGACAACGCACGTCCACATATTGCTCGTCAAACTATGGACTTCCTCCAAGAAGCGGTCGTTAATCTTTTGCCGTAACCACCCTGTTCACCAGATTTAAATCATATCAAGCTTGTGTGGAATAGGATAGGGAGCAGACTATCCGCTTTGCACCGTCGTCGATAGACTCTGATAGAATCCATGAGGTCCCAATTGCTTGGCCACAAGCAGACATCGACCGTCTTATTTTATACATTAAAAAATTTAATAAGAACAGCTTTTATCCCAATTTATTTATAGAGTTATATTAAAAACACGAATGAAACTAGAAGGTTTTTTGATCCTCCTGTAAAATTAGTCAAAGGGCGCTTAAGACGTGATGCTTTACGCACGTCGATGTATAGGTAGGCACCATTTAACAGAAAAGTAACGATGCATTAAAATGGAACCTTTTAAACTTTCAAACAATTTTTTATTTTGTCAGCTCGATAATTTAAATTTTTGACTTTATTTGGCTTATTTAGCAATATTTTGCCTGTTTAATGAAATTTTTATACATCACAGGACATGAAAGACGTATGAAGGCTTTAAAAATAATTCAATTAAACTCCACGTCATACAACTCATCTCTTTCATGACTTTTAATGTAAATAATTTATTAATCTGTTCGTATGTTCTTATGGCACTAGAAAAAATAATTCTAATATTTGTAAAAGCGTAGTGACTCAATAGACTTTCGCAGTACTGTTGTTTAACTAACAAAACAGATTTTTAAGCAATTAACATTAAACATGACTCACGACAACCGTACAATTATTGAACCTTATCATATTTTGTCTTGAACCTTTGATTTTTAACATATCTTAGTTATTACAATTACAATGATACGATCGCATTTTTAACCCATTTCTTTTAATATGAGAAAATCTATCATCACAACGCGACGTGTTTCCTCTGACTATTCTTATTTATCATGTAACAAATGACATGCAAAAAATTGGTGATTGTTTTATTTAATACATATATCTAAACTACAACACAATTTCGTGCTTCAGGATCTTGTACCCATTGCGCTTTAAAATAATTCCAAGCAAAAATCTTCTTAAACTCGTACTTCCTACGAAAATTGTCCGTTGAAAATCTTAATCTATGACGTCTGGCACCCTCCTTCGGTATTCTAACTTCATCAAAAACCACAGATGTTTCATGTTCAAACACCACAAAGATATACCTATGCAATCCAGTGCCTCTTGGAGGTCCTGCTCCTCTGTACTCGGCAAGGACCTCACCCGTACTCAAATCACATCCTTTTATATTTCCAACCATCCAATGTAGAACTTCTGCCACAAAAGGACATCTTCTAGTAGGAGCGTCAAGATCTGTCATTAACAGGGTGTAGTACTTATCAGGATCAGCTTCCCATTGGACTTGGGGTTCGGTTGTGACATCTTGTGGGCTAAACTCTTGACCTAAATCTACGGTCTTCTTTGGGTAAATGATTGTTATTTTAGCAGATGGAATTTCTGGGAGAATTGATGGTACTATGTCGTTGGTGTCGGCATCCATTTCGTGCAGGTACTTACGTATGCCACTGCTGATAAGTTTTATATTATTTATGAAATGTACTTGTAGATTATACGATGAGAAACTTTGATTGGAAGATCAATAGTCGAGTGTCCTTGAATGAACAGGTTGAGTTTGTTTTCATAATGTTGCCGCCTATTATGCAACAACATAATATTGTTAATTTTTGTTTACACTCTGTATTTATTTAGTTGTTTTGCGCCTGATTGATAGATTGTCCACTATACAGTTAAGTTACAAAGAAAAAATAACTTTCAGAATCAAAAGTATAAAAACCAAAGACGTTGGATAAAAACCATGATACTAAGACTAACAAGATATGATCACTTGCCGTACGAATTTTAGACTAGTTTGCGCATGACGTCATCGCGTGACAAGTATTAGAAAAAACATGCATTTAATAGTATTATTAGAGAATTACTCAGAAAATTACTAAAACTTTTGTTGAATCTAATGTCTCAGATAAATATTATTTAATAATACTTAATAAAAAGACATTTTAGAACCTTATTAGGTTTACTTTTACAGTTCAAAATAGGGCGGGTTATTTAAAAATATTTTTTTTATTAATGGTTAATTTGTAGGCTTTTACTGCGAGCGGAAATCTGGGATGAAATAATCTTTTGGAGTAAAAGGTTGCAGTCTGAAATCCCTAAAATTAATTTCGAAAGTAAAATCAGTTTTAAAATTAAATTAACACGTATATTAATTAAATATAAATTGATATAATAAGATAATAAAATATGTGATTAAATATAAAAATCTTAAAAGCTAATAAACAAATTAAAATTCACTTGCATGTGAATTTTAAATAATCATAAGTTTACTAAAGCGCCATATAACACTTTTTAAATTTAAAGCGGTTACATAGAAAAAACTGTTAAGTTTAGAAGTTGCCAAAAAACGATTAATCAATTCTGCATTTAATCTGACAAATATTGAATAATGAAATCAAAAAAAATAATTATACTAAAATATTTCTACCTTAAATTGATTACTAAACTATTTTAACAATTAAAAAAATATACTTAAGTAAAAGGGAGGATAATGCATTTTAAGTGTATGGCGATCACATAACTTCAATACACAAATTTAAAAAGCAAAAACTCACTATAATATCTTTTAACTTTTTCCCAGCAACAAGTAACACAACTCGTTCTTTAAATTAATGATTAATAAATTAAAACATACTTAGGTCAAAATATTAATAAATTAGAACATAAATTAGTTCGAAACTGCTGGCAATGGATAACCTCTTCTTCTAGTAAACGGTAAGACCTGGGCCCACCAGCATACAAAGATATTGCAAAAGTAATATTTTGAATAGACCACTGAATTTGTTTCTGAGTTTTTAGTTTACGAAGCTGTCCTACAGTAAATATCTTATCTATTTGTTTTTTCTCTTCTTTTTCTTATTCCAAAAGTTTTTTTAAACGTAAGTTTTCCGCTTGGAGATTTTTCATTTTCTTACACATTTCCGATTCTTCTTGTAAGCTAACAAAGTATAAGTATTTAATAAAAAAATATACCAAATAAAATTAATGAAATAAGTACTTACATGGAATGTATGTTTATAACAAATTCTATCTTTTTTATTCTTTTCTCACGATCTTTCTGGACAGATGTTTGCACTTTTGGTGATTTTTGTAAATTAAGTGAAGGCACGCGTCTCGTTTTAATTTTCACTTATTTTTGGACACAGGCAATAGTTTTTCTTTAACACAAAAATCATTATGAGAAAAATGTTTTAAACATATTCCAGCATTTTTTATATCAAAACCATGCTTTTGAGAGCATTTCTTGCTCCCATAAATTACAAAGTTTGGTATTGGTCAAAAAACTAAAGTATCGACAATCGGACGAACAGTTCTTACTTTTCTTATTATTATTGCTGGTACAACCCATCACTGCACAATAAACCATCGTTCACAAAATCAAACAAACAATATTCAATTACAAAAACCAGTAAAACACTCAAAACAGAGAGAATTTAGACGCTAATAGCTACACTAATAACGCCACGTTTGTCACCAAATTTCAGATTTGTCACACAATGACGTCAGAGTCGAAAGAGACAAGAGAGAGAGGGAGAAAACCTGCGCGTGATCATATCTTGTTTAGTCTTAGTATCATGGATAAAAACTAGTGGTTTTAAAGACGTAATTACATCAAAACGGTAGCTCCTGTATCAATCGTCATCTAATTACAGTTTTTTTCGTTGATTGACCGTCCAACAACATTTATTATGTTATTCCTTTTTCTCAGCTGCGAGACAGAAATCCTAAGGGCTTATAAGGGGTCAGTTAGCATACGCCCCAATGTGCTAGTTGTGCTTTGTATTCTACTCAGTTTTCCTGGTACCGCAAGATGGTGAGGCCTTCAACTTTCTTCAGGCCTGGCTCGTTGGCGGCAATCTCTTCTTGTGGCTCACCTTGCCACAATTGAAACACTTGAGCCTTCCCGATAGGCGGTTTCATACTTTTCTTCCACTGATATAGCCCATACCCTTTGGAATGATGGTCCTGACAAGTTATGGGCTGCCTTGTACTTTAAAGCATGTGCACCAGCACATGTCGCATATCTTTTTTAGTACCAGGGAGTATCAAAAGTTGTAGTCTTGCTGTCCAATTGATGACGAACTTTGATGGGTATAGTCGGGAAGGGCAAATTTCTCAACCGCTTTATTTCGGCGGCATATTCTTAAAAGCTTTCGGTGCTCCCCTGCCTTCGTAATTTCAGCATGGACTGATGCATACTGTAGCATTACACTCATATGTATTTCCCCATATCGGAGCTCCAGTGCGTCGATAATCGCATAGTAGTTTTACTGGCCGTGCTCTGATGTGTTTTGTAACAGCTGGAGAGCTGGCCCTCGCAATGCCAACACAAAGGCTGTGGCTTTCTCTTATTCTTTCCAGTAATTCATTTTAACTGCTACCGCGAATTGCCGCTTAGGTATAGTTTGTCTTCGTTCTTCTTGCCATCCTTTTTCCATTTCCTCCATAATTTACCGTTGTTCTTCTTTTTCTTCCAATTGTCGTTTTTCCATTTCTTCCAGAATGTTTCGTTATTCTTTTTCTTCTTGTCGTCGTTTTTCTATTTTTTCCTCAATTTTCTGTTGTTCTTTTTCTTCTTGCCGTCGTATTTCCATTTTTTCTAGAATATCCTGTTATTCCTATTTTGCTTCTTCGTCGACGTTTTTCTTTTTTCTTTTTCGAGTTTTTCAATCGAACGAAGTTGTTCTTCCATTATTTTTGACTGACTCCATGTAATCAACTTCTGAGACATTACTCTAAGAAATTATTCGAATTCCCGTCCAACTTCTTCAAATCTCACTTCTGACACCAGTGTAGCGTAGGTATGTACTCGAATAATCTTTATTAAATTTAACCAATGTATCATTTCTCTCATTATTTCTTCTCAGTTTATTGGTTTACAACTATTGAAAATTTAGTTCGTATTTTTATTTAAATATTTATTTAGTTTTTCTACACGATGATTCAAAAGAGCCATATCACCATTTGAAGGTGGTGTCGCAAGTAAATAAATTTTTTTAAATAAGATCCTGAAACGTCCTGCTCTTCAAATTAAACCGACTTGAAGAAAATTTACGACATTTTTCAACATTTTACAAACCCACTGCCCAGGAGCCTTAAAATTAAAAGCTTTTGGCCAAAAAATTTTATACAAATCTTTTGCGTTAGTTAATTTTAAAAGGCAGTTGCTGATGCCCTTAACACTAGTAAAGTATTGTTAACCGATTGTGGTTAAGGTATCAGCAAACTAATGACATCCTGGAAGGTCATACAAGGAGTATAAGGAGAACCACTGCAAATCAAGACCGATTTGTGCGTTTGCAAGCATTGGATGATTGCAAAACAACAGAAACAGAATTAGTAGATTGCAAAACAACAAAAACAGAATTAGTAATTCGGCTTTATAACACCCACCACGTCCTAGTTAGTAACCAAATGATTTGTAATCGACTTCACAAAGCTTTCTTTAATGTTAGACGTCTTTTGAGAGTACCTGCTTTATCCCGTGGAAATCGGTGAGCGCAGAGACATACGAATTGGAAAAAACAAGAGTGAGCCACAGTTTTGTTCACCGATGAATCTCGGTTTCATTTGAATTCGGACACCAGAAGACTTAAGAGTGTGGAGACGACCTGGCAATGCAGAACGTCTGGCAACTGCCTAAAAACTCTCCACGTACCAAGGAGGAACAGTGATGATCTGGGCTGGTATCACTATAAAAGGACACAGGTCGTTTCTATAGATCGGAATTTAAATGAGATTATTATTTGTCTACATTTGGTAGAATTTTATTATTTTGACTTATAAACTGGTTTATGAGGGATTTAATAAGGGTGGTTGTAAAGATAAGTGAACCCTATTGTTACCGAACCGCCCAGCTGGTTCCTCGAAGGAGACAAACAACGGGTGCCCCGCGCCGGATCTTTACAATCCACTTAAAATTCAGGGGCTGGGGTTTTTTTTATCAGTAAGAGACCGAAAAGTTAATTCCTCTATTGCCCAATAAAATTCTTCCAAATATAGACATGGTTTAGTTATCGCGATAATATTCTTTAACCTGTGGTCCTTCCGTTTGCCAAAGAAATGGGTAGAAATTTCTTACTTATGCACGACAATGGCCGTCCAGAATCAAGTTAGGGTGGTGCGCGAGTGGCCAACAATAAAATTAACGTTTTGCTGTGGCCTGCCCAATCTCATGATTTGAACCTGATTGAACATTTGTGGGATATGATGGGCAGGCGTCTTTTGCGGGAAAATGTATTGTGGCAAACACAAGAACAACTCTTGAGTGTCTGACAGAACAATGGGGGGCTATAATCTATAAAACGATAGATAATTTACTTTTAAGTATGCCTACCAAGTGTAGGGCAGTGATTAATAACCGTGGAGGTCATACTTGTATTAATTTTCATTTTTCGTAAATTTAAAAAAAATGTTTTAATTTTTTTTATTTGTTTTTTAATTTTTATGATATTTAATTTGTTTTTTATAAGTTTTTCGTTTAAGAAATAAAGCCTTTAATAGTTTCTATTGGTCTTTTATACAGTGTAAACCTTTTGTAATGAATAAATTGGATAAATATTCAGAGACTCGCCTTATAGGAAAACGCTCGGACACGTAGGTATCCTAACATTTTTTAACGCGCATTCTTTGACAAAAAAATTAGATATACAAGATGTCCCTAAATCGAGGTACGACGAGAGACGACGAGATGCGTAATTTTTTTGTGTACCTAGCACACATTATGTCGATTTTCAGTTGTTTTTGAAAAAAGACGTTAGAAAAAAAATTGTTATTTATTTTTAATAATGAAACTACACATATTGTAGATTCAGAAGTTTTGCATCACTTCATTTCTTGTATATAAGACTAATTTTTCGCGAAAGATTTATAATGATATTTTTAATTATAAGAAAAATTTTGAACATGTTTTTTTTAATTTATAAAATTAAAAAGTAATTACTAATAGAGAGTATTTATTCCTCTTGCATGAATACACGCTTGTAGACGCCTCCATATGCTGCTGTTAACTAGAACAGATAAGTGTTCCTGATGTAAATTATGCCATTCCTCTCTTGCCGAGCTCCGGGATCGTTCGAGAAGGATTTCTTCTAGAGCTAACTACTCTGGAAAGCATATCCCAAGTCTGTTCTATCGAATTCATGTCAGGAGACATTACAGACCAGACCAAACAGGTGATTTCTTCACTTTCAAGGTATTCATCCACTGCTGCAGTCTGGTGAGACGATTGTTATCCATGGGCATTGTTATCCATGAAGACAAAATTTTCACTAACAGCCTCTTTCGAAAGTCGCACATGGGAGTGAAGAACAGTTGCAATATACCTAACTCCAGTCAATGTGCCCTCCACGTGCACTAAATCCGTTCGCCCGTCTGCCATAATGCCTAGCCAAAACATACCACTTCCTCATTGGAAGGCAGGTATGGAGTGAGCATGAGCAACTTGGGCAGCTTTTGTTGACTGTCTCCACGCACAAATTCGGCGACTATCACTTACTAGGCAAATTCTAGTCTCATCTGAAAATAAATCAGAATGTCAGAATTCATCATGTAAGCGAATGTGTTCTTCAGCCCATTGTAGTCGACAAACTCGGTGCTCATGTTATAGTCTAGAGACTCTTATTGGTCGTCCACATCTTAACCCTGAATTGTCATCGAAGTGTTGAGCCAGAAATGTTAACTCCAAGTGCATGTCGCATCTCTCTTCGCAGTTGTAGCATGGTGAAATTTCTTAGCATGGTCAACGTTATAAAACGATTCTGTTGATGATTAGCGACCCTCCTTCTACCACTTCGTGGACGATCTCACACAGAATTGGTCGCCAAATAGCGATTCCAAATGCGAGAGACATCACTTTGTAAAACGTCAATTCTTTGAGCATTGTGAGTGGTCTTCTTCTACTAAGACCACTATTTTCATCCGATCTAATTTATAAATAACGTTTCGGGGCATGATGGCACTTTAAAACATAAAATTACTACGAACAGGCGCCAGCAAAATACGAAACTAAAGAGATTTTTAAAAGAAAAATCACAAAAAACCATTTCTATCGCTGCAAAAACAATATCATTCTAAGAGATAAGCATAAGTAAAAACCCTGGTTAAGGAAAAAAAAGTTGAACGAATAAGTCCTCAAATCATACGAAATATGCTTGAGGAGTTTGAACGTCGGCTTGCATATTGTCAGGAAGTGAATAGTTTACATTTTGAGCATTTACTATTTTATTGTATTTATGTTAATTGTATTTATGTTAATAGTTTCATTAGCAAAAATAAATAACATGTTTTTTGTAACGCCTTTTTTTCAAAAACAACTGAAAATCGACATAATGTGTGCTATACATAACAAATACGCAAAATTATACGTAGAATTCAGATATGCTGAAAAACATTGAGGTTCTCATTTGAAATTTTAAAGTTGAGGGTTGTATCTTGCTTTTGGGACACCCTGGGTTTTAATTTAAGTTTTTCGGGGTTGGGGTGATAATACTTTAATACTTACAGAGTAAATAACATATCCATCCTACTTCCCCTTTGATACTGTGGAAACGGTTTTTCCTTATTTTTTATATTCACCTGTTTAAAAGTTATTAGAGGTAGATGTTTTCAATGTTACATCCTGTATACTTTTCCAATAGCAATATGTGCCATTGACTGTACACTCATTTAAATAAAAAAAGTGCATCAAAATCGAATATGCAGCAAACACTTTTCAGTGATAAATGTGCAGGCCACTTGCAACGCGGATGGATATTTTACAAGTGTATCTGCTGAGTGGCCTGGTTCTGTTCACGACAGTCGTATTTGGCGAAATAGCAAGCCGACGTTCAAACTCCTCAAACATATTTCGTATAATTTGAGAACTTATTCGTTCAAATTTTTTCCCTTGGCCAGGGTTTTTACTTATGCTTATCTCTTAGAATGATATTGTTTTTGCAGCGATAGAAATGGTTTCTTGTAATGTTTCTTTTAAAAATCTCTTTAGCTTCGTATTTTGCTGGAGCCTGTTATGATATATGTCGTCGCTTCAAAACATTTAACCATGTTTAATGTTTAATGACACCTTTTCGCAGGGCCGGATTACCCAATAGGCTAACTAGGCTGTAGCCTAGGGGCGCCAGCGAAAAGGGGGCGCCAGAAAAATGAGGGGCATTTAACGAAAAAAAAATATATTTATAATAAATAAAAGTAACACAAATTTTATAAAACAAAAAATGTTTCGAAACAAAATTACTCATGCTAATCGGCAATAAAAATCTGATCACAGCAACATTCTGTAGAATTCATAGAATTATTGGAATCATACTGGCACTGGCGATACCGATTACTACTGAGAAGTGCTTAAGTGCTAATTGTAAGATTTATACACAATTCGAGCTACAGTATAAACATTCCAATAAATCGTAAACAAATAAGTTTTATGCTCAGTCCGTATTCACCATTTATTGTGATAAGGTGCTGGAAAATTTGGTACTAACAGAAAAACAAATTGTTTAAATTAAATAATTTAAAGTTTGAGTGAATCTTTTAATAATTTCTAAAAAATGTCAGGCAAAAGTAAATTAAGTGGTGCACAAAGAAGAAAATTAAGTAAACAGCGGGAAGAAAAAGAAGATGAAATTTTGCAAAAAATGCCCAAATTAGAATCTTTTTTTGCAAAGAAAAATGATGGTAAGCTTATTAAAATTATTAATATATTCTTTGTTATTACGTAATTTGTAATTTATATTTAAAAGGTACAATGCAAACTTCTTCTGCACCGGAATCTTTAGAGACATCTTTACCTTGTACATCAAAAAAGTTTTTTCAGACGAATTACATTCACAGGAATCACAGGATCAATCTGAAGATACTTTATTCTCATTAGCTAGTAAGACATATATTTTTTTATTATTATTATTATTTTCTATGTTATGTAGTTTGTAAACAAAAATTCATTCCTAAAACTGAAGAAATAAGCTGCGATCCTGCTTACTGGACTTTAGACAACATCAACAAAGTAATAGATTTTGTTATTAAGAACCCAATTCGCCAAAATTTAGATGCCATTAATTTTGAAAAATCTAAAAAAATATATGGCCCACATAACCGGTATTGTTCAAAATTTATGTTTTTTTCAACTTAATGGAGAGACTTTTCGCCGCGAATGGCTTATTTACTCAGAATCCAATAAAACACTTTACTGTGTACCCTGTAAATTATTTAGTAAGAAATCGTCTGCTTTTTTAAATGGGTTCAATGACTGGAAAAATTCAGATTAATTATGGTCAACAAAATCGATCAACAAGTTCACCAGCAGTATATGCAAGAGAAGCAGTACTGGATCGACGTATTAAAACGTGTTGTAGCTACTGTAAAGTTTTTGGCAAGCCGTGGTCTGGCATTTCGGGGATCAAGCGAAATTTTTGGCTTATCAAATAATGGAAACTTCTTAGGTATTCTTGAGTTAATCTCAGAATTCGATCCGTTTTTGAAAAATCATATTGAAAAATTTGGAAATCCGGGAAAGGAAAATGTGTCATACTTATCGTCAACAATATGTGACGAATTTATTTGTTTATTAGCCAAACATGTACTAAAACAAATTGGAAATGAAGCGAGAAAGACAAAATATTTTTCCATAAGTGTAGATTCTACGCCCGACATTGCTCACATAGACCAATTAACGTTCATTTTGCGGTACGTAACTGAAAATGGAACGCCTGTAGAACGTTTTGTAACATTTATGGATAAAGTAGGTCACAAAGCAATTGATATGGAAACAGCGGTTTTAAATATTTTGGATAATTTATCTTTAGACATAAAAAATTGTCGTGGTCAAAGCTATGATAATGCTAGCAGTATGTCAGGTCCATATTCTGGGTTACAAGCTCGTAACATAATAGTCTGGCTACTACCTTGTGCCGCACATAGCTTAAATTTAGTTGGTACTTGTGCTGCGGAGTGTTGTGAAAATGCTATACAATTCTTTATGTTTGTAGAAAAATTATATAATTTTTTTTCTGCATCTACGTCTAGATGAGATGTTATGATAAACATTTTAAATATAGAAAATAAAATAGTTGTAAAAAAATTATCGGCCACGAGATGGTCAGCCAGAGCAGATGCTAGCAAAGCTCTTTATAGTGGATTTAATTGCTTGAAAACAGCTTTGGAATAAATAATTAATGACCCGACTCAATCATCCGCAACCACGACTGAAGCCAAAGGGCTCATAAAAAAAATTTCTGAACTGGAAACTGTTTTTATGATCATTTTCTGGAGTGACGTTACAGAGAGTTTTAATAAAACAAGTAAATCTCTTCAACAAGTAAACATAAATATTTTGACTGTTGTAAAGCTTTACGATTCACTTATACAATTTATCAGTCAACTACGAGACAAATTTAATCACTACGAAACAGAAGCCAAAAAACTTTCTAGTTGTAGTTTATATAAATATGACACTAAAAGAGCGAAATATCGTAAGGTTCACTGTGATGATAGTCTCACCCCAGAAGCAAAATTTAATGGATCAAGCAACATGAAAGTCAATACATACTACATTATAATAGATAAAATTATTAGCGAATTAACAAGAAGAAAAAATGCTTTCGACGCTATTTCAAACACTTTTGGATTCCTGTTTAATTTGGTTTTGCTAGATGATAGTGCAATAAGTGAATCGGCTATTTCTTTTAAAAAACTTTATTCGAATGAGGTAGATGATAATTTTTTTCAAGAATGTGTACAGTTTAAATATTTTTTGAAGAATATTAGTTCAACTAGTCTAAGTGTGGACGAAATGCTAAAATTAATTCGGGACAACAAAGTTATGTCAACATTTCCTAATGTTGATGTTGCGCTACGAATGTTTTTATGTATTCCCGTTACAAACTGTTCAGGAGAAAGATCATTTTCGACTCTTAACCGAATAAAAAATTTTCTTAGAAGCCCACTAAGGCAGGAGAAATTGGTACATCTTTCGGTCTTAGCTATTGAATCAGACTTAGTTAAAACTTGTAACTTTGATGAAGTCATAAAAGAATTTGCTTCTACAAAGTGTCGGAAAATTAAATTTTAGTTATATAGTAGCATATTTGTAATTTTCTAATTTTTTTTATTTAATAAATACATTTGTTTACTTTTTTACTTGACAACACTTAAGTGTAAATCATATAATATAAAAAACAGCACTTTTTTTCCTATAAAATAATTTTTGAGAAAGAGGGTGAGGGCGCAGTGAAAGATTAGCCTAGGGGCGCTAACAACTATAATCCGGCCCTGCCTTTTCGAAACCTAGTTGTTGCCAAATACTTAAAAAATGACGCACTATTCGAGAAAGATTTTCTCGAAAATGAAAATGATGTTGATGACGATCATGAGGAAGTTGCGAACGTAAGGATTCGTGAAAAAAGACAGATTCGTCGTGATCAACTTGCTGCACTTATTGTTGCAAATCAATAAAGCATTAGGTAAGCGTTTATGGATTTATGTATTAAGTATTAATAAACAGAGTATACTAATTTAGAAACAAATGTATTTCTGAAAGGTTTACAAAATATAAATAATGGTTTACAAATCTGTAAAAAAAATTTCATTTTCCACATCTTCGTCTTTTTCTTGATGACGCCTCTTCTGCATCAGTTCTTTTTTTTGCAGTCTTATTAATTCAAGTTGTTCCAGAAGAACTAATCTCTGTAATTCCCTGGTGGTTAAATCCTTTATTTCTGGTGTTTCATAGTTGAGTAATTTACAACGTTTGGGAGATCGTAATGGCGGCAATGGTGGTGGCGGCGAGCGCCGTGTAGAGGGTCCAGACTCTACTGTATCCCAATGTTGTGCAATTCCTAGCGCAACTTTTCCTGTAAACTTAAAAGTTACAATTTTTTATTTACAATGAATATGATATTATATTTTACCTTGCATCTTATTAAATACAGGATTTGGGTTAGGCATCAACCTGTAGCGCCTCGAAAATGCACATTTCTGCAGGGCTCAAATTTTGTTTGTTATTTCCTGTTGCATTTATGTCCATTTTTTTTACCGTAGTCTTTAAATTATTTAATTTTTTTAATAATTTTTTAGTTTCAATTATTTTTCCAAAATTATCTACAAATTATATACAATTTTTATTATTTAAATCAATAGTTTATAATGGTGTTTACCTACCTTGATATTCGGTTTTTATTTGTTTTAAGAACTCTTTCTTTTTGTTAATTCCGCGGGAAGTTGGCTCTTCTTTAGAATAATGGGATACCTTCTCACAAATTCGGCAACAAAATATATAAATAAGACTAGTAACAATAGAATTTAAAAAAAAAATGCAAAAATGCATCAAAGAAAAAAAACCTCAGCGGTCACTGGTGACTGCCAAGGCCCTGCAGGAAATTATTGCGGCAAATCATCATCTGTCACGCGTGATCGGTCATGTCATTTATAGAAAATTTGTAAAAACGGCTGCATTATTTTCATGTGTATACGTTTATTATTACCGTGCAGTGCAAAAATGGCAGATAAGATAGTTGGTGTTAAAATCGTACAAGGAATTTTTCAATTTAAGATAAATGTTGTTTGTTCATAAAAACGGCTAACTGATAGACGCAGTGGTGCGGACTTGATAAAATTGAAAGAATTTCAGTACTTACTTCTGTGACTAAAAGTATATGTACTGACAAGTATCAGCATTATATTATAAATACAAATTTAAGTATATACTGTTTGCTTTTGCTACTACTAAAAAGTATGTGCGAGTTCTTACAAGTATTTACTTTAAAGTAAATACTCATTTTTATAAATACCACCCCCTGCATATCTAATTTTTTGGCAAAAAATGCGCGTTGAAAAATAACAGGATACGTATCCGAGCGTTTTCCTGAAAGGGAAATCCCTGAATTTTCATCGAATTTATTCATTACAAATGGTTAACACTGTATATTTTGCAAAAAAATCTTGCCGTAAATCAATATTTACAAGTGTCCCCTAGATTATTTTAATGTGTGTAGTTATCTCCTTTAGCAAAACCTTATTGCATAAGTTTGTCTTGTTTCAATAAAGCAAAAGCTTTTGTTAATTTTTAATGTATTTCACCCAATTACTTCCTATCGTTTTTATTAGTTTGACCAGATATAAAGAAATACGATAAGGTAAAAATTTTTGATTAGTTTTTTTTACTGTGACTCGTTCTATATATTTTACCTTCCTTTCTTGTTTTTATTTATGAGAAAAAAAATAATAATAAAAAATAAATATTTTGCATCCTAGATTAATTTATTTTCCGTTTAAAAAAAGATTTGTTTACAGTTTACAATTTCGTTTATTTTTTGGCTGCAAAGTTCCAGTTGACTGACAATAATTGATATCGCGAATATTATTGTTTTTCATTATTGTCGTATTAAAGTAATACGATGATAAGAATATAGCACATATCCATAGAAAAGTGATTATACTACATAGAAAGTTATATAGTAAGTAGGTTTTTATTATCATTTACGTGGGCATTTTTAATGCATACGAAATCATATTTTTAGAAAAAATAATAACAAAGAAATGTGCGGTTTAGATATATCAACCAAACCGCGCGCGATTCCTTTGTGATCACCTCACCAAGTCTTGCAACCATATTATCGCTTTTAGTAGGTAGTAGGTCATCCACTAGTGCACCCAAACTTGATACAAAAGAAGTGGTATTTAGGGGTGTCTATTTAATTCTAATCTATGTAACATTTGTAACAATGTCAGATTAAATTACTGTATCTGTGGTGTATTAAGTGTATCCCAAAAATGGAGGGCGGACCCAACATCCAAGAAGCAGATAACTCCATAAATTCCTCAAGTTCTCAAGACGAAGAAAATTCAGGATGTTACTACAGCTGTTGTGACCCCCGAGGCAAACTACATCGCTTTATAGCCCTAATTTTCATGTGTTTTCTCGGTTTTGGTAAGTTGAATTTTTAGGTTAGGAACTGTCATCATGACAGCTGATTGTCACAACTGTGTCCCAACTTTCCTTATCCTACTTTTATTTGTTTACATTTATTGTTTGATTGAACTTTGCTTTATAACACTTTCCGCATTATGCTAACAGAGATATTGTATTATTATAGGTTCTTATTTCTGTTACGACAACCCTGCAGCCTTAGAGGGCCACATAGAAAAAACGATAAATATTACCACAACACAATATTCTCTGCTTTACTCAATGTATTCTTGGCCCAATGTTGTTCTATGTTTTGTCGGGGGTTTTTTAATTGACCGAGTTTTTGGAATTCGTCTTGGTACCAATATTTATTCCAGTCTGACATTATTAGGACAAGTTATTTTTGCTAGTGGGGCCCTCTTCGATGTATTTTGGATAATGATATTAGGCAGATTTATTTTTGGGTAAAACTAGTCGTTCTGTAAATATTAAACCATTAAATGACTGTTATAGTATTGGGGCTGAGTCTTTAGCAGTCGCTCAAAACAATTATGCCGTATTATGGTTCAAAGGTAAAGAACTGAATATGGTTTTTGGTCTACAATTGAGTTTTGCGCGGATTGGTAGCACTGTAAATTTCCTTGTAATGGAATCAATTTACCAATGGGTTAATAAAGAATACAAAGGAACAGAACTGTTAGGAATAGTACTATTTATAGCAACTACAACTTGTCTATTCTCAATGTTTTGTGCTCTAATTTTGGGTTTCATGGATAAAAGAGCCGAAGTTTTATTAAGACGTCATGAAACCACAAACAGTGAAGTTGTCCGATTTACAGACATTGTCGAATTCAAATTTACGTTTTGGCTCATTACTGTAATCTGTGTTTCGTATTATGTTGCCATTTTTCCATTTATAGCTCTAGGGGAGTAAGTAATTCAAATTAACCAATCATTTAATATAACTGTTGAGGGGAAACGAATCACCTTCGACAGTTTACGCGCCAAATTTAAATTAGCCAATCAATTTTTATTACAGAGATCTATTTATTAACAAATTCCACATGAATAAACAACAAGCAAACACAATTAACAGTCTTATTTATTTGATATCGGGGGTTGCTTCTCCACTTGTGGGTCTTTTTATTGATAAAGTTGGCAAAAATATTTTATGGATTGTTTTGGCCATATTAGCTACCTTAGGAACACATACTTTATGGGCTTTTACTGATGTTAATGCATATGTGGGAATGGTAACTTTATCTTGAAATTTGTTTTATGTGAGTCTTACGTTAAATAATATTATTTAGGCTATCTTGGGAATTGCATACGCATGCTTGGCTAGCAGTTTATGGCCTTTGGTCTCATTGATAATCCCTGAATATCAATTGGGTACAGCTTACGGAGTGTAAGTACGCATTTTCATATTTTTAATTAAAAACGTGCGAAAAACTGATTTTAAAATATAATTTTAGGTGTCAAGCTGTCCAAAATCTTGGTTTGGCCGTATTTACAATTGTTGCTGGACATATAAAGGACACATACGGCTACATTTGGCTTGAAGTGTTTTTTATTTGTACTTTGTTAGGTATTTGATTGGTAAAATGTATTTCCTAAATTACCGTTAACGTTTTTAGTTGCTTTAATTTTCACGCTCATTTTGTGGTTGGTAGACATGTACCAAAGAGGTGTATTAAATATGACGCCTGGAAATAGAATAGCACACCAGGAGAGATTAAGGTATGGCGATTTGATATTGTTATTTATTCTTAATTTTTGTCTTTTAGAAGTACAACAGAAGCAGAGAAAGAAAGACTCTTATCTTCTGAAGCTGGGTCAAGTAACGACAATGATAATTTACAACCGAGTACAGATTTTGAAATAAGAAATCGTTATTTGTCGAGGATTGGGGCATCTGTAAGTGACGCAACTGAAGATTGAGCAGCAAGAAAGGAACTGTTCCGTATTTTTTGTTTCAGTTACCTGATCATTATTCTATACAAAATAAAGGACTCTCTTATAGAGCTATGAGATAATTTAATGTTACAAAATCTTGTGATTATGTAAAATGATAGAACAAGACTTATATGTAAATTTTCAATAAGATAAATTGTGATAGTACATAAAATAAGTAAAATGTTATGTAAATAATTAACAAAAATGTATGTTCTCTTACATATCTTTGTTTGCCTTATTATACATTTTTTTTTATTTCCTATTGATAAGTGACTTTTGTAAAATAATTACATGTTACCAATAAAACTATTTTTTTGTATAAAATGGTTCGATTTGCACCTTACTTTTAGCTGAATATTCTTACAGAAAGTAAGAATATGTGGTTTTTAAATTTAAATTCTATTGTAAAGAATAGTCACTTGGAAAAAAATACCTAATGTCTGAAAATTTTTCTAATTTATAAATACAAAAAACAAATGTTTTCACAAAAGAATTATTGAATTATTTGTCATTTTTTCCAAGGCATTAGTAGGAATATATATTATTCTCGGGAATCCGTAGAAACAGTTCATAATAAATTCTGAAGAGTAAAGGACCTCTCTTTTTCCACATTCTATTAGTAGGAATATTGATGAAAACTCGAGATAGAAGTAAAATTTTGGTAAATAATTTTTTTTTGGATATCGCTTTTATAATATCTCGGTGTTTATTATTCATAAAAAACTCTACAATTTGAAAAAAAAACAGTAGTGGCGTTTTATCAAAATTTTAATAAAATAAAATCCTCTAGGTAGGATAAGATCTGTCAAAGTTCTAAAAGAAATTCTTCAGAGGTATTAGCAAAAATTAATGTTTCAGTTGAGCAAATTTAATGATATCTGACTGAAATTATGTCTTAATAATGTAAACACTAAACATGCTGCTCAAATTAAATCGCGATAACTAAAAAACTTTTGAGGTATTAAAATAAAACATCTCAAAATCGTCAATTTTTTTACCTATATTTTTGAAACAAAAACGGTATCGGGATGCCGTCTGTACCAAAATTATTTTCTCAAAAAACGAGCTCAAACAAAAATTATCTTCTAAAAAATGTGCAAACCGTTTTTTCCTAAACTTAATAGTTTCGGAGATACCCTATATCATGGAGGAATAAATAATAGTGGAGGGAAGGATGTTCAAAAAGTTGCAATTGCGCGCCAAGCGGCAAAGTCATAAAAGGTGTTTGAACAGGTTGCCGGATTCCAGAGGCGTAGCATTAATATTTTTTCTGCAAGCAACACAAGTTTACAATAATGATTAACAAATAAAATAAAGGGTTGTTATAAACGTTTCATGCAAGTTGAATATAACGAATACATTACTGATATGTGAGACAATGACGCTACTATACAGTATCTTAAGAACAGGACGCCACTGATGCATAACAGAACTCCAAAATTCCTCGGTAATCGGCAAAACTCGATGCGTCTTTCTGTGCTCGTTGCTCAAAAAGATCATAAAAGGTGTTTGAGTTTGACGAAAGTTTGACATGGTGAATATAGGCGACCTTCCCTCCAGTCTTATTTATTCCTCCACGCCCTATATGGACGTCCAATTTGCACTACCCTGTACATGTAAATAGGGAAAATCGACATAGAATAAAAATATAAAATCACTATTTTTTATTTTTATAATGGAGTGTATGGAACAACGTATTACGTGACTTTATAATTTGGAAATATTGTAATTTATTTGATTGTACAGTCGTTGCAATGTTGATAGGTAGTGTAGCAACATACGACAAGAGCAAAAATATATTGAATTTAAAAATTGGGTGCTTTTCTTGAGCGAGTGATTTATATAAAATGACGGAGTAGAGTTTGCTCTAATTCAATTTATTTTTCTCACGTGATATTTTAAACAGAATATAAGAAATTCCTAATTCACTTGTTCGCATTATCAGCCTCCATTTCCCTTTGCTTCTTCCATTCATCAACAAACGGACTCCACTGTGCATTAAAATAATTACCAGCATACACTTGTCCCAAATTATTTTTCTTTGCAAATTTTCTCATTGACCAACTAATCCGATGTTCCCTGGATAATTTTCCACTTTTTGGTTCATCAAATTCCATTTTTCCTTGCTGTTCAAATACTAAGAAAATATATCTATGAAATCCCGTTCCTTGAGGAGCTCCTACTCCAAATAACTTCTCCACTAGCTACATTACATCCTTGTATGTTCACCACCAACCAGTGCTTTACGTCTGCGAATTTTGGCTCATGTCTACTGGGAGCATCAGGATCGAACACAATGAGAGTGTAGTATTTGGCAGGGTCTGCGTCCCATGACACTTGAGGCTCGTCTTTGACATCTTCAGGTTTGAGTTCTTCACCAAATTCGACAGTTTCACCGTTGGGGTATGTAATGTTGATTTTCGATGAAGGGGCTTTGTCGATGGCGTCTACCACGTCACTTGATTCCATATTTTAATTTAGGACAGATTTGTTGCACCACTTTGCACTAATTACAAGTGTTAGGATATGGAATGAAATGATAAGGGCCAAGATAAATACATTGAATCATCATTTTTAAGAGTGGCTTCTGTTTGAAAAGGGGAATTTTGAAATAAGTAAATATCAGGAAGATAACGTGATAGATAAATACAAATTTGATTCTAAAACTTGTCTACTCTTTTCTTCCGAAAGTATAAGCAGAATTATTTGCATGCAAAATAACTGGTAGAGGAGAACCTCTGGACATAATTTTAACCTGAAATACGGCACTACAAATGATGAATTTTTTTTTATTCTGTATTAGTGTCCTCTATTTTACCATATTATTTATATCTCCTCGGCTACCAATTATACATTATACATAGGGTGCCCCACCGAAAAGGGCATACCCCCTGTAACTATTTTATTTATTAATCGATCTAAATAAAATTTAGAACATAAGCATTAATATGAACGGTCTACATTTTGCTGTTAAAATATTTTTTTTATGATGTACCAATTTTGCACTCGAAAGAATAAAATTATGAAACCGCACAAAATTTATTCAAAATGCATATTATTAGAATGCTATAACTCAAAATACTGTAATGGCAAATTTTGTTTTAACACAAATCATTTAGAATTCCTCTAATTGGTTCTTAAAGAACACGGAAAAAATTCGTTTTTTTGTGAGAAATATTGTCATCCATGAAACGGTGTTGTCAGATTGTAAATTAAGAGTTACCTGAAAAAAATATGTGAATTTGTCACTTTGACAATTCTTGAAAAAATCGAAAAATGTCTAATCGCGAAAGACTTGAAATAATTTTAGTGTACGGTGAATGCCGCAGAAACCTATTAGCAACCAACAGGATTCTACAAGAGCGCTTTCCGGAAGTAGGCTACACATTGAAAAAAATCCGTAAAGTTGTTCGGTTATTTGAGGACACCAGCTCAGTAGTAAAACCCAAACGTGTCTACTTTCCCATAAGACATAATCAAGCATTGGTGCAAGTTGTAAAAGATGCCGTACAGGAAGATCCTAACATTAGCACTAGAACTATAGCACGAAGCACAATATGAGCAAAAGCTCTGTGCAAAGAATTTTAAAGTGTAATAAATTCCACCCATATAAAATTGCACTGCATCAAGAATTGCGTCTTACTGATTTTAAAATTAGAATGCTTTTCTGTCACCAAATGATTGATATTTTAGAAGAAAACAATAACTTTACTGATTATGTGCTATTCTCGGACGAAGCAACATTTAAAAGTAATGGTCTTGTTAATAGGCATAATATGCATTATTGGGCAACAGAAAATCCACGACAGTTGCGCCAAATAGATAATCAAAGGTCAAAGGATATGGTCTTTAAATGTTTGGGTCGGTATTTTGGGTCAACATGTAATCGGTCTATCTTTCTTCGATGGAAATTTAAATGGTGACATGTATCTACGTTTTTTAAGGAGAAATCTGTTAGAGTTGTTAGAAAATGTTCCGTTAAACATAATAGGACAACTTGTGTTCATGCATGATGGGGCGCCGCCACATTTCGCGAGACGGGTTAGGCGATATTTAGACCGACACTTGCCTGATAGGTGGATAGGACGTGGAGGACCTGTTCACTGGCCAGCTCGTTCTCCAAACTTAACGCCTTGCGATTTTTTTCTCTGGGGTGATGTAAACGAAAAGGTGTACAAAACAGCTTCCACGACAATAGAGGATATGAAAGAGCGAATAAGAGAAGCGTTTGCTGCCATATCACCCGAAACTCTTGTTAGAGTAAAACAAAATTTTAGGCGACGATTATTTTCTGCTTACAAGAAAATGAAAATGTGTTTGAACATTTAATGTGTAAGTCTAAGACGTTCGTTGTCAAAACGTTATTAACTATTCTTTTTATTTCAGAAATTTTTCGATATTTATAGTTTACTTTATGCACCCACCACGAATTTTCTCCTTTCCTACTCAATAATGCAGGCTGTATTTTCTGATGCAATAAAATCTTAAAAGAATTAATTTAATTTGTCTTTAAAACTCTTTGCTCATATTGTGTCAGCATTCGTGCTATAGTGCTGTTGCTAATGTTAGGATCTTCGTGTACATCTCCTACAACTTGCACCAATTCTTGATTATGTCTTACGGTAAAGAGGGGCACATTTGGGTTTTACCATTGAAACTGGCATCTTAAAATAGTCCAACAACTTTACCGATCTTTTTCAAGCTGTAGAATACTTCTGTAAAGTGCTCTTCTAGAACTCTCTGGTCGTGACTTAAGCTTCTAGAAGTTGTTTCTTGAATTAAATTGTTACGTTGCGTTACAGAAATAAAGTGTTTCCACAATAAATGTTTTATTGGTGACAACTACAGAAACGTATCAGAAACGTTTAACCTGCCAAAAATCATAACAAAAGAGCTGCAGGCATTAGAAATTCTAGGCTAAAATTATTTTACAGTTTTTGGAATTAGATACTTCTCGATTTTTTCAATTGTCAAACTGACAAATTCACTGACGTTTTATTCATATTCAGGTAACTCTCCATTTACAATATGACAACACCGTTTCATGGATGACAATATTTCTCACAAAAAAACGAATTTTTTCCGTGTTCTTTAAGAACCAATTAGAGGAATTCTAAATGATTTGTGTTAAAACAAAATTTGTCATTACAGTATTTTGAGTTATAGCATTATAATAATATGCATTTTAAAGAAATTTTGTGCGATTTCATAATTTTATTCTTTCGAGTGCAAAATTGGTACATCATAAAAAAAATATTTTAACAGCAAAATGTAGACCGTACATATTAATGCTTATGTTCTAAATTTTATTTAGATCGACTAATAAATAAAAAAGTTACAGGGGGTATGCCCTTTTCGGTGGGGCACCCTGTATTTTACCTGTTAATAGACTTTAGTTAATTTAGGTATTTCTCTTGTAGGTAACACATTTCGTATTCTGTTAACAGAAATTATTAATCAGACTCTTTCTTTTATTTTCAATTCTCGTTTACCCTCATTTCTTTTAGCTTTTTCTTTTTGATTTGTGTTATTCCAAGAATTTTTACTGTTTCTTCTTCTACTTTTTCTATACACCTCTTCTTACGTTCCACGTCACTATTTTGATTTCTTCTTTGTTTTTTTATTTATTTCTTTATCATTAACTTAAAATGAAAATTATCATAATTTCTAGGGAACGAGAAATTATCGATAATTTTGGGTTGAAAATCACGAGTGCCTGTTGTATTAATTTATTAAATTAAGCAGGCACGACATGAACACAACATGAAACAATTGAAATAATTTTCTCGAAGAATTTGGTCACCTTTATTACCTGATGTTTGATCAATAATTTCAAATAGTTCTTAGCAACATAAAATGTCTTTTTATGACATAACGTTTATTCGACATTATCACAAATAATGGCAAAGAAGGGACAAGCACTTCAATTACAAACCGAAGTAAACAACGATGAGGAATGGGAAAAACTCTTACAACGTGACGGACTTCTTGGTAAATATATCACACTTAAATAAAATCCAAAATTTTCTTGCTTAGTTGTTGATGTTTATTCTGAGTGGTGTGGTCCTTGCTCTGGAATGACGGCAACTTTAAAAAAATTAAAACTAGAAATTGGGGGCGACGTACTCCAGTTAGCTATAGTAATGAGCAAAATGATAGCTAATCCAAAATAAATCTCAATAATTGTAGGCAAAGGCTGATAAAATAACTGCTTTGGAACGTTTCAGAAATAAAAGTGAACCAACTTGGATGTTCATCGTTGTAAATATTATGTTTTAGACTAGTAGTTATAAGTTTTATAACAAAAATTTTAGAACGGAAAAATGGTCAATTTTATGTTTGGGGCAAACGCTCCTAAATTGACTCGTTTAATCATTGAAGAATTAAAAAAAGAAAACGAAGCAAGAGAAGGTCGTCGTGAACGAGTCCAGAATGAAATAAGTGACATATGCGATGAAGAAAGAGAACGACTGGAAGTAATAGAAAATCAGAGACTACTAGCACGTCAAAAAGAAGAAGAAAAAGCTGCCAAAGAGTTATACGATAGACGTACAGCGGAATGTCACCAAATTTTAGAAACTTTACAACATTTTGGAGTCATAATAGTGTTTCCACATGCCAAAAGCGTCTACCACGAAGCTTTCGGAGATCTTTTCGGCGAAGCCGGCCTGACTATCAGCCAGACAGAAAAAGTAAGTATTGAACAATTATCAGTTTCAAATTAACTCCATTAAGGTTGATATTACGAAAGAAGTTTTGTATGAGTTGTTTTACTTTGGTGAAATGCCTTTTCCTGAAGAATCAGTTGAGGAGCTTTTAAACAACACTAGTGTGGTATTGCAAGTTAAACCTATACCAGCACGAGATGTCGAAGAACCAACCGATGATTTAATTCTACAAATATTGTATGGACCCAGCAAAAAACCACCTGGGAGTCATGATAGCCCCGCTCGAGTTCTCGCAAAATTACCTCCAACCACAGAAGAAGAAGTCGAAGAAAAAGCACAAGAAGCTATAGCAGTTTGGGCGCCTGAAAATGAACTTATCAAGGCTACAGCGCTACGTCTGTTCTTCCACCGAATGACTGAACACTTTCTTATACCAGAACCTGAGCCAACCCCTCCTCACTACGCTGTGGTGTTTGACGCCATTAGAAGGCATGAAATTGCAAGTCTTATGGAGAAATTTAGTGATCAGGTAATTCGATATGGTTTCTTCACAAGTGAGCATCCAGAAGATGCAAAACTGGTTGCAAAATCAATTTATAAATATGAAAGGTCCCCTGATAGAACTCCGTAAGTTAGTATAATTTATTTTTGGTAAATATTTAAATTCCCTGTCAGAAATGAAAAAATGGTCATTCAACTTGCGAAGAAAAAAAGTGAATGCGTTTTAGCGTTTGCTCTACAAAAACCATTGTATATCTCACCAAACGTGAAGGAAGGCGAAAAAGAATGTAAATTATTTTTTGGTGATGATTACGATGAACCACCTGAAGAAGAAGAAGAAGAAGCTCCGATTGTTGAAAGTGTTAAATCAGAACAAGAATCAATAATTAGTGGTGCAGTTGAAGAAGTAGAAGGCAGTGAAATTGTTCCACTAGAAGAAGGCAGCATAGTCGTTCCATCAGCAGAAGGTGGTGAAGTTTCTGAAAGTGTTGCAATTCCTGCTGAAGGAGAAATCCCTGCTTCTATCGAAGGAGAAATCCCTCCTTCTGTAGAAGAACAAATCCCTCCTTCTGTAGAAGGACAAATCGCTTCTTCTGTGGAAGGAGAAATTCCTCCTTCTACCGAAGAACAACTTCCAACTGCACCGGCTGAGACCGCACCATCAGAACCAAATGAAATTATTACTAGTCCTGAAACTGAAATTGTTCCACCACCTGTTGAAACTGTTGAAGGTGCTGAAGTACCTCCTTCTGAGAATCCAGCTTGAAATTATTATTTAATTATGTATTGTTTACAGTCAATAAAATGTTGAAATTATGTTTTTGTTTATGCAGCAGGTTCATATCAGTAGTATTGCTTTGGAGGAAGTTCTGTATTTCGCAGAAGAAGATGTAGAAGAGTTTAAAAACGAAGAATTGTTCAAAAAACCATCAATGGCACTTTTGATGAAACGAACTTCTGAAAATTTACCAAATACGATTGATGATGTTGTAGCACAGATGGTGTACGGTAACCGTCGCAAACCACCAGGAGATGAAAATTGCCCTTATCAAAAACTGCTAAAAAATGGAAATGAATTACCAGGAATTTGGGCACCTACTAATTCTCTATGTAAAGCAATGGCTCTGAAATGGTTTTTCCCAAATATCTCAGGACCACACAAACTTCTAGAAGTTGAACCAATCCCACCCCATTTAATCATAGCTTATGATGCTTTCAAATACAGAGAAGTTATAGAATTGGGTAATCAGTTTCCAAATGCAATTATGAAATATGGTTTTTTTTCTAATGACATTCCCGGAGAATCTCAACTAATAACAAAAACTGTTGATAAATTTGAAAAACAAACAACACCTCCAACTTAGTAAGTTCATCCATTTTTTATGATTTTCATTATTCCCTGTTGTAATTCCAGTGAAGAGAAAATCGTTGTGCAATTGGCGAAATCCGACGATTGGTTTGAAGCTTTCTGTGATTTGGGAGCTTCATATATGAGTCCAGATACAGTTCAAGGTGCAGAAGAATCAAAAATTTTCTTCCCGCCAACGTACGATATTCCGGAAGATATTATCTTGGAAATTAAGAAAAAACCAAAGAAGAAGACGAAGAATAAATTTATTGCGGTTGTGGAAGCTCATGAAGAAAAGCTTTTACAAGGAGAAAAGGATGAAAATGTGGAAAATGGTTTAGAAGAAGAAGTGTCAGAAGATGGTGGACAAATGACCGAAGAAAAAACTACAGAAATTGAAGAGGAAGAAGAAGATGGTGATGAGGAAGCGGGAGAAGATATTGTTGATAAAGCTACGTCTCCAATGGATGATGCAAAAGAGGTAGTCAATGAATAATATGACTGTCCCTTGTTACATTATGTATAGTCAAGGTCTAATATAAGTAAATAGTAAGAAATTAGTTTTTTTAGCTGAACATAAGAAATCTATAAAAAGCAACTTATCCTTATGCAAAATTGCAATTATTTAATACAAAATACACAAGTTATTTATAATAATGACGGCATTCTATTGAGCGTAGTCACATGACTGAGTTTGTCCATATAGAATTATATTATAGCAAGCAATAGGCCAAGTAGCTCGATCTAGCGTGTCAGCGCTATCACAAGCAAATCTCCGGCGACTAATCAAGGCGATATTTTTGAGTTTATTATGTCAATTAAATTGTTATTAAAATAAATTATTCGTTTAAATATTTAAACTCTTTAAATCATACAAAACTCGAATTGACTTCACATCATCACACTGGTGTTAGGACTGAGATTTATTTGGACGAAAATCTGAGTATTTTTTTTTTTTTTTTGGTTCGTTCACAGGAGTCAGACAAGAAAAATAACGGAACATAATAAGTTACTGTTTGAGCAGCTTGATCAAAAGGATGAAAGACGTCAGTTGGAAGAAAAAACAGAACAAAGAAAAATGCTAGAGGAACTAAAGTACCTAGATTCTGCAAGGGTAAAAAAACGGCGAAAAATTTAAAAAACATTTCGCAGAACTTTTTGTGTAGTGAAAACTAAAGAGTCACGGACTCTCGACAAAAGCTGAAAAATGCTTTTCGCGACACTTTTATTTCTAAGTTTTATGACTGTTACTAAAAATTTATTTAAAGTAGTTATTTAATAAACTAGTTTGTTAATGAAGGCGATTAGTAATCGAAACTGTTTAAAGCATGAACGAGCGTCAGCGAGTGAGTGCCTTTAATAGTTGAGATTATTAATCGCTCATTAACAAACGAATTGATTACAAAAATTTTTCGTTGACCGCAACCTTTTTCAACACATTCTAGTTGTATATATATTATTATTATAGATAGGAAAGATGTATGAAACCTGAGTAGAGCGGCACAGGTTTTATGAGTCGATTATAATGGTGTAATACGTTCTAAAACGTAAACGCTCGATTAATGAGGACCGAACTAGCTTGCGCCTGCTCAGGATTGGCTTTGATAGCGATGGTCAGTGGCGTTGCCTTAATGTAATTTTTTGTAATAATGTTATAATTTATGGTAATAATCTCAAAGAGATGCTTTTTACTCGCATAAATTTGACAATACCACATGAAATAAAAAGCCAAGGTGCAATATCAAGAAACGAGTAACAAATGTATTAAATCAACCCCTACTTCTATCGAGGCGAAGCCTGCGGACTACACCGCACTGAGTAGCATACGAATTTCCTATCATTAATTATTATATATTTTTTTGTTTCTGTGCGTATGTCTGGTTGCCTACATCAAAACATCATTAATACGTCAAAATCACAGAGAGTGTATTAATGGCATACATTAATACATCCTTTTTTAGAATAAATGTCACTAATATTGACATTAATAAACGGTCAAAGAAAAAATATATTAACAAACGAATCACAGCAAGCTCTGCTCTATCGTTTTTATTATATTTAAAGCTTTACTTGATTAAATAGGACCAATACAGCCAGCTCTCACCATATATTTTTATTAATACATTTATGAAGAAATAAATCAAAATTTTTAATTTTTCTAATTTAATTTAACTAAGTACTAATATATAATAATTTTATTGTATAAAATCAAACTAATTTTTACCTAATAAAATGTGAAATGAACCAATTACTTAACATACTTCTCCATAAACTTTTTATGAAAATCTGACCTCAAAGAATCATTAATAAACACATTTGACTTCTTTTCAGGCTCAGATCTCGCACAGTTTTTAAACACCACATCATCATCCCACCTTCTTTTGACTTTATGATCCGTTTTAGCGCCTCCTGACGAATAATGCGTCAGCAGCGGATTCCCACTCAAAATATTCTCCATTCTAATCCTCTCTTCTTCCTGTCTCTTCTCAATCTCTTTCTTGGCTTGTTCCATTGCTCTCTCCTTTTTAATTTTATTCAATTCGGCAAGAAGTGATTCCATGTCATCTTCACTCTCATCACTATCTGAATCTTCTTCATCTAAGGGATCATCTGCATCTAAACTTGCTGCAGGCACTTGATCCAATTTCAATCTCTTGTGCTCAGACGGTCGGGCCCCTCGAGACCCTTTAACATCCCTTTCACGCTCTTCTAACTCTTTACGGAAGTCCCGAGAACGAATTTCTTCAACTGTGCCCTGTCCATGCTCTCTGAAACCAATTATTTAGACTAGAAAAAGAAAAGTAAGGTTAAGTTACCTGTATTTTAGTTTTGTATGTCCTGGTAAATCTCGGCTGGAATATTGGCGAGATATGGCACTGAGGTCTTTCTCGTTACGACCTTGGCCTCCACGGGCTGGTTCAAACGTTGGTCTTGCTGCTGTAGTCATTTTTTAATTAAACAATAAACAACGATAATTTTAACTGACAATTTTGACGTTTCAAATGTCAGAAAATTTCAACCAATGAGCGTCAAGGTTAAAATCCACAATATTTAAATTTGTTTATCTAATAAATATTTATTAAATTTTTTAAAGCAATTATGCCAAATATAACTTATATGTATAAGAAATGTGTTATAATAGTGCAATCGAGAATGCGGTTCTCGTAGTTGTAATATTTTTATAATAATAACCAATTTCTAGCGTTTGTATTGACAATTATCACGGTACCCGCATCAACCTTTTAATAATCAATCAAAATATAACTATACGTTTCTCATTCAACGGTTTCTCTGACTATACTTTACCATGCCTCTCATTCTAATGTATACAGAGTTTATAATATGGTATGGGTTATGGTATAACGGGTTACCTAATAGATTAAAGCTTTATATATAGTAATACAGTGGGTTACCTATTATTTCTTACAGTTTGCCTTTAACCCTTAAGTGGTGGTGAAATGCGGCTACCGTGTTATTCAAAGTACCAATGAAAAAGTCTAAAAAAGAGCGCCATATTTAAATCTTTAGGGTAAAGGAAATAAAACTCGGTTGAAAAATTTGCAATATAAGGATTTAATACAACAATAAATTTAATAATCTTTAAGGAAGGGTAAAATCATAAAAAAATATAACTTATCTGGGTCAAGCTAAAAAATATGTTGTAATAATGAGGTACAATAAAATTTCTTGCTAAATTTGAAGCATATTTGGCAAGTCTAACTTAAAAATATAATTCGAATGTTTTGTATGCTTAAATAAAATAAAATCCGTTTGACAGAAACTCGTCATTCAACTAAATTATTTATAACTAAATAATTTAGTTGAAAAAATAACTAAATTAATATTCAACTAAAAGATTAGTTATTCTGTTAATTTCACAGCCCACACATAAATAACATTTAAAGACACTGAAAATTTGTTTTTAGCAGATTCAATGGCAAAATTGAGCTTTCAGTCTCCAAAAACTGTTATAAAAGTATAAAACACGTATCAAAGACTTATCTGCTTCTATTTTTTTAAAGCAATATGTGCTTTATTTACTTGGACTTGAGTGTACAATTAGTTGAAACATACAATTTGCCTAATTAATTAATTAATTTATAGAACAACGATTACGAATTACTAGTTAGTTCTTCATAAATTACATAGAAAACAAAACTTAAAGAATATATCCTAAGTAATTTGATTTATGCAATACTTGAATTTTGTGAAGCTCCACTTATTGCACTGAATAACGCCATACTATTTCTTTTAAAACTTCCGGTTTCGTCATGTGGCCATAGAGACTCTCCAAAAAGATTAGAAAGGGAGGTACATAATTTTTTGTAGTTCTGTCTCAAGACTTCTTGGTACTCATGTTGGTCATGGGATATTAATTTTCCATTGACTTGTAAAGCGGAGTAGCAAATTTTTAAAAATTCCCTGAAAATAAAATAAATATATGTAATACACCTCTAATTTTGTCTCATAAAAGTAATTTATAGACTGACCTGTAAATATCTTTCAATTCCTCTACTTTATCCTCTGGGTACATATTGCACAAAGTTGGATCCAAAAATACCGATGCATAAGCGAGAGGTCCAGCATTCACTTGAACACAAACACTCCCTTGTAACAACAATTGTAATTTTTTAGCATCAGTAGGTTCAGTAAAAACAACATCTTCCAACTCCTGAACTCGAATTTGCATTTCATGAATTGCCACTTCGATTGGACTTAGATCAATTGTTCTTCTTGATTCGACTTTTATTCGTTTCTTGACGTATGGAAACGAGTATTCAGCTAGTAAAATAATTATTAAGATTTTGTTTTTAAAATATTATATTAACAAACTTTTGAGAATCGTTCGTCTTTTCCATTGCTCCTCAGGATTTCCTCTAGTTTTGCCATCTTTTGTGAAAGGAGTTTCAAACATAAAAGTGTTAATATCATGGTTCTGCTCAAATTCGTTTTGTCGATCTTCTAATCCCGTTTTTTCTAAATACGGAATCACGTGGGTTACTTGGATGTATGCTAGTTTAGGATCTAAATCGCTAACGTTTACCTGTAATATGAAACAATTTCAAACTTTTTTCATTAAGAGATAAAAAAATATGAGTTAAAAAGTAAAAACAACTATTAAGTATGTAATAAATTAATATAAAAAACGACAATAAAAATTTTTTGACTTTCCAGTTCATAAAAATGCCCCTTCAATAATTTATGTTGTGGTTACCCTGCAAAGAAGCCAAAGTACCCTTAGATAATCAGGTACCGACAGATAAATTGGCTTTTGATATTCCAAAAATTCAAATAAATCTACACCTCCCTTAGTGGTTAAGTTTTTACGATTTGTTTATTTATGGATCACCAAAGGGCCCTACCAACTAGCCTCAGACATGGTTGGCACGAAGCCTACAACATTCAAGTTCTAGACATTCATTGTGACGTCACAAACGTGGTCAAAATGGTAAAACAAAAAAAAATGAAAATTTTCTGTTAAAGGTTTAAAAAAAAGAAATGCAAAAATATTGCCATATAATAAAGAACTAATTTTTTCTTTAATTGTTTTAAATTTGTATTAAAATTTGTAACTTTGTATTTATAAAGTTACTGGAACATATTTAAAAAAATATAATAAAAATTTAAAATTTGTGCAGCGCTGGCTTTATTAAAGCTGCCAAAGAATTTTATCTCTAATAGTTTAGATGCTAATAACGCTTAAAGATGAGAAAGAATTGATTTGTCAAAGTGACAAATTTATTAAAATTATAACAACAAATGTAAATAGTAGTACGGTGCACGGAGCGCATAAAACCCTTGAAAAAGTGATTCTGTGGGGGGTTTGAAGACTAAAGCTTGATTTTTTCCTGTGCAAAAGGGCAGTAGTTAAAATTTTCTAGATATTTATACAATGTAGTTCTTCAAAACGGAGGCTTTCTTATACTAAAAGTTCAATTTATTCTGTGCAGCCGTTTTGCCACAAAAAAATTAAATATATTTGAAAATGCATTGGCTCTTATGGGCGTTCGCAACTTCAAAGCTGAATATCTCCGTTCAAGATCCCGAAAAATGTAATCGATTTTACTGCTTTTCGCCACTTCTCAACAATTATCACAAAAACTAAGCCTTAATTTAAAAAATATGTATCTTAAGAAGTTTTTGTCCTCGCATTTATGATTAGAATGGTACCACATTTAATTTTTTTTATGTCGTTTTCTCAAAAATAATATGATAAATAAACTGTGCACAAATTATTTAAATATGACACCGCATCTATCCTCTCAAGTTGTCGATCCCCCACTCTCACTCTCCCGCTCTCCTAGCTGCCAAATCAGGGTTTACGTAGCTAGTAATTTAAACTAGATTATTACTTTGTTTCATAAATTGTTTCACTAAAAATTTATAAATACTCAAGTGAATTGTTATAAAATCAGAAAATAATTGATAAATATAGAAATGAGAAAAATGAGAGGGAGGAATCGACAACTTGAGAGGATAGATGCGGCATCATATTTAAATAATTTGTGCAGAGTTTATTTATTATATTATTTTTGAGAAAAAGACATAAGAAAAAACTTCTTAACAAAAATATTTTTTAAATTACGGGTTAGTTTTTGAGATTATCGTTGAAAAGTGGCGAAAAGCCGTAAAATCAATTACATTTTGAAGAGAGATATTCAGCTTTGAAGTTGCGAACGCCCATAAGAGCCAAATATATTTTATTTTTTTGTGGCAAGACGGTTATAGAAATTAAACTGAACTTTTAGTAGAAGAAAGCCTATGTTTTGAAGAATTACACTGCATAAATATCTAGAAAATTTTGAATAGTGCCCTATTGCACAGGACAATTTTTGGACAACTTCGTATATAATATATTCAAGGCATAAGCCATCATTTCTAAAAAAATCAACCTTTAGTTTTGAAACCCCCACAGAGTGACACATTTAAGGGCATTTGGCACTCTACTATAGGGTGATACTTTTTTAGACTTTTATCATCGCTGATAGCCTTGTAACTAAGGGCATTATGCGTTTCTATTAGACCATTTAGGATCATGTGATACATGAATTTTATTATCGATCATTTTCATAACATATTATTGATAATATTATGAGTGAAATTGGACTGAGTCAAATTTTCAGTCTTAATGTTAGGAATTTAATATGTAGTTATCTTTAATAAACAATCATACCACATGTTATAACTTACAATAAATAAAAACGCTTTTTTTCTACAATTGTTTAGAAGACTTTTTTTCACTCATTTTAGTATGCAAAGTATGTTTTTTTTCATAGTGAAAAAAACACCTTTTTTCTACTTTTTGTTACGCCACGCACTGTTTTAGTAAAAAATACAGGCATGAAGCTGTTTTTCGTAGTTCAAATAATATTTTGTCTCGACCTAAAGCCTTGATCGATTAAAAATTTCCATTCTCACCGCAAAAAAAACACAGTCACTTCACGCTCTTAATATAAAAAATACTATTTTAAAAATATTATTTCACTGGAAAATAACCCAGTAAAATAACTTACAGTTACTTGGCTTACCATATACAATAAACGAAAGTAGTTGCCGATAGGAGTTAGTTAATTCGTAAAATAAACTTGAGACAAATTAGCCGAACGATAGAAGCGACAATTAAAGAAATGAGATATCTGGGTTTGATCAAATAAAGCAGAGAGCTGCTAATGCCTTTATGCCTGTGTAACGTACAATTCTTTTTTGATTACCTTCAATTATATCAAATAAACATAAACCAGATTAACAAAACGTCAAATCGACACTTTTCTGGTAAATGAAAAATGTGGGCTGATAGTTACTTTCTGTATTCAGTATGGACTCCATATATTCTGTATGGAGGCGAAAAATGACACTTTTGTCACATCTTTAGGGCTACTAATTTATTTTCGTTAAGAGTAATAGAAAAAATTTCTTTAGGAACCCTATATAAAAAGATAAAAACATAAAATTAATTACCGGTGTAGAATCCTGTATCATCTTCACCACATCTTGTCCAAACTTATCACAATACTGCTTCTGCAACCGTTCCGAAATTTCACTTAACGAAGTAACTTTCGGTTCCTTATACACGTACTCCACACTACTATCCTCCTCAAAATAGGCTTGTCCGTAGAACCCAACCCTGTAATACCTCCCCAACAACCTCTTTCCACTCTTATTCACTTGCAACACTTTTTCATAATTCTGTGCTAGATTCTGATACGACTTCATCAACATTTCATAATTTCTTGCTTTTTCATAAATTGGCACAATCAACTTGTACAAACTCCCCATAATTTCGTACCTTTCCGACTTATCAATGTATTGAGCACACGTCTCCAATTGATCTAACAGTACAACTTCTGTGTATTGTACATCTTGAACTCCAGCATCTAATTTCAGTCCTTTTTCATCACGTGAGATGTTTGATGATATTTTCTCAAAGGCTTCAGCTCCCCATGACTGAATTTTCTTCAGTTTAAGGTATTCAGCCATGAGGGCTGCAATATGGAGTTGACAACAGGCAGCTTCAGAGTAATTACCGTCTCGAACGTGATTACGTGTCATGGTTTCCAGCCACGTGTGTCTCAATTCTGGGGTGGAGGCGTAGGAGTTTGCCAGACTGTGTTGGAGGTCCACTAGCATTTCAGGGTCGTGGTGGTGTTCACGCATTTGGAGAGTAGCCATTAAGACGGTGCGAATGCGTTTGGTTAAGTCTT
This sequence comes from Tribolium confusum, assembly GCA_029207805.1. NCBI lineage: Eukaryota > Metazoa > Arthropoda > Insecta > Coleoptera > Tenebrionidae > Tribolium > Tribolium confusum. Next base: position 26,705,087 of record JALGAY010000004.1, read on the forward strand.
TTACTTCAACAGGAAAACCTATAAATAAATATTTATTACAACTATGAAATAAAATAATAAAAATAATAGAACAGAGAATGTCACTTTCGTTGATCAACTCTTAATCTAAAAAGTCTTAAAATAAAACTTATAATATAATGATTTGTACATTTCTTAATTAAATTGGATTCAGTGATACGTGAAAATAACGTCAAGTGACGCACCTGCGGTGGAGGCGACTGTAACATCGGAGGTGGGAGAGAAATTGTGAACAATTAATTATTTTAAAGTAATTTGATTCTAGCTCAAACTTAATTGATAAATTGTTAAATTTAGATTAATGCCGAGTACAATAATCAGAAAAGAAACTTATTAAAAACTCTAGGCGCTAGACCAATTGAAGGGTACAGGAATAAAAAGAGGAATGTCCAAAAATTCGAACTAGAATTTCTATCTTTTTTTCACCAATATTAAATGCAATACAGACAAAAAACAGTTAAAAACAATTACTACTGTCAATACTCCTAAGTCTACTCAAGAGTTATATCGAATAAAAAAATTTGCCGTATTTATGAAAAACGATAGGAATCCCACCTCTGTAAGAAAACAAATTTTTGGAGAATCCTCTTTTTGTTATTAAGAAAAATTAACAATTAATTTTTACAAAGAATTTATTTGCAAAATTAATATCTATGCATATACAGGGTGACATATTTTATTCCATATAAAAGTATGGAATAAAATTCATATTTTCTAAGTTAATGTTTTTTAGAAAAACGCCGAAACAGGTCAATTTTGTTTTTTTATTGCGCACGTTTTTCATTTGTTTTCAATTTTTTTTTGACCAACTGTTTTTTTGCTGTGACGTAATCGATATTTTTTTTAAATAGCAACCCCTATTTTAGGTGTTGAATATTGAAACAACTTTTTTTTCTGCGTACAACAGTATAACATTTGTAGGGTCTAAAATAAAAGTTTAAGTAATTTAACCAATTTAATTGTTTTATTGAATTATTCAAAGTAGACGCAATATTTAACAAAATTACTTAACAAAATGTTTAAATTGACGTCCTTTTGTTTTTTGCAATAATACAACTAATTTACGAACTCAGTTAACACATTATTTCCTATTTTTTGACTAATTAAGCGGTACTGATTTGTAATTCTTTCTCTTAAATCCTTAATTTTGTTGCAAATATTTTTGATTTTAAGTAACCCTTTAGAAAAACGGTCAAAACATAATCTAAATAATCTCTGACACCACGAGCGTATTGTGGAGGTGCACCGTCTTGTTTAAACCATACATTAGCTGCTGGAATGTCTAGATCCTTTTTATTGGAAAAAGTTCCTAACGTGCTAACGTGTCGCAAAGGACATCCAATTAAACTTGTCTAGTCATTGAGACGTCAAAAACATACGGTCCTAAAATGTGATTAGCTCAAAAAAGACACAACTGCCATATGGGTCGATAAAAAATTTACACTGGATGAGAGAAACCAATACTTGTTACAACATCCACAGAAATTGAATATTTAGTGTGGTTTTGTCAAATGACATTTTAAGATTTGAGGACATCAATGATGTAAGCGAAAGAATTACAAATCAGTACCGCTTAATTAGTCAAAAATAATAAATAATTTGCTAACGGAGTTCGAAAATTAGTGGTATTATTACTAAGAAACGGAAGGACGTCAATTTGAACATTTAGTTCAGTAATTCTGTTAAAAATTGCGTCTATTTTGAAAAATTCAATAAAAAATTTAAATTGGTTAAATTACTTAAAGTTTTTATTTTAGACCCTACAAATGTTATACTGTTATACGCAGAAAAAAAGTAGTTTCAATATTTAATACCAAAAATAGGTGTTGCTATTTAAAAAAAATATCGATTACGTCACAGCAAAAAACCAGTTGGCCAAAAAATTTGAAAACAAGTGAAAAACGTGCGCAATAAAAATATAAAATCGACCTGTCTTGGCGTTTTTCTAAAAAAACATTAACTTAGAAAATATGAAATTTATTCTATACTTTTATGTCACTCTGTATTTACGAAAATGTTGTATCAAACAAGCACTCGGAGGTTTTCAAAGTCGCTAATTACGATTTTTTATGTAAAAATTGAAAATTAATAAATAATAAATCAAATTTAGTCGACTATAATGCAACATCCAAGTGCCAGTTTTCAGGTCGCAACTTACAGCCTCTAACATGACTCTAACGACCATAAACCATTATAAATAATAACAATAATGGTTTCGAAAAAATTTGAAAATTCACATAAAATTTTATAAGTCAGATCACTGATTACGATTTTAATGTGAAAATAAAAATACATATTTAAAATAGCGAACCTATAATATGTATACAGCCTGATTCAGATAACATAATAGGTAAAATGCATAAAAATTTAGCAAATGCTTTTACTTGATTAAAACAAGACAAACCTATGCAATTAGCATTTGCTAAAAGGAGATAACTAGCTAGTAAAAGCTTGAGCTACCCTTTATGTATATTACCCATTGAGCCTGATGATCCGACAATGCAACCCAAAAAACAAATTTCATTTACGTCTTTGATCTAATTTAAATTAAGGTTTTCAAATTGAATCCAAGTTATCATCTGCTTAACCCTGACATTAGCGCAGAAAACGGTCATTTGTGCCCGAGAGAGAAAATAAAAAACTCATTTTAATGTACCTAAACTCTAATACAAAATGTATAAAAGAATGCACTAAAGGTAGAGAAACAGATCTATTCTAAATCATAATTTGCAAAAATAAACAGGTATACACCATTTTCAACTAATGTCAAAGCACTGTCAAAGTAACATAAGATAATTTAATTGCAAATGCAAATCGTAATTAAAAGTAGATCAAGACGTAAATAAAATTTGTTTTTTTGGTTGCATCGCCAAAACATTGGGGCTCATTATTTTATCTGTATCAGGCTGTATAGCAACGATACAACCGGCAGTGAAAAAGAGGCGCTCTTAAAATTTTAGCTAGTACCAATATGTAAACAATAGTCAACAACATAAATAACAGTGCAGCCAATACAAAAAGAGAAAGCATTTTAAAATTTTAGCCAGTACTCTTCTACGAGAGCGAGAAGGGTGTATCGTTACTTATCTAGCAACTAGCGAAACTACATTGTAAATGATTGTATAGTCGGCCCAGGGTCGAATGGCCACTCTGACTTAAATCGTAAATCTTTACATAATAGATCTCCTGCTGCGGTGCCAATTGCAGTTCGCACATTTTTAGTAATTATCCAATTTTTGTATTACTAACTCCAATTTTTATTACAAAAATGAATATGGTAATATCTGAACAAAAAAGTAAGAACACAAAATTCCCCTTGAACGTACCATTTTTGAAATATTTATGTCAAAAGTATCTATCAAAAAGAATTTTAATCTCCCACTTTGGCGCCCTCTGGCTCTTAACCAGATCAACTTACAGGTATGTAAGCTGTGTTAAATCGCTTTATTTTGACCTAAAAAACCTGTAATTGTTTTATGTCCACATTTGTTTGTTATATGTTTTATAATAACTAATTTCTAGGTTATAATTTGGTTATGATTTGAGATAAGACATTTTTTGCAGATTTTCATCATTTGATGTGCTGTATTTCTGGTTAAAATATTCCTCCTTACTTTTAGATCATCTCATACCTAGTAGGTGATTTTTTTTTGCTCCCGCCCGAAACTCCAAAAATAGGCAACACTTTATACTTTGCTCGTTTTTTTAATAGTTAATTTTAAAAATTAAGGAATAAAGGTTTTGAATTAATTTCAACATCGTTGACAACACCTTTGAGAGTGCTTTCAGAGTCAGTTCATTTGGATCATTTCTAGTTTTTCCAAAGTTGCTTATCGTTTGTGTAACGTGTTGCCTATTTTTGAAATCTCAGGCGGAAGCAAATAAATAAAATCACTTTGTATAAATAATGATTATTGTGTTCAGTGTCCAAATCTTTGTGAAGTGAAATTGAAAACCAGTTTTCGTGTGATTTGAAACAAAACAATTCTCGTTAGTTGATAACAATGGAAATGGTTTGGTTTAATTAATCTCACAGATATTTCAAGAAATTTAAAAATAATTTGATAAGCTCATAAGCGGTGATAATAGAGATCAAGATCTGCATAGAGGTCGATTTACCAACAAATTAAAGTAGTTGGTGACTAATTTAGTAAAATTTGATTTCAATTAATTTGCAACTATTTATATAGTTATTTTAAACTTTGAATTCTATTTTGGTTGTAACAAGATGTTTACAAATAAATGTTTTTCAACTCATGAAGCCTTTAGTACACACAACTTATTTAATCATGTAAACATCACCCGCGATATGACAAATAATTTATAGTAAACAATATTATTATTTTTTCCAACCATTCTGAATTTTTAGATAAAAATAAATTTTTAGTAATTGTACCTAAGCCTTCACTAGAAAAAATTTCGTAGTGCGCACAGTAATTTAAGATCCCGTTTAAACCAAAAACCATTAGTATTTGTATAATGCATATTTCTGTAGTATCCAACATTTCAAATTTCCACATAAAAAGACTAATTAATTAATAATTAATAATGCAATTTTATCAAATCTCAGTTTTACGAAATGTCAGTTTTACAAATAAATTCTTCATAAAAATTGTTAATTATGTTAATAGCAAATCCAAAAATAGTCCAGCACCAAAATTTTAGTCACTTCTAAACCCTGGAACTTATATAAAATATAAGTCAATTGGTGTAATCTCCAAAAAGTTCCCGTTTTTTCATTTTTAGCAGCTAATTGCCGCGAGTTAGGTAAATTAAATAAAGACGCACCGACGGAGTTTCATTCGTAGCAGAATATTGAGTTCTAGAACATTTCAAAACTATGTAACAAATTTTCCTTACCTTACCTTCCCCAATCGCTCTGTGGCTGTGGCAGTATAGTGCCGAAAGCTAAATTTCGTTAATAACAACAATGTTTTCCTTACCTGTTCCTTTCATGGCCTTATCACTAGAAGCGTAACTATTAATCAGCGACAGACTCTCTTGAAAACGAGCATTGTTCAGACCCACAATACTCCCCAACATTTGTGACACCGATATTATAACTTGGAGATGAACACGTGTTAGACCTTTCCGGTTAGTAAATTCGAAATTACTTCGCATTAGAAGATATAATATAGCACAAGATTCTTGACGAACAGATGACAGACGACTGTTGCAACATTTCAACAGTTCGTAGCACAGACGGCCACAAAGCAATGCATTGCCTAAAAAAAAACAACAAAAGTCATAAATTCGTGAACATTCCAGAATTTCATATCCGACAAGTTGAATTTTGTGCATTTCTGGAAGAAAATGTGACTGAAGTTGTAAATAACCATAACAAAAGTAACCTGCAAAAATAATTGTTCTGATCGTGGTTTGCTGTGCTTTTCTCTTTCTAGCATGAACATAGGTTCACGTGATAAGTTCATATGGTTTGTTGTCAACTGTCTAAAAGTTACAAATTATGATAATTGTATGCAGACGTTCAAGAATTTACTCTGCAAGCGTTATCGCAGTTAAAGAACTGATTTTAATATACATATAGGAAGACATAGAAACTCAAAAAGTATGCAAGAGGTTAAAAAGCGGAGCACTGACAGCTATCATGTGTCATTGTTTTGTAATGTTAACCAAGACATACGTTTTTTGTGACAATTGCCCAAATAGGCGATCTGACCAGATCAGTTATTGAACACATTTTATTACTTAGGGTAATCCTAACTATCGTAATTTATTATGATGAGTTTATGACAAAAAGCTCCCTTGACGAGGACCATTTGTTCTTAAAGGTTGCTTAGTTAATATCGTAGCTATTTGCTCTGGAGTCGGTCACATAAAAAAAATATATGACCTTCGTACTCACTCTTTTTGAGCAAACGGTGCGTCAAAAACTCATCATAATAAGTAAGATTACCTTTGTTATAGTTATTTGCAACTTAAACCATGTTTCCTTCAAGAAAGGCAGATAGTGTAACTGAAGACTTCAAGACTATAGTCTCATCGGCGAACAGATATAGTAATAAAACCGCCCACTTTTGCCCGGGAAATTTGACAGTAGCTTGCAATTGGCTGTTTTAAAAACTAGGAGTATTGTAACAACTCGGTGTGACACTGACGAATTTAGTGTTGGTAAGATCGGCAACCAAGTGTATGCAACTAACAATACGTATTCGAAATTTTGTGTAAACCCAGCTTCTGTATATGAGCTTCTAAGCACATGTATATGCCCTACGATGATTTATAACTATATCTTTTCGCCGATTTGAATGTAGGTGGTATTTACCTTGAAACAATACAACCGAATAATTGTTAATAAAAGCCCTCAAAGCCGCAAACACATGCTTGAATAATGCCTCGCTTTGTCCAATCTGCATAAAACTCAAATAAATATCAAAAATCTTCTTCATAATATCACTATCTCCATCACTAAGTAACAAATTCTTTCGGAAATTCATACAATATAACCCCATCGCATCCAAGATAATCATTCCAACCTCCGTGGCCAAATGCTGCTCCAAAATCGCTTGTTGTTTCTTATGTACTTCATTTTCAGCACTCACTAGATTCTCTCTATTGGCTATATGAATCACCAATGTACTCGTGTTTTCATGATTGATCTCAGCTGGATTCATTCTCGCAGGTAAAGTATGTGCTTTTTTAGCATTACTTTTCACAGCTTCGGCTGTTTGTGATTTAATCACTGTTACATTACGTTTTCCCACGTATTTGAAGCACTGTAGACACATTTCCAACACTGTGAAAAAATTTGTCACATCGTTATCACTGAATTGTTGCCACCAGGTTATTAATTGATCTTCACCGATATATTTGACAACAAAGAGAAAGATTAGAAGTACATCTCGTACTTCAGAAGTTTGGAATTTGTCGTAACGTTGGACGTGAGAAGTAGTGCGAGTGTGAGAAGATTTGGATTCGGTCCCGCCATTGCGAAGGATCTCGTCCCGGATGATTGTGGTATCTTGAGATGTGGTTGATTGAGCGTCACCTGATATTGCGGAAATATCAGAATCAATGCTCAATGAGTTGCCGTTGACTAGAGCTGCAAAAGATTAAAAGAATATTTTTTTAGGCTTGAGAATTGAATACTTAATAGTTATTTACATTCGCGTGTAGTAATTTAAATTTTACAGCGCTAAATTAATTTGAAACACGACCTGCCAGCAGAGTGTCTTAATAATTGAACTGTATAAAATTGTTAATTTCCCAAGATTTGTATTAAACTTTTTGGCCGACAAGTTTCATTAAAAATGCTTAAATTGCGTAACGTAACTTTTTTCAAAAAAAATGACGATTTGTTACTAGGGCTTTATAGACGTATTATGTATTTGAAGATAATTTTATGACAGTCTTACTGTATGATCATACTCAAAAAACTCAGCAGACTTTAAATACGGTAATTCCACGGCATCAATTATACGTTAATTAATAATAATAAATAATAATAATAAAATACTTATAGTAATTAAGTACATAATGAAAAACGGTACTTTATATTGTCTTTAATGTAGTAACTACTCAATAAAATAAAAAATAAACGTTTCTAAAGTAAATATTTTAAAAATGAGAGCGACATTTTGAGAACACCGACATTCACACTAACAATGTTAATTAACTAAAAAAAAATCTAAATAAAAGATTATTTTTGTCTTATTTTCAACTAAAATTTGAAATCTAAAATTTGCTACTCAAATTCAACACTTTTTACACTTATATACAGTGGTGGCCATAAAACAGTAAACTTTAAAGTTTCCAAAAACACAGATTTTGATGCTCCTTAATAAAACAAATCCACTACTCTATTAAGCATTATTAAAAATTATTCTTTTAAGCTGAATGGTTAATATTCCCATAAATTCATTATAGCCTCAACGGAACAATCCCAGGCAATACACTCATAATTTCCAGCTCCAAAATAAGACATAACAAGAAAAGTAAAGAAAAGTTCTAACGTAAAAACCATTTTTGTACTACCAAAATTAGAATCAAAATGATTTTCAAACAATTTGACGTTTTTATTTGAGACTTCAATTTAAATGCCAAGTCGGTAAACAAGATATGTTTTTATTATAATACGGAAATTTCAATTTAAGAAACAATTCTACAATTTTTCAAAAAAAAAATCAGTACTGCTAACTAGGCCTGGGAAAAATATCGATACTTACAGAAGGTATCGATACCTCCCATACCTCAATACTTTCGATACCTCTGATACCTCGATACCCCCGGTACCTCCGATACCTTGATAAAGGTTGGCTATAAATCAATATCCCCTCCAAAATGCTTTGAATTTTAAAAACACAAGCTATTTTAATGAAAACAAAAGAGTTCACAAGTTATTTGATAGAATATCCATTTATAGCCACCCGTACTTCTAAAATTAAATCCGATACCTCGTTACTTCCGATACCTCACATACTTACGATACCTTCGATACCTTCAATATCGCCCAGCGCTACTGCTAACTCAATCAGTACTTAATGCTTACTTTGTATTTTTAGTTAACTAAAAATCAAATTCATATGAAAAGATCTAGCTTTGATAATTTGTTTTTTGGTATCACTCACGCTAAGAATAACTATTGTTAAAATTGACACGAAAGGTTGGTTAACACGTTTTTATTTGTCAAAATTTGAAATCCCAAATTTATCGGTGCAAATGGTATAACATCATTATATCATTATATCGATATATCGATACACCTTCTACAGAAAACCTCAATATATCAATACTTATCCATCTGTGTTTTAGATAAAGATTTCCATTGTTTAAATTAGTTTATTAAACATTTAATATAAAAAAAAACAACAAAAACTTTAAAAAAATAACTCTCAAACAAAAAATCTTACATAAAATTTAAAAATAAAAACTTTCAAAACATCAAACAATATACAAATTCTAAAAAAAAAAATAGCGCTGAAGGCTTGACAAAAAAATTAAACTAAAGCCAAAAATTGAATTATTCATAAAGTTCTTAAGTCGAAATATTAATTTTTCACAAAGAAAGTAAAATCGATGTATCAATTTTTACACCGATACTTTATTTGAAAATTGATGTATCGATATCCGACATCGAAACAAAGAAAATTCGATGTATTGATATTTACACCGGTACTTATGTCAACACTACTCACCACCACCACTATAAAATCACAAATTTAAGATCTATAGTATTTATTAAATTCCGTCATTTTATTAACAGTAACATGCTAAAGATAAATAATGAATTAAAAAATATAAGAACCTTGTTGCATAGTCAGAATTTTAAAAGCGCACCCGAGTTTTTGGAGCCAGGCAAGGCATCAAATCTGTTTTTCTGTCGTATTGTACAAGATGTCCCATCGTATATGCATAGTGGAATTTTGAACCCTTAGAATACACAGAAAAAAATTAAAACTTCTTATTAACTATTCACTTATTGGGCGCTACAATAATCTTAAAAAATATTAGCGATTTGTTAGTCCGTTTAAGAGAAAAATAGCAATTTGTGCTATAAAATTTTATTTTTATTTTTTTTAAATTTTTTCGTTTGCCTACAAATAATGCTCATATATCAGGAAGTCATCTTGCGCAATTAAAATTAATTAAATTCTATTAGTAATTGAGATATCTTTGATTAAAGGGAGACGTCACTTTAAGAAGGATATTTACGACAAATAATTGTAATACCGCACATGAGGGGTAGTTATTTATGGTTCAGGCAGTAGGTAGTTTTAACAATGGGCTCTATTTACCTAAGAATCGAAGCCGTCTATCCCAAAGCTTATAAACTTTTGTCATCATAAACAAAGGTCTTGCCTTGCGGTTAGTTTCAATTAGTATTAGCAAAGAGTAGGGATTTATAAAGAGGCGACACTTCGAGCGGCTCCTTTGATCTTTTTAAACACAGTCCTATGACCTCCAAAGGTTCGTCCCTTTAAATTGGGTTGGTGCATGCGCACGAAATTTGAAATACTCAAGAGAAAATTAACAAGAAACACGATACACCAACTACTTTATCCTCGTCACATGCTTCTCGACAAATCAGTAGTGAAGCTGAGACGACTCTAACCGAGTTGAACCTAACAGAAACGACTGTCCCTTTAAATTGGGTTGTTAGGGTATCTCTCTCTAAAATTTGCTTTCTTGTCTGACTGTCGCCTCTTTGTAAATTCCTACTCTTTGGTATTAGGATACCAATAAATAACGCTTCAATTTAGTTGCTTTTAAATATTGGTTAATTTTGCGGCTATTGTTAAAGATTTTTAATTTTTGATTTTGCAAAACCTCTTTCTGGTATATTACCTTTTACCAGATCAAAAAGAAAAAAAGAAAAATAAATAAAAATAAAATTTATTGCATAAATTGCTATTTTTCTCTTAAACGAACTAACAAATCGCTAATATTTTTTAAGATTATTGTAGCGCCTGATAAGTGAATTGTTAGTTAACAAATTTTATTTATTTTTCGTTTATTCTAAGGGTTCAAAATTCCACTATGCATATACGATGGGACACCCTGTACATACATTTTTCCCCGATCGTACCAGTTGACCTTTTACTTTTACTGCTAACCGACTGTTTTGTTTTAAATTACTTAGTTCAACAAGCAGTCATTTCAACTTTAAAGCTAAAATTGTTTCGTTTTTGGAAAGCTGTTTTCTATTTATAAATTTATCAAACTGATCTGAGACAAGGCATTATTATTATGTGTATTAAGGATGCATTGAGGTGCAAACAATTAATTCCACTTTTTAATAAGTGCAATCATTTAGTCGTCGCAACAACTTCCCCGCCAAAATACTTGTCTGTCACCCTATGTTTCAAATTATCTCCACCAGGAGCGTCGTTGTTTCACGGGATCTTCAATAATAGATATATTATTCATTTATTAGCCACAATTAATGTTAGCTCTTTTTATAATAAAACAATAACAATTAAACTGACTGTATGTTATTTAGTACAGTGAATATTAGTTATAACGACCCCGTGACTAAAATTTTCATAATGACAACTGACTTTCAACCCCAATTTTGTACTTACATTGTCCGGCGATAGCTTCAAAAAACGCCGAATTCCTAATATGCATTGGACTATCCTTATCAATATGCAAAGTAAACCTATGACTTCTCGGCGTCGCATCACTCGTAACCGAACTCTTTCCAAACATATACGAACTACTTGACGAAATCCTATTTACAATACTATCATGTCCATCACTCTTTTCCCCAGTATCTAATCGATGCAAATTCTCCAGGACAATCCCCAACCAAGGCATATAAATCAACGCTATGCGATTCAACTGTCCTTTATTCTGATACCTATCATCTAATTCGTGCTTTGCTAGTAAATCTCTTAAAGTATTCAAAGCAATTCGTCTAATGTGCGTCACTTCATTTAATGAAGTCTTGATTTCTTTTAGAAGCAAAGCTACTACAAAATGGTGCTTGCAAAACTCTTCCGAAAGACTAAACTCTTGAAAACTATCAGGCGAACGGTTTTTTGGACTGAGTTTATTCTGTTGGATTGGTAAATTAAAAGCAACGTAGTGCTCATGGTTGCAGATTATCTCCAAGAAGGCGAATTTGTATTCTTGTAAGAGGCGAGGATCACCCGGGTTGAATTTGTCCATGTAAATATTGATTAATTTGAAAACAAAGCCTCGGTCCATCAATGATAAACTTTTTTTGAGAAAGTGTGCTATACTTTTATTTAATTCTTTTGTTTCAACTGGCATTTCTTTGTATTTATTTAAAATGTATGGAATTAAGATTTGCATAAGTGTCTCAATCTTTTGGAGGTAATCTGTTGAGAATCGTTCATGCCGATGCATCTATAATAGTAATAAAGTTATAACGTAATAAAGAAAAAAGTAGTAAAAATTAAACAAACCTTAATACGACCAGACAGAAGTAAATGTTGAGCCATTGCTTTAGAAATAACATCAAAGAAAAAGTCTCCATGATGCATAAATTTATTAACGACCAAAAAATCGGTATTATTTGGATGTAAAATAACCGGTAAATGTTTACACATTTCTTCATGAACTGTTATACTTCTTTTGCTAAGAGGAGTAACAAAAACATATTTGACATAAGCTTGAAGAACTTCTTTCCGTCCGGCTTCATACACCATATTTACTAAATTGATAAGAACTCTTATAATGTTCAAACCAATTTCTTCACTGTTTGTTGCTACCAAAAGAGTGAAAAGATGGTTAAGGAGTGTGGGTAGGAATGTTATTAATGTGGTAAGCTGTATGGCGTGAAGAGCTTTAAGGATTTTACAGGTTTCTACTTCTGAAGGTAAAGCAGATGGTTTAAGATCGAGAAGTCGTTCAGCATGAGTGAATAAATTAAATAAGTGTTGGTCTTTTGTGTTGACGGTTGAGTATAGGTTAAAAGCGACGGTGAAAATTAGTTTTTGGCTGTCTATCCATGTGATTTCGGGACCAGCGTTCTGTAAAAAGTAGAGAAAATAATAAACAGCAGACAAATAATAGGCGTCGAATAATAGTCAATGAATTTTTGCCTGGTCATGTAACATTGGTGGTGTATCAATAGAAATAATAATAAGTAACAAGTGTTGAAACATAAAACAAAGCTGAGAATAAACTAAAATAAAAATTAAGGCATGTTTAAATATAATACAGTAATAAACTACAATAAAAATAGCAAAAAATCAGTAAAGTAGGTAACCACTAGTAGCCAAATTTTAAATTTTTTAAATACAAAAACGAGAAATGCCTCCTACTGTTCAAATTGCAAACTATTAAAATTGGAAAAAATTTTAGTACTAGAACGCGACTATTTTGAAAAAGTCAGACCTGGAACCAGAAATGCGACTGGCCGGATAAACACCTCTTCATAATATTTATAATCTAGGTGACCGTGCTTGCAGTACTAAACTTCTTTGTCAATTGTAGTAAGCCATGATTTCTGCATTAGAATAGTTTACAGTTGCCATGTCAATTTCACATTGTCAAATTTCTTCATTATTAAAATAGCACATAAATAAAATTTTGTTAAGCAGTGATTATTATTTTATTAAGAGCATGCAATAATTACATTTACCGCCAATATCTAATTTTGAATGAAAACCTACCCCTTTTCCTAATCCAAACGGATGCACTGAAAGATATCCTGGTGGTAAATGCGCCGCCACTGGCACTGTCTGCATCTCCACATTCAATTTTCCTTTTTGTAACAATGGCAACCATGCATACCCCACACAATTCTCAATTCCATTCTCTCTCTTCTTTGTAATATCACAGGAAATGTGGTAAAAAGTAAACAACAAATGATGCGTTGATAACAAATTAATTGGAAGCCTTATTTTTACTTCTTCGTACCATGTGGGTATAGTATTGTGATGTAAAACAGCACAAGAAGCTTGAGACACTAAAAGGCTTTGGCCTGGTCGACCGTATATGCAGTGAAGTCCTCGCGCTTCTTCATTATCTGAATCTCTTAGCTCTACTATACATGCGATATTTCTTGCACGAGCAAACATCTTTTGAGTGTCAAAATTTAAATTGAGTGGGTAGACGTAGAGGTGATTCACAAAAGTTGTATATGGATGAACGTCTTTTTCGGAGCTGGCTTCGAATTCAGCAATTTCTATTGTAGGTTCTGTACTTGGAGGAATTGGAAAAGGTTTTAAAGGGACTAAAGCGGTAGTTAAACAATCTAAAATAAAAAAGTGATAGAGCGAAATTTTACCTAAAATTGTAATACACACTTGATGGTAACTCGTTCATGGCAGTCAATTTTATTTGTAAGGAACCTGGGATCACAGTAAATTTGCTAAATTTATCAGGTTTTCGATATTCGGTTAAAAGTTTTAAAAGCTCCTCGTCTGTTAGTTTGTTCAGTTCTTGACGGTAGATGGCGTGGAATTCAGAAGTATTATCTAATTCGTTACTGTACAACCTGCGATTAAAATTTAAATTAAATTATTTCAAAAATGTAAGAAAACTCTCTATTTGAACAGTGGAAAATAAAAAACTCAATTAATTTTTAATTTTTTTTGGTTCACGAAAAATAGTCGAAGTAAATTAGTGAAAGAAATCTTAGATTGCGTATCTCCTAGCTCAGGGTGCACGCGTTACTACCCGGCTCTTCACATTCTAAGCTCCGTGATGTACTTTTTTGCAGTAAGTTTACTCTTACTACGTTTTTGCATCCTAGTAAACCAAGACTTTTGGCTTAGGTAGTTGTAAACAATAAAAAAAACAACAAATTTTTGATTACCGAACAGTTGTTAGAAATAAAATTTTCAAAGATAATTGTTAATATTAGCGACTATATGATTCCACAGATTCCAATATTATTCGGTTTGTATTAAGAGATGCGAAAGTTTTTTCAGTAATATTCAACTAAAATTTACTCAGTACTTACCTAAATAAAGGCCTAACCGCCCAAGCAAACGGCATCCGATAACTTCCTAATCTCTGACAACACATTGCTATATTCTTATACGTCTTCAAACTAATTTTCGGATCCTTATTTGCCTTAACATATGCTTCAGAACTCTGACAAATCCCCCCTTGAAGCACTTTTTCTATTCTCACAACCAAAAAAATGTCCGGATGAGGATTTGTAATACTCATCAGAGCCTGTCGCGGATAACACAACCACTCCTGTGACAAACCTTGCGGCAACTCTAATTTAGCCTCCATCTCACTCGCATTAAACATAGTTTTCCTAATACACGAACTATTGACATCAAAATGAAAATTTTCGGTTAATTTTTTCATATTCCTAGCATCAAACAGGCACAAAGTAGTGTGGTATGGTTCCACTTGGCACAAATTCTCTTTTTCATCAACGGCTTGTAGCCGAAATTTGATACTTTCGCATTTAAGGAAGACTCGATGACCAAACATCTCCTTGTATGGTTCCACTTGGTTCTGACTAGAATTTGGAGATTTCAAGTTGGCAGCGAGTTGAGGGTATAGAGGGAATAGTTTGTTGCGGTTATCTCTACGAGCAGAGGCTATACTAATGTCGGTCTCTCGAGCGTATTTTATCAATTGGGGGTTCATACTCTGTTCAAGACCTTTGAGAGTACCATAGGGTTGGATTTGGGGAGATGGCGGTGGAGTGTTCCGCTCTGAAAATCAGCTGAGTACACTTGAACAAGAGCAGGAGACAAAAACGTACCTCGTTCAAGAGATGCAGCACGTTTTTCTTCCTGAAGCTTGTTCTGTTGAAGGACAGAACTTAGTTTCAAGAGCCAATCTTTAAAATCTGATTCGTTCTCAGCTGCTAATAAGTAAGATTTGTGGTTGGCTGTCATACGCAGTTCGAAACAAAAGCGCCCTCTTTTCGAATTCTAAAATTTAAGAAATCAAAAGTTGATGCACAACAAATTATTATACAAATAAACAATTACTTCTAATAATGTAATCTGTAATTTTGTGTAAAAAAAATGCGAAAAAAACGAACAGAAAAATTGAGTTTAGCGACAAAAAAATGTTATTTCTGTTGTTATTTCACTTAAAAAAAATTACATCAAATTTATACAAGTTGAATTAAATGTTTTTGTAAAAAAAGTATTTTATACATAAACAGAAAAGAATTACTAACCTTTACTACATCAACACAAAAATCCATAACAATGGTGACCTTAGCCTCGCCTTTCTTCTCATCTTTGTACAGCTCTAACATATAGGTACCATCAACTTCCTGTCGCAATGAACAATACCTCCTTTTAAAACTTTTCGAACCGATATTAACAAAAGTTCTTTCAGATCCAATTTCCGGTCCCTTCATCAAATACCCTTCTTTAGTAATACTATCAACTCTCGGCTTAATATCATCTTCAGCGTCTGTATCTATATCAATCTCATAATTTTCTTCCTTATATTCAACATTGGGTATTTTCGGAAGATCTGCGTATGTTCCAGAATAAGCTTTATATTTGTAATGAATCAAGTTCCAATTTGATGAATAACTCGCAATGCATTGTTTAGTAAAAAGACTACAATTTTCCGTTTCCTCACTCGAGGGAAATGTTTGATACAGTGTACGGTACCTCCTCGGTAATATAACTTCCTACAAATATTAAATTCTGTAAAAAAAATAGAATAAACCAGAAACACTTACGGAAATATCATCAGGTGGGTACAGTAGGAGTTCACGTTGCGGGTCATTTTGAAGTACAGTCTTGTTCTTTAAAAGAAAATTTTCAAAGTCTAAAGGTTCAACAAGCTGTGGTTTACTCTGAAGCAAAAGAAAAACCCAATTAATAAAAATATCTTAAAAGTCTTCAGCATCAGTGTCAACACTCTTATCACTCGACAACTCCGAGTCGGTGTCAAGCTTTTCAAGTTTTTTAATAAACAGCTCCATCATCTCATCACCCACTTCCTTAGCAATAGTTTCCAAATCTTCACTTGGCAAATCCTCACCCATTTCTTTAGCAATGTTTGCCAATTCTTTACGTACTAAATCATCGCCTACTTCTTCAGCCACTCCCTCATCTTCGGAAGTTGAGCTATCACTAGAAAAGTTGTTCACAAATACAAACTGATCTTTTGAATCAAACGCTTGTAAGTCAACAAAATAGTTAAGTTTGTTCATCCAGGTGACCATTTTGTCACATATATCAATAACTGTTTTCTTATAAACATTCTTCGTCGATCTACATTGAATCTTTATAACGTTTCTATGTTCCAACCAATCCAAAATTTCATCAGACATCACCATTTCTTTGAAATTAAGCATGTAAAGTGGTTCATTTTGGAAATATTCCAATATAGCGTCTGCCGTTTCATTAATCTGAAATTTCAGCCATCGTTGTTCAAAGCTTCGCTCTTGGTCCCTGCACAATTTTTTTCTAACTTTTAATTTCTGTTTTCTTTTGTCTAAATACTCAAAGTATCTTCTTGCTTCTCCTACTTCCAAATCGTTTCCTTTACTGTTCAGAATTCTCTGAAATCTTTCTAACTGATCAGCTGAGTAAACATTTTGGTATCGTTCCCAATTTGCCAGAACTAAATTTTTCCTGGGCATTGCCATTTCGACAATTCGAGGAGGGCAAGACCCAATTTTATATTTTGAACAACAATTAGGTTGTTGGCAAGGTTGACATTTTGCTGGTATGTGTTTGTGCGGCGTCGATAACATATTCATATACTCCTTCTGACTTAAACAGCTGCGGTCTATCAAAGACATAGATTTAAAACGGTTGTCTTTCTGGGGTTTAATTTTGTCTTGCTTAGAAAGAATCGTTGTTGATGCCAGAAGTTTTTGAAGAGTGGTAGATTTACTTTTGTAGTGCTTGTTTAAACAAGGAGTTGAACAAAATAAACCATGCAAAGAAGTAATTTTAGTGTTACTAGTAGGAAATAAAAATCTTGAACCCAATTCACTTTTAAGATAGTAACTTTCAGAAACTTGGGTTTTGTCAGGAAAAGCCTTTTTTGTACAAACACAGGACGGTTGAGGAAGTTTAGAAGAAAAATTTTTGGTACACTTTTTACATTTAGTTTTTTTACCTTTAGCGGACTGTAAAGGTTTTTTTTCGTCAATTCTTTTTAAATTTGGTGTAGAACTTAAATATGATTTAATAGTAGAACGATTAACAGTGGAGTCAAGCACTGGAGTGGAAGTAAAAGAACTTCTTGTACAGTCATTAGGACCTTGATGTTGAATTACTATTTTTTGGATAGCCTGTGGTTGACATGTTTTACTTTTTCTTCCTATCCATACGGGAATTCGTGAAGGTGGTAATTTACGTGTGTCTTGTTTGCTTGTTGGTAAATTTGCTTCTTTTCTTGGAACAATTTCGATTTGAATTGGTAATTTAATTTTTTTGATTTCGACACATTTTTGATCTTTTGAAAGACGAATTTTTGCAGATTCTTTTTTTCTAGACATTTTTACAAGACAAGAATGATAATAACTGCACTACACTTAAATTTAACAAGGACAACATGACGCAAACATTTAGATTGAATTTATGAAAGTCATAATTAAATTTGTGACGTTTATACAAATGCCATTTTTCTCACTTCAGTTTAATCGTTGATACATTAAATTTCACAATAAAAACAAAAAATAACAAATTTCCTGTTTGTTTATTTACGTAGAAAAATATTACATATTCAAAAATGTATTTAATTTTTCTTTTAATTCAACCCGTCTTCTTTTGGAATCAACTAAAAGATTGTTGACATTTTCTGTCAAAAGTTAATTTGACGTTTCTTTATTTGACCCAATTTTTGCTGAAAAAATTAATAGAGGCTAAAAATAAAATCCGAGATAAGTAGTTTTGCACTTACTTGTCTCAAATTTTATTTCCTAAATATTTTTTTATGATTCCAATACTGATTCAATCAAAGTGAAGAATGATAATCTATGCATACATAATGTAATATGTGCATCCAATTTTTATTGCAACTGTTTATTAAAAGATTTCAATTCATTTTTAATAAAAAAAAAGAAATCAAAACACATATTTAACATTCTTGATTTTTTCAATTGAAACAATTTTTAAACAAAATTTGGTTTTTCTCTTGTTTAGATACATTGCAAAAATATTTTCATTGTCTAAAAATTTTAACCGAATAGGTTTGACTTCGTTAAATTTAGAGAAAAATCATTTATTTAAATCAAGGAAAAAAGTTAGAATCGTGCAAAAAAAAGTTGTAAGCATCACCGATCTCAGACAATAATTGAGGTCGTCGCTTCGCTCCTCCTGTAAGCAATAATTGTCTTCGATCGGTAAAAACTCCTTACCGTTCTTGATACTTAAATTAGTAATTGTTTACTGTTACATCAAAAAGCTGTTCCTACATTCCCGATATTTCAGAGGTCCTACTTCAAATAATCTACTACAGTTGAGAATTTGAGATAAATGGGAAGTAAAACAATCAAAAAATTTAATCAATCAAAATTTTAAAATGTAAAAAAGAAAACACGTTGTCCAACCAATAAAAACCCTGGAAAAATTTAACTTTAGAGGTGAAATTTTCGCTTAGATATATTACAGTCAAATGTAAATTGATGCAATAACAGACTTGTATTTATTGTTAGTTTTTTATATTATTATGTACTTAGAAGTTTTAAACCCATCATCCACAAACCGCAGCAATAATAGTTATTTATGTATTAAGGGCGTAATCAAAAAGATTATGGCACAAGGAAATATTTAAAGCCCAACATAGGAGGGCTTTTACATTTCCGAGGGCCATTAGTGACGATTACGCCCGTGGTACATACGTTTTATTTTATTTTCGATCGTTTTAAATTTTCAAATTAAAAAAATATTCAAAATTCCAGTATCTTTTTTTTAAACTGTGCAAAAAAATCCAGATTAACTAGTTGACTATCTTGTCGTTGCCAGGATACGGTATGTTGTTATTTTCTGTTTTGCGATTTTCCAAAATGGAAACTGATAAAAAAAGTGTGAAAACGTGTATTCTAGAGAAATGTTAAACAGATAAAAGCCCAAAATTCAAGAAAAAGTTGTTCCGTGCGTTGACGATTTTTCATAATTGTTATTTAATGTAAAAAGTGACATAAATTATATTAATGCTTTGGAGGGCCGCGCAAAAAGTTACAAAGGGCCGCAGGTTGCCGACCCCTGCTTTAAATGCTTGCCGGACATTGGCGTTAAAAAACGAAAAATGTCACGGTGGCAAAGATAGCAAAGAAAAGGTAACCATCTTACTTGCCACTAATTGGACTGCAACTCAGAAACTAAAAATTTTGCTCATGGGAAAGAAAGCAAGACCTCGGAGTCTGAGAGGAGTAAAATCGTTACCGGTTGACTATGAAAGCAAGTAACGATCGTGGATGACTGCAGAGCTTTTTGAATCATGGTTACTCAAGCTAGATAAATAAAAATCCAGACAAGGTAGTAAGGTTGCATTTTTTATTGGCAACTGTACAGCGCATCCAAAAACTGCCCAGTTAAAGCTAAAGTGCATTTGAACAAAATCACCCTACTCCAAAAATTTCCCTTCTAGATTGCATAAATAACATCTCGGCAGCTTAGGATCTTGATGTTACAAAAAGTACGATCCAAAAAAGCTTAAGGCATGCTGCTTTTGGGTTTTTTGTTAGTTGGGAAGAAAAAGGCTTGCTTCCATTAACCCAACTAAGAACACAGATTTCAAATGACGATCCGACAATTGCACGATACCAATTTCAGACGATACTGCGACATCTTAACGCTGATCCTAGTGAAATCACTCTGAACGATTACATGGAAATTGACAACGATATTGTAACTTTCGAGTTTCTAACAGACACTGAAATTTTAGAATCTGTAAGTTGTAAATAATCGAGAAGAACCGGAGGAAGACGAAGAAGATAATCTCAACGAAGTGGAACACGCCAAGTCAACAAGACTCGAAGCAAGAAGCGCTTTGGAGGTGTTGAGAAATTACTTTTTGACTCAGAAACTTACCGGATGACTTCTTCAAAAACCTTGCCGAAGTTGAAAGATATTTAACAAAACCAAATTATAATACATATTAAGCAAACTCTTTTAGCCTATTTTTCAAAGAAAATTTAAAAGAAATTTGCAATCTGCATTATGTATTTTAAATGTGTCTAGAAAAATATTTTTTTTGTTCAATTTTCTGTAAGTCGAAACCTCCATAAGTCAAACAAATATGCTTGGCAGATGATGGTTCCACATATAGAGGTTCCACTGTAATATCTTTATCCATAATCATTAAATAACAATTAGTTTTCGGAACAAACTTTAATAGAACATCTGATTAGAATACAATTATTAATTTTCTTGATTACAATGGTTAATTATTTGTGTAAGTTAACTTTCCACCTCATTAACATTAGTGCTAATTATTAAATTATTATACTTTCTCTGTCTACAGTTTATACTTTGTCTTTTATTACAGTTATTAAGTCATTTAAATATACATTTATTAACTCATTTTAATTTCTCTATCAATAAATTTTCTCGTTCTTTATTATCTCAGGAATGTCGGAGAAACTATTATTTAATATCTACTGTTAATTCAATTTCTGTGGTCGCTACTGCGTCCTAAATTCCAGTTGCTTGACCCACTGATAACACCCCACTGTATACCTATTTAAATATGTGCATAACAATAACAGAGGAAAAGGAAGTCCTGATAAAAACTAAACCATTCAACACTTTCCAGACGGGTGCAGTTCATCAACCATTATTTAATCCTCTATTAGCTTTACTCCAAACTGGAAAAATCTATTGATTCCATGATAAATAGTTGAGATTACATGCCCTAATTGGCCTAAAACCATACTGGATACTGGGATCCCCGGCGTTTATATTCGCGGCTTTTTGCATGTGACGTCCCTTTCCCAACGAGTGGGCGTAACACAAAATTGCATAATTATATAATAATGATATAAAATGATATGAAGGCGTGATAAATAATGAGATTGTTCCAGTCGATGGCAACGATCAGTTTCAAATGTATGTAGAAGAACCAGTGGTGTGCTTCCCTCCCAAAATAAACCAATAATTTCATTTCTGATTACTTACAAGTTCTGTGTTTTCCTTGACGACTTGTGAGACAGTTTCCCTGAGCTGGGCAGCCGTCCCCGGTTTTCCTAGCCCTTTTGCGAATTTTCTTTCACTCATCTTTCTTTAGAAACACACTTGGCGCGATTATTTACATCCATTTCACTTTTTCATCGACCGATCGCGGTAGGCATAGCAATACAATGACAGAAAAACCTGTTGTAGTAGTGTCAAATGAAAGTTACCAAACCAGCCCGAGGCAATTGCGATGCAAAAAAATTCAAACGCTATATGCATTCTTTATGCCATATCTCGCATTTTTAATATTACGGAAAGAAAATAGCGGAAATTGAAGACAAAAATAAGCAAACTGACAATTCGAATGTCAAAAATGATGAGGAAGTGGTTACAAGTACGTCTAAACTCGGATACAGTTTAAGTGGTTTATGATGAGTCGTAAAATCTTAAAATCGTATGGAAATTTTGAGGAAAATTATTTACAAGGTCGGTTGTTAAAAAGTTGGTAGGAATTTTACTCATTTTCCAATTGCATAGTGTAATCGGAATTTGGAACACATAGGCGTGCGTCATACAACTAATGGACATATTTAATAACGTGAAAAATCCCGTTTCACACAGCACACAGCTAAAATTTAGCAGGAAAACAAAAATGAATGTCATAATAAGTTGATCTATATGTTTCTTCGACCTGTTATTATTATGATTAGTAATTAAGTATACATAATTTACGAATACATGATTGTGTCAGATTAGCTCTGATTTTTATGTTACTTGAGTTTACTACTTTATTTAAACATATCAAAAATATATCATTTAAACTTTGTTTAAAAGTTAAAACGCACTTGTTGCGCATTTATTTTGCGCATATGTACCGCAGTTGTTCACGTAATCCCAGTTCCTCTGGTGCTCTTCTGCATTTTTGCTTTTACATGATTAAAAGATTTGTTTCATATATCTGTCCATGAACCATAAAAAGAATATTGCCGAACAGTCCGCGTTAAAACCAAAAATTGAAAAAACAAAGTGAACAATAAACCGTTTTCCTTATTAAATTTTTTGTTAAGGACATGCGGCACGGTGAATGCGGCTAAAACCATGCCTACTTTGTTTACAATTTTAAACTAATTTGGCTGGTTCATAGAAATGCAAAAAGCATAGAAATTATATAATAATAGTTATTTATTATGCGAATATGGAATGTGACGAAAGAAAAGTATATCCGTATATACCCAACGCGACCCCCAGAGCATAGTATAAGTATAGAAATGAATCAGTATGAACAGCTGATAGAAACTGAAAACTTGTCAAAAAGCTAGCATCCCTTCAAGTTAAATGTGTAAGATAGAGCTACTCATTTTTGAATTTACTATAGACAACTAACAATACACAATTAAATCTAAAGGGCTGTAACTGTAAACTTTATCTTTCGATTGTTTATCATATTATTTACAGTAATAACTATGAACTTTGTCTTATGATTGTTTATCATATTGTTTATAGTCATAGCCCTTTAGATTTAAATTATGTATTATTAGTTACCTACAGTAAATATTACAATTAGTAGCTCCATCTTACACATTTAACTTAAAAGGATGCTAGTTTTTTGACAAGTTTTCAATTTTTATCAAACTCAAACTCTTTATTATCAGCTTTATCAGCTGTCCATACTGATTTTTTCTATACTGTGCCCAGAGGGAGACTTTGTTCTAATGATAAACCACATTTCATCTTATTATTAGAATTAAATAAAATGTAAATCAATTATGGCAGATATTTAAAAGGAACAAGTTTTTTCTTTTACAGTTTAAAAGATGAAGTTATAACTTATAACAGAGAATTTTAGCGTGCACTTTTGATTGAATGTACATAATTCTACTAAGTCCACAATTTAAAAAAACAAAAATGCTGAATTTCTTTATAGGCCTAAACTTTTACTCTTTACACCGTACTACACATATTAACTAACACTGGACAGCATACCCAAAAATTAGGGCGTCGTGCTAAATATACTTTCGTCACAATACCTTTAAAAAAAAATTTGCATCCAAAGGAATGAACCGTATACACTTTGTGGGTGGGCCAAAGAAGTCGACTTTTTTTTAACTTCCGACATTGAAAAATTGGTTCCTTGGCACCTTTAAAAATGCTCTCCAAAGATAAGCTCTTAATTTTAATAAAAAGGTCCTACTCATCGCAGTTTTTCGTTTTTTCTTCAGTTTCATAAAGCAAAATCTATACCTATCTCGTCGTTACTTGATCGTACAGAAAATTTTTATTTACATTTTTTGTAAAAAATGATACACTCTACAAAAAAGGTCTCTTACAATTTTTTTATAACTCTTACCGTTTAAAAGATAGGAGGTAAAAGTTTGAAGAATTTTAAAAAAATTTCTTTTTTACTTCTAAATTTTATAACTCGTAGATAAATAAATATTATAAAATGCGCAACATATAGTTTTGAAGGAAATTAAACGCTTTACAGAAAAAGGTCTCTTGTGGTTAATCGATTACTCTAACCATTTACAAAAATTTGAGAATTTAGTTTTAAATGTTGATTTTTATAAAGGGAATATCTTCTAAGATATCGATTTGCAGTTTGGCATTAGGCGTTTTGTCGCGAGGAACCGTTGACTCAACGGTAAGCGCCCGCAACGTTGTCGCGACTGGTCGGTACACAGCTTTTGGCAGTGAGTGTACTTCAACGGTAGCTGAAATCGAGGACCGTATTGAATAGGATGGTTACTTCGTGCGGTTCTTCCAAGTTCTAAGGTTGTACAACCTAACCTAAAAAGTGGCGTTCTTTGTTATATTATTATTATTATTATTATTGTAGATTGTTGGTGTTCTGAATTGTCTTATTAAAAAAACTGTTAGAAATGGAGGAATCTGTACCTGAAAACGAACTAGTGGAGATATCAATTAACCATAAAGGGGTTGATCTGACAGCTATCGTCACCCTCGAAGAAGCTAATGTACTGATGAATGGTGAGTGTTTTCATAAAAAACATTTTATCAATTCAATTTATAAATAATCTTGGATAAAACATGTGAATGAAACTCGTTTTTTTTGTATTCATAGATGAAACAGCTGCACAGAATTACGCTGAAGCTCTTGTGGCCCAGCACACAGCTGAAGACTTTCATGATACGCCTAAAGTAGTGAAGAAAGAATCTGATTGTTTGAGTACCAAAGAAGCTACTACAGTATTTTTAGATTTAAGAACCGAATATATGGAAAAATTTAACGATCGAAAAACAGCAAAATGTGTCCTGTGGCAGAAATTAGCTGCTGATATGAAAAATAAAGGGTATGACATTCCCCAAGGGAAAGAAGGTGCAGAAAAATGCCGGCAAAAATTTGCCAACCTTCAAAGGGTATATGTCAACTACATAAAGCATATAAGAACAACTGGAGAAGAAAAAAGAGACCCACCGCCATATTTTGACCAAATGAACAAAATTTTAGGCGATAAAGATAAAATAACTCCCCCCTATCTCGAAGATTCTCTAGATACCACCAACATTAATGAAGCCATAGCACACTCCTCAGCAAGTTCAAGTTCATCAAGTGATCATCAAAATTCCTGTTCATCAGGCTTTACCAATAAACAAAAAAAAATAGCAAACAGGTATATGTTATTATTGTTTTATTGAACGTCTAATATGAAATGTTAATTTAGATTCAGTGCTTCTCATACATCTGTTCGGCCAACAACAAATTTTAATAAAGTAATTGAGTTATTCAAAGAACAACATGAGCAGTCGAGAGCAGATAGGGAGAGGCATATAAAAATTTTTGAAGAGGCCATGAAAGTACAAAATGAACAGAGAGCAAGATTTTTGGACTTTTTACAGAACACTAAAAAGCGCAAGAGGTGTAGTAGCAGCTCCTCTGATGAATAATTGTCGAGCGTTGTCCACTGTTAATTATTTAAAGTTATTTTATTTCTGTTACAGGAAGTTTATTTTTATATTTGGAATAAAACGCTTTGTTTTTTTATAAAGTTTTATTATCTCAAATTTTCGGCAATTCGATCCCTTTTAATTGCCCCAAAATTCATGTCCAATCTCGGGTTATATTCTTCTTGGTAATTATCGTCATAATCAAAAATTTCGCCTTCCCACACATCATTATTTAAATAACAATAATTGTGCAATATGCAAGCCGCCGTTGTAATTTCAATAGCTTTCGACACAGAGTAAGTATTTATAAATTGAAGGCGTCTCCATCGTCCTAATAAAATGCCAAAAGTGTGTTCTATACAAACTCTATCCGCACTTAAGATATAATTATGATGTCTTTGAATCTGTGTTCTTGCATTTCTATATGGTTTCATGAGCCAACTAGATAATGGAAAAGCACTATCTCCAAGTATATGATAGTCATCATTTGGAAAATATTTTTGTTTTCCAAAGCGCTCTATTCCCCTTACAAATAAAGAATTGGAAAACACCTACATCATAAACAGAACATATGTTAATTAAATGTACATAAGATATCAATATTATTAATCTTACCCTTGCATCATGGGCAGAACCGGGAAAACCAATGAACACGTAGGTGAAAATTTTCTTGGCATTACAAATAGCCATTAGATTTATGGAATGTCTCAAATATCTATCAGCATAACTATCATGTTGAGCTACTGGTACTTTAATGTTGATGTGACATCCATCGACAGCCCCTATAGCACCTAAAATTAGTTCAATAGTTACAATATGTTACACATCGATATATATTTACCAGGATAACGAGCGAAACCTCTCCTTAACTCTTCAAATTCTTCCTCTGTTTTTGGCCAAAATATGTACTTTGCTTTCATGTTTTTAATTATATATAAAAAGGCGTTAGTCAGTCTCATTACTGTTGATGGAAGTACTCGAAATGCTTCAGCAATGCAATTTAAAGCATCTGGTTTTGATAGAAACCATATGAATATTAATAATCCTTTTTCTGGATGTATAGGAAAATTGCCACCTCTGTATTTTTTTTTAATTAAGTTGTAGGTATCGTTTTCGAGAACTACCCTTAATAATTTTTCAAAAGTTTGTTTTTGCAATCTGAATATTTGGAAAAAAACTGTTTCATTATATTTATCAAGCCAATTAACATTGAAGTCTCTAATAGTATAAGAATGATATGGAGTTCGAATGGTTTTTAAAATCAGTAAGAATTTATGGAGTCTCACTTCTTCATCGTTGATAAGACAAGATGTAATTTCGTTAAACAAAAAATCGTCAAACAATATAAAACTAATCGCAAATATATTAAATTCACTTTCCAATAATTTATCCATTTGAATAATTCTTATACAATAATTTCTAACGTTTATACAATAATTAAGTGACTAAAATAAATATTTTATTATGATCTGTACAACAAAAATATTTCTATACTCACTGTATGATAATTTAGGAAATTTATAACCTCAAAACAACCACAACCTATCTAATAAACCAAAAATAAATAAACCGGTGCGTTTTCATGACAATAGCGGTACGACAAAGATAGAAACATGTTAGGAAGAGACGAGGCTAATACCGTTTTGGTTCATTCGGTACGTCAACGGTTCCTCGCGACAAAACGCCTATTGATTGGCTAAAAGGTTGATGGGGCTACCGTATTATTTAAGTTACCGTCAAATTTTCCACTCGGAGTATTCTCTGCAGAATAAATAGAGTAAAGCCATGTTACTTACACTTTTTACGTTTTGAAATAAAATTTTAGTGGAAGAAATGAGTAACAAATATGTATGAGTAATCTATACGAATATTTGTTTATTATTATTATTTCTCTAGTACCTAAAAAATCTAGGCACGCCTATGATCTAGTCATGTCATAATAAACAGCTGTAGCGTAACCTTAGTCACAAATTTTGAAATGTCCACAAGGTCGTAGGTTAATAATAAGCAAAATTTGCAAGGTCAGGCACTGAAAAAAATGTAGAGAAAGTGTCATTAAAATAATAAAAAAAAATTTCAAAATTGTATAGTGTATAAGACATGATATAAACTGCGAGACAAGTTGACGCGTGGTGTTCTAAATTCAGGTGCCTAATAATAGCCTTTTGGTAATTTTTATAGAGGAGTCGTATGCGGAAAAAATGGCAAAAGGATAGAAGACGTGCTTATTTTTCGAATAAATAAAATGGAAGACGAATTAGACGACAAAATTATATACCAAACGTACGTGTCCCACATGAAAATAATGTCCCGGATCGCTTGGGGCGTCCCACTAAACATCTCCCCGTTCGCATACACCTCACACGTATGGAGAGTCCTCAAAGTGTATATGTTGAAACCGGAAATAATCATTTTTGGCACAATCGTATTATTCATGCTGATGTATATGCAAGCACTTGATGTATGGAGTCGTAATTTATTAGGGCGCCTGCAGTACACCATCAACCGGGGCCCCAAATCCAAGCCCGACAAACTCAGTCTCTTCACCGGAAGTGATTTGGACAAGGCCAGCTGGGAGCTCAAGATTGGACCATATGCTGCCTATGCAGTCCAGGGACGGCGCCCCAAAATGGAAGATCGATTCGTCATCAACGACAATATTAACAACACCGGCGTGGCCCTTTTTGCGGTTTTCGACGGTCATGGGGGCGAATTTGCGGCCAATTACGCCAAAGAAAAACTCGTTCAAAACTTATATAACCGTGTCGTGGAAATTAAAGATATGATAGCGGGAAAAGTCGTGAAAAGCTGCGAACAAGACGAAGAAATCGAGAAAAAAGACCCGGAAAAACCGACTACCCCAAGTCTTGCCGAACGCAGGAAAAGCTTCCGAAAAACAAGCTCCACGACTGATGAATGTATCAAAGGTGCCAAAGAAATCACAGATACCGAGCTCTTATCAAAACTAGACAATATGCCAAGACCCATAACCAGAGAAGTACGACCTTCGTCACGCCCCCAGTCTTTCAAAAAAATCCCATCAACGAGTTATTTTGACAAATTTGGAACTGTCAATTACGGAAAACTCTTGACAGATGAAGTTTTAGCTGCAGATCAACGCCTGCTTGAAACAGCCAAGAAAAGCTTAGACGTTGCTGGAACCACTGCTTTAATTGCCATTTTAGAAGGTTCGAAACTCATTGTTGCCAATGTAGGGGACTCCCGAGGTGTAATGTGTGATAACCGTGGCAACGTCATCCCTTTATCATTCGATCATAAGCCACAGCAAATGCGGGAGAGGAAACGTATCAAAGAGGCGGGTGGTTTCGTCACGTTTAATGGTGTATGGAGGGTGGCGGGTATCTTAGCTACTTCCCGAGCTCTCGGGGATTACCCGCTTAAAGACAAGAAGTTGGTCATTGCGGATCCCGATATACTCACGTTTGACCTCAACGATCATAAACCAATGTTTGTAATTTTGGCTTCCGATGGATTGTGGGATACATTTTCGAACGAAGAAGCGATTAGTTTTATTAAAGAACGACTTAATGAACCTGATTATGGTGCTAAAAGCTTAACTTTACAGTCATATTACCGCGGGTCTTTGGATAACATTACTGTTATCGTGATTAATTTTAAGGATAATGCCTTTGGCTTCCACAGTGTTGAGAGTAACACTTAAGGGCACTGGTTGTATATTTTTTGCTCAAATTGAGATTTGTACCTGCGGTATAGGTAGTCTAGTTTATATCGTGTAGATCTAAATTGCGGTTTCAGCGCAATCAATGTTATTTTATTTTATCTAATGGCTGTAAGGTTTGTTGATCACTCTTAATGTATAATAAATACGAAAAATAAAACTGTTTTGTCTTTATTTCCTTCTTATTTTTGCTGAATTGTTAAAAAACATACACGAGCCACATAAATTTTGTAACTTAATTTTATTTACAAAATGGGGCACCATTTATACTGTTTTGGCACCCGCAACAATGGTGCCCCATAAATGCGTTATATAGTATCGTATATACACAAATTATTTGAATGCGTTTTGAGTCAATAGAATTAAGGCATAATATGATATAATATTTACAAGATTTCAAACTCATGTTCCGAATCGTATTCTCCTGTAAGTTCGAAACTGGCAGCTTCAACAGCATCGTCAAGTATTGGCGTCCATTGTTTTGGTTTTTCATAAGTTATTTCAAAAAGCGGCTGTTTTTCTGGTTCTATAAGGTTTTTTTTTATTGAGTTACATAAGTCATTAAATTCGGCCTCAGTAGTGCAGAAAAAACACTAAAATTGTTTGCGATGTAAAAGTGATTTCACTGAAAAAAACATATTTACCACAGCTACGGAAGGATCCATACTGAGTATGTTTATTCTAGAAGCGTATTTACAGTGATAGGTTGAATCGAGTTCTATTTCTTCTTCCGATTCTTTATTTTCGACGGAACCAGATTTTTGAGTTGTATGAGGGTCTAAATAAATTACTTCGTCGCCTACAGAACCTATAAAATATAAAGCCAAATTCGGCTTGCCTCCAATTACTCCTAGACTTTGTTTGAATTGGAAACATTTCTGAAAAGACATAATGTACGTTAGGTAACAAAATTTACATGTTATAAAATATACATTTACAAATAACAAAGATAAGTTGATACAAATTATCCTATTAAGGACATTACTACACTTAGACAAAGTCAGAATTTCTCTCTCAATATTGGTATTACTGAGAAACCATTATAATTTATCGTAAACAGAAAAAAAGACGTATGGGGGCAAAGGTGTGAAGAAAGTCAACAACAAAAGTATAGTTTTTGGGTTATCGGAGAACAAAAATTCGCTAGTATTAACAAACACTATTTTCGGGTTTTAATAAACAACAATAATTTTTTGCAATACATTCTAGTGCAAATCGACCAAATTTTAAACCTTTTTTATTGACTTTTTTGTGATACTCAAAATAAAAGGGTATAGACACCTAAAATAAATATTTAACAAATACAACAATAATAAAAGTCAAATTTAAAATGTTTATTTCGGCAAATGGTTTTAACGTTTTCTCAACAATTTGAGGTTTCCCCTCAATAACGTATGCCATCACTAGAGCGCGTATCGCTTCTTGTTAATTGTTACTAAAGTCACAGCTAGAGAATCGATTACTTCTTTTCGAGTTTTTAAACTGTCAATTTAATCTATCTTTAAAAAGAGGACACTAGGGCTTCTAGAAGGTTAAAAAATTGTGTCTTTCAAATTCATTGATCAGAATAACATTGTATTTTTTAATTAATTTCCGAAAATTAAGCTCAGTTTGTTTCTCTCGTTATTGGTAAATATCTGATTACGAACAAAAATGGCAGTTATTCAGTAAGAGCCAGCGACTGCCAGAGATGTCATAGTATAAAAATTAGGATTTTTGTGTTAGTGTATACTACAGAAAAAAAGTTAAAGAAATATTTAAGAAATGTTAATATACTGACTTCTGGTGGGCTCAATACATATATTCCTTTAGAGTGAGATCTGACTGTTTTTGGAGTTTACTATGGAGTGCAAACAAAATTAGGCTCACCCGCTAACCCCTTTTTTCCCCATGGGAAAATTTCTATGTACTAAAAATTACTATCACTGAAAATTACAATCACCATTCATTGAGTAACAAATCAACTTTCTACCACGTCCGGTTTTATCCGAAATTACCATAACATTGAATTTCTAAATAGAACACAACGTACATTTTTTAAAACTACATTAAATTCAAAATTTCCTTTTGTGAACCAAAATTTTTTTGTAATTTTAGGTTTTTTTTATCTAAAAGGCTGGGGTGGCTAAAAAATATTTCTAAATAATGTAGGAAACAATTCAAAAATAAAACCAGTCACATATATGCTCAAATTTAGAAAATACAAGAGTTTAAATTAAAATAAATAAAAAAAATGAAAAAGAAGAACAACGTAAAATACGTTAAAAAATAGAAAAACGACGTTTACAAGAACAAAAGAAAATTAAACCCCCAACTTTTGACGACCAACCGTCGCCGTCGTGGCCAGTGTATAGACGACAGTTTGAAGCAATAGCGGAATAGAATGGGAATGACAAAGAAAAGGTTACAACTCTCTTGTTAGCAATACGGGGGCCGATGCCGATATGGAGACCGGCATATGAAGCTAGTAGGCGACCCAGCTAAAGCTTGCAAGAATATAGAGCAGAAATAGAGACACTATAATTGTGAACTATTGAGACTATAATTAAGTATTTTTATCGATGAAAAGATGATGCAAGATGAAAAGTTATAATGATTTTTAAGACTGGAAAAGCACCAGACTCTTGCGATATCATCTTACACGCATTAGAATAGGAGTTATCTGTTACCGTACAAACTACTAAACTCATGCAAGCTATTGCAAAGAAAGCTCCATCTGAAAATGCTGAGCTGTTAGAAGAACTAGTAAGAAGTATTTTAACCTTTTACAAGAGGACGTTTAAAAAGAGACTACCGTCAACCAAGAACGACTTTGAAGACCCAAAGAGACGAGTTACCCAGAAACTCGTGGCGGACCGAAGAGAGGCCACAAGCCATTACAAAAAAACACTCTTTCAAAGGAAGGCATTGTTACGGAATGTACTCGAGGGTTCTAGCGAGCACGTGCTCTGTGCCATTTTTCCAAGAACTGTATGTGACTCAAGCGTTTTCTGTGTCATTCTTCTGAGAAATGTATGTGGTGATTCATGCGCTTCTACAAACAACGCGAACCATTCAAAATCATAGATTTAATAATAATTGAGATTTTACATCACGTGACATCCCCACCAATTTCTGTCAAAATGTAGTTTCGTTTTGACAGAATAGGGATTGGTTGGCGTGTTTACATCATTATATTTTATGTTTTAAGTGTTTTTGCAGTGAGTTTTGATATTTAAAATTTGTGGTTATATTATATTGAAGTTAATAACGAAGAAAGAAAAAGTTTATTCAGGAAGGTCTTGCATCTGTAAGTTAGGTTTGATGTTCTTAACGCAATAATTGTAGTTGCAATTCTGTTATAGGAAAGGCGCAGACAAAATTGTCAACCAAATGTGATAATCAAGAACAGCGTTCCAGATTATATATAATGCACACTCGTCATTTTTAGAACAATTAGAGTTACCCAGGCTATGACTTAAAAATGTGTTGCGAACAAGTATTAGAGGAGTATTAAGGAGAACTTTGTCAGGGAATTAATAACATCTTGTATAAACAAGTACATTAACCATATGTTACATTATATTTGTGAATCAAAAGTTTTAAAAGATAAAACCCAAAAATAAATTTTTACCATACAATTCATTTGTGTTTTTTTTTTTGGTGAGTGTTGAAAATTATTTGATTAAGGAGAGTAAAATTTCAGCAACTTCTTTTTTTTTCATCATCAGTGTTTACTTCTTGCTCATTAAATTGCCATTAATCAGTTCTCTAAAAACAATTTAAAAATTATAATTAGAATGTTTGAAGTCATTTTTAATTTACATTTTGCTTCTGTTGTCAACTCGATTCAACGTGCTCTCTTTTAAAATTGATGATTGTGAGTTATAAATTTTTCGTTCTGGCAAATTTTGAGTGGGGATTGCAGTTTTTTTTTAAATCTTTTTTGATAGCAGTCTAAAATAAATCTGTATTTAATTGTGTAATTTATTTTTTCTTACACTTACCTTTATTTGGAGTAATAAAATCGGTTTCTCTGAAATGTAAGGAACAAACAAACATGCATTGTTTTTTTCACTGGTTTTCCCATTTTTAAGTTAATTTTTCACATTTTCCTTCTGCTGCACACAGTCTTTAAGCCACGTTGATCAATGTTCACAACTTTGTTCTGGTGGCGGAAATTTGTAAAACGATAACTCGGGATTTTTTTTAGTAACAGCATTGCAATTGTATACACAACAATTCGCATAAGATTTGCTGTTAACTCGGCGTAAATGCACGGATATCAAAACGCTCTGCATTTTTACGGGATCATTAAATGAATTATGTAAAACTATTCCACATAAATTGTTCACTTTCACTTTACACAATCACATCAAACGCATCCAACACAATAGGAACCATATAGGAACACAAATATGTATCCCTATTCGAGGTCACGTGATCGTGTTTCGATTTTTCTCCGGTAGGGTGCGAGGACTTAGTCACAGTATATCAGACCAGTAGTTTCACTCTAGTGGTGGGGACGGTTATGAGCATTCCTCGTTACGCATCTCTGTCGCCATTTTGTGAGAATAGAACAACACCGATCAGCTGGTAGTTGTTTGTGCATCGTACAACTGTATTATTATTATATCTTATCTTGTGGTTTCATATACTTTATTGGGTCATTTTTTACTTTTCCGAAAGGTAGGTGACTTAAAAAGTGACGTGAAAATTTCTTAGAATTATTGTAGGGCAAAAGTGTGGGTGATGGCTTGCGGTCGTGAAGATCTGGCAGAAGATCTTGAGGATTTGTTTAAAAGTCATAGGCTTTGTGGAGCGCACTTTGAACCAAAAATGTTCCTAAATGATTTAAGAAATAGGTTACATAGGCACGCTGTGCCTACACTTTTCCCAAGTTTGGAAAGATCAAGTTCTTCAGAACACAATTACTGTGCTCCACCAATTCAAGAAGTAGGGACAGAGCCTCAAACGGGACAGGCAACAGAGAGTGATCATGCTGAACAACAAAGTAATTTTTCAATCAAAATTTTATTTTTGAAATAGTTTTAACATATTGTTTAGGTGATTTTGCAGCTATATCTGCATTGCCAGAAGAGAGCACTGACTTTGTCTCGAAGAGAGAACAAAAATTTGATGGTAAGATAAATAACCATACATATATGTATATTTAGGAACCATTTTGATTGCAGAACTTGTTGTACGAATTTATGATGATTCAGAAATAGATTATTCTACTGAAGAGTCACTAACATATCCTGTACATACTCAAGACACCATTAAGTCTAACCTCAGGAACTCCCAGGGAAAAAAAGTTGCGAGGGGAGCTGCAACAACTTAAAAAGGAGAATGAGAAACTCCAAAGGGAAAACACATATTTGAGAGAACAGTCCACTGTGTGCACTAAGGAGCAGTTCAAGGAATTATGTTACAAAATGTGCACAGAACTCGCAAATTTTATAGTGACACAAATGGAACTATAAGCAGTAAATTACCCCAAGGGCGAAGATATGGGCAGGAGTTTAAGATGGTATGTTTAAATATGTATTTTGCTAGTCCAAGGCTATATAAGAAACATTTGCATGAAAAATCTTGTGTACTATCTCCATCTACAGTCTAATTTTTTTTTATAAAACCACCAATATTGCATTTTCTCTCAAAAGAGATTTGGCAATCTAGCATCTATCTGACATGGGGTAAAATAAGGGTAATGACAAGGCGTGATCTGTGACAGACACGAAGACAGGTTATGTTAGCAAAATGTACAAGTGTGTCAAATTCAGGGGGTCTCAACTCAATTCGAATGGAACGCCATCCCATGGACTTGTTTTTTCCTTGGGCTTTGCGGTTCCCAACGACAGATGTCGGTGTTGGTAGCGGGGCTTCATGCAGTAGGTATGCAGTTTATTGCAAGAAAGTTGAGATTTTTCATTTGCGTTATGTTATTTGGTAGATTTGCGTTCAACAAGGACTTTTCCTGTGATATTGTGTTTTTGGAGTCTTCAGGATTTTCCTCAGGTAAGTTCCGCCAGCTATTTACCTATCTCTTATTATTTTAATCTAATATTGATTATGTGTTTTTAGGGGATTAAGAATAACGTCCGATAGTTATTCAGAAAATGCTGTATGATGGAATGCCCAAAAGAAAAAGTTTTAACTAATGTCACAAAGCGACAAGATTTTCGGTTCCCACTGATAAAGAATAAGGGGTTAGATAGATTGGTTCAGGAGTTGGGTAGCAGCAACAGGGAATCCTCAATTTGAAGTTACAATACGTAAGTTAATAAAACTAGGTAGAGACTGAGAAGTGTTGGGATCATTGATGCTAATTTTCAGGGCCAATGTTGTCTTTGACTGAAGAATCGACTGTGAAAAAGCTCCGTTCAGCAGCTTAAAAACTTCATCACGAAATGGTGCCATAGCTAATTGGAAAACTAGTCTGGCTTGCTACAGATATTTCCTCTCACATCACAAACCAGGGATCAAAAACATTTCTAATTTTCACAATGTCTTATACTGTTAGGCCACATATCTGTTGAAAAGTTGGCTAAAGCATCGTTTTATAAAGCATGGTGGTTTTATAAAAAAAAAAATAGACAGTACATTATTTCGATTTATCAGAAATATTCAAGTTTTTCAGGGTTATCAAATGATCAGTTGTTTGAAAGACTAGCGATAAAGGTTCAGAATTTTTCAGAAAGAGATATATTGTGTATTTTGTGTTTGGATGAAATGGCTTTGAAGGCAAATTTATTCTACAACATTTTGCAGGACAAAATTGTAGGAATTGAGGGCAGAACATCTGATGGAGGATGTCTAAATCAGTACAAAATGTTACTGTTTTAATGATAATAGGTATTTTTTCTAAATGGAGCTAGCCACTTGTATACTAATTTTCACACTCTACTTGTTTAAGTGCCTCCCGACCACTTTGTCTACTATGTTGCAATGTTAGAAGTTTTGTTCCAAAATAATTTTGAACGTTTAGCGTCTGAAACAAATTTATTACATTTTTTTTTATAGTTTACTTAAAACCATTAAGTTTGAGCATCCATGTAGGTTGTTATTTTCCATATGACTATTTAGTTTGTTTATTTATACGGTTACGAGTTTTTTATACGTTAAAATTTATTAATCAAAGCTTTAAGAGCCATCCTAGAACCAAATTGTATTAACCAAATGATTGTATGAAGACACCAATAAATGTTTTATTTTGATGTGTTTTATTATTATTTTGTCAGCAATTACCACTCCTATTACCTATTGATAATGCTGAGAAAACTTAAATTTCAATTGCAAGTTTTTATTTTTGTGCTTTGTCGGCCCCTAAAATAACTGGAATACGGCCCTGTCAATTTCCTGAATACACCTCTGACTTCTATTCTAACAAGATGGCGCAAGGTCAAATATTTTCATTCAAAGAGATCAAAGGTGCCGACTCGAGTGAAACTACTGGTCTGATATACTGTGACTTAGTAACAGATCTCAATACTGGATCGAGCCTCGCGTATACGTTGCCGAAGCGAGCTGGGGTGACAACATAGTATAAGAGAGAGAGAGAGACAGATAGTATAATACACAGGTTAAATGTGTGTGAGAGAGCAAATCGGAAACAGTCAGTGGCGAAACATACATCTATCAATTAGCCAAAAAGTTGTCAAATAGTAAAACGAATGTACAACAAACCAATAAACAAAACCAAATAACTTAATAACCAACAAAACAAGGCTAAACTGCAAAAGTATCTTCCAAACTTTAAAAAAGCTCTCAAACACGAGATCGAGATACGCTTAACGTGAGTGACAATTGACGAGCCGACTCTGTCATACCATAGTATAAAACCTAGTAGCGGCAATTAATTGGCGGGAAAATTTTGTTAGGCTCTATATTCACTGTATTAAGGTGAAGTTTCGCTTCCAACGCGTTTAGAATGATATGTGGGGTTTAAAGGGGGTCTTCTCCAGCCCCACTTCCCCCTTGTAAAGTCAAAGTTTGTTTACAACAGAGAGGGTAGAAAGAGAGCGAAATACACAGAAGATAAAAATATTGGATTAAATAGATTTGTGTCGTCTATGTTCGTCGTTCTCCGGAATAAAGGGGATAAAAGTGGGACGTAGGCGCCGCTTACTCATTATAAAAAAAATGAGCCAGCTGTCGGTACTAGGTCTTGTACTATGCTTTTACTCTACCTCTCCGTTTCAAAGACATGAAAAAAGACTTTTCAGCAAAATAAGTTATAACTTATAAGAAATAAAAAACACAAAATAATAACGTACTGAGGGTCGGTTTATAGAAGGTGAATTAAATATTTAATTGCGATTAACTTTTAATTTAATTCGCGATTAAATCGGCTTTCCTGACGCTTGATTGGTCAAAATCGGCATTTAATCGCGAATTAACTATTTAGTCGCAATCAAAGTTAATGTCACCTTCTGTAAACCGGCCCTAAACCTATAGAAAACATTTTACTATCCAAAGTTTTAGTTAAACAATCAAATGGGCCATATTATTCCGTTAATAAGCATTATGCTAACGTCTGTGAAAACTGAATGGAAACTTAATTAAATTTAATGAAAAAATAAAAGCTGTGAAAAATTTAGATGTCTGTTGATGATGTGTATCAATATACGAGAATAGTTGCACATTTTATCTTCCTTTACATTTTTAGGAATCTTCGACGTAATTTAGTACAACGTGGTGTTTTAGTAATTTATCCTTTGTTTCTTGTACAGCAAAACTTCAAAGTACAAAAAATTTACAATGAGTTGGCCATGTGGGTCCACGCAATTTATGTTTAGTAAAAAAATGTACTTGTAATTATCAAAACCAAAATATTAAAAATATCTAAATAAACCTTACCATCAATCCCCTAATATAAATAGGGTTAATCTCCTGCAGTCCCAATCTCAAAGGCACTATAAGTAGCAACGGTGTCCAGCCCCGTTTTTCACATTTTGTACTTGTACAACATTCACTCTCCTCATTTAAGCACAATTCTCCTAAAATCTCCTAATCAAATAAATCTCATAACACCCCTGTACTGCCACTTACTAATATCACTAATGACCAGTGTATTATCTAACGCTATATGTATCGTAACTGAGCTCCACTCATCATACTTCACCAGTTTCCTACAATAAACACATTTAAAAATTCTTAAACAACTTCTCCCTTTATTACTTCAAAACTTGTGCGACGGTATTAGGTCCAAACCATTGCCCCACGTCCTTATTTTCCGATACTCCCATCATAGCAATTTGGTGTATAGAAAAAGGTGCTTGTCGCTTGTCCATAAATTTGCTAAGTATTTTGAGATAAGTAGAGTCTTTGGTTTCTGAATCCCAAATCCAATCTTTTCCCAAATGGAGAGTGACTAAGGCTTGTGCTAAAACCATCTGGCCACATCGCAACATACAACCCCAACCTTTATCCGTGGTGAGACCATCATCGCCCCCAATGGGTACAAAGTTTTTGCGATATGTAAACCAGATTTTTGATAGGATGTCTTGACGGATTGTATCTAATTCTATTGGAATTGTTACAAAGGGGGTGGAAATAAATAAAGGGGTGATTTACCTTCAATGGCATTGTATTTTTTGCCCAAGATATATACAGGATCCGACGTATGGGGGATGTCATCAGGCTCAATGCTTCCATCTAAGTATAATTCGAACATACCATCCATTGTTATAAAAGCAGATGTTCATTGGATTAGTATAAATTAAATCAAAACGTAATTTTTGTGTTAAAAGCGGTTTCACCGTTTGTTTTCATTAATATTAATATCAATTTTCATTTGTTTTCATTCGCCATGTTTATCTCAACAGCTGATCTGTCAAGTTAACGTCAATTTAACGTCAAGAAGAATTTTTTATAAACATACAAAAAAATATTAATAAAATTTTATAAATGCATATTTTAATAAAGTTTAAAAGTAATTAACTATATTATCAATTATTTTGTTATAATTTTTTTTTCACAAAGTGTATATTTAGTTGTATAATTACATCATTTTTTAAAATAAAGTTAAAATAATTTAATTAACACAAAATTTACTAATTCAAATGTGTTAAAAATAACAAATATAACTAAAATGTTTTATTTTTATGTTACTTAGTACAGTAAATGCATTATTAGCCCGTATTTTATATTTTGTTTTTGTATACGTATGTAACTTATGCAACCATACATTCAACTGTAAAGAGGTGGTTTTCAATGAATACACGATGAATAAACTAAATAAGTGAAAAATACTAGTAAACATAAGTGAAAACTTTTTGTAATTTCTAGTTTGGATGTAATAATAATATATACAAAGTGGCTAAACGAAACAAGCAAGTTTTTAGTAGTTATAGTTCGTTTTTCTTTTTAATGCGCTTGTCTTACTCTTTTCAACACATTGTTGTTTATGTTGCTATGACATACAGATAATGTGTTGAACAGAGACAGACAAGCGCATTACAAAAAAAACGAACTATACTTAACGTTTTTTTTTTAATTACTCAAACACTTTAATTTTGTTTGGAAGAGGCAAAGATACCCAGAGGAATATCAACACTGATTCTTCACTGCTTTACCTAAGGATGGCTACTACTTTCATATCCACTTATAAATAGCAGATGGGGTCAAGTGGCACATGGTTGGAAAGAAATTGAAAACAATATTAAATTTTCTCTATAAGCTAGTTTGTACTTGAAAATCGGATAAGTAGTTTTAGAGTTATTACAAATAGATATTTGATATGAGCAGAAAATCGTGTGGCTTGTGTGACTAATTTTATATGAAAATTTCTGAAAAAAGAAATATCTTTTGAATCTATTTGATTAATGTAAAGCTCATTGCGCTGCGAGTAACACATCCGAAAAATACCTTTTTTAGAGTGGGAAATGACAACTTTCGGAGATCTTTAAAATTTTGAGCTTGAGCAGTTTTTGATATTATAAAGCTTTTTTGATATTATCAATATCTGATTCACTTTGAAGTTGAAAAAACACTTTTTTATTTAATACGTATAAACCATTTCTCTAATGTCTATGCTTAAATTAAAATTTATTCTTAATTTAATTTACTTATTAGACAATTTGTATAGCACCTGATAAAAAGTCATTAGAAAATATAAGAATATACAACATTTATAAAGTATCAACTTTATACAAATATGGCAGTGTGAATTATACAATACGTTTCATTTACTTAGGAAAAGCAAGCAGGTCCTATTTCTATAGAAAATTCTTGATCCTGTTTTCCCACATCTCGAATTGCTACATCAATAATCGGTAGTCTTGTTGTTTTTTCTGTTTTGTAAGAGAGCACTGATTTTGCCCAACTGTGTTTACCAAGCTGAAATTATTTTGTATTTTATTTTTATCAAATACAAATATTTTTTATGACTTACCCTACAT
The DNA here is from genome assembly GCA_029207805.1 of Tribolium confusum. NCBI lineage: Eukaryota > Metazoa > Arthropoda > Insecta > Coleoptera > Tenebrionidae > Tribolium > Tribolium confusum. Next base: position 26,745,598 of record JALGAY010000004.1, read on the forward strand.
TCGTCAATTAATGCTTCATATCGTGACCGAACATTACCTTTCGGAGTCAACTCGATGTCATTCCAAGCTAATAATTTAATTCCTTTTCTATATGTATGTGTAGTTACATCATAGTAAGCTATTGTGTTTTTACAATTAAATGTAATATTTTGTTGAACATGTGAAGACAACAGTTGCAAAAATCCGATTTGGGTACTATGAGCTTTATATGAAATCTAAAATTGTAATTATTATTACAGTTTTAAAAAAGATTTCAACCAAAATTACTTTTAGTCCACCCTCAATTTCTCCTAACCAAATTTGGGTTTCTTTTCCTTTGTAATGAATTTCAGACGTTTTTTCCGGTTTGGGAATAATACATGTACTCCTTTTTTCCATATCACAATAAACGAGAATGGCATCTTTAGGATCACCTTCATTGGGGTCAACCCAGTATTCTCCTAAAGGTCATCAAAGCTAAATTAACAAAATTTTATAATTTGTATCAAAAATTACCGCTTTTTGAAGCTGGATAAGCATTTGCTATATCTTTGCAAGTTTTTGCTGGATTATTCTTTTCCCCATTGGGTTTCTTAAATTTCTCAAAAGAAGTCTTCAACTGCTCATAAGCTTTAATAACAAACTCTCTACGTTCTTGTTCAGTCATAGATCCTCCAAATATTCTAGCTGGTTCATCACCAACTGCATCCGGACCTTTTTGATTATTTACAGCTCCTTGGGCAAGTAACGCAGCCAAACTTGCAGCATCATAACCTAAACCATCACCGGGAGGTCCAGGTGGACCCGGGGGACCTAAATGAATAAAGATTATATATATTATATATAAGTTAACTAATAAAAAAACACATACCTGGAGGACCCGCTGGTCCAGGTTTTCCATCGTTGCCGCTATTGCCTCTAGGTCCTGTAAGTCCAGTAACCCCTTGTGGACCTGGACTTCCGTCTCTTCCTGGTGGACCTCTCGAGCCCGGTTCGCCATCTTTACCAGGTGAGCCAGAGTTACCTGGTGAACCTTTTTCACCAGGAAGACCTTGAATTCCTGGTAATCCTTGCAGTCCAAGCAAACCTCGATGTCCTTTACTTCCTTTAGGTCCTGCTTCTCCGCGTTCACCTTTTTTGCCTTCTAAACCTGGAATACCTGCTTTTCCTCTTTCACCTGGTGGACCTTCAAGTCCTGGAGGACCAGCTTCACCTCTAAGACCTCTTTCACCCGTTAGTCCTATAGGACCCACCGGGCCAGGAGGACCCTATAACATTTTATAAAGTTTTTCTATTACATTAAAAAAGAAACTTACAGGTAAACCAGGGGCACCAGATGCACCGGGGGGGCCCGTAGGTCCTATAGGACCTTTATCTCCAGTTCTTCCAGCGACTCCCGGTATACCTGGTTTTCCAGTAGGTCCTTCAGGGCCTTGTTCGCCAACAGGTCCAGGTGGACCAGGAGGGCCAGTTAAACCTGGAGGACCTTGTACTCCTTCTTTGCCAGGTTTTCCAGGTGCACCCACTTCGCCCGATGGTCCTCTCATTCCCCTCATGCCTGTTTGTCCCGGTGGTCCAGGCAGTCCAGGTAAACCTTTGGCAATATTTTTAATAAAAATATACAAACATACAAATTTCAACTAACCTCGTTCTCCCGATAACCCAGCTGGTCCTGGTGGCCCAGGTGGACCTGCAGCTCCTTCAGATCCTGTTTCACCTTTTGTTCCTTCTGGTCCAGGTGGACCTGGTAAACCTTGTGAACCTGGATGTCCTATTCTTCCAACATCACCCGTAGCTCCTTTAAGGCCGGGTAATCCTACTGGTCCTGGTGGACCAATATTTCCTGGCTGACCCGCTGGACCTGGATCTCCAGGACGACCAGGAGGACCCATTAAACCAGCATCTCCTCGTGCTCCTGTTTCTCCTCTTGCACCTTTAGCACCAGTCAATCCTATAGGTCCAGGAGGACCCTGTTCTCCCGGCTTGCCAATATGACCAGGATTTCCCTGCATTCCTTTTAATCCAGGTAGCCCCCTATCACCTTTTAATCCAGGCAGACCTATTAATCCTTGAGGACCAGGAAATCCTTGCAGTCCTGGAGGTCCGACTTGACCCCTCTCGCCTGGTACACCAGAAGCACCAGCTTCTCCAGGCAACCCTGGAGGACCAGGTTCTCCTCTTTCGGCAGGTTCACCAGGAGGTCCTGGTGGACCCATAAGACCTTGTTGACCCCTTTCACCTAAAACGGCATTGATAGTGTAATAAATTATAATTGATAAAATTTATTGATAGGTACCTTGACGACCAGGTGGTCCTTCAGGACCAATAGGACCAATCGAACCTCGTTCACCTTTTTCTCCTTGTGGACCAGGTTGTCCTCGAAGACCAGGTAAACCAACTAAACCGGGTGGTCCAGAATGTCCTTTAGAACCCTGAGGTCCAGGTGGTCCCTGTTTTCAAAATATGTAGTGTTATTTTGATCCTATTTGTTAACTTACTGGAATTCCGTCCGGACCAGGCGAACCCGTCGTACCTTTAGACCCAGGTATTCCAGGTTGGCCCACTGGTCCTCTTTCCCCAGGGAATCCTCGTTCTCCTCTTGGACCGATATTTCCTGGAACTCCAGGGGGTCCATGTAAGCCTGGTTCACCATCTTTTCCAGCCATTCCCTGATTTCCTGGTGCACCAGGTAATCCCTTAAATAAGTACATATAATAAGTAATGTTTAAATTATGTTAAAACATTTATATACACTAAGTTATATTAAATTCTATGAAAGCATAAAGCATCCTTTATTAATTAATAAATTAATCTTTAATTCTTTTATCAATTAAGTTAAACTCACTTGAAAACCTCTGGCACCGGCAACTCCAGGTGGTCCCCTTTCCCCATCTAGCCCAGGAGGTCCAGGTGGTCCTTGAGGCCCTTGTACACCGTCTTTGCCATTATCACCTCGTGGTCCTGGAGGACCTGGTAAACCGGGCTCACCATCTTTTCCAGATTCTCCCTGAGAAAACAATTTTAAACAAACATCTTTATTTTGTTTGCTTATTGCCAACTTGAATTCCTTTATCTCCCGGTGGTCCTAAAGACCCTGGTAATCCTTGAAGTCCTTGTGGTCCCATTTCACCAGGTTTACCATCTGCACCCGGTAAACCTCTTTCGCCTGGAGCTCCTGGTCTACCTTGAATTCCAGGTCTTCCCGTCATTCCCCGTAATCCTTGTGGTCCAACTTCACCAGGTCTACCAGGTTCTCCTTGTGACCCTTTTGATCCAGGAGCACCAACAGTACCTCTATCCCCACTATGACCTTTAGGACCAGTTGCACCATCGGGACCGGGAAGTCCTCTTACACCTGGTAGACCTCTTTCTCCAGGAGGTCCAGCTAGACCGATTGGTCCTCTCATTCCCCTTTTTCCACGTTTTCCTTCCGAACCAGCAACTCCTGGCAGTCCTCTAGGACCGGGAGCACCGGTTTCTCCTTTAATACCGCTATCGCCTTTGTGTCCAGGAGCACCGGGGAGACCCTATCATGAGTATAACTTATTTACAATTTTGTTTATTTCTAAATTATGAAAACGTACAGGATTGCCTTTTGGTCCTGGTTGACCCGGATTACCACTTATACCAGGTTGACCTCGTGCACCAGGAAATCCAGGAGGTCCAGAAATTCCAGTTGATCCTATATTGCCTTTTTCTCCTGGAGATCCATCTTTTCCTGGAATACCAGGTAATCCAGTTTCTCCAGGTTGACCAGGTCGTCCAGTTTCTCCTCGGGGCCCTTGTAAGCCTTGACTTCCTTTGGGTCCAGGACTTCCTTGATCTCCTTTAGCGCCTGGTATGCCAGGAAATCCTGGAGGGCCAGGTTTTCCCATTTCACCCTAATATTTTGACTAGAAATTCTCATCAAATTTAATTATGTACTCACTGGAATTCCTGGGGCTCCAGCAATACCATCTATTCCACGAATACCAGGCGATCCTGGAGACCCTTCTCTCCCTCTTTCACCTCTTGGTCCTGAAGGTCCCATAGGTCCAACCGGTCCAATCGGACCCGGATTTCCAGGGATACCTTTTTCACCAGTAGGTCCTTGGTCTCCTTTTGTACCATCAAGTCCCGGAAATCCTCTGTGACCTTTAACACCTGGTAGACCTGGCATTCCTGGTAAACCTCTTGGTCCAGGTGGTCCACTACTACCAGGTTGACCTGCCTCACCATCTTCTCCAGGAATACCCTATTGTAACAATGTATTCATGTTTTCGCTAAAAGTTGTACAAAACTTACATCTTTTCCAGGTGTACCAGGTAATCCTCTAGGTCCGGGTGGACCAGGAGGGCCTTGAGGCCCTTGTTCGCCTGTTTCACCTCTATTTCCTTGAAAACCTTGTGGTCCTGTTAATCCAGACGGTCCAGGAGGTCCTCTTGGACCTATAGGTCCAACTTGAGCTTGTAAATATTGAAAAGGTTCTACAGGGAAACCAGGTCCTTTGTCCTGACTTGCTTGTGATAAAGATAACTGTTGATAATACGACGTAAGATCCGGTATTGGCCCTGGAGGACCTGGTGCTCCTGGAATTCCGGGATTTCCTGGGATTCCAGGTGCTCCCAGCTCTCCTGGATGTCCAGGTTCACCCGGATATCCAACCTCACCACGTGGACCTAGATAACATTTGTAAATATTAATTTTTTTATATTTTTTAATTAATTAAACCTGGTACAGCTCCAACATCAAATATTTGTGGTTCCCGAGTTGGTCGAATGCCTTTATTACAATTATCGTCTGTTTTGCATTCAACTGTTCCTTTTATACAGGTACAGTTAGTACAGAAATTAATGCTCCATTTTTCTTGGTCGCGATATATTTTTCCATTGTGATGACAAATGTATGGTCCCACATGACTATCTGTTGTTGGTTTTGTAGGATGTAAAATGTGGATATCAACTGTTCCTGTAGGAAGAGGTGGAGGTGAGGTGCGTTCGTTATCAGGTTGTTCGAATATTTCGGTCGTAAATTCAGGTACCGGTCGCTCATCTGGTGGTTGAGGGGTTGTAACAGGATTTATACGAGATCTTGATTCAGTAGATGTTGCTAAAAAAATATTCAGTATGTCCTAATTTTACCGATTTAAGCAGATTAAAACCAATAGAGCATTTTGATTTATAGAATCGAAAATAGAACATACGACTTTTTGAAGTAAAACAGTATCAGTACAACAAAATAATTTTATCTTCTAATGTTTTCGTTGTTATGATATTTTTTATTTCTGTTTCATTTCAATTATCAAATAATTGTAAAAATTAAATAAATGATTAAAAATAAAAACAAACTGTAGGAATATGGTTTTATGTAACTTACAGTGTTCGTCGTATTCGTCAAAATAGTCATACTCAGATGAATAGTCTTCATAATTTGCAACTGGCTGTTGATTTTGAATTTGTGAAATTTTACCACTAGCAGATTCCCCATTTTGTGATCCAGTTGATTTATTTTTTCTCCTTATCCGGCCTTCACAAGTTGTTAACACATAAATCCAAAAGAAAATTTTTAAATAATTAATAATATACATATTAATTTATGTCACAAGAATACACAAACACTTCGGACTATCACAAATAAAACAGCAAGCATTACTGCTGATAGTCCCGTATGAGAATTGGGACTATCAGTAACGAAGAGATTTCTTCCAAATTTATCCTTTCTTAAGAGGGGAGCAGGGGAAACGACACGCTATAATCATTGGTACAGATTTTTGAAATGTATTTATTTAAAAAAAAATTAATCTGTTTATACCGTGCGTTTTAAATTGATTTTAACATTTCGTAATTTTGAATTTCCAATTATCATTTCAATTATCATTTTTAAAGTTTTCACTTAGAACATGCAATTCTATAATTTTTTGTGTTTAATCCAGAAAGAATCATGTTCTAATCAAATTTAACAAAAATGGCAATAATTAAAACATTTAGCTTCTGAAAAAAAATGTTTATTATTAAAAACATAGAATCAACCTCAAAGATGCATGTGATCGAAGAGAAGTAATTTTTGATGTAAGACAGATTGTGCATTGTTATATTCCCTTTATTTTTTAGTTGCAGTTATATTACTTAAAAACCTAGTTCTCAAAACTCTATGATAGTTACTTAATAAATCACTGTGATAGCCTATATATTAATTCGAATCTGTAGTCTGTAACATTAATTTATTGTTTATTATGAGCAATTTATTCATTCGCCTGCTAGATAATATCATCTATCTTTGCATGTTTCTCTAGCACAATTATTTTCCAGGTTCATAGGTACATACATAGTTTTATTTTGCGCTCATAAAATTTTTAAGGTACTACGGCACCTTTTTTATTTAATAATGCTCAAAGTATGCGATCACATAGTATAACAACAACAATTAATTACATTTATTTATGTATTAAGAGCATAATTAAACAAACGAATGTTTAAAGCCCCACGTGCAAGAGAGGGCTTTTAAATTCCCGAGGTCCATTAGTGACGATTATGGCCATGATATATTTGCATTTAACATTTTATTCTGCATTTTTTGGTTCTTTAAATTAAAAAAAAATCGGCCAATTTAGCGAAAACTGTGAAAAAATCTATATAAAGATAGTTGGCTAAGATGCTGTGTTTTGAGGTTTTTTGGAATAAAAATTGAAAATGCGTTTTTATTTGTCATTGCTGCTTCAGTGTCATAGACGTAAAATTTACGCCCTAATTTAAAGGCATATAAAAACGATTATGGTTTGAAAATAAAATAAATAATAAAATAGTTACAATTAAGTTTTTATTTCAGGTGTCAGAAATATCTAAAAGGTTCAGACTTAAGATAGGGAAGGGAGGTCAAGTTAGATATTTTGGGCTAACAACTTACACTTATTCCTTTACGACTATACCTATATATTTCTTGAACAAGTTAAAAAACATGTTGCATTTTCGATAAATAATAGTTTTTCTGAATGTAATGTAAATTACAAACCAATTTACAACAAGGAAGTATGTTCGAAGCAGATGCGAGAATGACGCAATACCAGTTTGTAATGAGAATCCCGGACCAATTTATAAAGATCTCTTTTAAAGTTGATAGGTCAAAAACATTTTGTATATGTAATGGACTTAATTATTATTTATGTTAATTTGTTGTAAAATACTGTTTTATTTAGAAGCTATTTATAGGTCAAAAAATTTAAAAGTAACATTTTAAATCCCTTGATATTTAATCCAAATCACAAATGACTTTTTCATTTATCAAAATTGCAAACATTGCTTTATTATCTCAAGACTAAAGTGTCTGAATCCCTCAAATAATTTAAGCACTCAGGTCCCTGGCTCTCATACATACCTATAGAGTAAATTTAAAGTATTTAACGAATAAAATTCTTTTATTTTTCAAAATTAAAACAAAAACAGGTAACTTGTCATATTAAGGAAGCTAAATTCTGACCTAATTGGATCACTCGCATACGTCATTATTTTTTTAAATAGCATGACATGATTTTTCTTTTTTTAATTTAAATGCCCTACGAATAAGGCTTTACAACTATGCTAATTTTTTCTGCATGCAGATGAACCGAAACAAGAGAAAAGAAATTTAAATTTTAAGGTAACGCATAAAATTCTTTAAAAGCCTTATTAGTTGAGCACCTAATTATAAAAGAAAAATCATGTTAAGCTATTTAAAAAATATATATGACGACGTCATTGCACCGACATATTAACCGTTGTCAATGATCTAATTACGTCAGGATTTAGCTTCCTTAAAATGACAAATTATCTGTTTTTGCATTTTTTTAAATTTTAAAAAATAAAAGAATTATGGATTTTATTCGTTACTTTAAACCCATCCTGCATATACCGGGTGAATCAGGTTATACCCGCACCCTAAAAACACGTCTTAAAACATGGGAAAAAATTATGAAATTTATATATTAACTTAAATTGATGTATAATCTACCTTTAAAAAAATGTTTGTTTTAGCAATTTATTTGACCTATAAGACTAAAGGAAAATGATTTTGGTAAAAAATGTTACGTCCTGTTTTTTACATCAACTGATCAAAAATGTAAAAAAATCAATCTGAAAAATTTATTTAAAAAAAAGTTGTTAAACTTTGATTAAAACCCATTTTTATATTATTTATCAAATATTTTAGTCTAATTTATGACTTGATAAGTTGAAGTATGTAGTAATAAATCTCCGGATAAAACCCTAATAATTGTTGAAGTAGATTTATGACTTAGGAATGTGTTACCAGCTGCCTAACTTTCAAGTGTCCACAATAGTCGTGTACCAGTTTTATGACGAATACCATAAATTTCAAGAAGCCATTACTCTGATAGGATATTTTTTGAATAAAATTTACAATACTGTCATAAATTATAAGAAAATAAGTGCTGAATATCAAAATTTTATAAATTAAAATTACACAAACTATACATTTGGTCAAAAATTTAATTAGCCACTTTGATGCACTGTATACTTACTTACTTGTACACAAAAAATTGTTAACAATAAATTATAATCAAATAAGCAAAAGTGAAAAAAGTAACCGCACAAATAAACAATTTGAAACTTGGAGAAAATCTTCTTTTTAAAAATATAATTTTAAATTAATTTCACTAAACAAATTTCAAGAAATCAAAATTGGATATACGGGAATGACTCCCGTAGAGAGTGAAGTCATATCGACATTTTCGGACTGGTGGATACGCAGCATGATTTTTGTCGGACAAGTTGGCCACTACTATAGTTTTAAAATTTAAAAATAGTGGTCAATTTGTCCGACAAAAATCATGCTGTGTATGGAGTGTCCACCCCCCGAAGATGTCGGTATGACGGCATTCGAAAACGCAGCAGCGCCGAAAGTTTCTAATTAGATAAGTTTGTCGGGCTCGTTGCAAGAAAGGCACTCACAAAGTTTTACATTTGTATGTATCAAAATTTTTTTTAAGAACTTTGTACTGGGGACTAGAAGCGGAGTAAGAGGAGATTAAATTTAAATTTTTACTATCTCACTATTGTCTTCTTTTGGGTATGCCTTTGGACTTTTTTTACATCCGGCTTTTCAATGAAATACAATTTGGGAGCTAAAGGCGATAATTATTGCAAAAACAAATTTTTTTACAATATTTATTTTAAACAAATAAATACTGTTGGCTCTTTGGCTCCTAATTTTTATTAAGAATCTTAAAATATACATTTTTGAGAGACGAAAACAAAAATGATTGTACATTATTGCCTCTTCTATACTAAGATTTTTTAAATACCTTGCTCGAAAGACCATCAATTTTTTAATACAATTTTTAAATAAAAAAAATAGAAAGCGTTTCAAAATTTTATATTGTATGTCGTTCGTTTGGTTATTAAAAACGACATGTTTTTTTATGTTGTTTGTACGTACTTTTATATTTGTTTTTCGTTAGTTTGTTGTCAATGATTCAGGACTTGTAAGGGCCAATAAGCCCTAAAACGTTGGCAGAAAACTAACAAAAATAAAAGTTTAAACAACTTAAAAAATTGTGATTTTTTTTAAAAAACTTGTAGATTTATGGGAGCCACGAACAGGTCTATTGCAAATTGCCCTATCTACTCGTATACTCGGACATTTCTCTATATCTGACTCGAAAGACTATATAATTTTTGAAAAACTAATATAAAAAAAATGTTTCTGCAGTGTTTATAAAAAAAAGTAATTTTTAACGCTTGCAAGAAATTCCCCTTTTTATAATTTATACTAACAATAAGACGTTTCTTTACATTTTTGGCTCAAAGGTCCATAAAATGTTTAAAACAATTTGCAATTCTGAAATTTTTCTAAAAAAGAGTATAAACTGTCGCCTCCAGTTCCAAAATTCTATTAAAAACTTTAACATAAATAGAGTTTTAGTACTAGGAAGCAAAAATTATTATAAATTGCTCTGTCTGTATTCAGACTTTTTCCAGTATCCGACTCGAAAGATTATTCTTTTATTATTATAGAATTTTCCTCAGTTTTTTTTACAACCTACTAGTTTCTTTTGTCACTTTTTCTACAAATTCTTCTAGAACCTACTTCTATTTTTTTTCACACTTGTACTTCTCGTTCTTTTTTCTTTTTCATTAAATATTCTATTTACGTAGGTCTTATAACTCAAGTCTGGAAGGAACTTTTGCTTGTTTACACGTACTTAAAATTTCATTTTGTTGACTAGAAAAAACCTCTAAACAATTAACTAATTTTCAAAATCAACTAATCATAATTACGTATTTCAATTTTCCAAAACTTACCCGTTACTGTTTAGTTAAAAAACTAGATAAGTATATAAGATTAAGTATATCTTAAAGACTAAACGACAGTTTATAAAATTAAAGGACTATCCTTTTAAATAAAGGACGGTTGGCAACTGGCCATTGACTCATTCAAATTAATTAAGGAAAGCTTCATATTTGTGTAAAAAAGTTCGACTTTAGTGCCTTGTTATTTTTGTAATACAAATAACAAATATATTTGGTTTATTTCTTAAATAAACGTCAAAGGAAAATTTGAATTTACCGCTAATATCATGTAATAGCAACTGGTTTCATACTTACTACTAAAATTACCAATTTGTATATTTTCACATGGATCTTTTAGTATTAAAAATTTGTAATTAATTTATTCTTTACTTCTGTAGCAAGGACACTTAAATTTTTTTAATTTTAAGTAACAATTATATAACCTAATCCACTGATCCAAAATGTCACTGTCAGAGATTTTTCGAGAACTAAAATACGTAGCCTCTTTCTATCTCCGTCTAATAAACTGTAACTGATACCTTCTATTTTTGTCGCTTGTGAATACCGAACAAAAATTGTGAAAGTTAAAAATATTGATTACGCATTTGAGCGGAAGTACTGCAATTATTTGATCTTTGGTCGAAGTTTGTTACTTCATTATTTTGCTTTTCAATTAGAAGTTCGAAAAAAGTTTCCACAATGCAGGGAATGTCATTTCAAAGTCTTAAAAAGCATAAAGCTGTAAGTAACTAAAAGTTTTCTTGATTTTCTCTATTTCATAAATTCTAGTTAATTCCTTTGTACGTTTGTGTTGGTTTGGGATGTTTGGGGGCTGTCGGATACACAGCCCGTCTTGCGCTACGTAACCCAGACGTACAGTGGAATCGCACAGGTGATATCTCCAATGAGGAATTTAGAAGCAAACAATATAAGGTAAAGTATTGTCACCATATTATTTTTATAAATAACTTTTACGTTGTATTTTAGTTCTATTCACCCAACATTGATTACTCAAAATTGGAGTCACCAGCGCCAAAATATTAAACACTTAAATGATAAATAGTCGTTATTTTAGATTCCTAATGTGATTACAATTTGAAAAAATAAATTATTGTTGCTGTACAATTTGCTTCTTTTTTAATTCTTTCATTGTTTTGTAACTAGTGAATAATATAGTACAGTTTAACTTCTTGTTGGATCTTCTTGGTGTGTAGAATGAAACGTAAAAAACGCCAAACAATTTCACTTTGATCATTTCGACAGCAAAGTTGTCATCCTCAGGTGGGGAATTAACCTGACTTTAAAAAGAGAAACTTAGTTTAATTCCCCACCTGAGGATGACAACTTTGTTGTCGAAATGTGCAAAGTGAAATTGTTTGGTGCTATTGGGTGTTTTTTACGTTTCATGGTACAGTTTACTCACGTAAATAGGTATGGGTGAAAAATAAAGTAACTATTAAGTAATTTACTGTTTTAAAAGCATATCTGTACAACGACTAACAACACCAATTGCTACTAAATTAAATAATGTACTTTACAATTTTATGAAATACTTATCTAAATTAAGATATAATACACAACACTGAAATTTCAAGGAATAAAAATTAGTTATCCTTCTTCAAACGTGTGCTAGTCATTCTATAAATAATAGAATCTCTTCCAGGATCCATCTGAGCAATTGCAATACAAATGGCAAGTAAAGTAAAAACCATTGCCACTCCAAACCACAAAATAATATTAAAAATAACTGGATAGTCTTTGCCATAAAATTTGGCGGGATTTACCTACAAAAAAAAGGTTATAAAAGTAAAAAAATATTGTTTATTTACAGATTTGACAGAAGGATCTTCTTTGGTCTCTTGCAAAATATTCCTAGTACGTCTTGTATGGACAGCATCACTTGTTATAACACTGACTAAAACTTTATCTTTGTAGACTTTAGTAAATGCATTATTTAAGTGAAGAATTGCATTATTCAAAAGTTGTTTAGCTTCTTTAACTGTGGTAGAATTCTCACCATACAAATCAATCAAAGGGTGCAAACTTTCAATTTTAAACCAGAACACGTCAGGAATATTATCAACAGTTATAGCAGACTTGCTAATCTGAAACATTTTTTTTAAATTTAGGCTACAACTTTATGCAACTTACAACTTACCTCATCAGCTATACTGTTCAAAATTTTAATTTCATTCAAAAATGCTTGATCTTCTTCAACATTTGGTTTGAGGTAATTGTACACGTCTTTTACCGATTTCTCAATTTTGATGTTTTGGAAAATTTTGTATTTGTTCAAGTGTTGTAATCCTTCAAGACCGTTAATTCTAACCATATAGCTGTGACCTTCGGGGTACCTTTGCAAAACTCTCTTTTCTAAAGCTGAGAAGATATCAAACTCATCTACATTTGTTTTTAAGGGAAAATTATGGCCTTTCCCATTGCCTATGTCTGTCGTCCCATCAATACTGATTGTCACTATAGCTTTAGCTAAATTGAAGGGGTCTTCAATGAATAAGCCATTCCAATTTGAATATTGCTCAGTTGAGAAACCCAATGCACTCGAATATACCTCTTTTAAAATACTTTCTTTTATTTGATCATGTCCTTTGAAAAGTAGACTTGAGGGGTGGTGAAGTATGGTTAGTTCACCGTTACCAGAGACTGCAATATTTAAGAAATAATTTATAATGAGAGTATTGGAGATTCTTACCTGAAGCCACAAAAAACACTGAGCATATTAATAGTATGGACATGTTTTAACTGTTATTTTGGACTAATTCCTGTCAGCTTTTTGCAATATTTTAATTTTAGTCATATGATCGATCTCAAACTAACCACACCAAAAATTACAAATGTCAAAATCATATGACAGAAATCTTGTGACAGAACATGCGCTAATCGGCCAATCAAGGAGAAGAGCGGGTAATTTGAAAAATAAAATTTTTAATTTTTGTGGCAGGCACTTAACATTGACAATCACTTCTCTTGATAGAATAATAAAAGTAAATCGCGGTTATAGGTCTAAAATATATCTTTTAATTTTTTATGTTAATGTGCCATAATTGTCAGGATTTTAATTTATGGTTTATACTACCTCGGTTTATACAAATTCTCTATTCTCTACAATTTTTTTTGTTTTTATTCTACTTATTCGTGTTGTTATTAGCAGATACTTATTCTATTAGAAACTACCACTTAACAGTTTTTTTGCCTCTACTTATTGCTTGTCAAATCTTTTCATTAAACTGATAATTCTAAAATCTTATTCGCACATCTGCAATAAAGGTTATTCTTTAAATAGTTTAAAAGCTTTAGAAATTTTTAAATTAGCTCATGAATCTTATCTACAAACATTTAATGATCAATTGAATTTTGACGTTAATTATTTTAACTTCACTAGCTTAATCTTCATTAGTTAATTGAATGGTTTGTAGTAACAATGGTAATGTTTATACTTTTTTAAATCATTATTTAATTCAAATGTCAATTGACACACTTTTTAAGACAACTGAAGACAACTAAGTAAAATTTATCTTTCTTTTGTCATTTTTTCAATAGCAACAATTCGATTTAATATAAAATGAAAATCGTCTTAACAATAATACCTTAACGTATTTTTATTTATCTTTCCTAATACGTTATTTAAAATACGTTAAGGTTGTTAAGATGCTTTTTATTTTATATTAACAAAAACACCTTAAATTGGTCATTGATAAAAATTATAGATTATATGTGTATGTATTTATATTTTTCTATTAAATCTATAAAAAAAATTCTATTTTTAGAACACATTTTTATTCTTTGATGTTTTTTAATTTGTTATGATAAGTTAACATTTTCTAAAGTTTTGTATAAATTTTCTTTTTACATTGTTATTCAGACAGTGATGATGGGATATTAATATCCGAAATCGCTTTGGCACTGTTATATAAGAATTTTGATTAAACTTGTGGATTTGATTTTTAACCTTTTATTATTTATAGTTACCGGGTGTAAACGCAATTAGGATCACCCCTTTTTTAATAGTATTTTTTTAAGTAAAAAAACGAAACTTGGAAAACTTATTATGTTAGAAAATCCCCATTAATTGAGTAAAAATATTATATGTATATTTTTATATTTTTGAATCTCCGTTAAATTTTGAGTATAATGAACTATTTTTTATAACTTTTTGCAAAATAAATTTTTTTTGTAATTTTTGTTTTTTATCTAGAAGGCTGTGATTTTTAAAAAATATTTCTAAATAATGTAGGCAATCGTTAAAAAATAAAACCAACCCCATAAATAAATTAAAAATTATTAAATTAGAATAAATTAGTTTTTCCGGTTTAACCAATTTTTTTCAAAAGGAACAATAGTGGCTAAGTTGACTTTTTAAAATAACGTTTTCTTTGTCAATCCAAAGATACCAAAATTTTGAAAATCTGCTCAGTAGTTTTGTAATATGTATTTAGAAAAAGAATTTACCTATTTAAAAATCTGAAAAAAATTTTATATTAAAAAATTTTAAACAAGCTAGCATTTTAATAAAAGAAATAGACAGCTATTAAACATAATTCGTTATATTTTTTTTGTTTTATAGTCCACTTGAATTTCAATTAACTTTTAGGGGTTTTTTCAAAATATTTTTGTAAATATCACAAAAACTACTAAATAAATAGATTTTCAAAATTTTGGTTTTTTTTGGTTTAACAAAAAAATGTTAATCTAAAATGTCGAGTGAGTCACTATTGATCCATATGGAAAAATTGAGTAAAACGAGAAAAACTAATTTATTTTAGTTTAAAGTCTTGTATTTTCTAAGTTAGATCATTTATAGCACTGGTTTTATTTTTCAGTTGTTGCTTACATTATTTAGAAATATTTTTTCAGTATCACAGCTTTCTAGATAAAAAAACCAAGTTTACAAAAAAAAATATTTCACCAAAAGTTGTAAAAAGTGGTCTATTACACTCAGAATTTAACGTAGATTCCAAAAATATAAAAATATGCATAGTATTCTATTTAAAAATCCAAAGTTACGGTCGTTTCCGGAAAAACCGGAAATGATAAAAACTTTATTTTTACTCAATTAATGGGGATGTTCTAGCGTAATAAGATTCCTAAGTTTTGTTTTTCTATTTAGACAAATATCATTAAAAAAAGGGGTGAGTCTAATTTCGTATATATCCTGTATAAATAAAATTTAACAATTTTATAATTAATAATTTTATATAAATTTTTGTTTGTGGTTGTATTGAGGAATCCGTAAAACAAAGACTCCCCTGACAGAAGAGAAAATTTGAAATTTGGCGGAAAAATTTTTGCGGTGGCTAATAATAAATAATGTAATGACGTCACATGAACGCAAAATTTTGAAACCGTCATTTGATAAAAATACCTTGAAAAAGTCGACCTTGAACATGTAAATAAAGTTGAATTTACAAAATTTAAATTTCATCAATAAATAAACTAGATAAAATAAATAAGACCTAAAAACGCCGTCATCCTATACTCTAAACGCCTAAACACTTCATTTGTTGATAAATCACCAATCACAACAAACTCAAACTTACACCTAATGATGAAATTAATCGGAAATAAAAGATTTCTTCGTATTTCCCCCATTCTAGAGTCAAACATGAGCGAATTTTAGCGAACCATGCCGAATGTGAACGAAGTCTCTCCTATTTCTATGCGCAGACTTCCAATTGCATGTACTCGGCCATCTTCGGGTTACTTTGCAGCACGAAGTTTGTACGGTAGTTTTTATTTTCGATTAATTTCTTAATTATGTTAGAATTATTTGTAACTTGTGACTCGATTAAAACTAGAACGTTTAGATTATTAGAGTAGAGTTATTTTTTTTTGTGTTTCTATATGTGATTTTTTACCGATGAAAGTTTAACCATTATAATTTCAACCCCTTGTGCTAGTGCAATAATGAAGACTTTTTTTAAGGTATCTTCAATGTACTCTTTATTACACAAATAATGCTTTTTCTTAGAGATTACTTCAATGAATTTAGAAGTAAAAAACCACAGATAAAACTTCCGTTTAATAAACCTCACTAACCATTACAAATTCAAGGAAAATCAGTATGTTTGCTAATAGACTTCAATCATTTACAGCCATTCTGTATTACAGTGTAATAAATATGTTTTTTAATACCTAACTTAGTTTTGTTTTTGATTGTTCTGTTGCCTTTGCTTATAGTTATCACTCGCTTATTATGATCAGTTTGTCTGAGTCCCAAAGTGATTATCAGAGGTGATTACATCTTGGATTACTGTGCATTCATACCCATGGACGTCTGCAAGAGAGGACAACCCTGGGCACACATTAAGAAAATTAGTTCTGCAATTACACAGAATTTAAAAAATAAGAATTTTTAGATAACTATTTTTTATGTAAAAAAAAATCTTCTTACCCCCTTACAAAAATTCTGCGAGCGCTTATGTTGATACCTATACAAGTTTAAAAACTTATTAAATAATCGATTGAGCTAATGAAAACATTTGTTAACCAAAACAATTGAAAATTGATTCCAAGTACCGCATATTATTCCAAGTAGGTTCCGCATATTATTCCAGGCTACGCTCTACTGATGAAAAGTAAAATCTCGAAATTGATCTGCAAATTTCTGGTGTTGGGATAAATAATGATGAAAATAAATAGAGTACTTATTTTGGGTGTATTATTTTATTATAAATTAATAATGTATACAAAACAAAAAATAATACAAATTACAGTTCTTGCATTTGCAATAAGTACTGGTAGAATTAGATCAAAAAATGGATCGAGTGTTTAAGAGTCTGAATATAAAAATATTGTTCTGTTTGAAAATCTTTAGTTAATTTTAGGTCTAATTTTCTCATACATAACATTCTGCAATTTATCTTTAAGTGTATGTTTTTTAATAAAATGAAATTGGTCCAAGGCAAACTCATATAATTCGTTCTCCATTTGCCAAATAGTACTTTCTTGAATTTTTTTAATAGTGGTTGCTGAAGGCAAATCTTTCTGAACAGTTTGCCTTAGATGTGACTTATTGCTAGTTAAGTAATGATTAAATGCTCCTTTAAATATTCTTGGAAGTGTTTGTTCTAATATCGCTACAAAATCGTTAATTTCATCTGTAACTCCCACTAATAAATAATTGTTTACTAAATTTTTCTTTGCTTCAGTTAAAGCCCATTTATTTCCAGGTTTCCAGCAATTTGCGGTGTGACCACATAAAAAGGGAATTTGGAGCCACATGTGACTTGGATCACAGTCGGGTAAATTTTTCTCAACGCATTCATCAAAAGACTAAAACAGAAAATTTGTAATTGTGTTAATGTCTAAATAATAACATTATCCTGTTATTTAACTGTTAATATTATGTCCATGGATCTATGGAATTAACTTAAAATTCGTAACAGCTTCATAACAGAATAGTCAGTTAATATTTAGGGAATAACTCGATTAAGTATTTACCATGGTGTTCCCATGCTTTCGTCGTACAAGATATGGTCTGTAATTATCTCCATATCTGACAAAATAATAATAGGAAATAAACCTTTCTAAAGGTTTCCGCAGAATATTAATAAATAAAGGTTTTGGAACACCAAACTTGGAAAAATCTATGAAGGCAAAATGTCCATGGTAAATTCCTGGTTTCATTGCGTTCCAATTAGTAACATTATGAACAAAATTGTGTTGATTGTTTAAAGATAGCACGTGATTATTGGCAGTTATGTTTACATGTAAGACGTGAAATTTATTTTTTTTACACAAATCATAAGCAACACCTATAAAACTTGTGGAACCAGTCTTTGGTACTCGATTATATATAACAACTAAATTGTCTTCATCTGAGATTTCTTTAGGAGGTCTATAAATATTTTGATTTATATTATTTTCTACAAAAAAAAATAATAAGTGGGTAAATATATAAAATTTTTGATACAAACCAAGGTGGAATATTTTTTCTTGAAGTTTAACAATTTCAATTTGGTAAATAATTGCAATAAAGGACATTACAAATATTGTTAAAAGATATCCTAACCTTATATTTGACATTACAATCATTGGTCTGTTTTTACTGATCTGTATTGAAAAAATTAAATTATTTTTTCTTAAACATTCTTGTTGTAAAAAGACGATCTATTTTTTCTCCTCATTATAGAAATAAGGGTCATGTTTATACACTACAAACCAGAAACAGAAACCAAAGAGTAGGGATTTAACCAACAACAATAACAAAATGTGTATAGAGGGTTGCGGAAGTAGGCGTAGGCCTGCGCTCCAAGGCTCTGCGCGATGTTCCTACATTTAAAACAGTATTTTTATGTTTACAGGAAGCAATTATTTTATTTTTTCGTTAATCGTTTATTAATTTCGATATTAATGCAGTATTTTATTTAAAAAAGGATGCATTGAAAGGCGTCATTAATACACCCTTTTTCATTAAGTAACCGTTTTTGTGATTTTAATGTTTTTTTGATGATATTTTGATATAGACTAGTTATACTCATGGTTATAGGTACTCATAAAAAAAAACAATGACAGTCTCTAACATCATACATTTTAATTAACAATTTTATTCATCATTATTTTTTTAGCAAACGTGATTTTTATGTGAAATTGAAAATTTATGGAATTGACGTTATTGTCTTCTGATAGTCTTTGTGGAAAAGTGAATGGAAAATGTTGAAAAATTTAAAAATGGTCTGCCTCAAAGACAAAAAAAAAAGGATGAAGGTATTTTATAAGGTATCGCTCGGTCGTGCTTTAAACAGTTTCGTTTATTAATCGCCTTCATTAAAAAACTAGTTTATTAAATAACTATTAAACATGATTCCTCATTACGGCATTACGCAACATTACGCAACTTTAAAATTGTTTGGATTTTAACGAACGAATATAGCACGAAATTAATAATTACTTTAAAGGATCTAAATAGATCCTTTAAATAAACGTACAAATCGTTGTTACAAACTCCGTTTAATGAATTAAGTAGTTTTTTTTATATTAAGTGCATGAAGTGACTGTTAATTTTTAGTGCAAAGTTTTTTAGGGTCAAGACACTAATAAAAGTGTTTGAATGCACTAATAACAAGTTCACGCACGTTGTAATAATTATCACTATTTTCTCTACAACTATGCAATTCGGTTTCAGAACTGTTCACTGTTCTGTAACATTTCTGTGAAAAATAACAGACGATAGTTAAACAGTATTTTTTATATTAAGGGCGTGAAGTGAATGTTTTTTAGCAGTGAGAATAAAAATTTTTAGTCGGGACCATCGGTCGACACTACTAGAGTGCGGTCCGTAAGTCTAACCAGAGTGAACCGTGGTTGCGGTTAGGTGGTCCGTAAATACCGGTAACACTTTGACAACTGGTGAATCCTGAAAGACGGTTAACATTACGGGACGCGGTTTCCTGAAAAAGTTGGTTAAATCGCTTACCGGACTTACCGATGTAACCGTCCTCTAAGAGTGCGGTCCGTAAGTTAACCAGAGTAACCGGTCTGGTTTACGAGCGGTAATGTCAAATGACGTCATTTTTCAGGATTTGGTTACTTCGGTCAATCTTCGGTTAAATTGAATACGGACCAAGACAACCGCTTTTCTGGTTGGTCATACATGGCATGCGCAAAGTGGCGTGCACAGATTTTAAATCAAATTTAAAATTTACCAAATGCAATATTTTATGATATACCTTTTGCCAGTATTTAAATTTACTGAGTTAGTTTAATGTTTTTTTAGCTGTTTTTTATTTAATAAAATTTACCAAATGCAATATTTTGTGATATAAAGTTATACCTTTTGCTAGAATATAAATTTATTGAGTTAGTTTAATATTTTTTTAGTTGTTAGGTTATTTTATTTTTTTTTAGCGTATAGGAGTTTTGTAGTTAAGTGTTTCACTGAAATAAAACTAAATTTTTCGACTAGGTATTATGTTTATTTACAATAGGGCCCAGTGGCTCAGCTATTTCCATGTTAATTTTCTATGCAGGTTATGTTACTGTTTACAAACGTCACTTCTGTCAACAGTCACCGCACGAAACCGTAGTTTAGAGCATAGATTAGAGGCCGGTTACATCGGTAAGTCCGGTAAGCGATTTAACCAACTTTTTCAGGAAACCGCGTCCCGTAATGTTAACCGTCTTTCAGGATTCACCAGCTGTCAAAGTGTTACCGGTATTTACGGACCACCTAACCGCAACCACGGTTCACTCTGGTTAGACTTACGGACCGCACTCTCAATTTAACCGAAGATTGACCGAAGTAACCAAATCCTGAAAAATGACGTCATTTGACATTACCGCTCGTAAACCAAACCGGTTACTCTGGTTAACTTAAACTTTTAACTTAAACTCTAAATATAAAAACCATTCGAACCGCTAAAAACAGCCTCAAGGCCTCAAACCATAAGGCTTGACATAAGGGTCGCTAAAAAGTATAGATACAGGGTAACTTTGAAGTATGTTTGGGAAATTTA
Organism: Tribolium confusum; assembly: GCA_029207805.1. Lineage (NCBI taxonomy): Eukaryota > Metazoa > Arthropoda > Insecta > Coleoptera > Tenebrionidae > Tribolium > Tribolium confusum. Next base: position 26,766,311 of record JALGAY010000004.1, read on the forward strand.
ACCAGCTATAGTAATCACTTAATCAGCCAAAAGGGCACTTTTTCTTACTACGACAATTTTTTCATATTTTTTCTCATGATATCCGACTTTTATCAGTGGCGTTCCTTTTTTATGAGACCCTCATAGGCTCATAAATCAAGTTTTATGAGGTGTTTTATGGTTTATTTGATGTTTATCCTAACTGCAATTATTTTTATGCTTTTGTTTATTGGGAGTGCTTAAAAAGTTTGTATGTTGGATGTGGTAAAAAAACCAAAAAGTTTAGTAGGTACAACAGTTTACTTTGAACCACAAGATGAGTAGAAACCATTTAAAAAATAATGAAACGTGAAAAATATCATCCTTTTTGTAAAATTCACTTGCTAGAAGAATTACGTAAGTGAAGACGATTTTGACCCCAGTTTACGACAAAAATGCAAAAAACGATATTTTTGACCTTTGTTCTTAAATAAATTTTTTAGCAGACGTTAAATCGCTGGGAATTTTTGAAATTTGATTTGTAATAGTCTATTTAAGACCTATACCAATTTTCAGCTCTATTTGAATTTTTCTAAAGTTAAATATGTATTTTGAGTGGTATTGAAAAAACAAACACGGCATTAAGAACATTTTAAATCTTTTATTATAAAAATACATTAAGTATATTACTTATAATTAGTCTTCTAACAATAGTTTTCTTAATTTTGTCTTTGTTTTATAGTTTCATTTGGTTTTAGTTAAGTTTTCTTTGTATTCTTTAACAATTTGTGCAAATAAACTTTCAGAATTTAGTAACAAATTTGATGGACTACCAAATTCCACCAATTTTCCATCATCTATTACAATAATTTTATCTGAATTCATTACCGTATTTATTTTATGGGCAACTGTTAATACTGTACAATTCTTAAATTCTTTTTTCACCGTTTCTTGAATAAACTTATCTGTTTTAAAATCAACATTTGCAGTAGCTTCATCCAAGATGAGAATTTTGTTCCTTCTTAATATTGCTCTACACAAACAAATTAATTGTCTTTGACCAATACTAAAATTAGATCCTCTTTCTAATACTTCATTGCAAAGCCCACCAGGTAATTCCTCCACAAAGCTTTTTAGTTTTGAAATTGCCAAAACATTCCATAAAGTGCTGTCATCAAATTCGCAAAAGGGATCAAGGTTTTTTCTTATAGTGCCTGTAAAAAGTATTGGTTCTTGCGGAATAATTGAAATTTTTGAACGTAATATAGCTAAAGGTATTTCACTAATATTAACTCCATCAAGAAATATTCTCCCTTGAAAGTCATACAGACGCAATAAAGTTGAAATTAGAGATGATTTGCCTGCACCTGTTCTTCCGATAACGCCAATTTTTTCTCCAGATTCAACAGTGAATGTTATGTTGTTGAGAGTTAGACGACTGTTTTCAGGATATCGTAAAGAAACAGATTGGAATTCGATTTGACCCTCAGTGGGCCAATTTTTTGTAAATTCTTTAGTTGAATCTATTTCTGTGACAATTTCAGTATATTCAACCACACGTTCAACAGTAATCATTTGGTTTTCCAGTTCAGTCAGTTGTTTAACACCCCATTGAAGCACTCCGATTAGATTTATTGACTGAGTAATACTCAAACCAACATTACCGGCTTGAGTCTCTAAAAACAATAACATAAGACATATTAAATATACTCAGCGATATAGAAGTTGCAATTTTATCTCGCTGAGTATATGTATTTTATTTTTTTACCTATTAGCATAATACTAGCTATTACACCGATTGTATAAAACATACATATTAAATCTAACCAAAATCCAAATGCGCGGTTAGCGATCAAAAATGTATAAAAGGCAGAGCTATGTAAGTCTTGGTAGTAATTGTATTGTTGTTCTGTTGTATTCTCCGCATTGTATGTTCTGATTATTGTCAATCCTTTGAGGGTTTCACGTACATGAGTGTAAATTGGAGTTCGAGCTGAAAAAATTATAACAAAAAAGTAAAGATTTTGCTGTTGAAAAATGTTGTATATATACTTGAGGCTTCCCGTCTTTTTAAATTTCGACTTCTGGTGAGGAACCATGTTTTAAAAAGGTAAAATAACGGAAAAATTATTATTGTAGCTATTAACATCCATGGATTTAAAATAATTATAAGAGTTACACTTCCCAAAATGATGAATGTAATCTGCAACATGTATTAGATTCTGAAAAAGGATGAGTTTGTTGCCGCCAAAAAAATATCTTTTTTTTTTGTTTCTATTTCATTTATAGACTTAATAAAACTTATTGCCTTTTTTTAAAAAAATCTTATTGTACTTTTAATTAGAACAAGATGTTAGCTGAAATTCGTTAATTTTTTAAAAGATTAATTTTTGTTACGGTTATTATAAACTCGCTCAAAGCAAATAGGTAACCAAATGCTTTACATAATGGATACCAACAAGTACAATTCTCAAATTTTTTCTGCATTTTGGGATTTAGTAGAGCTTATGTGACCGGCCAAAAATGTCTTATTCTTAAGCATATGAAAAAGAGACACAAATTTAATTTAATTTCGATGACAAAATTGTTAAACAAGATCAGACAATATGAGACCCCCCCCCATCTTATCCACTCCATTGATGCTCCCCTCATTGCACAATTAGCATTGCTGCACTGGCTCACAGCCGATATTGTAGATTTCACTGACTCTGAGGTCCCAACCAATAAAATTATAATACAGTAGAATTCGCTTATAATGGACCTGACGGGACCGTCGACATTAGTCCATTATAACCGAGGGTCCATTTTAAAAAAATTGAATTTTTTTACTTGAACTGAAAATAATACTACGTATATGAAAATAATAATATGTATGTATTGCCATACATATTATCAAAAATGATTCATTTATTGATCAAAACATACGTGCAATGAAGATACAACGTTCTAAATAAAAATAAGAGATAAATTTATACATTATTCTGTATATGAAAAATAATACATACATAATTAAATTTAAAAAGTCTTAAAATGCGAGAATTCAAAAAAAACTGTAATGCTACTTTGTTTAATTTTTTTCTTTAAATAAACGTTATTTAAAGTACATACTTCAAATTGAATTTAACTGACAAAGAATTGCATAGCTCTCATCTTTTTGCAGAAAAAATTGCTGCAAGGTTTGAAGTGATTTTAACGCATCTTGGATCATAACTTTAGCTAACTCTTGCTATTTTCCTTTTTTCATCTTTAGTGCTGTAATTTTGACTAAATTTTTACTGAAAATCCCCAGTAAAATTCGCTTATAATGGACCTTATCATTTTTAGAGGTCCATTATATGCGAAAGTCCATTATAGGCGAGTCCATAATAAGCGACATTGTATACATTGTTTAAGATAGTAGTTGAGACGGGACCCTGAAAACTAGTCCATTATAGCCGGAAGTCCACTACAAGCGGGTCCATTATAATCGAGTTCTACTATATTCACAAAATGCAGACAGCGGCATTCTGTAGTTGCCATTAATCCAAATGTTAAGCTTAAATGTCAATTTACTAAGAATGCTACCTGGAAATGAGGGACTGAAATTTCAGGGTTTCTGTTCAGGGTTTCTACCGCTGATGTGACAGATGTGATAAGAATAGCAAATCAGGCAAAAATAATCTTTATATTAAGACGTTTTTTAGGTAAATTTAGAATTAAACAGTCGGCATCTCCAACTGCATTCGCGGTGCCTTCGGCTAGTAATTGAATATAAACGGTTTATTTTGCTCGGCACTTCAGAGTCATTGAAAAGACCTATCGAGCTGAGACTTTCATCGTTGTAGCGTTGCAAAGGGAAGAGGATAATAACTTATTTAACAGGTATTTATATTATCAGTACTTAGGAAAACAGAACCAGATGAAAATTTTGATGTTTTCCCTAGATTGAACTTGTGCAATTTTTTGTGACATCACCACATTTGTAAAAAAATTAAATTGGCGCCTTAAATGTCATAAAAATAATTCATTTAATTTGTGTCCCTAAGCTTCCTCGTGAATAAGATTATCTAACGTTTTGAAAAGAAACCGTTTAAGTGAAAATTTAATTCTAATGTAATCTTATCTAACATAAATATTTTTAGTTAAATAATTGGTTTTTATTATTTTTTTTTTTGTTTAACTAGATGTAAGCAGTTTTTTAAAATTGTTCATTAATTCGTATAATCAAAATATATCTTCAAATATATATTTTCGTAGAACTTATCATTTTGCTTTATCAATGTTTATGAGTTCATGTAATCAACTAACTTACTATACTTATTAACATTGTTAAAATCTTTTTTTTTTAAATTAAAATTTGAGTATTTTTGTCTCTTAGTAAATCCCTTATTAAATTGCTTTGTGTTCTTCGTCTCATTTTTTGGAAGAAGTCTTATACTAAATAAAAATATATTTGCGTTGTGGCAACACTGACAGCCATCGTTTGAGCCATCTTTTAAAAAAAAATCCCTTTACTACATATGCATCAGCCTGGATAACTATATCTTGTTACGATCACTCAAATTCAAGTTCCTGTAATTTAAAGAGTTGGTTTTTTCAAGAGTAATTTTTTTAAACTTAAAATTGAATTCAAATTCAACTATCCCTACTCTACTTTTTTTTCGACAGCCCGTTAAACTAATTATGTAGCTGCTAGTTCATCTTTTAAAAATTGATGAGACTACTATATATTGTTTTTCATTTTCATTTAAGGTATCACCATTGGTATTATAGTTTGTCTCACCCTCTTATCCCCATTAGTAATAAAATTATTACAGTATGCCTTAATCTACGACGTATAGCTTCGTGTGAAATTGACATTTGACAAAATACAAAGGAAATATTTAAATAACAAATATATAATTTTGGAAATTACATTGCAGAAACCTTTGTAGCTACAACAGAACTGAATATAAGAAATTATACTGTGAAGGGGCACTAATGCCCTTTTGGTCGTCTAAAAATATTGTAAAGGAGAATCAAATCTAAAGAATTATTTCGAATTATTATAAAGTCATATTAAGGTCACTGGACAGTTTCACATGAACTTTTTTACCAATTTGCCATGAAAAGCTTTTAGCAGATAATATAAACAAATCTTGTGGAATTGTGACTCAAAACTCGCGTGGAATACTTTATGACCGCTGCCTGACCTCTAATTACACAAAGAAAGGTCCCTATAAAATCCCGGACGTTTCAAGCGAAAAACTTCCAGCGAAGTAGAAATTAAAATTTACTCTTTTGGGTTTTGAAATTAAAAAGTAAAAGTGTTTTTAAAGAAAACCAATCGTCTCCACAAGATGTTGCACAGTAAGTCTCTTTTGATTTAATTCCTCTCGGTGTTTTCAACAACCATGGTTGTCTTTTTGAGGTTTTGTTTGGTAATTTTTAATTTACAATTGCCAAAAGTGTTCAAAATGTTATGGTTTGACACAATAGAACTAAATTAAAAATGTGAACTGTTCGGGGATGGACCTATTGCTATTGTAATAATTTTTGTTGTTCTAAGTAAGTCATTTTTGTACCGTTTTTAAAATTAGTTCTGGTTTTCCTACACTCCTTCTAGATTAAGGCAATTCTCGATATAATTATAATATTTTGTTTATGAATTAACTCCGTCTGTTTACTGCACACTTGAATTACGATAATAATTCCGAGAGTTGGGAATGTAAACATTATAAGCCCGCCCAAGGAATTGATGAGCTTAAATTATGGAAAGGTCAACTGTCAAAAATTTTCTTTGTCTAAAGTATCGTAAAGTAACCACCATCAGTGCGACACAATGGGTGGGTGATTTCCACTGTAATTTGGTTTTTCTTGAACCATATTATAATTCTAGTAATGTAATAATTTGTAATTTGTTAATTAGTCATACTGTCTGTATGTACACATTTTTTCCTTTCATTTTTGGTACTTTAAATTTTACTTAAATTTTGATAAATTAGATTAAATTGTATTTGTATAACTTTTATTACTATTATTTTTATTTTGCTTTTATTAAATTTTATAATAATGTCCAATTCGAGTTTTAATAACTGCTCACATTCCCAATTTTTGCTGTCCCTCAATTCCAACATCTCGGAGAGTTGTTCCTACGAAACAAACAAATTTTATCCAATGTAGTGGTGGATTTTGCTGCTCGAGCCTAAATTTTGAGTTTTAAAGTTAAGCTAAAAGAAATCGCTTTTCGATCTGACAAATTGAAGTAAGTAAAAAACTTTAATTTCGTCATTTTCAAAAGCGAAAAACCAGCCACAATACTCTTACACCCAAAATTTGAATTTCTTAGGTATTGAATTACGCTGAGGGAATTACGCTGAGATCATTGACTGCGCTGCCATTTTGTTTGCATTCGATTTTCTAATACTACCCTAGAAGCTTTGTCTTTGTCGTCGCGTTAAGCTTAAAGAAGATAGAAATGTGCGATGTTCTTAATACAACACGTTTTGTATTCGTTGCATTTTAAGCCATGATGTAGAAAAAGATAGCAATAAGAACGTGAATCTTTACTTGCGTTGAAGGTTTTATTAGAAATGAAGATACCTAAGACGGTGAGAGAAAGTTTACATAGTTTGGCCTTAAAGTTTCTTCTTTTATCGAAACCCAAATTTTTGTTTTTTTATTATTAAATAACGCTTATTAACAAAATTATAGAACACTTTTAGGAAGATTTATAGGAGAATTGCATCCCCTTACCACAGTCAGCCTAGTAAAAAAATATCACTAGGTATGTAAGGACGCCGATGTCATTCGCGTAGACATTTTGTACAAGGTAATTTCTTGCAAGTCAAGCGCTAACAGGACTGACTGTTACTTTGCGTTGAAACGTCTATTTCTAATAAAAACTTACCTGAAACGTGTCCATTAAAATAGAAGGGATATTTTCATCCACCATTGCCATATCCTTTGAAAACCGATTTAGTATTTCTCCAGACGGATTTGTTTCAAAAAAATTTATAGGAGCCTTTATTAATTTAGAAAACATATAATTATGTAATTTTACAGAAGCATTTATACAACTTCTGAAAAAATGTAATGATCTGAATATTGATAAAGTTATGGTCGCAATTATAAGTCCTGCATAAACTTGTAAACAAATTTGATCAATGTAGATACTTTTCGAAGTCTGCTTTAAATTAACCCTATAAAATAAAAAGACTAATATATTAGTCAATTAAACACATTTGTTCTTACCAAAAAGCAACGATAAAATCAGCCCCACTAGCAGCGACTTGAGATACAAGAAACATCAAAAAGAGAAGACAATGATTGAAACAACTTCCACTCGCTTTGGCATACTTTTCATAAACTTGCTTATTAACAGATCCCTGTTTTTCTTCTTTTGATTTAATTTTTTGCAGGTTAATATTATTCACATGTATTTGATTTTCATCGGAAAGGGATTCGTTTTCAAAAACTTCCGACTTTTTGTAAACATTTTCCCGAACGGTTACAATGCCTTTTTCTACATTGTAAATCCTGTCTGCTGCTGCTAAATATACCAAATGATTTGTAACCAAAATCACACATTTTCTTTTCAAGTATGTCATAATACCCTCCTGAAAAATCTTGTTACCAATTCTAATATCAATGGAAGCAAAAGGATCATCTAGTAAGTAAATGTCAGCATCTTTGTACAGAGCACGTGCTAAACCAATGCGCATCTTTTGTCCTCCACTTAGCAAAGCTCCATTCTCTCCTACCAAAGTGTTGTCACCATCACGAAAAGTCAAAAGATCATCTTCTAATTGACACATTTTTATTATTGTGTTGTATTTATTTTTATTGAATTTTGATCCAAATAAAATGTTTTGCTGAACTGTTCCAGAAAATAACCACGGTTCTTGAGATGCAAATGATAGATTTCCTGTTGAAGATAATTGTCCTTCATTCGGTGAAAGCTCATTTAAAATAGTATAAAGCAGAGTAGATTTTCCTCCGCCTACTGATCCACAAATAATTACTAATTCATCTTCCCAAGCTTCAAAATTTACGTTTTTTAAACTATAAACGGGTTCAGATTGAATCCATTTTACAGAAACATTTTTTAAATATACTCCAATTTTTTTCTGGTCTTTTGTATCAATTTCGTCAATGGTGATATCACTTTTCAAAAGTTGTTGTTTTTCAGGAGATGTTTCAGTAACTGGTGTTTGTGTATCACTTATTAAAAATTGTTTAATTCTTTCAATTGCTACTCGAGTTTCACTAAAATTTTGAATAGCGAAAGGAAGATATACAGTTAAGGATTGACGTAAAATTGCATAAAACGATGATAATACGAAGACATATTTAGCATCTACTTGTTTTGTTACAAAGAAATAAGTCATAACAGAGAGAAAGATTCCAGTTCTGTTAATAAAAAGCATAAAAGAGACATTTAAGGCTCGTATGTTTGTGATTTTTTTTATCTGATGAACTTCGAGTCTAAAATACAAAAATCAACAAATTTTATAGATTTTTATAGTAAACAAAAATATACTTTCTTGCTTTGTTAATAATTTCCGTAAACAGCTTTTCCCATGCAAACATTTTTATAACCCTAATGCCTGTTATGACTTCATCCATTAATTTAATTCTCTTATCGGTATTTGTAGCACTTTTCTGTCTATATGACGTTATTAATTTTCCCAAAAACACTATAATCACAAAGAAGTACTTATATATATGTAATTTAAATAAGAAGTAATGACTAGTTCTGTTTCGAATACGCAACACACTCACTTTAGATGTTACCTAATCATCACAGAAATTGCTTATCAGACTAAAATACGTAATACACCAAATTCTATTCTGTCTCATAAGCATGTCATTAACGCTACATTAACAGCAACAATAAACAAAAATTACTGCCCATAGATGATTAGGTACCATAGAAACAACGATGCTTACGATATCTAGGGCGATAAGCGCTAGCCGTAAACAAATTAAGGCTTCCGGACTGTTGGAAATAGTGGGAGGAGTTTACAAAGCTAAAATGCTGAGTTTTTGTACCCGTCTTCGTTGGTTTTTTAAGGTACTGACTCGCTCTTTTTGGCTCGCTGTAATAGATGCTTCCGCAACAGTTTTCCACAACTTGTATGAATTTATATTGAGGCGAGCGGTCATCTATTTACAAAGTATAAAATTGCATTGTAAACTGACTGAAATGACTAAAGTCAGCTTTAAATTTTGTCGCATAAAAAAATCTAATTTATTGTCACCGTTTCCAGTAATTTGCAATTTAATTTGAAAGATTCGTAAAGAATACGTTCTCTATTGCAAGCCACGTCCCATGAGTACATCATCTGTTTCAGCGTTACGGACGATCAGAGAGATTTTAATAAGGACGTAAAAGGTTTTTAGGGCACTTCGAGTACAAAAAAATCAGTTTTCCTAAAATTCTTAAAGCTAGGTTACTGCGTCGAAACATTGCTGAATTTGTTGATACAAAATTTTTTGAAAACCTAAAAAAAAATAAAAAAAAAATACAAAAACGTAGTTTTAGGTAAAAAAAATTGTTTGTTAATGTTGCTTAAGAGAGCAGCACATTTTCTTTGTTAGGTACCTCATTCCGGGAGCCTTAATGCCTCCTGTTTGTGTTTTTCTGTCGCGTTTCGGGAGCACCTAAGATCGATCAGAGAGTTGGCTCTCTTGTTACCGTTTAGATCGCAGTAACCGGGTATCCAGCAAAATACAAAGTTCTTATTGCACTCGCCCAATACCCTTGTGTGACATTCACAGGCAAGTCTCAATGAGTGCCTGCACAATTGCAAGGAGTTTACGAAGCTGACCTTTTTTGCAAATGCAAGTTCACCTGATTGACAAATCCGTTTACCCGCGCTCTGTCAGATATACAAGCAAAGCGAAAATTTCCGCTTGAAAAAAGTCAACATGTTTGCCGAAAGGTAATAAGTTACAGTGTGGTGCTTATTGTGTCGAAGCTCGTAATTAGAAACCAACCTCTGGACATCAAACTTTAATAAGATCTATTATCTCTTGTAATGGCGGAAAAATTGAAAAGCCATAGGGAACGAATGTTTTCATTGTAGATGACTTTAGCTGCTACAACACCTCCTGGGCATAGGTGCTTTAATGACAAAGCCAGTACTCTATTGAGGATGAAAAGACAGGCTCTCGGTGTGAAACCTGGGAGACCCGTTACAACTGAGCTTCCCCGGTATTTAAACCCATTACTCGCCCCCCTGAAATCCAGGATTTTGAAAGGAGACCAATATTAATATACCAAGCGTCGGTCTACTTGCCGAAACAAACAAAAAAAAAACAACTGGAATCCTCAACACCGTGGTTCAAGTTAATCTAGGCAATGGAGAGACGATCATCAGCACTATCCATTCTTTTCTCCTCCTTTGTCCTCCTGCACTATCCATTCTTTTCTCAATTCTTTGCTCTATTTCTAGCAGCTTTACAGTCTCCCGGCCCAGAAGAAAAAAAGATTGAAGTTGCAGAATTCTAAGAGGCTCAGTCGTACGCTCCAGTAGTACTACAATAATGCGGACTATTAAAAAGCCGACTCTTTCTGGCCCATATGCAAGCCAAGATTAGTTGTCCAGACAAGGATTTTGTTTTTCCAGCATTTTCCAAAGATCACCTTTAGAGCATTGCTATAGTCCAAGAGTTAGTGAACCCTCCCAGTAACGCTAGCATGCGTCTGTAAGGCTAGCAATTTTTATAGTGATGAGTCATAGCATGCTAAGCACGGTAACCATCACCTGGCAGGCATCAGTCCTGCACATCATCAACCCCTATATTTTTGAAAATGTAAAAAAAATTTAAAAAAAAACTTGGTGCTGTAAGCTTGAAATTTTTATAGGGTTTAGTTCATTCATTGTAAAGTTTAAAAAAAAAAAAATTACAGGCGATTTGGACGAACACAAGTACCTGCCAGGCGAATCGAAGGGTGTGTAATATGGTGGCTGTCCCAACGAAAGAGCTCTATAACTTGTTTATTTTAAGAGATATTGATTTTTTCTTTTTTTTTTTTTAGATTAAAGCTGTTTTTTGATGCACATTTTAAAAATATTGCGGTTTATATAGAGGATATCCCTATATTAAAAAAACACTAAAGTTATGTTTTTTTTTAAATGGAATCTACTCAGTTTGATTTTATTTTTGAACTCTATGCTAAATTACACATAACTTTTATAGTTGTCTTCATTTATCTGTTATCAATTTTGACTTGTGAAACTTTTTTTAACAGAATTTTTGTTTGAATGTTTGCCGCATCTTTATAAATACACGCGTTAGGGGCAGTACCTATGGGAATAGGGAAGTAGTAAAGGAGGGAAGGTAGGGTAGAATTAGGGGAAGGTAGAGGTAAAACTAGGCAAGCAAATTTTGATTTTTTTTTTCTTTTTTTATACCCCTTTTAAGAAGGGGAATTTTTTTTTTATTTTGGGTATGAGACCTTATAAGGTGCTCCTATAAAAAAACGCATGATTTTAGCTTAATTTAAAAATTTTCAAAATTTTTGGTAATTTTGGGGGCGGCTGGGCGCAGTAGCGCGGTTGGGCGCAGTAGGGCGGTTGATAGAGAGCAACTGATATTTTTTCTTCTTATTTCACGTTCATGTCTATATGATACCAAAAAAAATTTAAAAATCGGAGATATTTTTTGGGCACTCATCCATCTCAAAGTCCCTAGTAGAGAATTGGGAGGGGGTGTCGGGGGACGAAAACTTTTTTATTTATGGTTCTAAAAATCTGAAATTTGGGGAATACAAAACATAAATTCTTTAAAAAATTCTGGCTGTAACAGAATTTCTATACGACATCTAGTTACCGAAACCTACAGACGTTTATTGGGGAGATTGTGGGGTCTAAACTATAGAGCGCATGCGCAAACTTTTTGTGGAATATTAAAGCCAAGACATGTCCGGGATTTTATTTAAGGGTCTCCGTTCTTTCATTTAAATTTTAAGGGTTTAAAAAAAATATCAAATTAAAAATATCTGCTTTTTTTAAATTTTAACCTCATTTTGAAGGAAAGGGGGTAAATTTGAAGAAATGAAATTGTCAAATTCGTAATGATCGGTTCAAAATACGTAAGAATGAGTGTCTCTTTTTTGTATACAAAATGTCGTTTTCCAGCTCAGATTTCCTATTAGTAATATTAAAGTTATTAAACATAATTTTAGTGTTTTTTTTAATATTGGGACACCCTGTATATAAACCGTAATATTTTTAAAATGTGCATCAAAAAAGCAGCTATAATCTAAAAAAAAAGAAAAAATCAATATCTCTTAAAATAAACAAGTTATAGAGCTTTTTCGTTGGGACAGCCTCTATATTACACACCCTTCGATTCACCTGGCAGGTACTTGTGTTCGTCCAAATCGCCTGTAATTTTTTTTTTTTTAAACTTTACAATGAATGAACTAAACCCTATAAAAATTTCAAGCTTACAGCACCAAATTTTTTTTTAATTTTTTTTTTACATTTTCAAAAATATAGGGGTTGATGATGTGCAGAGCTGATGCCTTCCAGGTGATGGTTACCGTGCTTAGCATGCTATGACTCATCACTATAAAAATTTCTAGCCTTACAGACATACCGTTACTCGGATGGTTCACTAGCTCTCCACCTACTTACTACTCCTGAAGACAATGGTCTGTCTGGGTTTGGGAACTCTGGTGCCAATGTGATCTAGAACGACATTTCTTTGAGCTAAAGGTGAAATTTTCCCAGTTTCTAGAGCCTTCATAGCATAATTCAGGAACAGTGCCCTTTGTCGAAACTGAAAGCCCGGTGCCTGCTTTCCTTGAGTCTTTCCATTGTCCTAACCAAAGTTTTTGCAATCTTGTCATGGATTGCATTCTTTTGTGCAAAAGTGAAAAGCCTTTGTGGAAAGCTACGTTCAAAAATGCAGACACAAAGATGCGGTGCCTCTTCTGGCAAGATGTTGCCAAATTTGTGGGATTAGAATATTGGAAAAAGAAAACAAATTATTTACGATTATTATCAGGTTAGGTTCAACAAATTTGCAAACAAAAATAACAGCGATTTCTGTTTGTACGCAGTAAATAGTAAGATGATCTTTATCATGACTGATAGCCGAATACTGCTGAAAGCACTTGCAAAAGCAAAGACAAAAAGTAGTTAAAAAAATGTCTCGATTTTCTAGTGACCCCAGTGGAACACAACAGCATTTGTCTGAAGTGCTGGAACACCAAGGAATCGAAAGAAACGAGCAAGAGATCTTTCTATCTTAGACAAAAAAACGAAACAGTGTTAATAGATAAGCATCATTATTTTATCAAAATGGAGTAATTTTGATACAAATAATAAAAAAATTCAAATAAAAAAATCCAAAACTTGTCCGTTTGAGTTGGATTTTTATTCTTTCAATATTTTTAGAGTTAGTACATAGGTCTTGTACCCACTTGTAGGTTAGACCGCAAGGATCGAAGTAGGAAAACTATGTTGTATTAAGACATACAACTCGCCTTAAAATGCTGCCCCGGGGCTGTAATAAAGTAACCACAGATTGGGATGCTCTTCCAAAAGAAGAATGGTTTTTAATTGAGAGAAAAATGGTAAATAGCAAAATTGTTGTAAATTTTAATATAAATAAAAATATTTGAACAAGATCTTAAGACCATTCTATTGTTTTGCAACAAAAATTCAACAAAATTAATAAAGACCGCAAACAGGACAAACAGTTTTAAAGTTCCTATAATAATATGCTAATACTGTGAAAAACCACACAGTGTACCTCGTATTATTATATTACAGAGCAGATTTTTTCATTCTTACAGAAACCCTAATGGATATTTTTTTTCAAAACCTGTATAATATACACTCCGTACAATAAAAAAGGGCCTTTTAAAAGTTCAGCCAAATACGTAAACAGTAATCAGAAACATAAGTAACGATACAATTTGCACGAAAGAACATCAGGATATTTTAAAACTTTAGTTAGTAGTATTTTTGGATTACTTTCCTTCTATGATAGGAGGCTGTATCGCTGCTTTTATGAGCGATGATACCTAATCTATAAAAATTCTAGGGTGTGATATATCAAAAAATTATAAAGACAATTTTTGAATAAAAATGGTTGCCCAAATTTATAAAAATAAAAATTTTCGAAACAGACTACTAATAATCTAAGTCATAGATCTCTTAGCAAACCCTTTATTAATAAAGGTTTTTTGGATCCAAAAAGTGTTTCCACAAAAATTTTAGTAGCGCCTTTGTTAAAATGGTTATCCAAAGTAATGCAAAAAACAATTTTTGGATGACATATCGGTAAAAACAGAAGAAGACAATTTTTCAGCTCTCTTAATATCAAAAATCATCTCGTTGACCACCTACAATTCTGGAAATTTGCAATTTAGTATATTAAATTGATATTCAAGGTTGAAAAAAAGTGAAACGTAATTTAAAACAACAAAAAAAAAATGGAAGGAGTTCCGAATCTAAGTAAATTGATTTTCTTAAATTTTCATGACGTCAAAAGTTCGTCGATGCCTAGTTGTTAACTACTCAATAAGACAAAACTTTAGAAATGTTACAACCAATAATAACTGAGCAATGTGTCGCATACGTATACAATTCCTACCACACCGCACTAAGCACACACCTTCACATTGCAACCAATCAAACGCAGTAAGTTTATTAACGACACGCGCCAGAACAAAAATAAAATTTAGGCGTTAATATTAAAAATTAAGCAAAATGAAAAATAAGTCTATTTTGTTTCATAAAAAGATGTTAAATAACCAAAATTGTGTTATATAAATGTTTATAGCTTTCGAGAGATACACTGTAAAGTTTTTTTTAAGAAGTTGTTTTTGAACGAGATACGATGTATTATACTTAGAAACTTTTTTGGTTGAAATCAGATTTACAGAGTGTTTTCAAAGTAATTTTACAAATTTTAACAGGTGGTAGCCCAAATTGGTCTTTTGAAATGTTAATGGTTTTTGAGATATCCGCTGTAGTAATTTGTTTTCAAAAAACTTTATTTAGAAATGCACGATGTATAACAACACTGTTTTTGAGCAAGAATAACTTCTACATCGTATATCTCAAAATTTATAAACATGTGTGTAAAACAAATTGGGCTGTTTAGAATCTTTTCAAAAACACCCTGCATATTTAATCTTAACATTAAAACTAGAAGTATCACGAGAAAAAATTGTTGCATATATTGCACACAATACCAAAAAAAAATTTAATTTTAATTTTTTTTTAAAGTTCTACAAGGTGTATCTCCAAAACTATTAACATTTAAGACAATTTTCCTTTTTTAGCATCCTTTCAACAAGAGCTATCCTTAGTTGAAATCTATCACATTACTTCAAAAACACCCTGTATGTATATTTATACACTGATACTGTATATATTTATATATAAATGTTAAAGTATTTATTATATATTATGCAATTCTTGATTTTTGACTATGAACGTTGCGTATTTGTAACAAAAAGTGTCATTACTTAATGAAGCTAGGATCTAGAAAATTTTTCCACGTCATAATTTTTTTTATAAAAATTATAAAATTATAAAAACGTTTTTGTTGTTAGTGCGGATGACGACTGTTTGGCTGTAGTTGAAACTACTTACAAAAATAGTGGGAAAATTTTTCAGAAGCCCTTCTCTATATTTAAACTTACTTTGAAGGGGCATGAACAGTCCCAAGAAAACTATTCCACTTATTGCTGTTGTTCCCACTGTTGCATATAAGCTGAATATCACAAAAAATGTTTCAAGTGGTGCTACAAGAAGATTGGTCAAATGCATAGGAGCCAAATCAAAACGATAAACATCATTTGATAGTAAATTTACAATTTTTCCCATTTTTGATTCGGATTCACCTCGCTTACTCAATTTCAAAGATTTTTTATAAATCAAAGAAGAACAAGCAATTCTTATTTTCATGCCCAAACGTTGACTTCTAAGATGATAGAAATGTATCACAATTATGTTTAACAAATTTACTAAAATGACTGAAGATCCAAGAATGTAATAATTTGTTTTTGATGTGTCTGTTGAATTTACAATTTCATCCATGAGTTTACCAACTAACCATGGTTGACTTATTCTAAAATATGAAAAAATGTTAACAAAATGTTTTTATAGGTAGTATACTTGTGTTAATACTTGAGTGTAAATTCTGAAATAATAAATAAAATACATAATGCAATAAATTCTAGACAGAAAGTTTTCCATAAAACACGCCACAATGAGGGATTTGCATTTGCCTCAAATTCAGATTGCCAAGCATTTTGTAATTTATCTCCTAAATTACAAGAGTGGTGGGTTTTCAGGGGTGCGTAATATTCTTCTTTTGGTTTTTTAATGTAACCTTCATAGAAGAATTTAGGTGCCCAACTACAAAAAACACATTTATTTTTTTAATTTTAGTTTTTATTTCAATGTTTATTACCAAAAAAATAATTTTGATAGGAATGATGCATTTTCACTAGGTTGAAGTTTTAAAGTATGTGATTCCTTGAATTTTTCCATCAAATCGATTTAAATATTCTAAAATTTATCTTGTTTGGATTCTGTGATATAATTTGGGACAAAATATTTGGTACATCACTTTTTGACACATAAAATCATTTAAACCAAACTTGTATCCCAATATCATGATTGCATTTAATTGTACTTAATAAAAAAAAATTAAACAATATTTTTTATGTGAAAATTTGGTGTTCCAAATTTTTTGTTGCAAATTGTAACTAATATTCTACATATTTTTATAAATCACTTATTTATTATTTACAAAAGTATGTTGATGTTTGATCAATAAACAAGATTTATTTAAATATAAAAATATTTCGTTATTAATAAATTTCTATAATTAGTCCAAAAACCAAAAAAAGGCATAAATAACAACTGACAAATTATTATTATTTTATTACATTTCATTTGTTATACAAAAAGATTGACAATAGACATTTTTTTTAACTATAAAAGATAAATGACTACTTATCACATTATTTACTGATGAATGGGCATGACGAAACCAGAACGAGGTTATTTAAATTGATTATTGAGGAATGAAGAGACATGATTCTATACATACAGTAAGCGATTGGATGCTCCTCAAGTAACAATATTGCCACCATCACAACCAGACTAAATATAAAATTACGTAAGAGTTAATTATAACATTCTCATTTTAAATAAATTTAAACTCAGAATTTACTAAGATACATCATTTTTTTATTACAATTCCATTGTTTCGTTGAGTAACTTTCTATGATATTCAAGGTTGTCGGTTGTCTGACTGATAAGAATACAACTTCGATAAACTGAAATCAAGGTAATCTCCTATTTTCTGTTTTTTGATTGCCATTTTGATAGGCAATAGCCACAAATCACCAATGTACTCGCAATAGCCACAAAACGATGCCTCTACGTTACTAATAAGAAACGAGAAACTAACAGACAAATGAACAATTAACAGTTTATATTGGTTTTTATTACGACTGAAGCAGAGGCGGCTCGTGGATACAAGTCTATGGTAGGCGACAGACAGATACTGTTGGATTTTTAAAAGATGAGCGGTCTCAGGAATGTAGTCTCCTGTACAGCCAGGGTCAAAGCAAATGCACAGGTCAGGTAGTTAGGCCGCTAATACGCTCCCATTCTAATACTTGTGTTTAGACCCAGGCCGATAACCCAACACGGTTTCGACTCAATTTATTGAAAAGTTGCATTTGTGAAAATATAAAATAAATTAAATTTTGATTTAGACTAATTCAATTTAGAGGAGAATGCTTAAAAATTGTTTTGAACATCAATTGAAATTTGATTATGTTTTAATTTTTATTTTTAGTCATTTTAATTATTATAAAAGTCGGGTAATAAATTAAAAAAATATTGTTATAAGTAAATTACCAATATTTACTTTACTTTTAAAACACAAGTTTTATAATTAAAGTTGCAAAAATATTAAGTGAATCACAAAAAAACTGTTTAAAAATTACTAATAAATCTTTTAAAATAATATAATCATTATTGATTTTTACAAACAAATAAATTATTAAAAACTCTTATTTAAAAAAATAAATAAATTTGTAAAATAGAGTGGTATTAATTGTTAAAAATAAAACATTTGATAAAATATATAAAAATATTATCACTTTGTTCTAAATTCAAAAACCCTGCTTTCACTGTAACAAGTTAATAACGGTAAGTTTACATTAAACTGTTTATAACATATTGCAATATTTAAAACAGGCCAACACTGTGCAAATATATATTTATAAAAACAAACTAATGAACACTTAAAATAAAAATTAAACCTATAAATTAAGAAATAAAACTTTTAGAGACTATGATCGCTTGGGTGTCCGGCAGGTAATAAAGGGATTATTACCTTTCCATGTTAACATCTTATCGTTTCTGGCTCAAACACTTTCATTACAGTAACCTCTTGCAGTAATATTTCTTTTTTGCAAAATTTTATATTTCAATAACATAATGCTTAAAAATTCCCTTGAGCATCAATTGGAATTTAATTATGTTTTAATTTTTATTTTTAGTCAATTTTATTATAAAAATCGGGTGATAAATTAAAGAATATTTGTGACTACATAAATCTACATCAATTGATGTTCAAGGCAATTTTTCATTATGTTATTGAAATATAAAATTTTGCAAGAAATAAATATTACTGCAAGAGGTTACTGTAATGAAAGTGTTTGAGTCAGAAACGATAAGATGTTAATTCATGAAAAGGTGATAATCATAGTCTCTAAAAGTATGGTTTCTTAATTTATAGGTTTAATTTTTATTTTAAGTGTTCATTAGTTTGTTTTTATAAATATATATTTGCACAGTGTTGGCCTGTTTTAAATATTGCAATATGTTATAAAAAGTTTAATGTAAACTTACCGTTATTAACTTGTTATAATGAAAGCAGGGTTTTATAAAAACAATAAATTTCGAACAAAGTGATAATATTTTTATATATTTTATTAAATGTTTTATTTTTAACAATTAATACCACTCTATTTTACAAATTTAATTTTTTTAAAACAAGAGTTTTTAATAATTTATTTGTTTGTAAAAATCAATATTTAATATATTATTTTAAAAAATTACTAGTAATTTTTAAACAGTTTTTTTTGCAATTCACTTAATATAAAGTCACAATAATTTTTTAATTTATCACCCGACTTTTATAATAATTAAAATAAGAACTAAAATATAAACTATAATAAAATAAAATAAGACTAAAAATAAGAATTAAAACATAATTAAATTTCAATTGATGTTCAAGGCAATTTTTAAGCATTCTCCTCTAAATTGAATTAGTCTAAATTAAAATTTAATTTATCTTATATTTTCACAAATGCAACTTTTCAATAAATTGAGTCGAAACCGTGTTGGGTTATCGGCCTGGGTCTAAACACAAGTATTAGAATGGGAGCGTATTAGCGGCCTGACTACCTGACCTGTGCATTTGCTTTGACCCTGGCTGTACCTATCACAACAGAACGCAAATGTTTTCCTGCAATGAATCTGTGTTGATTATCGAATCGCTTACTTCTAAAGTGAACTAGTTAAATCTCAAAAATAGATTTGCAACGACACTATGCTTGCCACAACTGTAAAGTCAATAATTCTTAGTCATAAATTGCATTTTTCATGAGAAAGAATTTTTGTTCATTTATTTTCTTATTTTTTACGCTTTTTACCTTGTTACGTTTGTTATTTATTATAAATTTGTTATGTATTTTTAATTTCTTCGAATTAGAATTTTCAACGTTTTTGTGTTTTTATACGCGTTTTGATAAACTCATGCGGAATATATCACAATTTGTTGAATGCATTTTCTTTCCGCCACGCCCTTGTTTAACTGTTTTAACTGTCCAGGACGTAGATACCATTCGCGACAAGAAATTTTGGATATCAAATTTTAATGTCTGTAATCAAATGAATTGGATTATATTCTTTCATAAATCGTTTAAATTTTACACATTTTTTAAATCATTTTTACACATTATTTACTTATTTTTAATTTCATAGAATCTTTTCTCGGTATATTACCATAATATTTAAGTCCAAAAAAACTAATTACCTACATTTGTAGCGCTTATTATAAGAAGATTATATTATGCTATTTTTCATTTTTATATCTTTATTCAAAATCCTAATTTTTTCACTATGCATATACGATAAGACACACCTGTACACTGATTGGTCATTACTCCGTGAGGCCAAAAAATAGCTTTTAGTCTAAGTGCTTGTTGATGTGAGTACTTTCATAAATCACATCAACTTGTTAGAATTCGAGATACATTGATGATAAATAATCCCATCAACCCCATCATAGAAATATAAATTGTTAATCGATTCTGAAGAGTTTTAGATTCTGTTTTGTGTGTATTAATTTATCAGGGGTTGATTGAGCACCATGATTGATTTCAAACAGCTCTACTAACTTGTAAAGTTCAAGTTTCTAAAATCAGTAATGTTTGAGAAAATGTACATTTTAACAGCCTAACACCACCAAAAATTATTGTTAAGCAATTGACTTGATTTAATAACAATTCTAATTTTTACAATACCATAAAACGGGGTGAAGTTGACCGCGGGAGTGAAGATGATCAAAAACTAAAATGAATGTCTAAACCTCTGTATGATATTCGTAAATTTAACTTTTACCTGTGGATGTTATGGCTTTGCCATTGTAATTGGTTTTCTTTACAAAAGTTTACTGAAAAGTATCGTTCCAACAATTAGTAATGATTTGGCATACATCTGAAGGCACCTGTGGAATTAGGCATTAAAAATTGGCCATTAAACTTTTACCTGAATAGTGCTTATCAAATTATTCTCTCAGTCTAATACAGGTTTTATATATTATGTTATTGTATCCCGAAAATAATTTTTGCTGACACATTTGATAAGTCTTTCTGATTTTTGATTGTAAAAGTTTTTGGAAAAACTATGACAATTTAACATTAATTTGGGGTGAACTTAACCAACCTGTAAAATCTTGTCTGTAATTGTCGCCAAGTGTAGACGATCAGTTTATTGTAAGAAATCGTTTGATAGGGTTTTTTCGTTTGTCCTGTAATTGTTAATTTTTTAAAACGATTGTCAGGTGATAGGTTTATCTAGTCTGATATAGAAGATAAAGATGACGTACTTGTAGAAAACATTAAATCTATACTGGAAAACCCAAACGTATCTCGTCGCGGAGAACTTTGTTTTAACAAGATTGTTGATTTATCTTTATTTAATTTTCCATGAAAATTTAGAGCAAAAAACTGGGTTTACCATACAGTTTAAGGATATGAATATATTTTTTCTCTTTAATCACAATTTTTTTTATTAAAATGATTAATAAATACTTAACTGCATATTTTTTAGTTAGTTTTATCGTTGACTTATTAATATTTATTTTTTTATCCAAAACATTAGAGTAAAGGGTTTGCATATGGTTTTAGTCTACAAACATACTATTTGTTCTCTGTAACCGCTTTTTTTAAATACAAGATTGATTCTTTACTTCTTATGTTTCACTTGGTTAACTTCACCGTAACTATCGCAGAAACACGTTTTTAATGATATTTAAATATGCGGTTAACTTCACCTCATATGGGGTAAAGTTGACCGAAAGCAGTTTTTTTTTCCAAAAAAGACAAAACTAATTTTATAATTTTTTTTATGTCCCAGGGCTAAATAAGAACGATACCTACGTTATATCAAAGATAACTTCTTTTTTCTAAAATTGCAAATGGGGTTTATTTTCAGTTAATATTGAAAAGTGGTCAACTTCACCCTATTTTATACGGTACCTAGTTACATCTATAAAATTTTTGGCATGAGCATGACGCAGGTGGAATCTAGGAGCACTTTATTTCGTGTTGTGCCTAAAATTTATTCCGTGGACTAATTAGATTATTGTTCACTAAAAACTGTAATCTATATTTACTAAATATTTCAAAAAATATTTACACAAATTATAAATAGTTTGACAAAATGCCTATTACTGTTTTCTCTTATTAGCAATATTAATTAAATTTTCTGCCATTCCTTTACCCGTTTGTTGCACCAATCCATAAAAAATACCTTCCGTATTTTGTAAGAGTATATGCGGTTCTCCAAATTCAACTGCCCTTCCTCCACTCATGACTAAGATTTTATCAGAATCCATGACAGTATGAAGCCGATGTGCTATAGTCAAGACTGTACATTCACAAAATTTTTTTCTAATAGTATTTTGGATAAGTTCATCCGTTTGTGGATCTACATTTGCCGTAGCTTCATCTAATATCAGGATATTATTATTTCGAATCACTGCTCTTGCCAAACAAAGTAACTGTCTTTGGCCAACACTAAAATTGGATCCACCTTCTGATACATTACTTGTCAACCCAGAAGGTAATTCCGAAACAAAAGTTTTCAGTTTGACTTCATCTAGAGCTTTCCATAATTGATCATCGTCGTATTCGTCAAAAGGATCTAGATTTTTGCGTAAAGTACCAGAAAAAAGAATTGGCTCTTGAGGTATAATCGAAAGGTGTGATCTTAATGTGTGTAATGAAATTTCATTGATGTTAACATCGTCGATTATTATGTTGCCTTCGATTGGTGCTAAACGGAAAAGGGCTGAAATTATAGATGATTTTCCCGCACCTGTTCGACCTACTATTCCAATTTTTTCCTTCGAGTTTATCGTAAATGTTAAGTTTTTGAGAACGAAAAGATCATCGGGTGAATATTGCATGAAAACTGAATCGAATTCTATTTTTCCAGACGTTGGCCATGATTTTGATACTTCTTTATGTTTTGTGTCTGATTCTTTTGCTAATTCTGTGTATTCAATCACTCTTTCTACTGAAGTCATTTGGTTTTCTAGTTCGCTCCACTGTCTCATTCCCCATTGTAACATTCCTGTTAATGTAATAGATTGAGTTATGGCTAATCCAACGTTACCACCATGCGATTCTGAAATGATTATTATGTTTATTCAGAGTGAAAAGTAGTGTTTTCGAGACTACTTACCTACACCAATAAATAGAAAACTTAAAATTACAATACTTATGTAAAGTATGCAATTAATATCTAACCAAAATGCAAAAGTTCTACTACAAGCAATAAACATGTGATACGTAGAACTGTGAAGATCTTGATGATTGTCGAATTCTAGTCGTAATGTTTTCTGAGCACCAAATGCCCTGATTGTTGATAATCCTTGAAGAGATTGAGATAAGTGCGAAAAAACTGGACTTCTAGCTGAAAATATACAAATTTTTAACAAGTTTGAAGTAACCCGTTTTAAATTCAAAATATTTCACCCGTACAAGCAAGCGGCAGGTCATTGATCGAGTAGTTTAACTTTACAATACACAGCAATTGTTATGCGCGAATCTCAGGCGATTGTTCAAGAAGACGATAGAAGTGTGGTATTGAGTTGTTAAGTTATTGAGAATTATTTTTTTAATTATTTATGTAAATTTAAGTGTTGCTAAATAATGTAACTCTTTAAATCAAAGGTTAATGATTCAATTAAGTCAACAGTGACATTAACTGGAAATCACATTTGAATTTTACTTAAAGCTGCAGACACATCAGCCACCACCTCAAGATTAGATTTTATACATAATATATTTAATCTATGTATAAAATGTTTATTTGTAATAGCTTTTTAATACTTACTAGTGCCCTCCATCCTTTTTAAATTTCTGCTAGTTGCTAGAAATATAATCTTGAATGTGTAGAATATTGCAAATATCACTACAGTTGGAATTATAATCCACGGATTTATTGTTGACAAAACAATTGTTATTGAAAACACATTTAAACCAACCTAAAAACAAATATTTCATTATTGAAAATAAAATTGTAACAAGCCAATACTTGTAATGTGTCTGTAATTGATTGGGGCAGAGTTTCATCAATAGACCCCATGTCTTTAGAAAACCTGTTTAATATTCTTCCAGAAGGATTTGTATTAAAAAACCTCATTGTAGTGTGTACGATACTTAGAAACATATTATTATGTAAATTTTTTGATGCTTTCATACATACTTTAAAAAAGCTTAAAGAGCGTGTTATAGTTATTACAATAAGAAAAACTATAAATGAGGAATGAATATAAATGCAATTAGTGGCAGTAAAAAACGAATATATTCCATCTATAGTCACATTTCTCATTTTGTCTTGTTCTAAATTGACCCAAAATGTGACAAAAACATCAGTTCCACTGGCAGTCGTTTGCGCAAGAATAAACAAAATTAGTATGAAGGCAGATAAACAATAATTGCCTGCTGCTTTTAGATAACACAAATAAATTCTTTTAGAAAGAGTACCAACACTTCGCTTTTCTTTAACTTCAACTGGTCTATCTCCATTTTCTATACTCTTAAACGCTTTGATTTTCTTATTATCTTCAGTGGTTTCTTTCACTTGCTTTTCTTCATTGTTTACAACTTTTTCTAATAATTTTACAAAATCACTTTTTGAGTTTCTCAATTCTGAGTAAGTACCACTGGCAGTGATTTTACCATTTTCTAAAAGGTATATCTTATCAACGGTATTGAGGTATTGCAATTGATGTGTCACCAAAATTGTACATTTATTTTTTAAGTAATCAGTTATACAATCTTCAAAAAGTTTTTTTCCTACATGTGCATCAACAGCAGATAAAGGATCATCTAATAAGTAAATATCTGCATCTTTATATATTGCACGAGCTAAATTGATTCGGGCTTTCTGACCTCCACTTAACATCACACCTCGTTCACCGACAATAGTATGGTCAGCATAAGGAAACAGGGAAAAGTCTCTTTCCAAAGCACACACTTTAACAACTTGTTGATATTTTACTCGATTCATTTCTTCACCAAATAAAATATTTTGTCTGATACTTGCTGCGAAAAGCCAAGGTTCTTGAGAAGCGTATGATATTCTTCCGCCAATCTCTAAATCTCCTTTCAAAAGAGAAATTTCTTTTAGAATTACATGAAGGAGGGTGCTTTTCCCACTTCCCACTGGACCAACAACTCCAACAAGTTGTTGGGGAGCTACACTAAAATTTATGTCAGTGAGAGTGTTATCAGGTGATAGGGAAGACCATTTTACGGATACTTCATTCATGTAAACACCGACATTGTTTTCTAGGTTTTGATCGTTTGTGGGATTGGTTTCGGTTGCAATTTCATCATTAGATAAGAACTTTTCAAGCCTCTTTACCGAAACGTTGGTTTCAGCTAACAGTGTTATACCTCTAGGTAAAAACATTGTTAATGATTGTCTTAAAAGGTTGTAAAAGGATGTTACTACATAGACATATTCGGCGTTTAGTGTATTTCCTGTTACAACGTAGGTCAATATGCACAAATAAATGGAAGTGCGGTTCAAGAAAATAACAAATGAGACGTTAATAGCTTTCAGGTAGGAACTTGCTCTGATTTGGTGAATTTCTAATCTGTAAGATATTAAATTAAATTAAAAAAAATATATAGAGAAATTACTTTCTGGCCAGTTCTACAAGTTTTGCAAAAGGTTTTTCCCATGTATACATTTTAATAACTTGAATTCCTGTAATTATTTCGTTCATAAGTCTTACTCTTTGATCTGTTTTTATGGCAGTCCTGTATCGATAAAAGGAAGTCCTTTTGCCAAGATACACTAAAAAATAAAATTGTTGAAACAATAAGTTTTGAAATATCATATAGGTCTTAGCCCGTGTACATTCTAACTCGGAAGCCTGACAAAATTCAGGATAACGGTATTACGGCCAAGTATTTAAGTGTATAATAATTTTTAAGTATGTTTGAGTTTGTGTACTGGAGGATCAAAATTATTTATTATTTGAGACTATTAAAAAGAAAACGATAAACTTCGCTTTAAAAAAAATAGAAAAAGCTTGGACAGATTTGAAAACAGATGACTGAAAGAAAAAAATCAAAAAAACTACACCATAAAGAGAGAGTGAGAGAAAAAAAGAAAAACTGCGACTGAAAAAAAAAGAAGAACTCGAAACTAATAACTGGCGGAATAAAAAATATTCAAAAAATTTGGCATGAAAATCAAAAAAATTCTCTGAGTTATTTGATAGTTTACAGGAGCATATAATGATAATACTCATAATAGTAAGGTATATATTTTTGATCATATTTTTTTTGATTTTGGTGAGTTATTTATTTCAGATTTAACAGTTTAAAATATATAGTTGTTATAAAAAAGTTTGAAGGTGAAAAAGAATTTCAAAGTTAAGGTTCTAGAAATCACAAAATATTTGTAAAAAGATTAATGTAATAAAAACAAAAATTAATTAACTTAGAAAGAGCAAATTACGAGAGTTCAACCAGCGCTACAACCCAACAACATTTAAGTGTTAAACTTTATATTCAATTCACAAAACGTAATTTGAAGCAACGATAAATTTACAAGTTTGTAGGTTTATGTCAATGTTTTCTTGTACGTACGAGAGTTCACATGTAACGAAAACAAGTGCTCCACTGGTGAGTTGTTTTGAAATAAAAAAATACGAGGACATGATGGCCTGTGACTGAATGAATTTTCTTTAGAAAATTTTTGTTTTTGTAAGGACTGGTTTACCAAAAAAATAGCCATTACGTTAGTTTTTGTCATCACTTTTGCTACATGATCTGATCAAGAAAGATTAAAAATTATAGAAACTGACTCTATGTGATTTTTGACAATGTTGTACGATGTAGACCTCACTGCCGTCAGCAAAAAAAAAACATTTGGACTATTTTGTCTTTTTAAGATTGGGAGTGTAGATGAGAAAAGAAACCTTGGAAAACCTTAATAAAAACAGATTTTTAATTATTAAAAGCGTTGTCAACTTTAACGCACAAGAAACAGTGGGACCAAAATTATAAAGTCATTAAAACCCGACGTAACAGCAGAGTAACCGACTGTAAAAATAAGGATGATAAAGAATTTGAATCCAAATAAACAACATCTACATCCTTACTGCTATCAACTTCTTTCGTCCAATACTTGAGGCAGTGTAGCAAATTAGTAGTGATATATTTGCGTTTGATGAAAGCATGTTGCTTAATTAGAATAAGATCCTGCTTATCTAACCTTTAACAGAATTGGCAATTATTGCTTGCATGATTTTGACGACTTTAAAAGTTAGGCTTATTAATCGGTAATTAGATGATCGAATTGTCTCAGTCCATTATAATAAGTCTTGTCATTGTGTTCCTTGTATACTAGATGGGTCTTGCTAATGCGTTCCCTGTAGCGTTAATAACTGGGCTCTACTGTCTCTACTCAACTCTAAGTTTAATGTAATCTCTAGGATATCCAAAGATAAAAGATCTAAGACTAAATAAGATTCGAACGTTTGGCTTTAGTGACTCGGAGACCACAGCTTTTTGTGAATAGTCTGAGCCGTAATAAATTATTATCATTTATTAGAATAAGGAAAGAACTGTGATTTTTCCACTCCTATACGAATATAAAAAAATTAGCAAATCTAAAACATTTATAAGTTATATTTGTTAACTACATGTCCACACTCTGCGCTTTGCCTAAACAAAATTGCTTTCCAAATTTTTTGAGTAATTAATAAAATCTTGGAATTGATTCATAGTTGTTGAATTATTTCCATTATTCACGGATATTGACATTCACAAATAATAGCAATAATGTCTATTTTACAGATAAGAGTGAAAAAATTTCATTTCTTATAGTTTTCACGATCTACATACATTGCAAAGGAACAAATGCCAGCATAATTCCAACTCCTGCTAGCGCTGCAGGATGGACTGTGGTATAAAGTAGATAAATAACCACGCATGCTTCAATTGGTGCAATAAACAAGTGGTGTATATGAATAATTAAAAAATCAAATCGATTAACATCATTTGACATCAGATTCACTGTTTGTCCTATCGTCGTATCAATTAATGCACTTTTACTTAATTTCAAAGCTTTTCTGTAAATTAACGAACAACAAGCTACACGAATTTTCATTCCGATTTGTTGCAAACCAAAAAAATACGAGTGTGTGATCATTACGTTTAACAAGGATATTCCTATAATACTGGTTGCGTATAAATATGCTTGTTCTTTCGTTATTTCAATTTGTTGGGGACTGTAATAAGCCATTAAGCGACCTATTAACATTGGATGTGCCATTCTAGAAAAGAAATAGTTAATTCTTTATTTCATTTTTGAAATTGAATTTGACATACTTTACGATTAGTTCTTGGATAAGTAAAACTAGACCATATAAAACAATCTCGACTCCATATTCTTTCATTAAAGCTCGCCATAATGACGGATTTCGGTGAAGATTTACTTCATTTATCCATGTTTTTTCAAGTTTGTCTCCAAGACCTTTCGATTTGTGTTTATTTAAGGTTCCGTATAAATCTTCCTCACTGAGGTCTTTTTTAAAACCTTTTACAAATAATGGCAATGGCCAACTAAAAACCAGAAATTGTGTAAAATGTACAAAGACAAATTTCAGTTACCAAAAAAATAATTTTGATATTATGTTAGCCTTTTTATGAGGATGAATTTTTTCTTTATGTTTTTCTTCTATATCTTTCTTACTTTCCATTATTGATTATTCTTCTTTGTGACACTTACCTACTAGTAACACATCACTCATTACCTATGCACATTTTAGTAAACAAACTCTATTAGTATTAAAAAATATTGTTGATTCATTGAGTTTTAAAACCCACTATGATTTAAACGATTTATAATCTTATCTTTATCTTCCAGATAATGAAGTGCAAATGATAAATTCAGCTTGCAAATAGTAAGCGTCATTGTACGTAATGGTATTAAAGGCATTGAATTGATTTAAAAATAATAAAATGTTTCCGCAGAAGTTACGTAATAACTGTTTAAAGTATAAATAATAGTTAATTTGGTATTTTTTTATGTTTGTAGATAAGAAAACTATTTAAGTTATCGACTTATGCTTTAATAATGGTAGATAAAATGCTTTTTGAAAGTATTTTATGTTCCAAAATTATGTATGTACATACAAAATTTATATGACAAAATTTTAAAATTTTTAAAGCATTTTTCGAATATAAAAATTTTACAGTTTTTATTTGATTCAAGGATGTTTTATAATAATACTTAAGTACTTTTGGTTAATGATTAATATAATACAATTGTTGTGTAATAACAATAGGTGTATACATACTTAATGTCAAATAAAATATGTGCTATATCATGTTTATCTAAATGATTAGTATGTAGATCTTTTGATAAAATTAATTATACAATGGATAGATATTTCTATATGTGTAACTAAATGACTATTTAATGTTGCATATTGACCCAATATTTAAAAATATATGTTGGAGTATTATTTTTTGAAAATAGTTTTTTTATAATAAATAAATATGTACACCTCATAAATACTTTTTTATAGAAACATATTCACAACGATTTTTAAGTGCAGTATATTTAAGAGACAATGAAAATATCACTAAAGTTGTAAAAAAAAGAACAATTATCACTTCAAACCCATAACCCTTCACATATAGCAATAGTTAGTAACTGTTTAAGTAAAGTTGCTTTGTTGGAATAATTTACAACTTTAGTCACATTTTCTCATTCATTTCAAAATATACTAGAATACTAGATCCACAATACGGGCAGTAAACAGCTTTACCGTTTCAAGTGTATTAAAAGCACTTATGCACGTGTATCAAATGATCTTTCTTACAGTACCTCTTAATCTTAATCTTATTGAAATCAAAACAAAATAAAATAATGAACAATATTTTAAACGAAGAACTTCAAAATGTTAAGTGGAAATCCTACGTCAACAATCTTTAAATCACTCTCCATGTTGGAATTTTTATACACTTTCATTGTTTAAAGAGGAATTATGAGAAATATTTTTTTTATTTTGTATAACTAACCTTATACAAAAAAAATTTCGCTACTAAATAATTTTAGAAGCTTCTGTTATCTAGTTTATCTAATATGCATAATGATATTAAAGATTTTACTATTAAATAAAAATTGTTATTAGGTAAAAGTTTGCAAAAAAAAAGGTTATGTAAAATTTGCTAGTAGTTAGGTAAATTTAAGTTTCTTGCGATTTAAAGACTTGGATTTTTACACAAACAATTTACTTAGCAACGAATTAATTCACACAAATAACTTAAAAATAACTCTTAATAACATACTTCTACGGCTTTGATTTGCCGAAGCCTCCGCTCCTGAATCGCAGTCTCTTATAAGGTCGAACTACCCGGTCAACGGTCTCCCGTTTGTTTATGTAAACCGATTTTTTTTTTTAATTTAACAGGTGATAGTTCTCGTTAAGACAATATAAATACACAATTTTGCCTTATACAAATATTGATACACGAAGTAGAAATATTTTCCCAAAAATCAATTTTTTTTAGATACACGATATGTATTTGATAACAGTATTTGAACCAAAACATTTCTATATCGTATATGTTAAAAGCTATCAACATTTGTAAAAAGCAAGTTTAGGTATTTAGCATCGTTTCGACGATTGAGGATTATAACCTTGTAAAATTCGCAAAAAAAATTAAAAAACATCTTGTATAGAGCAAGCCTATCTATTCCGTTACATGTCAAAGCAGGATGACTCGTATTGCTGACAATAGGGATAGGAAATAAATAGCAAACATTAGATCTATTCTAGTGCCAAAGCGTTCTCTACCAAATGTGTTTGCTACCATTCCTAAGTGGTTTTGTTGAGCCAATATTTCCAACTTCAAGCCCTAGAAATTATTCTGCATTTCTGTTTTTCGTCATTCCTCCAACTTCTGGTTGTATTCAGTAATTCTTGTAGTAAAAACTAATTATTCATAAAAAACCAAAACAGAATGTTACATGTACTTTATTGTTTATTTACATATTTTTTTGATGTGTATATTTTATTTTGTGATTGTTTTGTTGTTGTATGATATGCATTTTGGTTTGTTTGTGTTATTAAAAACTGATTCACCTTTATTTTGTTTATTTTACATTTCATAAACAATTTACAGCAAGAAACAAACAAATAAATCTCAACAAACTTTACCGTCATCTTATCAAACACAACGTAGGGCTCCTTTTCACCAAATGACTATCATGACTTTCGGCTATTTTTTTTTGAATTTAAATTTATCACGCGATTTTGAGTTTTGGGCGGTTTTGTTGGGTCACTTTAAGTCATTAGGTACATATATCGAATAAACTTCTTCTATTAAACCTTTATTTTAAAAACTATTTTCATTCATCTTTATTAAACAAAATTTTTTATTTAACAAAAATAATTTCAACAGTCTAACATTAAAGAATATTAATAATATTGCATAATACTGTTATTTGTTCTTAATTTAAGAATTTAACAATTAACTGAGCTTAATTTAACCCTAGAAATAAGTACCTATTAACAATTATTGCATTACCAAAAAACTTGAGGGTGCAGAAATTTTCCGAACTTTCTCCTTACTATCTTTATTTATTTCATTTTCCTTGATTTTATTTTCTTCATTAATATCCAAAGCCATATTTAATACTCCAACAACAGCTTTGTTTTGCGTCTTACTACTGTTCATTTTTAATGGAATATTAATTTTTTCTTTAGTTTTATTCGACAAAGAAAGTAAGAACTCTTTAATTGGAGGAGAAATTAAATTCCAATCAATGTCATGAAGATCATTGCCTCCAACTATGAAGGAAGTCAACAAACCAACTAGGACTGTAGTTATAAAGCCTAAAGCTGAATACCAAATGTACGATATTCTAAATAAGAAGAAAACTGGAACTCTGGAAAAATTAGCTTGAGTTATATATGAGTTTACTGACTTTTGACGTTATATACCTCATAGAAGATGCGACTTTTGTATCAAGAACTTCATGTGATAAACTTGCATTTACTTGAAAGCAGGTACAATTATCAATACTGGTATATTTAGGTTCTTCTATTAAGTCGTCGTTAGCAATAGCAACTTGTTGACCCACACACATTGCGGTAATTAGACACACAGCAATTACACTTCCATAAATAGCCCCCTAAAAAATTTAATTAACGTATTATTATAAACATTTTTTAAATATAGTTTACTTTAGAATTTGCCCAAGGAAAAAACATCCCCAATGAAAATAATCCGAGGGTCACTCCACCGACCATTCCATTGAAACTTATTGCTACTTGCATTATGCTTCCTAATTGTGCAACAACGAATACCTGTTAACTTAACTTATCGAAAATGCTCCCATGTGTGTTACTAGTACTTACCAAAACAAAACTAATTGCACCGTAAATAATAGAAATGGTTTTAGCCCAAAACGCTCCTTTGGTTTCATGTAAAACAATCTTGAATGCCCCGCAAATAAAATCCTGGATTGTAACAGCTGCTAAGCTGTTAAGAGCCGAGGCCACTGTACTAAAAATTTTAAAAAACAGTCAGGAAAAATAGTGAAAATAAAGATGATAAGGATAAAAAAAAGTTTGCCTGAGATAGTTTTCTGCTAATTGTTAATACTTCTTTTGTGTTATATAAACCTTTTCAAGTGTCTTAACTTATCAAAAAAAGAGCCGTAAACAAGAGTTTTTTAGAACATAATGTAAGATTTGGTACATTTTTGACATGGAATTTTTAAATTTATAAATTTGACTTGTAATTAAAACTTTTATGATCAAAAATCTTTCGTCGAAGTACAAAATTACAAGATGAGAGAATTAGAAAAATGTAAACAAGTTAAAGAAGAAGTGAGGAAAAGAGAGAAGTTTTTATAAACAAATTCAAAAAATTAAAAACTTTTCCGTGGACACAACCAAACACAACCCCATTTTTTTTTATTTTTTTATAGAAACTAAAATACTATCGGTATTATCTCAACTTGAAATTAGGCCATTACATGTTAAGAAAATTATGGTAACGTAGCAAGATTTAAAAATTATTTTTTTCTTTAAAACTTATAAAAAGCAATTGAACTACATCAAAAAGTCGTGGAATCAAAGCAGGCTAATACAAAAATGAGATATGTCCATCTAAAATTAATCATTATACTGTCAGCAGAAATTACATTAAGAACAATTTAATTGTTAGTCTTCCAGTGGCAAACCAAATTTGAGAAAATGGAAATTTAATTCTAACAGTTTTGACAGTTTAAATGATGCTCAATGCTCAGACATGACCACTATATCTATTTAACGAGAGGTCCAAAAATTTCGAAATCAAGTTACTTTTGGTGTCATAAACGTAGGGCTTGGATTAAAATAATAGATTGATTTTTCAAATTAATTTTATAAAAACGTCATATATAAAAACGTCAGATAAAACTCTATTACTTAAAAAGTAATTTTTTTTTAATAAGTAAACCGAAGTTAATATCATACTGACCTGATACGACCAATTTTTAATCTTCCACCACAAAACCTGCAAACTCTACTTTCTTAAACTTTTCAGGAGAGCCAAAAAACCTTTTTTTTTTAAGCTATTGTCTCAACTGATCGTTACTAACAATTATGTTAGGAAATTGTGCTCTAAATTTCTCCATACAAGCTGCTGCAGAGTACTGCCACACACCATCTACAGCTTGTACACCATTACAAAAATAACTTTCTATCAAAAACGCTTTTTGAACAGAAGTAAACATTTTAATGAATGAACAAAACAAAAACAAACGATAGTAGAATTAAATAAAATGTAGAACCAGATCAAAGGAGAAATTAATCGCAAATTGTAATAGAAAACCGTTCAGAAAACCAAAGTTTAGTATGACGTTAAAGACGTTTTAATACAATTAATTAATTAATCCAAGCCCTACGTTTATGACATCAAAGGTAACTTGACTCCGAAACTTTTGGTCCACTCGTTATTTCTCCCAGAGCCAACTGAGATTTTACAGTTTTTTGCATCCCTCGTTATGCTGTAGTTATTTAATTTTATTTAACGTAAATCCACTTGGAGAAAAATGGTCCCGTCTAATTTAAGTACAAAAAAGAAAAACAAGAAGTCATACCGGAGGTCGATAAATTGTAGGAAAAGCATAGTAAAATCAAATAAATACTACGATACAAAATAATCAAAAATTATAAGAAACTATATGTATAACGACAATGGTTTGTTCTGAAAAATTTTAAACTAGTATAATCAAGCGATAAACAAGCGTTGGTCGGCATTTCAATTTGGCAATATAAAATGATTACATTACAAGTTTACTTAGGTTACTTAAGAATTTTATCTTGATTAAACTTGCGTTTGATTTTTATTCTTTCATTAATATTAAATCCTTCGTTTATAGTATCGTATCGTATTTAAAGTTCTATTACAAAGAAAGCGAGTAAAAGTAAAGAAGGAACGAGTTATGAGAATGGCATTAATGTCACAACGAGCAACAGCACCAACGATTAATATTCGTGGCCAATCTAGAGGTAATTTGAAGCTGTGGTTGAAAAGAACAACTGGAACAACAAAGAAAAGGCCAAACAGCTAAATCGATTGAGAGACTTCAGCAGTCTGCAGTATAATTTTGAAATTAAAAACATCGCTCGAAAAAGTCCGACCAGAATACGGATGTGTTGTCTAGAATAGCGGGCTGTCTAGAATTGCAAGCTCTGCACTCTCAACGAGAGACAAGGAAGGTCCTAAGATATTGAAGAAGTTAAGAAGTTGGTAACTATGCAGAAGCACATCAAGAAACGAGGGTCAACATCCACGACTTACCATAGAGGCGTATCGAGATAGTAAGCAAAGGAATGAACGTCCGATATGACCTAAGAGCTAATTTGCCGACCTTCAAAGAAGGTAACTTAACTTGGTCTGGATATTGGATCCCCAACAAAAGAGCAAAATTTCAATAAAATTAGGAAAATCCTTACAGGGTTCTGACGGAGATCGACGACGCGAAGTACCGCATTCAAAAACATTCTAGGGCAAGGATGAAGATGGAGCACCTGGACCGTCTAGCCTCCTAGCGCGGATGAAACAAAGAGGACTGGGGTAGTTTGAGGGGGCAATATAACGATGTTTGGGAAGATTGTAAATAATAGCGTTACCTATTCAACACGTTATGTGAAAGCATGATGTCAGGCCCCTCCAGAGCATGCTATAAGCATTGGTTATCAACTAGCAGCATTTCAAATATTCACCTACCCGCCCTTAGTTTTATATAAGGGAACGACAGATCTTTGGTTGGCTGTTTGATTAAGCAAAGTAGAATGATCACATCAAGTAATTCTCCGAGTTAAAATTCAATGCAACATAAGTGTGTTATTGATTTGTCTTATTTGTGTATGTTAAATAATTGTTCATAAATTATTCGTTTAAATGTCCAACTCTTTAAATCGTATGAAACTCAAATTAAGTTGATGTCAAAAAACGTTAGACAGCATCACAGCGAAGCACAGACTTTCGATGTATTGACGGAAAGATGTCCTTTGACTTAAAAAGCTCTGGACATAATTTAGGACATTCTTGAAGCCAAATTACATGTAGAAATTTGGGTTTGGGTTTATCAATAAAATATCTCAATTGGGTTTATTAATATAAGATGAAAAAGAAACGGAAACACTGCATAAATCAGCCCTTAAACAATAAACTGCTGGTCAAATTGGCCCACCCACAACTTCATGAATAACTCTAAAATTCTTCAACTTAAGTTTAGAAGTTATTTTCTCGATAAGAACAGTTAACAATTTAGTTATTGGTTACTATCAAATGAAGACTAAGTGGTAGATAACACATAACTTACCCTAAACTGGCCGCAAAAATGCCTGCTACAAAAAACCCAGATACCCCTTTGAAATGCCCCATTTCTGACATAACATAAAGCGGTAAAATCTGATCGGTAGCACTTATTTGACCAGATTTAATAGGATCACAGTTTTTATAATGTGCGACCATAATCATCCCGGTATAAAAATTAATAACGTATATTAAAATGAGTCCAAAACACGAAGTCCATAAAGCCCTGGTAAAAAATAAAACAAAATGTAAAAGAAAATACTCCAGTACCAATTTCACTTACGTTTTGACTTGACTGATATTTTCTACTGATAAATATTTTTGAATTGAAGCTTGATTTGAACAAAACATTGTCATCCAATAAAAAGTACCGCCAATAACTACAGACCAAAACGTGTGTCTTATGGTGGGATTCGGATTAAAACTACAATTTCCAAAATGTACTATTAAAAAATCAAATTTGCATTATTATCTACATACTTAAATATTTCGAGTCGTCCAGTGTTATAATTGTGAGACCAAATAACTCCTGTCCCTCCAACATACCTTTCTCCTAAATATAAAATAAGTAAAATTGATCCAATTAAAACACCAGCTTGAAAAGTATCTGCAATAATAACAGCTTTCATTCCTCCCTAAAAAAATATTTTTATTTCAATTTTTTATATTTGTTCTTGACTCACCTGAGAAGCATAAAATATGCAAACGATGTAAACTACACTTACAGCAAGATACACGTTTAAACCGGTTACTAAAATAAAAATACATCGTTTTTTATAATTATAAATAAAACAATCAGTTACCATGGCTCAAAGCTAAAGCTGGAGCATAAACTGCAACACTCATATACAAAACCATTTGCAAAATGTATAAAGCACTTGCAAAGTATCTAACAGATGAGTTAAAACGCAGTGAGAAATATTCATAACTGCTTGTTAAACGCAAGTTCATAAATATTGGTAGATAAAAACGGGACGTTAAAGGCACCACCAAAATGAAAGCACAACAAATCATCAAAAATTGAGTTCCGTAGTTATACATTTCGGCAGGATTTCCCAACAGTTCAATTGCGGTTATAAAACTTAAAATTGGATGTTTATTTTGTAATCAATTAGTTTTATAATATTTATTTACCTTGCTGCCAATGACATTGCCATAGGAAATGTTCCCATTGAACTTCCTCCCAAGAGAAAATCATCACTAGTTGTGTGTTTTTTACCGATAAAGCCATAAAATACACCAATTCCACATGAAACTAGTAACATGGCACCCAGTACTAAGTAATCAGCCCACGAAAATGTGTTTTTTGCTTTACCATTTTCAGTACATTCTTCTAAAAGAAATATTGCCTTTTAAATTATTTTACGTTATTTTACGTTTTAAACTATTTTTGAGTACCATAATTTGTATTACCATTTTTTGTTTCATTACTTTTTCCTTCTCCCAACTGTATTAATATTAATAGTAGAAGCAAGGATATTTTGAGCCTTGAGTAAAGACTACCATTAAACTTCATTTTAAATATGAGTGAAATAAATTAGAATAAATATTGTAATAAATTAATTAATAGTTATTACCTAAAAATAGATAAAATTATGATTTACTGACATATGAAAATCTCTACAGAGTGTTCTAAAATTATATTACTATATAAACGCTTTTCAGTTATTTTGCTTATTTTAACAATTATGAAAACCAAAGAAAAACAACACTAATGGCTTTAGCGGAAAATCTCTAAAAGAGTCAAATCTGGCAATCAATGTGACCATTTCATAACTACTTTGTGACTTATTTAGCTTTAGGTAAAAACATAATCAATAAGCGACGCACTAAGAAGAGAACAAAAAACCAATAGAAAACACACACATAAAAACAAAAAACGTAGTGCAGGTAAGAAAAAAACCAAATCAAATTTGTTGAACAGCTAAAAGACTCAAACAAGGTGGTCTATTCAGCTAATTGCTTTTTATTATTGTGATTGTGATGAATGAAAGATCCAAACAACTGAACGAAAATTCAAAAAAAAAACTCATAAAATAATTAGAAAAATTGCACACCAGTATAAATAAACGAGCTGATATAGACTGATGATCTGCTTACATCTGTCATTTGTATTAGTCAAAACTAATTAAAGAATAAAATAAAAAATAGGATAAAAAACTGAAAGGTATGGACTAAGAATGAATATAGAAAAAAAACGAAATAAAGCAACTGGCAAACCGCATCATAATATCCTAATCTGATTATCATATATACATAACAAAAATTAGACAGCTTTTAAATATAATCTCTATACCTATGATAGAAGGG
Source organism: Tribolium confusum (assembly GCA_029207805.1). Lineage (NCBI taxonomy): Eukaryota > Metazoa > Arthropoda > Insecta > Coleoptera > Tenebrionidae > Tribolium > Tribolium confusum. The sequence goes on from JALGAY010000004.1 coordinate 26,804,244, forward strand.
GTTGCAAATAAGTAAGTAAGTAATTTTGACGTGTATCAAATTCTGGCAGACCCTCCATAATTAATGGGACAACGAGCTTTATTTTAACAATTGAGAATGTAGGAAGTAGATTGGTTTCAACGCTTTTAGCGTTTGTAAATAGTTTTAGAACACACTATAGACAGCTTTTTTAGTTCTTCTTTAGTACTTATAAGTAACAAAGAACTTTCTGAATATACACATTACAAAACATTTTGTTTTGCTATAAATATAAAAATAAGTTGTCAAATTGATAAATTGGTAAAAATACAAGTCTTCCTGAAATAGTTTACAAAAAATGCACTTTACACAAAATAAATGTTAAAATAATTCTAAGCCACTTAATCAAAAAAAAAAAAATGAAAAATGTCAATTTCAAAATTGGCTTCTTTGAAAAATGTTGTCTACAAAATCAGTTCAGACATGTATCAAACATTCATGGGTAAACCAAAAAGACCTTTTATGATTTTATAAACTTTAATGGAGAATATGCAGCTTGTAAAAATCAAACTTTTATACAGTTTCCTGAGCCATTAAAAAAAAAATTTTAACTTTTTTGTGTTCCACAATGTGGTGTTCTATATGGTGCATTTTTGTAAACTATTTAGGAACGCTCAATATATACATATTAATATTAAATTCATTTGTTTATTTTTATTTTAGAACACCCGAATATCTGAAGCACAAGAACATCCGATTGTTCTAAAAAGTTTAATTGTCCGAAATTATAATTTGCCCTTACCTATAATCCTAACAGTAATTTTGATCAAAAACTGTTGGCAGACTATTTGTATAAAATTAATACATTTCAGTTAAGATTGAATAACAACACTAAAAAAAATGTTGATGTAGAAAATTCAAAAATATCTAGACAGCCAATGATAGATTTGTTTTTAAACTCTTTTTTTATATCAAAACCGCATTATCTAAAGGTCGGTTCGGACTGTTTTGGATAATCGTGATTATACTATAATAATTATTATTATTTAACTCTATATTTTAAGTGTACAGTACGGTTTCGCTAATCCGAACCCTCGCTATTCGTAATAGGAAAATGGTAATCAGTAATCCGAACTGAATTTTATTTCAAATAGGATACATATTTTTATGTTATACTATAACTAAATCCCGAAATTTCTTTAAAAAAGTGTAATTTATTCATAAAAAAGAACACCGTTTACTCTTAATAATTCGAACAATCGGATTAGCTGAACTCCCCCTGGTATTTATTTGTTCGGATTACCGTAGTTATTGCATATTATGTATCTGTTACTAAACATTTATCAAATTTCAGGAATTTCCAACAGATCTTTCACATTTTGAGATAACTTTGACTAATAAGAATAATGAAGGTATTTTTCGAGGTCTATATTTTTACTCAAAATATTATTTTTTATCGTGGATATTAATTAAAATTATTAGTTTTCAGAAAATAATTAGTAATTAAAATTTTATAATAGGCAGTAATAGTAAAATGCATATTACACTCTATTAGTTTTATTTTTAATCAATAGAATAATTAAATTTATCTTAAGTATTTTTTTTAATAATTTAAAGACAGTTAATTTTCCAATTTAAAAAATAAAACCATGGCGACAACAAATAAAATAATTATTTTTTAAATTTTAACAACCTTTGAAATTTCAATAATTTAAAAAATTCAGAATGACCCTTAAAACTTATTTTTTAAGAAAATAAATTTTTATTCAGAAAGCCCCTGTTTACAATTAAGTACACAATTAGAAAATAAAAATTACTTACTATTTTAGCACAACCTTAAATTTATTTTCTTCATAAACTGTATTTTCACTCTTCACCTTAAAAAGCTTCTAAACTGAATTTGAATGATTTGTCGATTAGATCGACTTTTGTATTTCATTCGAATGACTGAGTGAAAAATTGGTCAGTGTAACACTTAAGGTAAAAACACTAAAAATTGGATTGCTTCCACTTACACGGAGGACTGAAAATTTACCAGAGTCTACCACCAATAAGTATCTTGGTAATTAATTCACCATTGCCATATTGGGAGAAGGGATAAAATATTGGAAGCTTTTAGAATACAAAGATTGTTCAAGAAAAATCTAACCTTAATTGACCTTGGACTTTATTAAAAATTATATTATTTTAGTAAATTTTCTGAAAAAAATATATTTTGTATTTTTTTGTTTTAATAAAACACAATTTTTATTACACCAACTAAATAAAATATAATTCATAAAATATTTTACTTTTTACAATACATACATGGACCTGATAATTAATTGCTATACATTGAAAATTTGTTTGTTAGTGTGAACCTACTATTTTTATGGTTGTATAGTGTTGAATAGTAGGTACATAATTTTTTTAATACTAATAATATTTTCTAAACAAATTACACTTATACACTTTCAAAAAATGTTTTACTTTTTACTAATTATATTGTTAAACCTAACATTTGAAAATAATTATTTTTTAAATAATTATAAGTTTATAACTATTATTCAATTCAAGAAATAAAAAACAATAAAAAGTGTTAGTAAATAATGAAAAGGCGGTTTGTAATAATTTTAGTCACACGAATTTTTTTTAATTATCGTTTATAAGAAAATAACAATTTTATTGCAATCAAGAACGATTTCATTAATCCTTCTTGAAACTATAAGCACCACAAGTTACGTCATTTTTATCTGGTTCTAACTACATTTTAAAATTTCTGAAGATATATCCCCGTGTTGTATAAAATTAATAACCAGTCTTGATGAATCCATTATTAAATTAGTTAAAAAATTCCTACAAACAAACACTTTTCTCTCAATAACGGGAAAGTGTCCCCTAAGGAAAGGCAGTACCAGATAAATCTTAATTTGGCGGTAAAAACCAGATTAAACCAACGCAAAACCTGTGTTGTGCTGACTTAAGCCAGCTATAATAATAATAAAAATAAAACAGAGAAGTCGTCGTCTTTTAATTATTTCTTCTGATTGGGATCAATTGAAATGTGCATGGTATTTTTGTTGAGAGTTTCGACACTTTAATCTTTACAAAAACTCAATACCTTCGCTACCTCTCCTTTACCAACCAAAACTAAATTTACATTTTTTTAAATCTCTGTATTCGTGAATTTATAGAATTGTGTCAAAAACTTTTTGTTAATTAAATTTCAATTTGCTTTATTTTTACACAAAAAATTATTTAAAAAGACTTGCAACAAAAGTTTTTTCTAAATATCAAACACTTTCTATAAGTTTCAGTCTTCTTTGGCACTATTTAATGCAGTAGTTTAGAAAAATCTTTCTTTTAGTTTTTCTAATTTTTTGAATAATAATAAAGTGCTCAACTATTTTCTAAAAAAATTTATATTTAAATACACAAAAATTTTAATTTCCTGCGGGCTTCCCTTTATAGATTGACATTTTTCCAAGATGGATGTACTATATATACTTACTCGTAACAAGTATTTTGTTAAATAATATATCTGACAAGATAGATTCTGAGATAATAATTCTCTTTTACGCGTTCTTGCCTATGTTAATCAATAAAATACAGAACTTTGTCTATGAAATTATATAACAAAAACAACAATATTTATTATTATAAACAGATCTAAATGATGATAAAAAAAATAAATAGAGAGAGAGAGAGAGTACGAGGTTCCAACAATGTTTTAACAATTTTTTGTAAATTTTTAATAATATTTAATTAATATTATTACTATTTGGGAGTAATATCACATAACGCAAATGTATACAATAACAAAATTAATTCATGTCAATAATTATAACTACACATTATTAAATGTAAATAAATAATGTACTTTTTAGGTATATCTAGTCATGATTATCAGTTTTAATGTATTCCAGGCAAGTTTTTGCTAGCATTCCATTAGTTTGACAAAGTATTTGAAATTTACTTATCTAAATGATCTGGGTAACATTTCCATGTGTTTTTAATAATGACAAACCTAATTTAACACCTGGTAAATATGGCTCGATTTTTTATAATATCTCCATGAAAGAATTAATTAGAAGTCTACCATAGGGTGTACTCTTCGGTACGCAAAATTTAATTTTAAAATAAAACACAGTAATAAATTATTTACTTACTTGAGAAATTCTTATTGATTTACAAAGTAAACATGTTGAGAATAATTACATACAGGGTGTTACTGAAGTAATGTTAGGAAATTTTAACAGGTTTAAGCTCTCATTAAAAGGATGCTAAATAACTAAAATTGTCCTATACAAATGTTTAGTTTCGAGATATACATTGTAGAACTTTTTTTAAAAAAAGTTGTTTTTGAACGAGATACGATTCAATCTTCTTTGTATACAGTGTGTGATTGGATTTTATGCAGAAATTTTTACTAGTGATAATCCTAGTTTTAATGTTAAAATCAGGTATACAGGCTGTTTTTAAAGTAACTTTACCAATTTTAACAGATGTTGAAAAGATGCTAAATAGCAAATTTAGATTTTTAACATTCTTTCAACAAAGGCTTTGATCAGTTAAAATTTCTAACATTTGAAATTGACCGTTGGTGCTGTTGCTCGTTGTGATACTGATTCCATTCTCATAACTTGTTCTTTCTTTACTTTTACTCGCTTTCTTTGTAATCTAATTGTATGATTTAAATATTAATGAAGGAATAAAAATCAAACTCAAACCCACAAGTTTCATCAAGAAAAAATTCTTAAGTAACAAAAACACTTTGTATGATAATTATTATATTGACCAAATAGGAGCACCGGCTGTGCTGGCAAACTCTGACACTTTTAATGTAATCTTCGATTTTTGCTAAGGTAGTTGGTTTAATTTTAGCAAAAACGCGTTGGATTTCTATTTTACTTCAGAGACTGTTTGTACGAGATGTGATCCAAAAGTAATGACAATGAAAATAAAATACAATGATATGTTTTTAGAGGTAACGGGTTACAAGAACAATTAAATAAACGATTTGACTTTAATCCGACGTTTCGACTGTCTTTTTCGAGGATTAAGAAAAAGACAGTAATAAAAACCGTCGAAACGACGGATTAAAGTCAAATCGTTTATTTAATTGTTCATGTAACCCGTTACCTCTAAAAAACATATAATAATAACAATTGGAGCGTTATCATATTAAGAATTAAAATACAATGATTATAGTTAAAAAAATAATTTATTTTTTTACATAGTCTCCTAACAAGTCAACACATTTAGTCTATCTTTTTTCTAAAACCCAGAATTCTTTTAAAAAAAATCTTTTTCTTGACTCTCCAAAAACGCCTCAACAGCGGTCATCACTTCGCTATCGTTCCTTGAGTTGAGGAAACAGATGAAGTCACTGGGAGCTAGATCTAGCAAATAAGGTGGATGTTCCAGCAGTTTAAATTCCGCTTCTTTAATGGCAGCCATCGCAACTACGGTTTTGTGAGCCGGTGCGTTGTCTTTGGAAACAACACACTAGCTCGCAGTTTGCCGCGTCTTTTTTTCTTAATAGCCTTTCGCAATCTTCTTGTTTGGTCAGCGTAATAAAATCCCGTAATGGTAGCACCCTTCTCCAAATATTCCACCATAATTATTCCTTCAGCGTCCCAAAAAACAGACGCCATAACCTTTCCCGCCGAACTTTACACTGAATTTTTTCGGAGTCGATGAGAAGGCTCGCTTCCAAGTCATCGATTGTTATTTGGTTTCAGGATCAAAATGGTGGATTCAGGTCTCATCCATAGTCACAAAACGTGACAAAAAATTTTCCATATCTGCTTAAAACTTTTTGAAATTGGCCCTCGAAATGGCGAGTTGCTTTTTCTTTTACTCGTCGGTTAACATTCTCGGCATCCAACGCGCGGAGCCCTTTTTCATATGCAGTTCGTTCACAAGGATTCTTTGAACGCTGCCATATGAGATCCCTGTGACCTCAGCTACATGCCTGTTGTTCACTTTTCTATCTGCCAACACCATATCTTTGACTTTTTTGACGTTATCTTTAGTGAGAGACGTGGATGCGCATCTTTTGCGATGTTCATCTTCAGTGGATGTTTTGACCAGCTTAAACTTTTTTACCCAGCTTGAAACTGTGGGATATGGAGGAGCCGAGTCCCCCAATGTTTTCACCAAGTTGCTATGTACATCTTTGGTAGATATTTTTTGTAACAGAGGTACTTCATAACAGGTTTATTTTCGTTTTTGTTCATTTTGATGTTATACCTTTGATGGTTCGTATTCAAATAAATGTCCCACCCGGAAATTGTGGCCTATTTATATGATTTTTTTATGGTGACTTAGTGGGTATATAAGCAAGCAAAAAAACATTATTTTGGATTTTTATGCAAACGGGAAATAACCGATTATCATTACTTTTGGATCACCCCTCGTAGTGTGATATCACTGGTATCGCAGGCTTATGACTTTACAAATTTCTTATAAAGAAGGAAACCATTTGGTATTATGTTGTAGGAGAAATTTTCAATTTGTTAAAACAGTGTCTTGTTCGTATGATTTCTTCAAATATTGACATTAATTGAAAATTTGCTGAATCAGAGTATTTTAAAATTAAATCCGAGACGAGATAACACCCTAGTTTTAAAAATATATATATACTGTAAAAACGAAAGTATCAACTTTAGTCTCGGAGGTGCAAAAAATTATTTTTGTATCACATGAATTATAGGAATGATAATGTCCTTGGACAACTTACGACTCCGCAAATCTAACGGCCCTTGAGCTTGCAAATCCGTTACTCAAGATCACTAAAACCCTTATAATTTCCTTGATACATAAATAGCAATAAGTTCATGGTAACTGCGACAAACGAAGCTTATTTTTTAGTCCAATTTTGGCTTTCATTTCGATCAATGTTGAACGTTTTCCGTTTATTTATGTTTAAATAACACAAATTGTGCAAGTTTCTAAGACGTTAAATGTTGCTAGTTTATTAGCATAAACCTACATGACTTTACATAGCGCCACAAGATATAATCTAGAGATGTCAAATCACATGATGTTGAAAAACAGTACTTAGACCCTATCTCCAAATCTCCGATAGTTTTATTCGTAAACAATAATCTTGTGGCTCCTGTGGCTTCTAACTAGCTGGATCTTATATGAGCGCAATCTAAAATCTTTGCATAAAATTTTCATGTATTGAATAGATAGTCCCAATTTCTAGAATGTACAACATATTAATAAATTTTGATGTTCTTTAGTTTCTAGCTTTTATTGCTGCGATTTCTCTTTAATACCTATGTATCTGTTCGCTGTTTTACTTTTCACCCATATCCGATATAAATCTGGTATAGATTGCATTTATTCTGTAAGTAAATAACTAGATGTCATCATAGTATACCACAGTCTGACGTTCTCTGGTCTGACTTTGAGCCAGGATTGATAAGAGATTAAACCCTAAATAATTCAAAATAAGATGCTCGGATTAGAAAAATACCTACGTTAATCAAATTTTAATCTCCCATCAATTTTGATTAACGTTTATGCAACCTGCCCTTTGTCTTTCGCAAATTTATTTAAAAAAATTTACCATGTAAAAATGCCCTTATGATAAATTACAATATGATCAAAAAAAGAGTATGCTCTAGATGACTGTGACATTGTTTCTTTCTTTACAATTTACATTGACAATGCCTTTTATACTCGTTTTTAAAGAATTTTTTTATCATTATGGTACATTACAGGAGATCAAAATGCGTTTAATTATTCTCTGCAATTTTAGTGACTCATTTCAAGCTGAAAACGAAAATGAATGACAAACACAATTAACTAAACATATAGATAAGTTTGATTCACCGAATTTATTTTACGGCCGTTATGACCAATTAAATATTTTTTTTTCCAAAGATAAACTGCTTTAATCTAGAAGTAACATTTGAATATTTCAAATTTATAATTGACCTTGTGAAATGAGTAGAACATGCGTGCGTAGAATCTTTGCGGTCAATCGACACATGCCGGTTTTTTCTTTTATAGGAGTAAAGTCACTTATAAATAGTAGTTATAAACAACTTCTCAATTGACTCTTTTTTAAGAAATAAATTGCTACAAACTCTATTTTTAGTTACCATTTTCGATTTTACTTGAATTAGTCATAAAACGGCAATTAGTTAGGAATCCACAGGTCCTAGGTAGTGCATTTAAAAGGTATCTAATTTTAAAATTTGAGCATTGTCTTGTAAATATCCGTGATGTAATGTTTGCAGTAATTGCATAAGCAAAAAATTTTCTTTTTTTTTTAATATAAAAATCAGAAAAAATGAATTTATTTCTTTTGAGCGTATTAAACATATTATAATAATTGTGCGACTGTTTAAAAACTCATATTATTTGGGTTTCTTATAAGTATCAGTATTATTTGCAATTTTATTAAAGTAGTAATTTTTAAAAGTAGTTAACATACGCGGAAAGTACTGTAAAAAATAAAATTCTAAAATAAAATCAATTGTACCTATACCTGCCCACACCTAACAAGAAAAAACATACATGAGTTAACATTTTGACTATTCTGAACAAGACATCGTAGGGTTGACTCGGTAGAGAGGATCAGAAGACTTGCCTTAATTGGCCAGTCCACGAGGGGGAGGGGGACAACCTCTATTAAAAAATCCCTAATCAGCTCATTATCGCTAGCGTAGAAACGTCTATGAGAAACTAGACGACCTCTTTGAACAAAACAGCTTTGTTTCAAGATGGAACGTCATCTTAAAATGGACCTCGTTTTCTATCCCATATAAAAATGGAAATTTTTTTTCTCAGGAGAAAAGTTCTAGAGATTCGAAAGGAAAAGATGACTCACCATAAAGCTCAGGGACAACAATTAGAGGTATGTGCACTGCCGCAGAAGATGGCAGAATATCGCGTGTTTAACATGAATGAAAAAAAACTTGTCGCCCTAATAGGTGGAAGACACAAATGAAATGTATTTGTTATATGTATTTGCAAAAACCTCTCGACCTCCACAAAGTAGAATTCAGCAAGGAGAAAGACATCTAGTCAAACGAACCAGTTAAGGAGACGCCAAGCGGGGTCTACCAAAAAAGGAAAAAGGAGCAGATCTCAGAAGAGACACCAAAATTGGAAAAGAGACCTTCGGTCTCACAGAGTCAAAGTTCTCAAAAAAAAAAATCGACAATACTTTCAACACACGAAGAGTGATCAAAAGCGACCAGAAGCGTACGTATATCTACAGGTTTAGCAAGAAGAGGTTTAGACAGAGATGTTAAAACCGCAGAGGCAAAAAAAAAGTGATAACGATGTAGTCATCATTTCTCCTAATGAAAATAAGAGACATCCAACAGCAACCATAGAGGATTGTTCACAATAGATGCGATGGATCTAACGAAACTGAGAGAGCCGCTGTACATCAACAAAAAAAATAATATGCAGATTTCAGAAAAGGAAAGTGTAAGGTTAAAATATATATTTAGGCCCTCTTTATGCATCTTTCGTTTTTTTTTAAGTTTCACTCAAAACGGTGCGTTTTATAAAAAATTTGCAAACACTAAAAAAGTTTCAAAATTCCTTATCAAAAAAAGTAAAACCATGTCTTTCGAATAACATATGTCTCGCATCTGTTAGAGTTTTAAAAAAAAAACACTTCATAGCTATTAACAAAAACTAATGTTTCAATTAAGCAAATTTAATAAAACTTTGCTGAGTTTTCTGTCTTAATTTGGTAGACTCTTGGCTACTGGTAGAAATGGCGTACGCAGCACTCATTTGCAGTTTACCACCAATATCAATAAAAAAAATTGTACAGGGACAATTGTACAGGATACAACAGCAAGGAAAATATCGTAAGTCGTCAAAATACAAAAATAATATGTAAGAAATATTTCTTTGTTTTTTTTTAGTACTTATAAGAGGCCGCAGTGGTACGGGAAATCTTAAGCTAATTAATAAAAGAAGCAGAGATAATGTCAAAAATTTAAAAATGCTCACAAAGGAACTTTAGTTTGCTTGGTGTTAAAAAATCAATTTGACGACCAAGATTATCTTCTCGTATACATTGAGCCCAAAATTCCAGAGACAAGAAAAGTAAGAAATGGGAAATCCAGTAAACACAAAGCGCTTCAACAGTCAACCACAGAACAACAAGTCGTAAATACTAGAAGAAGATGAGCCCACCAGCTTATACCCGACATAAAACATTAGATAGAGAAAAAAAGTACAAAGGAGAAGTAAATTACCATGTAATATATCTAACCCTAATACTTTTAAGATATAGAAAATTTCGGTGGAACATAATTGCAGAAAATGTATCAAACAGATAACGATAGATAAGTTTACTGAGCAAAACGTAGACATCCGAGCACGCATTCTTTAACAAATTACTGACAATGGGAAAGTATCCAGTATAGGCTGATACTACTCGTAGAGATGAGGGTCAATCCCATGGAGGAATAAACAAGACTGGAGGTCGCCTATATTCACCATGTAAAATTCTTGCGTGAAACTCAAACACCTTTTATGATCTTTTTGACCAATGCGCACAAAAAGATTACCGACAAATTTTGGAGTTCTGTAATGCATCAGTGGCGTCTTCGCTCTTAAAATACTGAATAGTAGCGTCATTGTTTCACATATCAGTAATGTATTCGTTGTATTCAACTTGCATGCAATGTTTATAACAACCCTTTATTTTATTTGTAAATCAATATTGTAAAACAAATTTTCTTTAAATTTATTTTTAACTTGTGTTGCTTCCAGAAAAAATAATAATGCTACCGACGCCTCTGGAATCCGGCACCATCTTCAAACACCTTTTATGATTTTGCCGCTTGGCGCGCAAACTCGACTTTTTAAAAATCCTTCCCTTCAGTCTTATTTATTCCTCCAATTTAGACAAAAAATGCTTTCTAATTAAACAGCTCTTAAGATCACAGACCATTAAGCTACATTTTATTTAGTTTAATAGTTCGTGCCTGAGTCTCACAGTCAATATAAAGTCAAAAAAGCACTAGTGAGAGCTTAAATGAAGTGACATGGAAGCGAAGAGACTAATTATATTTTTAGAGAAAAGCTTTCGTTTCCTAATGTGGTACGAAACTCCTAAGCAAAAAAATAGACAGTTTGGAAATGGTAAAAAATAAGAAATTTTATCTAATGAAAAAGTTTATTTAAATAAATTCACAAATTTTTATTATTATCTATTGGAAGACGTTTTTTCTCGTATAATAAATAAGTACACAATTCGCTGTTACACAGAATACTAAATATACTAGTATTTTCGTTTTAAAACATGTTTACTACTTCTTAAGTCTTCTTCAGACTCAGACCACTGCTTCATATTAAGTGTTAAATCAGCTCTTTCTTCCAACCTACGTGCTATCGGAGGTATAAATAAATTTGGATCCAAGTTTGTATTCTTCTCTCCACAAATCTTATTACACATAAAGCTAATTATATACCCGATAACATATGTAGTTATCAACCCAAAAACTCCATTATATAAATACGACACTTTATATAACCAAAAATATTCTCTACAATAAAACAAAAATTAACAATTAACGATAAAAATTAAACAAAATACATACTTATTGCCCACACTACTGGCCGATGATTCAGAAATAATACTAATATTTGAAAAAATATTTGAACAACCTTCTGTACTAACAGGTAGAGTAGGTAAAGGCGGTTTTGGATTACCAAAAGCCATCCACAACGCTAAAGAAATACCGGATACAAGTCCGACAAGTGCTCCCTTAAAATGATTATAAAAATACAAAACTAAAATTATAGACTATTCACCTTTTCATTGGCAGTTGTCGTAAACATTCCTAAAGAAAATAAAGCTAAAAGAGGTCCTCCAATGACTCCAAATATCGTTAAAGAAGCTTGAAGAACACCTCCTAGAAATTGGGCTAAAAACGCTATAGCTAAACATACGAATCCAAAAAATAGAGCTATTAATTTTGTTTGTATGGCAACTTTCTTCTCTGGCATTGATTTATGAGTAATGTGTTTGTATAAAGGCTTTAAAAATAAAATTACAAGTTGTTTACTTAGTATTTAGTATAATACTCGTACCTTATAGTAATCTTCTACTGTTACTGCGGCTAAACTATTAAGTGCTGCTGAAACTGTAGATAAGGATGCGCTAAAAATTCCAGCAACAAAAAGACCAGATAGACCTGGAATATGACCCATTGTGTCCATGACATACAGTGGCATTAACTATAAACCAACAATGTAGATACTTTAATTTCATTTTTGTTGTTAAATACCTGATCAACACTATTAATAACTTTAGCAGAAACAGGATCACAGTTGTAGTATTTTGAATAAATAGCTAGACCAGCAAACGAGGTACTAAGACTCAAACAAGTCAATATAGGCCAATTGAGCCATAGTGCTTTCTGTGCTGTTTTCAAATCTTTCACAGTTAAGTATCGTTGCACTTGTGTTTGATTAACAGCATATAAAGACAAAAAAGTTATTCCTCCTCCTATTATTAAGGAAAACCATGTATGTCTTTCTGTGGGGTCGGGATTGAAGCTAAACAAAATATCTTTATTACTAAACTAAGATAAGAAGGTAAAATCTTAATTTAGGTAGGCTCCAGTAGTCACAAACCAGAAATAAATTGACAGAATTAATTATCTAGCTTATACAGTTAGCGTTTCATTCGTTAGTACATAAAAAAATGAAAATAACATAGAATATTGTTATGCAAGTAAATAAATAAAGTTAATTCTTCTTTGAATTATTCTGTTAACACAACACACACGCTAATTTGGGAAAACGAGATTCATAGTTTTTGTACAGACCTACATCGTAGTCTCCAATTACTTCACATAATGTAGTAGATTTAAATATCGTAATTGCAGCTTTACTCAGTAAACAATGTGATCAAAAGTAATTATCTCATTAGTTAAGACCTAATTTCATTCATTATTTTACCTACTTAAGAGATTGTATACTCAATTAATTTTGTGACCACCAAAATCACCTGTTTCAATACCTAATTTTAAAGGTCAATTTTTATGTTGATAATAATAGGTTAATAAGTAATCACGCGTCTTTATCGTCCTTCTCGCCCATTACAAATGTGGTCCTGCACCGACCGCCAACAAAACGAAACTTAACGATCAGGTGAAAACAACCAATCCGCAGACAAAAGCCCCGACCGACATTGAAATACTGCCCCTTCACTGCCATCAGCTACATGCTGAAAGACAGCGTAACTAGAACTAGCAGAATGTGTTTAGTTTTAGCATTTAAAGTTGCTTTTTACATTAATATGGTTATTCTAAATCCAACCTTCACATGCTTGTAAAAATGATCAACTTTAGTGGCTTGTACGAGGTGTTTATAAATGATTGTAGGGTCGTAGGAAACTGTGGAAACAATAAAAAATATTCTGCCTTATAAAGACAATCATTTTAGCTATTATTACAATTATTATTAAACAATTTAGTAACTCCAGATACCATTCTCTAATATTCCGATGCGGAAATAAAACATTAGAATGAATGTTCGTGATATCGAAAATTTCCACAGCCTCCTACGACCCTACAATCATTTATAAATATCTTGTGTACACCAATAACTATTTCTGTATTTTTTTTGAAAGTTTATTCAAAATATAGAATTTTTAAAAGAACGTTTTATTTAATTAAGTTTCGGAAAAGTTATGTTTATTGGAAAAAAACGCCGTTCTTTTTAATACATATTTTAAAAATTTTAAATTTTGTTGTTTTCTTAGCTTATTTTCACAGTATGAAAATTTATACTATCTCAGGTTATTTATTGATTTATTTTCCCACTTGTTTTTAAAAATAACTCTTTCAACTAACTATAAGTAATATATCACTGGTATCAGAAAAAATAACTTTTATAAGGTCATGACCAACTACTTGTTTAATTGAAAGATAAATTTATATTAAGTACATCATAATATCTTTAAAACAAAAAGTACTATGACTCTTTTAACATATAGGTACCTACCAATTTATGACAAAATATTTATTTAACAAGGTTTGTTTCATTCTATTATCATGTATTGACAATTAACAAATACGATATGCGTTTTATTGTTGTAATTTGACAATAGTAGACTCAATAAAAGAAAAACAATAGAAAGATATTTAAATTTGATAGATTTTTAAATAACATATCAATAATTTAAGTTTACTTCCTCAATAACGCACATGTTCATCAAATCTAAATTCCACCACCAGAGCGCGTTGTTAATTGTCAACAGCTAAAAAAACACTTTTGCTTAAAATTTTAAAAGTTAAAATATACTAAAAAAAAATATTTTACGATAAACTACCCCTTATTTAGGAGTATAGTATTTTAGAAAATAAGAGAAACAAAGTTATAACAATATAGTTTTCATTAGTGCCTACCTAAATTAAGAATGTTGTTGTTCGCGCTATCTTACTTTAGTAAATCCGTTCGATTTCCCATTTCAGCAATCCTCCAAATTTCCGCTAAACTTCCTTTTTCAACGGCAGCATAAATTATAACACTGAACACAGCAGCAAACATTAATATCGATTGAAATACGTCAGTCATCAAAACTGCTTTCATTCCACCAATCGTTGAATAAAAAGTACAAACCAGTCCTTAAAAATGTATAAGTAATAACGGGAAATTGAATTTTTTATGACTTACCAACTGATAAAATAGCCGCTAATTTACTAATCCCAGTCAAAGCTTCAAGTGCCAAAGCAGGGGCATACAAAACTACACCCATATATAGGGTCATTTGTAAACTGTATGATAATGAAGCTGCAAGTCTTGAGGCTTTCCCAAATCTTTTTTCTAAATACTAAAAGAAAAAAACAATTATAAAAATACTATTAGATTAGAATTATTATTATTACTTCATAAGCACTCGTTGCTTGTAGTTTGAAAAACACAGGTAAATATAAATAAGCAGCTACTGGTGTAAATATACCGTATGAGATATTTATTACAATAAATTGGATACCAAAAGTATAATTTTCACTAGATACTCCTAATAAAGTAATGGCAGACATGAATGAAGCCATAAGAGAAAATGCAACAGGTATTATAGACATATTTCTATCTGCTAATAAATATTCCTGTAAAAAAATAATTAAAATACCTTATTTAAATTAATGTAAATGATAACAAACCTGCATTGTTTTCTGTTTACCACCTGTAAATCTATAATATACTCCAATACTCGAAGAAATTAATAATACAATTACTAGGACCACATAGTCCCAAACTCCAAAATGTGGTTGAAGTGATGTTGCCATTGTTTACTCTAAAACTTATTAGAATTTTAAACTTTGTACTTACGTGTTCCCATGTTTTACTTTATTGCTCATAATTAAATTAAAGGAGTTTTACGATTTGTTTTTTCCAGAACTAATTTTAAAAATTTTGTTGCAAAATTAGTAATTTTTTTACAAAAATATAAATTATTAAAGTTAGTTCTTTCTTTATTACCCTATTAAAAAAATGATTTGTAATACTACTTCAGCAAGAACTAAAGCAAAAAAATAAAGCTAAGCAATTTTATCTAGTGTAGTAAAATTTAATGCGTTATCACTACAAAGCAGACTATAGATTAAATAATAAAATAATGAAATCTAATAAAATGTTGCAATAAAAATGATTAAGTAAAACTTAAGCAAAAAATGTATTAACATATACTTACTTTTACTTTCTAGGAGTGCATTGTCAGGTTACCAAAACTCATAAGAATTGATTTTATAAACGTCAAGCGTTTATATTAAATATTCGATAAATGAATGTTAACAAACCATCCAAATTGTATGACCTTTTCTTCGTTCATAAATGATGCATAATTATAAACAATAGAATGGCCGTCTTGTAGTTAAACTAATAAATAATTCAGCTATTAGTAAAACTGTAAAAGTTTTCTGAAAAATAATATTAGAAGTAAAAAAAATTAGAAACGTGTATTTTTAATTTTATATCATTAATTATCATAATAGGTAAAGTGTCTGTTAGTTACGCCGTTAAAAATATAAGGATCAATAATAGAATTATTATTTTTAATATTAATTTATTGAAATATTTGCTACTATGTGTCAACATTTATACCAGAAAAACTATAAATTTTACCATTTCAAATAAATTTCTAACGTTTTTAGTATCTATTGCAAATAAGTGCATTCCTCAGTTACGTTTAAACATATACTGAGTTTCATAAAAAAAAACCGAAACGCGTAGAAAGAGTTTGATGGATTTGAACCAACTTTGGTAGAAAAGTTTGTTTGCTTGTTTCTGAAAATTTGGAACCAAGGAAAAGTACTATAGAAATGATATTTCTTGCAAAATTTTCAAAAGTAGATAAATCGTTTAATCATTGTTTTCATTTTTTTATTTTTTGATTATCTTGGATTGTTTAAATTTTGTAATTATGCTTAAAAATTATGCCAAAGTTATCAATAATAATAATAAAAGACCTGCGTTGAATTTACTACCTTTATGTATGTCATTTTATCCCACAAAGTTATTGCAATTCATATCAACACAATTTAGTGAGTGATATAGTATATATCTACGAAAATTATGCCCACCATAAACTTTATTGTCCTTGAAGTCAATTAGGGCTTAAACATAAACATTTAGAAGCGGTGGCCTTGTTTAAATCTAGATGGTTCCATTCTTAAGACGTAAATCAGGCTTTAAGAGTGATATTTTCCCAAAAGATGATGCTTAGAGAAATAATAAATATATAAAAAAATAACGAACTTAAGGGATTTGTAGATTCACAAATAAGGTACGTCTTTCCCTTAGTTTGTTATTACTTTCAAATTACCGAAATTTGAATTTGTTTAGGTAAATGTATATGATGAAAAGCTTCATCTTTTGGAAAAATATAACCCTTGAAAGCAATTTACGCCTCGGGCATCGGACCATTTGGCGTTGGTAAGACCCACCTATTGTAAATGTTTGTGGTTAAACCCCAATTGATTTCAATAACAATAAGAATTATGGTGATCAAAAATTTCGTAAATATACTACACTGAAATATTGTTAAATTAAATGCAGAGCTAAAGCCCACCGGGGTAAGGCTTACAAAGGGACCTCACTTTCCTCTCCACTAATTCTCCGCGGCACAAACATCAAATCTACGTAAAAGTGATGACAAATTTACCTAACCCGAGCAGTTTTTTTAGACGTCATCGAAGGATCTAATGACCATAAATTACTTGCGCTTGGTAACAGTAAAACCTTTATTGAACTAGTAATAAACAGAAAACTAGCCTTTAGAGTCAGGTGCGTCAGAATTGAGCTGGAATACTGTACGCAATAATACACAATAAAAAATCATTGCATCTAAGGCTTATGGTTAGCTAATCGTATCGAAGCTGTTATATTTAATAAAGTGGTCTGTAGATTCGTTGTACAAATTATACAAGGCGTTACAAGCAGATCAGATACTGCAAAAAGTGAAAAGGTTATTGTTTATTTGACTTTTTTAAAGAGTTATCGACAGTCCCAAAATGGTTTGGCAGACTTTTTGCTGCGTTTATAAATTACAATAGTAGCCCAAAGAAAACCAAAACCTTTTTTTTGCGCTTTTCCCAATAATATATTTAACCAATGAGGACAACCAATCTACAGAAAGAATTTAAGAATACACCTAAAAATCCAAAAAACAAGCTACCCAAAAAAATCATCCTAATTACTGCATTCGCCTTTGAGCTTCAACAAAATTTTTGGATGGGCCATTGCAGTTTTTGAACAGCGTTTAACGGACAAAACTAGTGAAATAGTTTATGTATTTTTTCAAAATTACAAACTGCATAAATAGTAATCACTACGATTAATTTTTAACATTTAAAACCGGATGCAGAATGGGATGAGTTATGGTGAAAATTTTTTAATTGCAATTCCTTCGTAATATATATTTTGTAGAATGCGGGTTTAATCTACTTATTAGTTTGCAAATTAGACATATAATTAAAGGAATTCCTCACAAACATTTTGGTCTTTATTTTAAGTCAATCCGATTTATAGAAGTTGAGATATTTAAGAAATAGTTTCTATAAAGGGCAAATTACGCATAGAATGTCCGAAGAACGCCCCCAGAAGGTCGTGCGAAAAGATCCGGAACCGGAGAACTTATTTTCAGTGTTATATGTATCGTAAGTAACCAGTTAAAAAAAATAGCCTTCTGCAAAAATTTTCCTTGTTGCTTATTAAATCCGGTAGATTTACTCCACTATCAACCAAAATTAGAAATATTTTTAACAAAAATTGAAACAATGAACCATACGCCACAATGTCACATGAATTATTATACATACAATGACATAAAGGTATGGAATAAAAATCATATTTTCTAAGTTAATCATTTTTTAGAAAAACGCCAAGACAGGTTGATTTTATTTTTTTATTGCCCACGTATTTCACTTGTTTCCCAAAAAAAATTGGTGATTTGTAATACTTTCTCTTAAATCTTTGATTTTGTTGCAAATACATTTGATTTTAAGTAGTCCCTCAGAAAACCGGGAAAAACATCATCTAAATAATCTGTGACACCAAAAGCGTAGTGTGGAAGTGCACCGTCTTCTTTAAAGTTTAAAGCATACATTAGCTGCTGGAATGTCTGGATCCTCCTTATTCTGAAAAAGTTCCGCTAATGCTGGTACTAACTAATATTTCTTTTTGTTGAAAACAGGGCTCCAGTAATACACACTCAGATCTGTTATTCATTTATCAAAAGAATTCTGTTATTGGTATTGTAAATTAGACACTTTCTTTAGGGCATACCATTCTGCCTTTTGTTATTAACTTATAATTTTGATAAAAAAAAGCTTTGAATTCGGTTCTTATTTTGCGGTAACTTCATTACCATAACCAACATGTTAACAACAATTTTGCATAAAATTAGAATTTTTATTCTAAACTGATAAGTATAGTAGATAATTAGATAATATTAGGTAGAAGTAAATCTTTATATGAGAATAAAATGCTGTCAAATTTTTTAGAAAACAATATCTTCTTTATTACGCTTGAATCATAATCGCCGATTAAAACATGCTGCAGCGAGCTAATTTTCCTATTTTATAAAACGGTGTCGGACAAAGAATTATCTAAGGCAGGGGTCGGCAACCTTTTTCGAACGGCGGGCCATTTTCAAAATAATTTTTTTTCTGCGGGCCACACATTCAAATGTAACTTAAATCTTTTTTTTAATAGTGCTTTTATATCATATACAAGTATAAATATTATTAAAAATAAATTATATTGATGCTTTGGCAGGCCGCACAAAAAGTTGCAAAGGGCCGCATGCAGCCTGCGGGCCGCAGGTTGCCGACCCCTGATCTAAGGCACAATATACATTACAACAGCGTTTCAACCTTTTTTAGCCTGCGGACCACTAAAATTTAGCGGCTTAAGTATACCTATGTCGCTAAAATTAGTTTGAAATATTTGTATTTTGTAATTTTATAAATTAAACTTTAGTTATTATTATTTTTTTTTGATAAGTAAATTTTTTACGTGGATAAATACTTGTCTACAGAATAGCAAAATTTCTTAGCGGACCACTAGTGGTATAATCGAAAGCGCTACCAAGTTGAAAATAAGTTGCAAATAGAACCGATCTCAACATGCAAAACATATGTTTAAAAATTCAAATACAACGGATATATATTTATACATCACAATATTATCACAAAATTATGTAACTAATATTTTAAATCATTATAAAAATTCAAAATTTGTTAATTTTTTAACACAATGTTTAATAAAAAAAAAATAAAACGCGGATATCTCCAGCTCATTGACACTTAAAAAAAATACGTAATTTTTTTAATTACAAAAATTATGCACATGTCTTACAAAATAAGCAGTTACCACGCATCTCTGTCAAAAAATATTCAAGCTCGTCATTTGAAAAAAATTAATATGTTATATCAGAGTGGATTCCATATTGCCATATTGTGACGAACTGCACCGTTGCCATAGCGGAGCCAATGTAACGTTACGATCGCATAATCTCTTGTTGGTTAAATATTTATTATTAATTCCAAAGATAAAATCTCTTGATATAAAAAATCAATTGTACTCGTAATAGGTGGTCAGAAAACATTTATTTTTTTATGTTTCTACACAATCTGAGCTACAATGCTACAAAAAAATTAAAGCAATCATTTTCTGAATTAACTATTAAGAAACTACACAAAACAAAATATGTAACCCAAAAATAAAAAGCAACATTTTTGGTAAAATTGTAAAATCTAACAATATCTAGAATATCAATCTGTTTTTAATCCTAAAATATAAAAGTTAAACAATTTACTTAAATAAAAATAAAAACGTACTTATGCGATTAAAAATAACTATATTAAGTAGGTTAAATACATTTTAGTTTTTTAGTGTACAAATAAATAGGGTTGTAGAGATTTAAATTATAATTTTGTATGTACATATACCTACATACATACAGTGTGACTGTACCATTTGTAATGAATAAATTCGTTAAAAATTCAGGAATTTGCCTTTCAGGAAAACGCTCGAAAACGTGTCCTGTTATTTTTTTACGCGCATTTTTTGACAAAAAAAATTAGATATACAGAATCAGTGTTGCCAACTTGGGAAGAAGAGGGAAATATTTAGAGGGAATGTTCTGTAGGGGATGTTTTAGGGAACTTGTAACTACTAATAAAAATTACCAAAAAACATGTTAAATTGTTAATTTTTGTTGCTAGCTTAATCAGTATTTCTTGATTACGATGTAGTTCACATTTATCACTTATTTGAAAAGTGATTTATTACCTATTTATTAGAAATTAAAAATTGTATGTAGTAAAAAACTACTCGTTTTACTCGGTGTATAACACATGGATTATTTATAGTTCAAGAGGCCAAAAAATACATTGTACTTTTTTTTCTTACAATATAAATTAATAAAAAAATAACCTTCTTTTCGTTAAAACTCCCTTTCAGATTTTTTAAATAAATTATTATTTAAAGTAAAAATTGTTTTTTTTTTATTTTGGTTTCGAAGTTGCCCTATGTTCATTAGAAGTTTGAAATTTTCAATGTACTCGCAAATTGACAAATTTGACATTTAACATTTGACCTTTGGTCTGACCTTACCTTTTGATTTCGAAAAAATGACAAAATTGTAAATAGTTGTAAAAATATAAAATTTAATTTATGATAAAATGTAACATTTGTAATTTGGATAAGAGTTACAAGTCTTAGCAAAGTATTTTGAAATTTGTAATGTAGTATGCGGTCACACTATTACATATTTTGATAATGATATTAAATTTAAAGGAATACATGGTACAAGTTACCAGATTAGTTAGTCACCCGATAGATAAGATATCATTCTTTTAGCAATAAATAATTACTTAATTGCTGGTATTCTTTTTTTAAAATTACTTGAAAGAACCACTATTAAATTTGCAATTTTAAGCAAAGATAAATTTTGCGGCAAATAATAAAATTAAAAATATAAATCTCTAAAGCCGAAATTAAAAAAACTGGTTCTCTGTCATTTTATAAAAAAAATTGAATTTGAATACCTACAAAAAACATGCTCTGGTTGATTTTGTTTTTCAGTTTAATCAATTTCGAACAAATTGATTTTATTCATTTATTTATTCCGATCAAAAAAATTTTTGTGTGAAATTTGGTAACCAAAATTGATGTGTTTGTCTAAAAAGGCCCGAACAAATTTAATAGTTTGAAAATTCGATGTAATGCTAATTCGAACGAATGGAATTTGTTTAAAAAACAGTTAGGTTAATACACTACTTTTTGATTTTTATAATAATCATTAGATTAATATTTGTAATTTCATGCAACATTAATTATTAATGTTTTTATTAACAATTTCAAAAAATAAAAAAAATATTACTCACATTACGTCATACAGGTAAATTTCAAGAGTCATCAATCAACCTGTTCACAGCATAGAGCTAGATTGAAGACTAAAGTAAAATATGGAAGTAGAAGAACAGAATTATGACGTATTAAATATTTCTTCAATGGCAATCAATCAATTTCAATAAACGTGTATGAAAAAAACGTCAGTTAACCTCAAATTTTATACTTCCAAGTTTCAACATGTGAGAGGGATCAAGGTTAGCAAAATATACGAAAACATGTGTAATCTGTATAATCAGAGATTTTCTGATAATATTAAATGAAAAACATTGACCATTAGGTCTTGTAAATTTCCAGAGTAAATGCAAAAATAGTCACAACTAACCGCCGTAAAAATAACAATCTAAAAATAATCGTTTAAATAAAAAAAAACACTAAAAGCAAGTAACTAGAGCTACACTCGGTACACTCACCTTTTGTGTTTTTGCAAAAACCCAGGAAGAGTATCGAAATAAACTCATTTCTTAATCAGTTTTATTTTTATTTTTGCAAAATATATTTTATTATAAACAACTGAGAGTTTTTGGCACAAACTTGTGTTTTCCCAATCGCTTTTTACGCCGTTTATTGATTTAATTTTAGGAAGAAAAATTATTTCAAAGTTGGCGCCACTTTTACCAACTGTTTTACCAGTCTATTACCAACCGTATTTTTTGCAAGTGGTGTCGCAACGTCACAGTAACAACGCGTCTTTGTTTACCAACAATTTATTCTTCGGTTTAAATAAATAATTCAACTATTAATTCCTGCCAATTGTTGCACGAATTGCAGCATTACACTTTCAACCTCCCATAAACACAAGAGGTTTTTTAAGTCATTCACCAGTGATGTGCTTTTGTTTAAGTTCTGGATATAACCTTAAAATAACAGTTAACAAAGTTTAGGTACAAATTAATAAAAACTAGTGTAATATACACGTAAATGGGCTATTTTATGTAAGATATTGTCAAATTTTGTTATGAGGTGCTTGTAATTTTGACCTTTGTGACCAAGTTAACCATGAACGAAAAGTTCCAAAGTTGCAACCGTACTTTTAGATTATAATTATGCAAATTATTTTGCAATGTATTGTCTATCAATAATTTTGATTGTGTTTATATAATGCCAATAAATAGTCGCAAAAATGATCAAAACATAAAACGACTTTGTGCGAAGATGTCCGAAAATTTTTCAGACGAATGTAAGTCGAAGTTGTCAAAATTGTCGAATTGTGTAAATTATTTAGTGAAAAGTGGTGATACAAACGACTTGAATTTAGCTTATGATCATATGTACGCATCTAATACAGAAAATGGCGAAATAAACACAATTGAAGATGCAAACTGTCAAAGCGCCGAAAGTGAGGTTAAGTTTTGGAAAGAGTGGTTGATACTTCATCTTGACTTAATCCAGCAACAAAGTGATGAAATCTTAGATAAAGAACGGACAATTCTCATTCTACAACAAGAAAATGAAATGGTAAAAGCCCCATCAATTAATTTTACGTTTTAAGTGATTCATTTCAGCTTAAGGAACGCATAAATTGTATGGAACGCGGGGCTCCTTTCCACCCCAATAAGTTCTACAATTCGACATCATTTCTCGATGAAGGTTTAGATATGACTCAAGATTCAAATCCCTGTGATGAAGACAACAAAAACTGTTTAGATCTTCTTGATTTAAACTGCGAAAATGGAAGTTTAAAATCTGGAAAATTTGAGAAAAACAGCCATAGTGACGACGAATCTCACACAGGGAATCCCTCCATAGACAATAAATTTGATTCTCAGGTTAATTATAAAATTAGTGATCTAAAAACTGAAAGTGACATCTCAGATTGTAACAATACGAGTGCGGGATTTGACTTTAGTGTTAATAATTCAAGTGAGCTTGATCCAATGAGAAACTTGAGAATGAATATTAGGAGAAAAAGGTTGAGTAATTCATCAAATGTGTCTAATAACGATTCTGTCTTGGAGGAAAAAAGGTCATTCAGGAAATTTAAAAAGCGACGTAAACGTTAGTCTGTGATTTTGTGACTGAATTAAGCTTATTATTGAGATTACAGGTATTTTAAAAGACTCACAAATCCTAACCACAACTGATCAATACATCACAGAAGCTGGCAAAGTTAATTTGAGGTTATCGAGTGGGACGAATGTACCAGTGGAAATTCCAAATAACACAAATCTAGAGGTTAGTGACATTTTACATCTTGGCAGTTTTGACAAAAGCCTTAAAACTTTTTTATTATACCTGAAATATTCCTTTTTTAGGTGCCCCGATGGCGAGTCAAAGTTTATGCTAGTTGTTATGCTATGGAAGGAACTGAAAATTTAGATGATGAAGTATACAATAAAAGGCACAGTCGGTTAGAAAATGATGAACGTAGAAGAAAAAGGTAGAAATCTTTTTTTTTTTAATTGATTTTAAACATTTTTTTTACAGGTGGGATGTACAGAGGATAAGAGAGCAAAGGCTTATAGAAAAATTAAAACAGAGGCAAGAACGTATGGGCTCAGGGTCTAGATCTGATGAACAGTCTGATCCTGTGCAGTCTCTTTGGCCTACTTTAGAAAACATCAAATTTTTGGAAGTTTCAGATAACCTACCTGTGTCTGCTTTTGGTTGTCCCATTCCAAAACTTTTACCAAGGTAATATATACTAGCTTATTTATTTAAACTCTGAAATTTGTTTTTTTAGTGAATTTAATTTGCCATGGTTAAACAATCCT
Source organism: Tribolium confusum (assembly GCA_029207805.1). Taxonomy (NCBI): domain Eukaryota; kingdom Metazoa; phylum Arthropoda; class Insecta; order Coleoptera; family Tenebrionidae; genus Tribolium; species Tribolium confusum. The sequence continues at coordinate 26,828,816 of JALGAY010000004.1, forward strand.
TCCTTAATAGCCTCAAAGAAAAGTTCAACAAAAAGAACAACAGTCAAAAGAAAAAGTTCAAGAAGATAAGTATTACTGTGTTATTGGAAATTTTAGTAAAAATCTAGCGCGTGTACATAAGAAAATGTAATAAACTGAAAGTTGGCACCAATTTGAAATGTTTAAAATGTGATTTTATGAATACAAACAGGTCATTTGTAAATTAAAACAATCTCATTAAATTACATGACACTTTGTAAAGTATTTAGATTTTAAGCTTAAATTTGGAATAGATTATTAGGCAATGTAAAGCAAATCTAGAACTATCTGCTCCATATTAGTAACCTATTTTTTTTAGGTTCCATATTTCTCTAAGTAATGTATTATTGTGATATGAAAATTGTTATAGTTTTCTTGATGATGATATTAATTTAAAAATAAAATTATATTTTTAGTTTTTATGAATAAATGTATTAGTTGTACTTATTTGTGTATCAGTCACTGTAAGTTAAAATATATACACTTTTTTCCAAAAACGAAATGTATTCATTTTTAATGGGTGATTCACCTAAAAAACGTGTGAGCAAAGAAAAATTGACAAGATAAAGTTGACAGAAACAAACTGACAATTGCTTCGTTATCAAAATAAAAGAGGAAGATGACAAAATACTAAATACACCATAAAAATTCAAATAAAATAGAAGAAATCAATTCTCAAAAACGATTTAATCTTAAATATCGAAGAATAAATAGCAGTTCTCGTCAGGCCCTTGTTGAAAGAATACTAAAAAAACATTTGCCTTATACAAATATTTATACATTTTGAAATATACGATGAAGTTTTTGCTCAAAACAGTGTTGTCATACATCCTGTCTCTTAAAAATAAAGTTTTCGGAAAAAAATTCTACAGCATACCTATATCTTAAAAACCAGTGACATTTCAAAAGGCAAATTTGGATATTTAGCATCTGTTCCAACAACAGCTATCACCTATGAAAATTTGTAAAGTTATTTAAAAAGCAATCTATATATCTGATTTTAACATTAAAACTAGGACTATCAGCTGGAAAAATTTCTGCACATATTTCAATCACACACTGTACACCAAAAAATTGCTATAATACATCGTTTCTCCTTCCAAAAAATTTTTTTTAAGTTCTGCACTGTGTATCTTGAAAACTATAAACATTTATTAGAATAATTTTTATTTATTTATATCTTATTTAACATTTTTTTCACCTGTTAAAATTTCTAACATTACTTCAAAGACATTCTGTATATATCATTAGAAGAATCTTTCTAAAATTAGACGATTTGAAAAAAAAATTGAACCAACACATGCATTAGAAAAAAAAGCATAATGTAAAGACTGTCATTACCAAATCTAGATGATATTGAAAAAAATCATTGCGTTGTACATGCGGTTATCTCATTAAAGAATGTCTTTCACATTCAAGCATGTGCAATTTGAAAAATTTATGCAAAACAAAACATTGATTTTGATTATAATAAAATCACGTTTTTCTACAATGTAAAGCTTATAACAACAATATAAATTATGATGCTTTTGGTAAGCCACATAACAATTTTTTCCCTTATATATTAAATTTGCGGCCGATGAATTTTCAAAACTCTGTATTTTGGAAACGGTGGATGGGACCTAAATTCTGTTTTAAGGTGATCCTATTGGGACCAAACTGAAAGCTGCTGCTGTGAAAAAAATTTATGAAATTTGATTTTCAAAAATAGGGTGCCCCACTGAATATTTCCAAAACAGCTTATGTTAGAAAGGCGTCAATTTTTTTGGTATACAAGTTGTGATTGAATAATGTGCAGCAATTTACCTTGGTGGTAGTTCTCATTCAAGCAATGGCAAATATCCAAATTGGTCGAAGTAGTTGTTGATGGCTGCACGAAATAGAAGCACAAATAAATAAATTTCATTTTCAACAATGTGTATTAAAAAAAAACAGTGAAAGATTTTTTTTGTTAATATATTTTTCACAAAGTTATATTTTTTCTACATCTTTGCAAAAACCAGAAACATTACCTATCCAGATACCAAGGGAGCGAAAATAATCCGAATCAGAGCAGGCTTTGGTGTGTCAATTTTACACGCCCAACCATTAGGAATAACTGTAATTTAATTAATTTTCGGTCTCTTGATATAATAAATTGATATAAATTATGTTAAAAGCACTTTCGATGCACTATGACAGGCCCACATTCATCATATTCATCCTTAGAAATCCACATTTGCTGAAAGGTTGTTAAACTGGCAAGAATACTTCCTCCAATCCAAACCGAATATTTCCTTTCGGGTGGTGCAATAATTTTAATTTTCATTGAAGCAGGTGCTAACGCAGCGATTTCCTTTTGAATCCTATCAGCCATCCCCAGAAACATCGTGCTTCCTCCTGACAATACAATATTCGCATACAAATCTTTCCGAATATCCATATCAGATCTCATGATTGAATTGTAAGTGGTTTCGTGTATGCCTGTAGTCTCCAACCCTAACAAACTCGGCTGAAACATAGCTTCCGGACATCGAAAACGTTCATTTCCTATTGTTATGATTTGACCGTCTGGGAGTTCGTAACTTTTCTCGAAATTGTTAATTGTTGCGGCTAAAGCTAGATCTCTTTCGAAATCCAAAGCAACGAAGCAAATCTTTTCTTTCAAATCGCGGATTATTTCACGTTCTGCTGTCGTTGTAAAACTGTAACCACGCTCGGTTAGAATTTTCATTAAATAATCGGTTAAGTCGCGTCCGGCGAGGTCCATCCGAAGAATTGCGTGTGGAATGGCATAACCTGCGAAAAATTCATATAAATGAAAGGGAAAAAACACAAACTGAATCTATGCTGTACTAGGTGAATCAAGTTATATCCGCACCCTAAAAACAGCCATTTATAATTAAGCAAAAATTCTCCAAAAATTTGTAGGTGATATTTACAAATAGAAGAAGATTTTCTCCAAGTTTCAAATTGTTTACTTATACGGTTACTTTTTTCACTTTTACTCATTTAATTATAAATTAACGTTAACGATTATTTGTGTACAGATGTATTTTGATACAATGCATTAAAGTGGCTAATTAAATTTTTGAGCATATGTGCCGTTTGTTTTTAGTTAATATTTTGATATTGAAGCACTTACTTTCTTATAATTTAGGAGAGAGTCGTAAATTTTATTCAAAAAAGAACCCCATTAGAGTGGTGGTTCTTGAAATTTAAAGTATTCGTCATAAACCTGGCACGCGCCTATTGTGGAAACTTGAACCTTAAGGCAGTTAGTTACAAGTTTCCAGGACCGGATTTATTTTTGAAAGATCTCTATTGACGATCAACACTTCGGGTATTTTTTACAGAATATTGTAGTTAGAATGACGTCAAAACTTTAATTACCGAAGCCTAGTTATCATAGGTGTGTCTCAACGCTTAGCAAACAAGGTTTTTACAATCTCAGGGCTACCAATCACTCAATTTTGAGATTAAGTTAACTAAGGTACTGAAATACGGGTGGCGGATTTTTAATCGAAAAACAAAAGATCGTAAACAAAAATCGAATACAATTTATCGAAAATCAAATTAACGAAAAATAATAATTACGAAAAACATTTTATCGAATACACAAAATACCAAAAGACAATTTATCGAATAAACAATGAGTCGGAACACAAATTATAGAAAATAAAAAAATATTTTTAAGACTAAAATATCAAAAGTAATAAAGCCCGTGATTTTATTTAGACTTTTACTGATAGACACTTATTTACAAAGACATTTGCCACAGGACCAGACCTGAGCTGACCTGACTCAACGTTATACATGTGTTGTAGAACCTGCTAGAAAAAAGTACAAAGACAAAACAAAACGACAGACGGTTGTTGTGTCTAGGTTTAGGGAAGAGTTTGAAGGTACCAAGAAATTTTTTTGTTCATTTTTAAAAAACGTCGTTTTAAATATATAATTTTAATTTAAGACGTTTTTATTTTTATTTTCGCTTTTTTTAAATTCGCCAATTTTAATTTTGATATTTTTAACTTCAATAATTTATTTTTCGATATTTTGTATTTACGATTATTTTTTTTGCGATCTTTTGTTATTTCGCTTGATATATTTATTTTTCGATAATTTGTTTTTTAATAAAAATTGTATTCAATATTTTGTTTACGATCTTTTGTTTTTCGATAAAAAATCCGCCGCCCCCAAAATACTAAATTAGGTTTAACCTAGAGATTAAGATTTAATCCAGATTTATAGATCTAAATTCTAATGTGAAACTGAAATACCCACCCTAACTGTAAAACATGCAAAAACAGGTAACTCGTATTGAAGGAGCGCAATTCTGACGTAATTAGATAACTCGTAGCCAATAGGGCCATGCTATGACGTCATAATATATTCTAAAATAAAACAATATGATTTTGCGCACGGATAAATCAAATCAAAAGAAAAAAATATTTTAAGTCTTAATGATAAAGTAAGGCATCAAATTCAAAATTCTTTAATTTTTCTAAAATAAAAAGTACGGGTAACTAAGCATATCAAAGGAGCTCAATTCTGACGTAATTGGATTACTCGTAACGACCAATATGACGTCATCGTGCTTGATGTGAAGTCAGGTTAAGTCACGCTTATTACTAAGGGACTGACATGTCACTTATACAACCTAAAATTATTGCAAAGATTATTATGGATCCCAAAGATGTAAAGCATTTCATTATCGTATAAAATATATTTTTATACAGGCTGTTTCACGAGTAATAATGAGCCTGCGAAACTAAAAATACAACCAGCAATACAATTCCAAAGTTAACGTAGTTATTTTTTTTGTTTACAAATTGTTCGGTTAACTGAAGACAAACTAATGGCACTTGTTCGTAAGATCATTTTTTGGCTTACATGTGAACAGGACTTGTAGCTGTTCTTGCTCTTGGCTTTTTCAAAGGTGGCCAATTTTTCCTTAAGATAGTTTCAAGTCGTTCGAATATGATGGTGTCAGCAAGAGTTCTTCTCTACCTGGAAAACGTTGTCTATACAAATTCATCGCGGTAGAAGCATTTTTTCCCATATATCATCATCATGTCGGTTTTTTCATCGTTTGAATAAATTTTTTTTATCGGTGACAGATTTGACAAATAAAATTTGAAATCAATATCATCAACGTTAACTCTGAAATTATATTCTGGTTGTATTTTCAGCTTCCAGGCTCATTATTACTCGTAAAACAGTCTGTATTAATAGCGTAAAGTGACTGTTTTTAGCGGAGAAAAGTCTTTTTTTACTTAAGGCCGTAGGTTGAACCGCTTAAAACTGCTTTACGTCCGTAATATAAACGTTTCTTCTACAATTAAATTTGTAATTTGTTTAATTTTTTTATTAAAACTGTGAAAAAAACTGTACATGAAGTAGGTAGCTTCTTTATCCACTTGTGTTCAGCTACTTGTAGAAAAAAGTTTTTTTTTATACAAACAAAAAACGACAAACTTCACACACTGAAATCAGTGAAAAGTACTCTTTTTTAACAATTGTAAAAAATATAAGGGATATGAAATTTTCTTCTTATTATCTCGTTTGCTATGCTCACTCGTAAAATTATCAGTCGTATATAGTATCACAAAAATGAGAATAAAATGCCAGACCCTAGACCCTGAAAGAGTCGAGTCTATTGCCAAATGGCAATACATGTTTAGAAGTTCTGGAATAGCTATTTAGATTCGTATATTATAAGTTTCCAACTAATTAAACTAACGTATAAGATTTGTATACGGGTTTTTGTCCGAAAGCTTAAAATTCAGTTATTTTTTGTAAATAAGTAATAATTTTGAAAAAATAAATAAGTTTTAAACATAGTGTATTTTTACCGTTTGACGTAAAAGCAGTGATGTTTTTCAATTTTCTGCTTTTCTACTAAACATAGCTTTATTTGTAGAAATATTTTAGGTACGTACACTTTGATAAATATTTATTATATACTGCAAGGATAGTTTTTCCTCAAGCATCTCCTGTGGTAATTCTAACCGTAAAATGTGAGACCCGGTGTTTTTCTCATTTTTATCGCACAGTTTCTGAAAGTCCGGCTTACTATTGGTGGATGAGGAACTGTGATAGGTGATAGCCCATAGCACGGGAAACAAAAAATTATTTTCTAATTTATCGAACTTCGTGTGGTATTCAATGGAGTATTTATTTCCCTTGTCGGTTTATACGGTAATTTTTCCTCTAAAAAATAATCGCAAGAATTTTTTGATAATTTCTTATCATAAATTTTTTTTACGCAAATATCCATGAACTGCATTTTCGTAGACTTTACCTACTTTTTGAGGTACCTATCTATCAGGTAGGAACACACTTAATTTTGCATTGTAAATCACGAGTATCTGCTTTATAGTATAAATTTGCTTGCGCAATCGAGAATTCACAACAGAAACGAGTTTTCAAGTTTATATGAATTTGTAAAATGTAGAGATCCAAAAACCAAAAGATAACAAACGTATCTCAAAAACAAAATTACCAATTTGGCTATAATAATAAAATAAACCGCTTACTACGAGTATTTGCATTAATATACATATACATTATAATGTAATTTTTTATGTAAATTTTGTAAATAAATTATTATTTTTTGTAAATAATCAATGTGTGTTCAGAAACCTCAGGATTTTTCAACACTTTCGTTCTTTTAGGAAGATATAAGTAAAATATTCTAGAATTATTTGGCATCAATTCAATCACAGTTAGTGATCAACAGAGCATAAAAGTCAGTGCTGTTCACAACTTTGTAATTTTTCTATACCTGATAACAAGCTGTAGACTAGTTTTTAGAAAAGTTGGCAGAATTGATTTCTGTTAATATTTGTAAATATAATTATATAAAAATAAAAGATTACCTTCGTAAATTGGTACCGTATGCGAAACACCATCTCCAGAATCCATCACAATACCTGTTGTCCTGCCACTAGCATACAAAGACAAAACGGCTTGAATGGCTACATACATCGCCGGACATCCAAAAGTTTCAAACATAATTTGAGTCATTTTTTCTCTATTAATTTTAGGATTAAGTGGAGCTTCTGTTAAAAGAACTGGATGATCTTCTGGAGAAACTCTTAATTCATTATAAAAAGTGTGATGCCAAATTTTTTCCATATCGTCCCAATTATTTACAATTCCATGTTCTATGGGATACTTAACGGTTAATATACCACGTTTAGTTTGAGCCTCATCACCAACATAAGAATCTTTTTGACCCATTCCAACCATTACACCCTTTATTAAAATGAAGGCTATACCTTTTTTAGTGAAAAAATATTAATACCTACCTGATATCGAGGACGTCCGACAACACTTGCAAAAACAGCCCTAGGAGCATCATCTCCAGCAAAGCCTGCTTTGCACATTCCAGAACCATTATCGATAACTAAAGCTGAGACTTCTTCGTCGCACATTATTATTAAAATAAATTTAATATGGTAACGTTTTGAACTTTTGAGGCACGAGTACAAGCACTTGACTGACGCTGTTTAAAAAATGATGTGCTTGGTCTAGTTGTTTGATCTCTTTTAATTACAGGTGAAACATATTAATTTTTATTCATTTTAAGCATTCACTTATTTTCAAACCGTTATGAAATGGTACAATTCACTTAATTACTTGAGATTGCTTTTTTACGGTAAACAAACGCTGGACTGATAGAAATCGAAAAAATGTGAATTCTTTTATAACTTTATTATTCCCTCTCTATTTTTTACTAATTTTAGAAACATATCTCTTTATAACAACACTTTCCAACACGTTCTAATGAAGTATTAAATATTTTTATTAGCACCATAACTTCACAAAACTTAAAACGTTTCTTTTAAATCTTGTTTACGACAAAATAGAAATATATATTTTAAGTAGGTATCTAATATAAATTAATAATAATAGACATAATAGAAATATACAGTGTGTCAATTTTAAAAGTTGCAATCGGCAATATCTCTAGAATTGAAAGAGTTATTAAGAATCACTTAAAACCATTTCGGTGGTTGCTAGGGGAAATCAAAATGACATGGTAAGTGACGCACCCCCACCCACCCTTTAAGCCACAGCCACCCCAACTTGAAAATTTTAAATGGCACTACCCTACTTGTGATACATCGTTGGAAAGCTCATAACAAACGCTTTTCAAAAATGTTATGCAAAAGCCTATTTGACAAAGTCATTTTTCCAAATACTCGAAAAGAAAGACTTTAAATTTTCATTTTTGTTATTCGCTATAGTAAATGAACTCTAATTGAAACTAAAATAAAATATTGCCTAAGTGATTAATTTTTATTAAATGCTATAATAGATGTTGAAAATGATTTCCGTTGTTTGCTAAACAAAAATAGAGCCTGTTTTGAAATTCTTCACAAACTTTTTGAAAAGTTTCTCTGCAAATATCTCGACACTCTTGAATGATTCTTTGTCTCAATTGTTCAAGTGAGTCTACTTTTGTTTTATAAACCATAGACTTTAAATGGCCCCATAAAAAAAATCCAGTGGTGTAAGATCTGGTGACCTAGGAGGCCATTCAATAGGTCCTCTCCTCCCAATCCATTGATCTGGGTAGTGGTTATCCAACCATTGCCTAACTGGAAGTACATAGTGTGGAGGTGCTCCATCTTGTTGAAAATGCAGTAGATGTTCATTTAATCCGGGATTCCCAATTTGTCTAATTGATTTTCAAGCTTCTGAACTATAAGAGGCTCAATGGTTGTCTCCAGCATATTAGCGTATTGTTCGCCGTTCAAATTGCCATCAGTAAACAGAGGTTCAATAATGGCATCTCCTAGCCATCCCAGCCCAAACAATTAATTTTTGTGGATACTGCGTATGTCCCTCTCTAAATATGTGAGGGTTTACATCACTCCAATACCTGCTGTTTTGTTTATTTACATTTCCATTTAAATAAAACGAACATTCATCCGAAAAACAAATGTTTTTTACAAATAATGGTTCGGTAATGCATTTTTCAGTAACCATTTCACAAAATTCAATGCACCGATCCGGGTGGTTATCGCCAAGTTCTTGGAGAATTTGCATCTTATAGGGATGAAATTTATGAAGTTTCAATACCTTTCGTACTGATTCGTGTGATAATCCAGTTTCCCTAGCTGCGTGACAAATTGACATTGTTGGATTTATAGCATATTGTCAAAGTACTTTAATTTGGGTTTCCTTACTGAGTACTCTTGGTTGACTTCTTTTTTTATTCTTAACAGATCCTGTTTCCTCAAATTCGGCGACTAACTTCTGAACGTACGCATGACTGACATGTTTTTCTGGATATTTATTATTAAACACTGCTGCTGTTCAAAGAGCACAACGATTTTCAGAACCGTAAATAAATATCAATTCAACACGCTCTGCCGTACTATAAACCATTGTTAATTTCTGATAATTTACAATATCGTTAACAGGTACAATTAATAAATAAAATGTATAAATCTACAAAAACAGATACATTATAATCTAATCCCAATAAACATAGGAGTGCAAAAACCATAATGTATTGCCATTTTGATAAGATTCAAAACACAAAAAAATCACACAAAAAACATGAAACGTAGTCTTTAGGGTTTAAATCATATTTTTGGTTGTGTATTTTGTAAATAACGTCAATTTTTCCTTTAGGACATCACATAACAAAAATGAAAATTCAAAGTCTTTCTTTTCGAGTATTTGGAAAATGACTTTGTCAAATAGGCTGTTGTATACCATTTTTGAAAAGCGTTTGTCATGAGCTTTCCAACGATGTATCACAAGTAGGGTAGTGCCATTTAAAATTTTCAAGTTGGGGTGACTGTGGCTTAAAGGGTGGGTAGGGGTGTGTCACTTACCATCTAATTTTGATTCCCCCTAGCAACCACCAAAATAGTTTTAAGTGATTCTCAATAACTTTTTCAATTTTAGAGATATTGCCGATTGCAACTTTTAAAATTGACACACTGTATATTTTAAGTAGGTATCTAATATAAATTAAGTAGGTAGGTGCACTAATAAATAAAATAACATACAGGTTTCACATGAATATTTAATAGTTATAATTTTGCAGATAATTTTAATTTTTCATATTAGACAATGGATTTAGGTACGATTTATAATAAGTATTTAATTTATTTATTTTATTGTAAATATATTTAGACTTTCTTTTAACTACTCTTTAAAATTTTTGGAAAATAATATAGGTAATAAACTCTTAAATTCCAATTAAGAGAAAACAAAAGTAATTAGTATAACGTTCTTTTCTATTACAATATATTTAAAATAAAGTCAATTCTTGCATTTTATACTGTTTAAAATTACAACAAAGCACTGTAATTCTTTTACTAGTTTATTAATTTAAAAGATCTGTACTATTCATATGTATATACCATTCGCGACAAAAAATTCCGGACATTATAATTAACTTATTTTGGTGAATCACGTCCATTCTTTTTACATTCGAAATTTGTTACGGGGAAGTGGACAAGGCAGAAAAAAAAACTATATTATAAGTCCTTATAAAAAAAAACTATATTATAAGGCCTTATAATATAGTTTTTTTTCTGCCTTGTCCACTTCCCCGTAACAAATTTCGAATTATAATTAACCTTAAAATTGAGAAGGAAGTGTGGTTTACAGGATTTTAATTGTCAGTGTCAAAATTTGATGTCCGGAATTTTTTGTCGCAAATTTTACCTTTTTATCCCATTTTTACAGTTTTTTAGAAATAATTAGAAATCTAATGAATCTAATAAATACTGCTTTTTCATACATGACATATTTTAATAAACGCAATCAGCAGTGAAAAATAAACTAAAGAAAGTAATGGCATGTTTCTTATCAATATTAATAAGATAGAAAAGAAGTAATATTAGTAATTCATTAGTAATCACACTTGAATGAAAATTTTGGATTTCATGTTTTCATGTATTGGATTTATATGTGGTCCGGTAATTCTAGTTCACATGCATCTAAATATTATAAGGACTGTTCATTTAAAACGTCCTCTAGAGTGTAAGAAGTAAGATAATGTAGAAGTTTTGAATATTTTTTCTTTCATGATTTTGTGGCAAAAGTTTAATCGCACATTATCTCGGTAAGTACCTACCCTGAAAAAAAGCAGTGGTTCATGTTTACAATATTCTTTATTTTTTGTAGAAATCTCCCTAGTAATATGGCCCATGCAAATAGTATGGAGTGGAAAGACCTTCTCATTCAAACCAGATGCCGACTCCCATTTTTCGGCAGAACAAGAAGTAACTATCGAAGTTTCGGTTAAAGAGAGAAATATCATAAATTGAGTTACTGAATCGCCTTCAAGGAGTGGAAAAATATACCATACCATTCTATGCAATTGAAGAAACTTTGACCTTATCTGCTCCAGATAGTTACATTTTATAACTTGAAGGAGGACAACAACTCAAATTTAAGTTTGGCACTCGCAGTGCAAAAGAAACATTTGAAGAGGCTATCATTGAGTTGAGTAATAAGACTGGAGGGAACGTAGACAGAGAGTATGGTGACAACATAGGTACAGTGTGTAAAAGCCAAATGGAATAAATTCATTATTTCAGTTACTGTGCATATTTATAAAAAATCTTATTTTCACGTTAAAAAATGTCAATTTATAATTTAAATTTGACGTGTTTAAAGATTTTTTATAAATATGTACAGTAACCGAAATAATGAATTTATTCCATTTGGCTTTTACACACTGTATATTGAGATAGACACAGCTATTGGTAGGCAAAACATTGGCTGGCAACAAGATGGTATTTGCATTTAAACCAGTGTTAAAATCTCTAAAAATTACATATTTCTGAACAATTTTGTTTATAAGAAGTGTTTTAAACAATTTTAGATAATTATGAGTCCAGATAAATTAAATATTAACTTGTAAATTATGAGTGTTGTATGCAAGCACAATAAAGACCTGGCACTCATATGTTTACAGAATTAAAATAAAAATTTATTTTCTTGTCTTATTATTCCTTTATTTTCAAAAATTCAAAGTTCTTGCCTACCAGCAAGTGATCTTTCTCTCTCTCATGCTATAATCTGTATATTATACTATCTCTCTTCTACGTTGTCACCGCAGCTCGCATCGGCGACGATGAGGCTCCATCCATTATTATTATTATATCTACGAAGGCTATTACAATCAGCAGGTAAAATTCTCATCAGCAGTTACTAATTTTTTACAAGTGGCCAAAAAGAAAAATATACAAGATGTTTTTTAATGATTTTTTCTAGCTACCTATAAATTATCCATGTAAAATAAAAAATACCGCCTTGCGAAAATAGTGATAATATTTTATTTTTAGACGTAAAACTGTATACACTGTGTAAAAGCCAAATAAAATAAATTCACTATTTCGGTTAATGTACATATTTTTAAAAATCTCGAAAGACGTCAAATTTAAAATTATAAATTGACATTCTTCAACGTAAAAATGCGATCTCTACCTCTACTATACAAGTTCGATTAGAACAAGAACAAATTAAAAACAAGTCAGTTATAATTGAAGTTATATAAAAGAATTGACGCTCCACATACAACAACATTCAAAACAACTTTGAGTACCATTTCATGGGACTTCTTAGTCAATCAATCCGCCGCCGAAGCATATAGAGTAGTTTTCACAAACTGCTACTGCAACATTTCAATCAGCATTTTCCAGAAACAGAAAGACGCATAAACTTAACAACATCTCAAAAAAGGATAATAACAATACCTGAAGTTCAAAATATTGAAAACTTAGTAAAAGCTCTACACACGATATGGTTAGTAACAAAAAATCCAAGAATTAAAAAAGCATACAACGAACTTAAGCAAAAGTATCAACAGAAAATCACAGAAATAAAGCAACAACTAAACATGCAAACCATCAGCAGAGCAACTAACAAACAACGTGCCGTATGGAATATTATAAATAAAGAAAAAGGGGGTCCAAGAAAAACTCCAGACACTGAATGTATATTAACTGCAGAAGATTTAAATAAATTCTTTTCAGAAATTGAAGAGACAGTCAATAAAAATACACAACAAACAAAAGATCCTTTAGAGTTACTACAGCACATCAAAAACAGTCACACAGTCAAGATTCAATTTTTCTTGAACCGACAAACACAATTGAAGTCATGAAGATAATAAAATCTTTAAAATCTTCTAAAGCCAATGACGTTTATGGATATACAACCAATCTCCTTCAACATACTGCTCAAGAAATTTGCAGTCCGATGACAACTATTTTTAATAAATGTATTGCAGAAGGAATCTTTCCGGATGAACTAAAAATAGCTAAAGTTATACCAGTCTATAAAAAAATTACATTAACACTTGCAGCAATTACAGGCCAATCTCCATTCTTACAGCAGTATCAAAAACTTTTGAATCGTTGCTTAAAAATAGAATCGTATCTTTCTTTGAAAGAAAAGGCATATTTGACAGTAGTCAACACGGATATCAAAAAGGTTACTCAACTACCACAACAGTCATAAGAGCGCTTGAGCAAATTTTCCAAGCAATAGACAACAAAGAGATAACTGAAATTGTAATGTGCGATTTGAGCAAAGCATTCGACACTATTCCACATAAAATTTTAACTCACAAATTACACGTTTATGGTATAAGAGGCGAAGCAAACAAATTATTCAAATCATACTTGACCAACCGACTTCAACTTGTAGAATGGAACTTTAAAAAATCCGAGAAACGAGAAATTAAAAGTGGCGCACCACAGGGATTTATTTTAGGTCCAATTTTATTTATCATATATGTAAATGTCTTTTCTCATAATTTGAAAGACGAAGTTTTGTGTAGTTGCAGTATGCGGATGATACAACTCTGGTTCTTAAAGCAAAAGATATAGATGAAATGCAAATAAAAAGGAATGTTGCCATGAATGAAGCTCACACGTGGTTTGAGACCAACAGAATGAAAATTAACACTGAAAAGACTCAAATATTATCCATTTCAAGTATAACAAAAAAAACATCATCAATTAAATTTTTGGGCATACACATTGATAATAACTTGAACTGGTCAGTACACGTCGCAGAAACCGGCAAAAAACTATCTTCATCACTATATGCAATAATAAGAATAAAAAATCTTTCTACGTTTCAATGTGCGAAGATGACATATTATGCAAATTTTCATAGTATTGCAACGTACGGCATAATATTATGAATCTATAAGAAGAAAGCTTTGAGAATTTTGTGTGACCTAAAATACAATGAAACATGTAGAGAAAAGTTTAAAGAGAAAAAAATACTTACTATACCATCTGTATTTATAATTACCTGCCTCAAATATGTCTACTCTAATATAAGTATTTTCAAGAAAAACAATGAGTTTCACAAGTACAACACCAGAAACAAAGAAGAACCTAAAATACCACGAGACAGACTTAAACAGACTCAACAAAACATAGGGTATTGGAGAGCCAACTTAATAAAACAAAATTTGAAATAATAGTTAAAGAAATTCTTCTAAAGGAGACCTTCTATTCAGTGGAGGAATTTTTAAACTGTCCTTTTTTATAAGTTTTTTATGTTTATTGTACATTAATGTTTATACTACATTATATTATCGTATATATTTATATATATATTGTGACATACCATGTAAACTATTTTGATAGTAAATAAATTATTATTATTATTATTACCTTCAACCCCCTTCGAATGACAATACAACCCCCAATTTTTTAAATGGGAAGTATAGGCTTGTGAAATATCGTTTGAAAGGTCTCTTCATTCTCTACTCAAAAATGTTATTGTGTTCAAGTTTATTCAAGAATGAAGATAGAATTAAATTTCGCTGTAATATACTCAAAATGTAAAATGTAATGAAAAATGTTGCCGGTGAACATTTTGAACATCTACTTTATTAAAATTCACAGTTCTTTTTAGTGTTTTACATTTTATTACATTTTCCATTACACTATTATACTGAATAAAAGTACATAAATTTTCGGTGCTATAAGAAAGTTTTTTAATAACTTTAAAATTAAACAATATATTTGAAAACCAGTTATTGCATTAAAATGAGAACATTTTATTGAATACTTTCTTATATTTATCTCAAAATTGTCAAAAATGAACTTATTTCGTTATAAACATTGAACACTCCATATATGACATTAATTTCAATTTATTGTACTTAAAGATGATAGAGCGGCACAGAAGAATTCACGTATAAAAATATTCCAAAGTTTACTAGATGAAAATCATTAAAAAACGCCTGTACCTAAACTTTGTACAAAATTTTATTTTGTAGTTTTTTTTTTCAGCTCGACTCCGGACTCTCTGAGAGCTCTGTTTACTCATTTACTGAATAATTATTATGTACCTAATTATTTTTTTTAATAAACTATTGAAAACATAATTTGCTTGAACGTATCTATTCATTTTTCTCCTGAAGTGGCCCAACAAAAAACAGGGCAAAAAAGCGAATTGTAAGAGTTTTTAAGGGGTGAATTTGTTTGAACGAAATCGTATTCACATGTGTGTTGAAGTAGCACAAGAAAAACAGGGTGAAAAACAAGGTAGGATTATTAAAAAGTGATGTGTGCAAGGGCGGGCGTCCCAGTACAAACTTCAAAACAAATTAACAAATTTCTGAAAAATGTTAATTTTTAAATATCCCCTTAAAAAGTTGGTCATTTTCTGGAGTGTCATCATTTCCAATTAACATAATCTTTTAAATAAATTTTTTTATCTTCTTTATCCATTTTTGACATAGTTCTATTGTTGCTAGAGCAGGATAAAATCGCATATATTCTTAATTTAATAATAAATACAGTTTTTTTAAAGTCGTTATCCTTATAAAACAAAACAGAATTTGTTTGGATGAAATAGTATTAATGTGTATGCTGAAGTAGCCCAATAGAAAAACACGACAAGAAGGCGAATTTTAACTTTTGACAAAAGTACCTTGAAAACGGGGTACTTAGATCTGATAAAAAATAAAGTGTACTGAACAAGCTCATATAGTTTTGCTTTTTTAAATAGCTTTAAAAACAAAGTCAAAATGCATAAAAAACAAAGAGTTCTAAAGGGGCCTTATATTAATATTGTTATTATTTAAGTGCGTTTGAGCTGAGGCCGAAGCAGAGAGTTTTTATACCCTCAGTTCAGGAACTTTCTAGCATATTGAGGTCAAACCAGTCGTAAATTATATTTTAATAACCGTGAATGATTAGCAAAAATGTGGTAGCAGCACGAACTTAAGTCGTAAATTATAGTTTTACGAGCGTGAATAATTAGTAGAATTCGGTAGCGGCACGAACTTAAGTCGTAAACTATAGTTTTATGACCGTGAATAATTAGTAGAATTTGGTAGCAGCACGAACTTAAGTCTTTAGTCACGCTCTATTTATTACTTTTTTATGACTTTTGCATAATTTATAACTTTCACGCTTAATTTTATTATCTTTTTATGGCTTTAGCAACATAATTTATGACTTTTTACAAGCACGTGTGGAATCATGACTAATCGTTATTTGCGAGTCAATATTCTATTAATTTTTAAATATTACTTAAAATTGTGCAATCATTAAAATTCCTCCCTATCTCAAGCAGAAAGATGGGATCTTTAAAACCTGTTCATCACATAAAAAAGAAATTTTTGTTAAATTCTTCAATCTTTCACCTCTGATATCTACTGAACGGTAAGAGCTTTAAAAAAATTGAAAAATATCTTTTTTAAAGCGTTTAATTTCCTAGAAAAAATTTAAGTAAAATTCTTCTGTACAATTAAGGAGTGACGAGATATGGATTTTGCCATATGGAACTGAAAAAAAAATGGAAAACTAAGATGAGGAGAACTTTTCTATTAAAATTAAGAGCTCATCTTTAAAAAACATTTTTTAAAGGTGCCTAGAAATCAATTTTTTAGTGTCGGAAGCTAAAAAAAACATTCAATTTTTTTGGTTCACCCTAAGGAACAAAATTATAGGCTACACGTTATAAATTAACAAGACTGAAATAAGTGGGTTAAATTAATGATACTGACATCATTAACCACGCTACTGCTGCTTTTGTTTCGTCATGCTGTTTTTACGAATAATGTCCAACTGCCATTTAAACAAGTGATAGTCAAATTCAACGCACAGGATGTAAGAAATTTTACATAATACAAAATTGTACTGTGTTGTTAAAACCTATAGTTTTACTCAGTCTTTTAGTCTACTGTGATAGGTTGTTTTTGCTTAAGAAAAATGTAATTTTTCTTATCTTAGATGTAACAGTTAATAAGGCCGTAAGCGGTGTCCTATCCCACAGATCCAATTAAATTTATATTTTGAACGTAGGTCTTCCCTGGGGTTTAATATTATAAAAATACCAACCCGGGGGTCGGAAATCAAGTGCTTTAGGGGTAAGGGGTGCAGTCTAATATCTTTACCAGCATTTAAAAACAAGACTCAGTTTTTAACTTAAATACAAAATATATTAAAAGATATTTAGTTAATACACCAAATTAGATAATGACATAATTTTGATAGAATCTTAAATATTAGTACAAAACTCAGTAAAACTTTTAGTCATAAACGAAACAAGATTAATCAATTTATTACTCTTTAAATATGAAATTAAACTCTAATATAACATAATAAAATCTATAACAGTTAAAATTACTTCCAGATCATGACAAACAAATGTAAAGGTTTTTAAACGCTTCATCACGCGTTCTAACAATTTTCCTGCTTTAAAAAAATTACAATAATTTAGATCCAATATTGTCTAACCAATTTATAACAAAATAATCACTTGAAAACTCGAGAATATCAATCATTAATTTTCATAAAACTGAATTTACTAAAGCACATTTTAACTGTCTAATTAAAAATCTAAAGCGGTTACATAAACAATAAAACTATAAGTTTCGAAATTAATAAAAGAATGATTAATCAACTACGATTTAGCAATTAATCTGACAATAAGTAAATGAATTCAAAAACAAGTAAACCAAGTTAATTTTTCCTTGATTAAACGTTCTTTTATTTCAATTGATTGTTACTTTACTTTAACAAATCTTAAAACCAAAAATATTCTTAAGTGAAGGAGAGGATATGTGAAGGGTAGATTTTGATATTTGGAAATTAATTGTCACTTAGTTTAAATTTTATTTATTTATGATAAGATCCGTGAGAATTTTTACAAAAGGAACTGAATCATAAAACAACTAAATTTTGTTAATGAAGCGTGAAGAGTGAGAAGACTATAAAAGCATGATTTATAGTTTTGTTGTTTTAAAAATTAAAGAAAAAATTTTAAAGAATTCTTCCATCAAATAAAAACGAGGTCGCATATGTAATATTGGCAAATTTTTGTGAATCATAGGGAGCAAGTGTACGGAAGAACGTAATGTGACAAAGAAAAAATTATTGTTCTCACACAAAGCTGCGTGGGGTGACACGGAACTTGATGATTTAATTACCATGGCGAATTGTTTAATAGCTTTGTTTTCGTCTAGTGGCAAAGAGTTGCCCTTCAATCGGAGTATATATTGCTCTAAATGAGAGATGACAAATCATTAGAATATCGACAAGTGTCGAAGCTAATAATCAGCGTAAAACTAGTGAAGTATTTTAAGTTAATTAATTATTCAAGTGTCGAGAAAGTGTCTTAGTGTCCCTTGGCAGAAAAGCAGTAAGTGTAACTCAGTTCAATTACGTTCAATTACGCGATGTCATCAATAAAAATTCTTATTTTTATTTTACTTCTCTATGAAATAAGTCATTAAGAGATTATTTGGGTAGAATTTATTCCGTTGACAATCTTAGCTATTCGAAAAGGGTTATAGAGTATTTAAATTGCTTTAATTGTTAAATTCGCATCTGAGTGTTGACCTCGTTGAAATTTATTGAAGAATGATATTTTAGCTCGAAGAAAAATAAATATTTTCTTAGTATATCGTAAAAGAATGTTTTAATTGTTTTTAAAATGGTTTTTATTAGGTAATGGTTTAATTTCGCAGAAATTAAAAGATTTATTGTACTCAAATCGTGTTTAGAGTCATTTATCGAATTGGTGAGGCCATTTGAATGTACTTGACAGTCTTGAACAAATCACGCTTTTTAATGAAAATTGGTTGTTGTTGCCGATAGTCCGGACATTTTAGAATTTATTTTGCTATTGTCGACTTTGAGTGTTTGAAACCTTTATGGGGTTAAATTGTGACCTTTGTCAAGACGATAAAGGGTTGGGTAGTCGACGTCAGGACGATTTTTGACAAGTGTTTGGAAAAGTCGAGCGTCATTCGGTATCATAGAATCCTCCCCTTCACTCAAGTTTTCATTGTTAAGTAGTTTAATATTTAATTGTGAGAAAGAACGACTAATATAAGAAGTAGAGATTGGTTCTTAATGTACCTTGAAAGAAAGGCTTTATTGTAAACGCGTAAGGTGTAGATATTTGTGGTTGCCTACCTATTAGTTTTTCTTTCCACAAATATAGACGTATATTTTTATCCATTTGCAATCCTTATATGTAATTTTAAGTTTAAGATAACTGTGTGTGCTTTAGTTTATCAGAATATTTTTTAAAAAGAGCTTTAGTATCGTTGTTTGGAAAAATCATACGCTATCAGTATGTTGAAAATGTCAAGTTTAAATTGTTTCGTTAATAAGCAAGTTATTGAAATATCTGGAAAAGCTTTGGACTAATTAAAGTAACATTGTCTGTTTACACTGTTTAATGTATTTTTTAAGTATAAGTAATAATTTCATATTATATAAATAATTGTTATTCTATCTAAGCATTTTCTTTTAATATATTTTATCTTTAAATTTAATCAGTGTTTTCAATTTTAAGACAGTTAAAGATCTTAGACTGCACCCCTTACCCCTAAAGCACATGATTCCCGATCACCGGTTTAATAATTTGAATATTTTTATATTCCTTTTGTTGTTAAATCGCAGGGAAGATCTATGTTCAAAAATATAAATTTAATTGGATCTGTTGGAAACCGTTCACGGCCTTATTAACTGTTACATCTAAGATAAGAAAAATTACATTTTTCTTAAGCCTAACAAAAACAACCTATCACAGATAATGCGTTTCGGATATGTGATTAATTACGCAAATTTATTACTTGAACTCAAATTTACTCAAAATTACTTTAACACAGTTCCAATAACAACTCTCAATCAAATCAGACTTTTCTTCTAAATCAAGGGTCATGAGTGGTTAAAAATCAAATAATTCCTCTATCTTGTATACTAAATAAAATTCCTTTCTATAATTAAAACTAATTTCCAATCAATTCTCAATAAACAAAGCATCTTTTAACTATTAAAACTGAAGTTACCAATAACTTTTCATTCCAAAATCAAATAATCAACTCAAAACGTTCAGATGCAAATCCAGTCCCAAAACACTTACATATTCAACAACCTTTTAGAAAAACTGTAAGTAATTACCAAAAATTCCGCGAATAAGTTACTTAAAGCCATCTCATAAATCAGAATAAAAATTAGTTTAGCTTCTAAAGCCATAGTTAGAATTTTGAATTACAAAAACATTCGGTATCAAGTCAATAAACGGACTTACTGTTTTCACTGGGTGACACTTGGGTTCAGATGACTTTCGGACTGGCTTCTATTGCACACACATTTATGAACTTATTCAATTATTTTATAATAATTGAAGAGAAGTGCACATATTAACCACCCTTGGAGGTCTATTGTTATCCCACTTTTGGGTGGAAGCTTTTATATCATCCCAAGTAAGGCCACACGTGGGGAACCGCGGTATTTTGACCATGTAACTTATTTTTTTGAATCTGATGATCTCAATTATTGCCTTGAAAGTTGAACAACAACACGTCATAAGTTACGATTTTCATTGTTCTTAGACTGAATTCGTCATTTGTCTTTGAGGAGTCAAAAACATTAACTTATTTTCGTGAACTATCCTTGGTTAAACAAAGAAACTATGTGACCCCATAAAAATTTGACCATGTTAAACTCATAAAAATCTGGGTCGCTTCCGTATGACACATTTCTTTTTTTCTCTCGCTGATATTGAAATTTTTATATTTAGAAATAATTCAATACAATGTAATAAATTTTAAAGACTTTAAACAGAATACTTTTTCTACCTTACTACACTACCTAGTCGTTTAGTTCAGTTTTTAACATTTATTTAGTTGTAGCTAATTAAATAAGTTTGTGAGGTAATGCAAACAAAACTCAATAACTATAGTTCAACAAGTAGTTCAAAATAGCATTAGGGTTCTTAACAATATTTTTGTTAAATTTATAATAACGACATAATCAATCTATTTCCACTATTTATAATATTCAATTTTTATTGGTTGTTATAGTATTTCTATCCAAGTTTTATCCACCATAAACTTTATTGTTATTGAAGTTAATTAGGGTCCAACCCCAAACAATTTACAAACGGTGAGTGTTTTCACCGACAGATGGTTCGATGTCTGAGGCTTAAGATGCTTTTAAAGGTAATATTTCTCCAAAAGATAATACTTTTCATCATATACATTTACCTAAACATTCCAATGGTTTGAAACGTATAACGCAATAATTCAACGTTGCTATTTTCAGAGCAGAATTGGGGGCATTGTATTTCAAGTATTATTTCTTCTATAATAAGAAATAAAAAATCTTTTAATAAGAGTTACAATTTTAGTAAATTTTTATTATAGTTATTAGTTTTAATATAAATAAAATGCTAAACAGGATATAAAAAACAGACGATAAGAATAATTACAATAACAGTCTTTAATAAATTTATAAACAATAATACGTATAAATAATCAGCTTGGATTGAATATAAATCATTAAGACTAAGCGTTGTTTTTATATGATACAAATCAGTTTGCAATAATTTTGAATTTCCCGCGACAAAAAGTTCGTTTGTAAAGGGAAAAACCGTTGAAACTTACGTTTACAAATTGGGGTTTTTAACGCTTCATGCTTGTTTTCTGGTTGTAGGGTTCTGTTCCTAGTTCCTATCTATTTTTTTGTTGATATTGTAGTTACGAGTAACTTGCTGTTTTAAAATAATCTGTTTTCAGAGTTTAGCCTATGATTTAGTACAAGAAATTAATTGTGAAGCATACTGTACATAACGATCATTTCCGATCTTGGAATTTTCTGACCAATCAAAACGCACGCAAACATAACCTCAATTGTCACGACTTTATTTGAGTTCTTTTGTGCTTCTGCTTCATAATTTTCCAAACATGTCGCAAAAAATTGATTGGGCCAAATTTGCAGAAGAGCAGGAACAAGAAGTTCAAAAAAAGGTAAATAATCACTTTTGCATCACAAACTTTTTAAACAAATTCTTAGTTAAACGATGTTTCTCTAAATTCGAATGGCCAAGAATCAGAGGGTCCTGAACAATGCGATCTAGCCGAAGCTAGTTTACTTCGAAAAGTCATAAGAAGTGGTTTAATAGACAGCAAAAATGATATTGAAATCCAAAGGCAAAACCCTAATTCTCCACTTTATTCTGTTAAAACATTTGAAGCCCTCAATTTGTAAGTTTGAAAATAATGCATTAATTCCTAACATCAAATACAACAAATTTATAGAAACCCCAAATTACTTAAAGGAGTTTACGATATGGGGTTTAATGCTCCATCTAAAATTCAAGAAACTGCTTTACCTACTTTATTAGCCAACCCACCACAAAATCTCATTGCACAGAGCCAGTCTGGAACCGGTAAGACAGCAGCTTTTGTCTTGGCCATGTTGAGCCGTGTTGATATTACAAAAAGGTATCCACAAGTAAGCATACATTTTCGATTAATGACCCTATTCCTAAATCTTAATATAATTTATTCAGGTATTGTGTTTATCACCTACGTATGAACTGGCTGTTCAAACTGGCGAAGTGGCAGCACATATGGCTAAATTTTGTCCAGAGATTGAAATGAAGTATGCTGTAAGAGGAGAAGAAGGTTTGTCTATTAAATCCCTTATAAAACCAATTTCCTAATTTTCATAAATTTCAGTTTCAAGAGGCTCCCACTTGACGGAGCATATTGTCATTGGAACCCCAGGAAAAGTGTTGGATTGGGCTTTAAAGTTTCGAGTTTTTGATTTGACAAAAATAACAGTTTTTGTATTAGATGAAGCTGATGTTATGATTGCAACTCAAGGACATCAGGATCAATGTATCAGAATACACAAGTTTGTCATCTTAGATTTTTCAAGCATTTTTAAAGTAAAAAAATTGTAGATGTTTGGATAATAATCATTGTCAAATGATGTTCTTTTCGGCTACTTACGACCAACAAATTATGGATTTTGCTGAAATTATTGTTAATGACCCAATTACGATTAGGTTGAAACGAGAAGAGGAGAGTTTAGATAACATCCAACAATATTTCGTGAAGTGTGCAAGCCCACAAGAAAAATATATTGCTCTGACAAATATCTATGGTACTGTAGGTGTTGGACAAGCTATAATTTTCTGCCATGTATGTATTATTATTATTTTTTGTATATAATCTTTAAGATAATTGTACATTTGTAGACCAGACGTACTGCAAATTGGCTTGCAGAAAAAATGTCAAAAGATGGTCATGCTGTTGCAGTCTTAACTGGTGAATTAACAGTGGAACAACGAATTCATGTTTTAGATCGATTTAGATCTGGACAAGAAAAAGTTCTTATTACTACTAATGTTCTTTCAAGAGGTAAATTATTACTGTTATCAGGCCAATACTGACGTTTTGTTTAGGTATTGATGTAGAGCAAGTGACAATCGTTGTAAATTTCGATTTGCCTATTGACATGCAAGGCAAAGCCGATTGTGATACTTACCTACATAGAATTGGTCGGACTGGTAGATTTGGTAAACATGGAATTGCCATAAATTTGGTGGATTCACCAGAATCTTTGAGGCTGCTACGTGATATTGAGCAACATTTTAATAAAAAGATTCATTTCTTGAATGCAGAAGATTCAGATGAAATTGAAAAGATTGGTTCTTAAATGAAATAGTTTGTAACTTAAACGTTTTTATTCGTTTTCAGTTTGTACTCGTATTCATTTTTTTAATAAATAAGCGTTCTTTGTAATTGTTAGCTTATTTACTCCACAGTTTATGCATATTCTATACTTCTAATAAATAATTCACATATTCAT
Source organism: Tribolium confusum (assembly GCA_029207805.1). Classification (NCBI taxonomy): domain Eukaryota; kingdom Metazoa; phylum Arthropoda; class Insecta; order Coleoptera; family Tenebrionidae; genus Tribolium; species Tribolium confusum. The sequence goes on from JALGAY010000004.1 coordinate 26,852,947, forward strand.
AGTAGTTTATATCAAAATTTTATTTAGTTATTTAGTTTTAATTAATATTTTATTTTTAGTTTATCTTTACAGTTTTTTTACAGTGTGTTCGTATTTGCGTTTAGTTTTTTAGATTGTTATTATTGTGGTTATTGTTAATAAAATTAATTATAATATGCAATTAATTTTATTAAGAAAAATCTTGAATGACGCACAGTCGATATACAAATAACGGCTGGCTTTACAGGCTTCAACCTCATTATGTTATTTGTTCTGTGTCAGCCTAATGTTAATAACTTTTTTTTCAAACCTGAGAAATTTGATATTGCTGAACTGAGTTGTCATAGCTAAAGTTTCACTTCTCAACCTAGGATGAAAATGATAAATTAACCATTTTTTCATACGAATCACAGCATTTGTCCGCCACAACAAAACTACTACAGATTAGACATAAAAAGTATATGACTTCCCCGACTTAATACGCAAGAAAAAATACTACTTTGTAGTCATCGCCTTTGACAAACCATTTCCCAGTTATCCTCGACGCTAAGGATTATTTTTGTTGTATTGGATTTCCCATAAGGAAATAGTTAAAATTTGTTTGAGCCATTAGTAGGCAATTGTGTGGTAAAACCGGTTTTCTAAAAAACGGATCCATCAGATTTTTTAAAAGGTTTTAGACGTTTTTCTCACAACCGATTTTGAAGATTCGAAAAAGCAAATTTGACCGCGTTAAACGGTGTTTAAAAATGGCTTATAAATCTGTTTTTTTTTTTAAAGTTAGATATTGTTACTCGACTAAATTAAGTTAAATTATTGAAAACATTATTTATTCTTAAAATTTTGGCTTTTATCCGTTACAAAAAATGTTGTATCTAACTATTTTGTAAAGAAATTTCTTGGATTCACTTGTGCTGTGGGAAATTTATCTTCCCAAATAGGTTAGGTACATAAATAGGTATGTACTTCAAGAAAAAATTCCATTGCAAACAAATATTTTCTTTGTTTTAAATCAAATGTCAAATCTTTAAAAACCATGCATGTTTAGGCAGCTAAATTTTATCTGTCCTTTGTCAATTTTCCAGATATCACCATTTATTTATTTATTTGATGTCTAAGATCGATCAACATATTTTTTACTGAAAATAATGATTTATCGTTATGATAGAAAGAGAAACTTTGCTAATATAGGTAATAGGAGGATATAGAGGTGTTAAATGAGGAGATTTATGTAATATTAAGGAGGATTATATAATATGTTGAAGTTTAGAGAGTATTTGTTTCTGAATTTATGGAAAAGTCTATTTAAATCATATAACAAAATAGTTATTTATGTATCAAGGGAATTATAAGGATGTTAATTACCGAGGGCAACGACTGTCCAGAGGGCCGTTAGGCCCGAGGGACAGTAAGTTGCCCAGGGTAATTAACATCTAATAATTCACGTGATTTATAAATAATTTTATTTCTTACTTAATTAACGTATTTTTTGTGAATGAATAGAATTTCGTGGACGATTTACTTAGTTAACTGTGCATGATTGCTATGAAAAATATTTGTTGGCATTTTTTTTTCGCAAAAATGAATAAAAATAGTAAAATTCCAAAAAAATTACAAAAAAAGCCGAAATTTAAGCCAAAAATTGTTATTTAATAACATTTCTTCTCTTCTTGTAACTTTAGAGCGCCATATTTGTAACTCTTTTTAATATGCAAATTAGAGGGAATTAAGAATTCTTAACTCCCTTCTATAACTCCCTCGGAAGTTATGAATGTCATAATGGTTACCGTAATATTTGGCTATATTGATGTAGTAAGAAATAAAGTGATTATTTACTGCTTTTTGTTTAATGAAAAGCTATTCTTTTTTCAAAGGCAACATGGTTTAAAGGAACATGAAAAAGTCTAAAAATACAGAATTAAAAGCAGCTACAATGAGAAAATAACAATGTTTGGAATCGGGAGGATTTATAGTATTAGTTGATGTAGGTTTTCTATAAATTTCAAAAGCAAAAGGTGAATTGTCTTTTCTAATTATATTGAGACCTAAAAGTGGAATGCAAGAGTTTCTTTTCTGACAGTAAATTTAATGTTTATATGTAATAAGTCAATAACTAAAAGAATATTATCTAATTCTGATTTGTTGGCTTTGGACAAAAAGATTTATTTATTTATCAACCAGAAATAAATGTTATGAAGAAATGGGAAGTTTAAAAAATTTTTCTTCAAGGTTATTCATAAATAATTCTCCTAATTGGGGCCTAAGGAGGGAGCCCAAGTCCAAGCCCGTGTTTTGTGTTTATATGTATATTATTATTAAAAACAAAAAAACTTGACATAAAATTAATTTAACTAAAGAAATTAAATCAGTGGCGTGTAAATGAAAGAGTGAATCAAAAAGAAAATTACTAAGAACAGAAAGAGGTTTATTGACAGGAATAGAAAGAAATAGATTAGTGACATCAAAAGAAACAAGGAAAGAACCTGAAGGGTTATTAAAAAAAAATATTTTCTAAAGTAAAGTCTAAAGAATTTTTTTTAAGAAAATTTATTGTCTTTATGAAATTTCTAATAACTTGATTTAACGCTATAATTTATAGCAAGATCAGTTGATATAAGGAACTACTCATCTTATTGGAATATTATTTTTGTGAATTTTTGGTAGTACATAAAAATATTTAAATTCAAACGTTTACAATTCCTATAATAATTCAAAATTCTATGAACACAATTTTCACCCAAGAGTTAAAAATTAATCACATATTAATTTTTTTATTCCAGTGTTAGATTTATTTAGTAAAGATCTTAAATACATCCTTTCTTTTCCTACCACAATCACAGATATTGATAAATTTAGCTGTTAATTGCGATATTGCCATTTTAAATTTAAAAAATACTGAAAAACTTTCTATTGTTCGTCATATCAATTCATCCCTCAATAAAGCATTTTCTTCCATAAATAATTCAACATTTCAAAATCACCATCCTGACCACATTTCTAAAGAAAAAAAGATTAGACCCAGTAGCCAGTTAAGAAAAAAGCGAAAACTCAATATTTGCTAACTACGAGTACCAAAGCAGGTTTAAAGCAGATATAAAGGAAATTGCGTAGTAATTTTAGATAAGTCTCATTTTATGCAAAAAGTTTACAATTTCCTATGAACTGGTAACTTTGAATTTGAAAAAACGAAGTATCTCAAACTCATCAACTTTGAAATTTAACTCATTACTTAAATCTACTTTTGATTCTCATCTTCTCACTCTAACAAAATTAAACACTTTTAAATTTTCCCTCCTTTCTATAAAACCTTTCACCCCTAGACTGTATGGCCTTCCTAAAATTCACAAAAATAATATTTCAATAAGACCAGTCCTTTTTTTATACCAACTCATCTTGCCATAGATTAGCAAAGTGGTTAAATGAAGCTATTAGAAATTTCATAATCTTTGACAATAAATTATTAATTATTATAATATCTGCAAAAAATTCTTTGGACCCTACTAAAAAATAAAAAACTGACATCATACACATGAAAATTTCAACTTGAAAAAGGAACAAAAAGTCCGAAATGTTAACAAAAATTAACCAAAGAAACCAATAAACTCTAGAAACCTTTATTATGTAGGTAGGTATAAGACCTTTTAATAAAAGTTACGATTTTAATAAGTTTTTGTTAGAATATTTTTAATAAAAATAATTTTAACAGGATAAAACACAGAAGATAAGAATAATTTACAATAACAGTCTTTAATAAATTTATAAACAATTAATACGTATAAGTAATCAGCTTGCATTGAATATAAATCAATAGGACTAAGCGTTATTTTTATATGATACAAATCTCAGTTTGCAATAATTTTGAATTTCCCGCTACAAAAAATTTGTTGAACACGGAAAAACAGTTGAATTGAAACTTGCGTTCACAAATTAGAGTTTTTGAATTTTGATGCTTCATTCTTGTTTTCTGGTTGTAGGGTTCTGTTCCTATCTATTTTTTTGTTGATATTGTAGTTACAAGTAACTTGCTGCTTTAAAATAATCTGTTTTGAGAGTCTAGCCTATGGTTTAGCACAAGTTTTGAGTGTGAAATTAATTGTGAAGCATACTGTACATAACGATTATTTCCGATCTTGGAATTTTCTGACCAATCAAAACGCAGCAAATATAACCTCAGTTGCCATGACTTTGTTTGAGTTCTTTTGTGCTTCATAATTTTCCAAACATGTCGCAAAAGATAGATTGGGTCAAATTTGCAGAAGAGCAGGAACACGAAGTACAAAAAAAGGTAAATAATCACTTTCGCATCACAAATTTTTCAAATAAATTCTTAGTTAAACGATGTTTCTTTAAATTCGAATGGCCAAGAATCAGATGGTCCTGAACAATGCGATCCAGCCGAAGCTAGTTTACTTCGAAAAGTCATAAGAAGTGGTTTAATTGACAGCAAAAATGATATTGAAATCCAAAGACAAAACCCCAATTCTCCACTTTATTCTGTTAAAACATTTGAAGCCCTCAATTTGTAAGTTTGAAAATAATGCGTTAATTCCTAACATCAAATACAACAAATTTATAGAAACCCCAAATTACTTAAAGGAGTTTACGATATGGGGTTTAATGCTCCATCTAAAATTCAAGAAACTGCTTTACCTACTTTATTAGCCAACCCACCACAAAATCTCATTGCACAGAGCCAGTCTGGAACCGGTAAGACAGCAGCTTTTGTCTTGGCCATGTTGAGCCGTGTTGATATTACAAAAAGGTATCCACAAGTAAGCATACATTTTCGATTAATGACCCTATTCCTAAATCTTAATATAATTTATTCAGGTATTGTGTTTATCACCTACGTATGAACTGGCTGTTCAAACTGGCGAAGTGGCAGCACATATGGCTAAATTTTGTCCAGAGATTGAAATGAAGTATGCTGTAAGAGGCGAAGAAGGTTTTCTATTAAATCCCTTATAAAACCAATTTCCTAATTTTCATAAATTTCAGTTTCAAGAGGGTCCCACTTGACGGAGCATATTGTCATTGGAACCCCAGGGAAAGTGTTGGATTGGGCTTTAAAGTTTCGAGTTTTTGATTTGACAAAAATAACAGTTTTTGTATTAGATGAAGCTGATGTTATGATTGCAACTCAAGGACATCAGGATCAATGTATCAGAATACACAAGTTTGTCATCTTAGATTTTTCAAGCATTTTTAAAGTAAAAAAATTGTAGATGTTTGGATAATAATCATTGTCAAATGATGTTCTTTTCGGCTACTTACGACCAACAAATTATGGATTTTGCTGAAATTATTGTTAATGACCCAATTACGATTAGGTTGAAACGAGAAGAGGAGAGTTTGGATAATATCCAACAATATTTCGTGAAGTGTGCAGGCGCACAAGAAAAATATATTGCTCTGACAAATATCTATGGTACTGTAGGTGTTGGACAAGCTATAATTTTCTGCCATGTATGTATTATTATTATTATTTATATATAATCTTTAAGATAATTGTACATTTGTAGACCAGACGTACTGCAAATTGGCTAGCTGAAAAAATGTCAAAAGATGGTCATGCTGTTGCTGTCTTAACTGGTGAATTAACAGTGGAACAACGAATTCATGTTTTAGATCGATTTAGATCTGGACAAGAAAAAGTTCTTATTACTACTAATGTTCTTTCAAGAGGTAAGTTATTACTGTTATCAAGCTAATACTGACGTTTTGTTTAGGTATTGATGTAGAGCAAGTGACAATCGTTGTGAATTTTGATTTGCCTATTGACATGCAAGGCAAAGCCGATTGTGATACTTACCTACATAGAATTGGTCGGACTGGTAGATTTGGTAAACATGGAATTGCCATAAATTTGGTGGATTCACCAGAATCTTTGAGGTTGCTACGTGATATTGAGCAACATTTTAATAAAAAGATTCATTTCTTGAATGCAGAAGATTCAGATGAAATTGAAAAGATTGGTTCTTAAATGAAATAGTTTGTAACCTAAAACAGTACTGTTTTCGTTTTTATTTAGTTTCGTTTTTATTCGTTTTCAGTTTGTACTCGTATTCATTTTTTAATAAATAAGCGTTCTTTGTTATTGTTTACTTATTTACTCCATAGTTTATGCATATTCTATACTTGTAAGAAATAATTCACATATTTATAAAATATGTCAAAATTCGTTTATTTTATTAAATCAGTTTTTTTTACATTGTGTTCGTATTTGCGTTTAGTTTTTTAGATTATTATTATGGTTATTGTTAATAATATTTATGTATTAAGGGCGTAATCAAGGGAATTATGGCACCAGGGGATGTTTAAATTTATTAATGTTAGTAATATTTAACAACACAACATTTTATTTTAAATCGTTTTAATTGTTCAAATCAAAAGAATAATATTCAAAATTCCGGTATTTTTTTTAAACTGTGAAAAAAACCCAGATTAACTAGTTGACTAGTTTGTCATTGTCAGGATACGAATGTTGTCAGTTTCTGTTTGGCGATTTTTCGAAGTGGAGTCTGGTGAAAAACGTGTATTCTAGAGAATTGTTAGAACAGGTAAGAGCCCAAAATTCAAAAAAAAGTTTTGTCACGCTCCGTGCTTTTGTAGTGTTTAACAGTTTTTGAAATAAATGATGATTTTTCATGATAATTGTTATTCTACAGTTATTTATTTGTAATTGTTGCGTAGCAACTTTGAAAAGTTCAGTGCTATAAAAATAAAGATTATACCCTGCCCCTGATTTGCAGGCGTATAAAGTAGATTTTCGTTTCAAAATAAAATAAAATTAATTATAATATACAATTAATGTTATTACGTAAAATCTTGAATGACGCACAGTCGATATACAAATAACGGCTAGCTATACAGGCTTCAGCCTCATTATCTTATTTGCTCTGCATCAGCCAAATGTTAATAACTTTTTTCTTTTAAACCTGAGAAATTTGATATTGCTGAAATGAGTTGTCATAGCTAAGGTTTCACTTCTCAGCCTAGGCTAAAAATGATAAATTAACCATTTTTTGTACGAATCACTGCATTTGTCATGAAAATTTCTCCGTTTATTGTTATCAATATTTCGTTTATTATCAAATTTCCAAAAAATGGTCTAATTTTTATAAAAATACACATCACATCGTTACATAACTACATTATATTTTAACTTTTTTATTAATATTTTATTATTTTGCTTTCATTTACATACTTATATAAGTAGATATGTAATATGAACCTACTCTAGATAGATACTCTTATTTCTTTATTTCATATGAATTTTAAAAACGTTATATGAACAAATTTTATGTAAATATATATTTTGACTTTCCTGGTACTTCCGGTTTTTGCTCAAAAAAAAAAAAAAAAAAAAAAGGAGGTGCCACAAGGGCACATATATTGATTAAGCAATACAAGAGCGCCAAATTGGGCGCATAAAAAAAAAAAAACATGGTACATAGTACGATAAGAACAAGTGGTACATATATGTTGTATAATATGTTTGCCAGCTGAGTTTCCAATCAATGACCGGAGTTAATTTCCTGCTCTCAAAGAATGCCAAAAGACCACGCTCCCTTTTTCTCCTAATAAATTAATTCTTCTAGGAAACAGGGGGGGGCTCTAGATCTTTCGTGAAAGGCAGGAGCAAGTCCAGTGGGTAATCTTGTACAGAGGTGAGATCAAATGGATTTGGGTAAATGCTCATAAGAAGGTCTAGACGTTCATCTTCAAAACGAGTACACGATATTAGGCGGTGAGGTGGGTCATCTACCACCCCACATAAAGGACAATTTCCGTCATCTGCTTTCCCAATTCTTAAGAGATGAATTTTAAAATTTCCATGACCAGAGAGTAACTGGGATAATCCCCAGTCAGCGCGACGTTGATTTTGTTCTGTCGAAACCCAGGGAACAAATGCATAAGTGATGCGTCCTTTTTGGGAGTTTTCCCATCTATATTGCCATATGTCTAGTATTAATAGGTCAAGATATTGTTTTAGATGTCTCACGCTGTCAAACTCTGTCATATCTAATCTTATATCCAAAAAATTTGCTGTGCCTTCTCTTCGGATTGACCTGGTGCAAGAGATTTTGGCAATTTCTAAATCCAGAGGAGGAATACCGGCAAGTACTCCAGCGGCATCAGTAGATACAGACGAGTAACATTTTGCTATTATCCTAGAGGCGGCCCCATATAGGGACAACAGTTTGCGTTGAATTGCTGAAATTGTGAGTCTAGAAGCCCACACCTCAGCAGCATAGGATACTATGGGGACTATCGCTTGCTTATAGATAGTGGTTATAGACTTTTCGGTGGGGAGATTCCAATTCGCTCTAGCGTACTTTCGAAGAGTTATGATAATGTTTCTGGCTCTCTGGCATACAGTGTTAATATGTTGTTGGAATTTTAGATTCCTGTCTATACTTATGCCTAGATATCTGAAGCATTCAACCACTTCGAGATGAGAGTCTCCAATACGTATTTTTATATCCCTGTTGTGTACTCTTTTGGGGGACGAATTAATCATAATCTTGGTCTTGTTTACTGAGATTTCTAACTTGAATTTGTGAGCCGGTTTTTGCTAGCTGCCGGTTAATGTAATTAATTTGTCATGGCTCTAAAGTGATTACATTACCTAGAATCCACTGTATTAGATATCCGAAATTTTGAATGCAGCTAAGTCCTTTTCCTTTTAGGAAATCAAATACATTAGTGTCTACTACTCTTCCACTTACTATTACATTTTTTTTTTACTAATTAGCGGAGGTCGTTGTGCACAAGAGCTTTTTCGTACAAAAACCCAAAATATGTTTTTTAAGCACCTGTCTCGTAAGCATATCCTTTATGCTACACTAACAGCAACAATTAGTGCCCATGCACTGAATGCCACAGAAAGGACATTGCTTACGATTACGAACTCAAGGGCGGTAAGCGTGGGCCGTAAATCTTATTTACTACAAAGTAGTATATGAACCTCGAGACCGTAAACAGTTTTCGTGGCCTCGAACACTTAGAAAACCTCGGTATTCGCCCTCGGTTTTCCAAACTGTGTTCTTTACTACGGAAATTATTCTTGATGTCTAATACACTATTGTTACAATTTATGTGGTCAGCGGTATACGAGCTGAACACAAGGAAGATTTTACCACTCATCAGTTAGTAGGGATTTATTTATATTGGGATATTTATTAATACTTATATATTGGGATACATTGCACACGATATGTAAAGGTAAAGAAAAACTTCAAAATTAAGGGAACACTATTTACTGAAATAAATGGACAAACAAACGACTGAATCAAGTATGCCAATTCATTAATAACTTCATCCTGGAAAGAACCGATAAGTTACATAGAACTATGAAGATATTTACATCTCTGTCATATGAAAAAATTAAGAGTTCACATGACTAATAATCATCATCTACATTTAACAACAAATAAAAATGAATAATTTTTTATCGAACGCATACACATCTGATTGTTGATAAATATATTTCTAACATGTTGAAAAATAGAGTGTAAGGCAAGCCCAAAAACCGAATGAAAAGTTCTTGACTATATGCGGAGAAAACATCAAGTCCTGAGCTATAATTCCTGAGAGAAAACATTTGTTGTTGTTGACTGCGTTGTAGATGTTGATTGATAAAAGCAAATTCTTTTACAATAATAACATACACAAAAGAATGGCACACTTACACAAGTACTTTTTGACTATGAACTATATAAGATTCTGTTGTACAAATAGCATTCACCAGAAACTTTAAACTTATATAATATATCGCGAAACCCAGAAGAAAGTAAAACATGAACAACAAATTAAATTTTATAGAAATATATTAATTACTGAGGTAGTTTACTTCTTAGATCGGATAATGTACAATACTAAACGGTATTTTTAATTTTTTTTTTTTTTTTGAAAAGTTGGTAAAAGTACTGCAATGCAAAACTCGGCGCTTTCTTTCCTGTTACCATTAGGCTGGAAGTACAATTATCCGTGTCTAAGGTACCTAATCTACAGCGGCTGGTTTGCACAGTCAGTCTCCGTCCAGCATTGTTTAACATGTATACTATTAACTAGAAACTGGTTGTAAAATAATCATACACTCAAGTAAAAACGACAAACTATTCAAAAATTCATCAGATGAAGAATTACGTGTAATAGTTTCAACTATATACTATAGGATGGTTTTGATTTCACGTAAACCCTATTAACATCTTTTACTATTGTAGATGCAACTTGTATTCGAAAAACGGTTTGCCTGAAATCAACTATTAACTTAATGAAATAATATGAAATGCATTACAATTCAAACTATAACTATTTTATATACTTTTTTTTAAATAGATAGATCTTCGTCTCTAAACGGCTTTAACACATGACTCAATGACTTAATTTTTCAAAAACACTGGAAGCTAAATTCTGCAACAACAGACTGCGTTATTATTATTTCTGTGAATAACAAACTTGAAAACACCTATTTTGATTTTACATACACACAATAATGCCCACAATTTTCCTACAAATTATTAAATATCTAAGCAGTCTCTTGTTACTTATGTTACTCAAAGTCGTTTAGTTACGCAAGATTTTGGTTAGGCACTATTTATACCATAACATAGTGTTTTTCCTTGCTTTTTAATACAATCAATTGATTTACCGATTGATGAGTAGTTGCTAACAACAAACGTAGGCATTATATGGAATCGACTAATGGATTGGTTTTTTAGTCTAGTTGTGTTGAAGCTTAAGACCTGGATGCGCGCGCAGCTATTCTTTGGTTCAATTTCTGTTCTGATTTGCCATCTTACGCGGCACACACCTGCAGAATTATGTATTTTTGTGATGTCTGATGGATGGAATTCTCATTTTTTAATCGATCTATGATATATTGTATCGTTTTTCTTCTTTTTGGAGGGGGGTGGGGGAGAATTGTTATAGTCCGAATATCTTATGATATTAATTTTGCAACAGAAGTAATAATTGTATACACAGAATGACCCCAAAAGCTAGATCTTTACAAGCATACCTAAAATATTTGCACCCGACCAGACTGGTTAAGTTAAATATAAAAATTTACGTAAAATATTTTCTATTTTGGAACACTTCGGCTTTCAAAAAAATCAAAAGAAAGACCAAATCTAACATCTAAGTGAGGTTCAATCAAATTACAATTAAAAAAAAAAACTGTTTCTATTACTAAAAAAACTAACAATAGTAGTTACGTCAGATATATATTTAGACAGGAGTTCCTATGGTTACTTAGATTTTTTTGATTTCTATGGACTGTTTTTCACCACCCGTAATTGTTGGAAATTTGAAATACTCATTTGTAACTGGTTGATTTGGTAATTTAACCAATCACAAATAAATACTTAAAATTTTCGACACTTACTGGTTTCTCTTTAATAAAAAACAAATTTTAGCAAAAAACTAAAAAATTTTCAAAATTGGTCAATTTTTTATTTTAGATTTCTTATTAAAACTTACTATAACAAGTGTTGAAAAAAATATTTAGAAATGAGACTGCAAATAGTCAAAAATTCTGCAAATTTTTCACTATTAAGTCTTATTATTAGCATAAAAAAATTAATATTTTGAGAATCTTTAAGAAAATATTTTTAACGCCTATTATAGTAACATCTAAAAAAATCCAATATTACTATAACTACGTCAGATGATAATAATTATTGTACGGTAATTTGTAAATTTTTTTAAAGTTTGATTACAGATACTAATAGCATTGACTGCACTAGTGCACACTGAATCTATATGCAACTCTTTTTAATAACATGTCAGACAGAAATGGAAATAATCTGAGTACACGCTGGTGCAGCCAATTAAGAACGCCATTAAATTATTTTAATTTTTGCCTTTCTTTCAGCAATAAATTAAATATATTCGATAATTGTTAAAAATTTCATTTTAGATTTCCAACTGAGAAAAAAAAACACTAAGAAAAAATCGAAGAAAAAGAATTTTTGACATTTTGAAATATTTTTGAACATCCGTTATAATAATATTTGAAAAAAAAAACAGCCTATGTTATATTAGATAGTAATATTTATTCTATGAGTACTTAAATATTCTTGTTTAGTTAAATTATTGCAGATTTATGATTTTTACCGATAGTTTGAAAATTGTTATTTTTTTTATTTTGGCAACTAACCAATCAGTTAAATTTTTCATGTTAGATTTGTAATTTAAGATAAAAATAAGAAACAAAATTTTTTGGTATTTAAAATTCTTAAAATACTTTACAATTTTGCAATGCGATTTTAAACATTTTTTCGAACACCCGCTATAAATAGCTGAAATAAAATTTGAAACTTTGGATCAAAATACAATAAGAATAGGTAACCAATAAAATATATAATTTAATTTTAGATAGTTTTAAGAGAATAATAAATGTAAATCCATGCAAATGTCTTTTTTTTTCTAAATGCAAAATTTCATATTTCATTTAGTATCATTTTTCATTTAGTTTAAGTACTGTTAAAAGTTATTTTAGTAATAAATCCACTTGTTCCATGGATCACAATCGAAATATTTCACAATAACCATAATTAATGTTAAAAATGGTAGGATAGGCTAGTTTACAGATTTTTCTTCACAATGTCAAAATTTGCTGCCTCAAATTTATTGTGCCAAAAATTACTCGATTATGATAAAACAACAAATTAACAAATATGTAAATAACGAAAAATTAAATTTAAAAAAATGATTGCAGTTTCGCCAAGTTGAAGTCAGTAGTTGTTGGTGTTATTTACATTTGCGGTATAGCCGTAAGTGCCCCTATTCTGCTAATATTTTACACAAATACTTCTTATTGATTTATTTTTTGGTTATCTATAGTTTTGTAGTAATCTAGCTGAAAGAGCCCTTCTGTATGGCATGAAATGCGTTAGATTTTTGATGTTATTAGATGCTTGTGTGAAATAAATGGATTGATTGCCGGCCATATAGGCGGTAAAAAAAGTATTTGTTAAATTTTGAACTAGACTTTGTACTTTGGAGCCGTTCGTTTTGTACGATTGCATGATTGTGTCCGAAAAAAAAAAATAAAAAAAATCACGTGTGATTCCCGGATGTAGTGGGGTATCAATAAGTGCTGAACCGTTGACTGTCAGTTGAAAACATGAACCCTTGCTAAATAAATACAGAGCTTCTTTCTGGTAACATCTTCGCACTTTGGCACACTTATAAATCTGTACAAATAATTAATTAAATTTTCTTTTCTTCATTTATACATAATAAATATATATTCATATAATAATATATCCATTTTTTCACAATTTTTTAAAATAGCGACCCCGCTATATATTATTTTTTAAAAAATCTAACAAAAAAATATCCTCCCCAACAAACAATTTTTATCAAAAATATTTTTTACAAGTCCGGACTAAACCGGGGGCTCTTAGGCCCAATCTATACCTCCCGAGTTTGTACTATCAGGGGTGCGGCCGACCTTGACACAAGGCAGCAGGGCCGCAACAGCTGTCCTATCTGGTATTATAATAATTCAGCAACAATCACGAAAAAAATTCAAAAATACAACACACTCTCCATTTCTCCTAATTTGAACAAATAATATACTTACGTGGAAGGGTGTGTTGGATTTTTATCAAACATTATTATAACAATCTCCTAACAATAATATAGTTAAAAATGTCTCCCACACGCACACTTTGATTAACAGTTTTCATAGTAATAATTAAAAGATCGTTGCACGTAGACGCGAGATGCTCCTATTTTCTTTGAATTTCAAGTCTCATCTCACGACATGAAACGCATCAAACACATAATAATAATAATAACACGCATTATCAAAATTTTCTTATTAAAGCTCTTTTTTTCACATTCATTCACACTTTAATATTATTATAACAGCCACGTTAACAGCGTGTGCAGAGGATGCAAGATATACATCTGTCTTTGTTGTTTGTCACTCGTGCATCTTCTGCCACCGGTACTCTGCAGAGGAACTTTTCTCCTTTGTTTTGATGTAGTGCTAGTTTAAGTGGGACTCTTCAGATGGATAACAGTGACTGCTCTTAAATCCAGACCAATCTATTTTTGTTGCTGTTGATTTTCTAAAATTGTCGTAAGTTCGGGTTTGGTGCGAGCGGTCAAAATCCAGTGAACAATAAACAAAACGGCTCTCTTATAACATCTTTGGTAGTCCTTGCATCAGGTAGATTGTGTACAATCTGTATCATAATAGAACAAAAAACACTGCTGTTATTTCATGAGGTTAGTATGGTTGGTTGCTGTTGTAACGGAAATTTACTATGGCTATAAACTTGTAACTCTTTATTTTGATTTGTTGAGGTAGATTGTAACGTTGGGCACACAGTTTACCATACCATATTCCAGTTTTTTTTCTCCAAACTTTCCACTAGAAATCAATCTTTAATAAATAAACTCCAGTTTAGCAAAAATCATCAAACAAAACAAAATGGACGTATTGGCGGCAATAAAGCACTATTATAAAAATGCACTTGCTGAGGTATTTCGCGGTTCACATGATACTTCATTCCTTCTTAAAGTTAAAACACGTAGATTCGCACATTGTTCAAATCCGATGAAATATTTTAGATGTGTTCGGCGCTACAACGACACTCACGCTTGACTAAGACTGGAAGGATGATATTGCATTAGTGGAAGGCCTCGAGATGTTAATGTACAATAGGGTATGCATAAACCCATGCACAGGGCAGTGAATGTTGCTAGCTGGCGTTACTGTTGTTGTTGTTGCTGCTGCTGTTGTTGCTGCGGTTGTTGTTGTTGTTGCTGCTGAGGCTCCAACGCAGCAGCTTCTGATTGGCTTGGGTCTTTAGGTTGACGCGGTTGGCGCGGTCTTCCCTGAAGAGGCACTACTGATTGCAATACCATGGCGCGTATGCGACGTTGCGCAGACTATATAAAAAAAAAATTAATCAAACAATTTTTACAAGACCACAAAACATTCATCATTACTGACTATTACAAATTACCACATTAACAATAGCAAATATACAGAGAGATATCAGATCATACTAATTTACACTGGTATTGAAAATAGAAGAATATTTTTTCTCACCTTACGTATACATAAACAATTCTAAATAAAAATGCAACAGCGCAACATTTGACTAAAACATCATTTTTGAGATATTTACATTTAGAGTATAAAAATAAATTCTAATCTCCAACTTTAGCGCCATCTGGCTCTTAAACGGTGCAACTTAATATAGAGGTAAATTGTGTTAAATCGCTTTATTTTGACCTGAAAAGCCTGTACTTGTCTTATGTTCAATTTTTTTGCTATTGGATGGTTAATAATAATTTATAGATTATAATTTTGTTATCAGTTAAGATAAGATACATTTTTTTGCAGATTTTCATCATTAGTGATGCTATATTTCTGGTTAAAACATTGTTCCATACTTTTGAATCACCTGATATATACTTCTAAAGAGAAATGCTATTATTTCCTCGATGCTGTATCAGTGAAAAAATGTTTAATTCATGCCACATGAATTTCGAATTGCCTAATAGCAAAAATTTAATAGCAAAAGAAATTTTGAATGATGACGTAATAGCTATTCATATTCGTATGCGGTAGCTTAATTTTACAAGCGACAACTTTGTTTCATGTTGTTGATTTAGTTGGAGCCTGTAAAATTAAAGCTACCCCACAATTAGATTTGTATAAAAAAATTTGTCCAAAAGCGTTAAATTCTGTTTTTCTGTGTAAATAATTAATAATTTTGAAAAAATAAATAACTTAAACATAGCGTGCTTTGACCGCTTGACGTAAGACCTGTGACGTTTCAGCGATTTTTTCAATTTACTATTTTTCTATTAAACATAGCTTCGTTTGTGGAAATATTTTAGGTATATACACTTTGATACATAAACTGCAAGGGTAGTTTTTTCTTCAAGCATCTTTTGTGGGAGTTCTAACCGTAAAATATGAGACCCGGTGTTTTTTAAATTTTTACCGCACAGTTTCCGAAAGACCAGCTTACTATTGGTGAATGAACAACTGTGGTAGCATATTTACTATACGAGAGGACAAAATAGTATTTTGCAGTACAAATCCGTTAGGGTAGCCGAATCAGAAAGTTTGTGGAACGAGCTTAAAGAGCTAATCAAATAAACTGGCAAAACCGTAAAGGCTCTAACTAAAAGACATGTATTGCACAATATTTTTTGTAATACGTATCTCTATAATTCATTCGTTTTACTTTGAAATTTCTTTATCGACGAAACACTAGAAAGCTGAAGGTTGTCAACAAACGAAAAATTTAGTTTTAACTATCTGTCATGGCATGTCGACTATTAAGAGGCTCTTTACACCCTGAATAGGTCGCATCCCTTAAAAGACTGTTTAATTTGTAAAAAACAATCCTTAAAGTAAATCTTAACGACTAGATATTACAAAAATCATTAGTGTGGCCGTAAGCCCCGGGTATATTAGTGTTTATACCAATTTTTAGTTCTAACTTGCCAATAAATTATATTTTACAGTTACTATTTGGAAGTCAGGTTCATCAGATGCGACAAATATTATTAGTACTTGCTTCATGGGTTAAATTTATCAAATTTATGCAAATTTTTGAAGTAGGTTTTTGCCACTGTTTAAAAAAATACGCAGTTTTATTAATTAATTACAACTAAACGTTACTAACTCAAAACAGACAACCGGAGGTTCTCATATTTCTCCTATTTCTCAAACAAATAGGGTTAGAAAATACAACTCAATCTGAAAAAATTGGTATTTACCGTAAATTATAAAATAGAGTTAGTTATTAGGCCTCTCAATTAGGTTCTTGAAATTGTATTTTCTTAAAAATTGCGCAAATTTTTATTAAGTAACGATGCATTTGACCAATTTTTTTTAAATCTGGGTTCAATACATTAAACAATACGAACATAAATTTTGATTGACTTAAGAGTAATTAAATTTTTATTTTGTTTATAAGTTATTGTTTGACAAATTTTACACTGATATTCTTGATGTTAGACAAATGGGTGTAGCGCTCTTAAAATTTAAAAAAAATGTTATAAACACTTTAAATTGAACAGGTAAGATATGATTTTTGTAAAAAAATTTCACAGTTCTAACTTTTAGTTCCGACAAATCGATTTTCTATTATGTAAAATAAAATTGAACAGGTTTTTAAAAAGACTGCACTTTGAATGTCTAATTTTGTTTTTTTTAATTTACAATTTATTTATTAACTAGTTACCAGTACTCTAATTTCGTAAGGAAAAGAGTGGCTTTAGGTTTATTTTGTTTAAACATATTTAGAAAATCTTCGTATTGCGAGTAAAAATAACCGAATACCAATAATAAAATAAAAAATTAATTTCTTTTAATTCAATCAAAATATTATGTTCGTATTGTTTAATGTAAAGAACCCAGATAAAAAAAATTGGTCAAATGCATCATTCCTTAATAAAACATTGCACAATTTTTCGTACACAAATGACTTCAAATCCTGTTATTTACAAGACTATCATAAACCGACACCCTAAGCCTTAAGCTAACTTGTAAAGCCTCTTCGTTGAAAGATATAAAGGTATAAAAAATAAAAAAGCTTGGTGCATTTTCGAGAGCAAAATTTCCGCAAGGTGTCATTAATTAATTATGCATTTGATCAAAAAAGTTAAATTTTATCCAGATTCCTTACATTAAACTATTAAGGGATAATTTGATAAAAATCCGATTGGGAAATTTTTTAAAAGAAAAAATTTCAAAAAGCTACTATAAAAACCCATATAATAATTTTTGATAAACCTATCCTATGCAGAAAAGCACGTGCTTTCATTTAGTGACCACATTTTTTTTGTTTGTTTACGAGTTATTTTCTTGTCAAAAATTGCATTAATTTTTCCTATACTTGAAAACGGAATTGCCACCCTTAAAAACTAATGGACTAATTGAAAATTACAAAAAATCTAAACTGTGGCCCTTCAAAATACCCAGCCTCACTTTTTAATTATGTCAAATTTGAAATTATTATTACTCTTCTCGCTGTAAGGCCTTGAGCCCGTGATAGTTAACTATCGGGCGCGTCTCCAGATGGCGAAAATCTGTCTGTGTCTCGATAAAATAGACCAACGGTATTTGTATGCATTGTCATTGCTTACTATTTAAAAAGCACCTGCATGTCAATATAAATTACATATCCAGGGATTGCGCGAAAGAATACTCCTCTTCATGTTTTCGGTTTTAGCCTGCATTTACATACATCTGGGTTCCTAATAAATGGAGCCCAAATACTGTCGAAAAGGGCTTTGCAGACAAGTATTGGAGCTTCATTAGAGGCACAGTGACGGCTGTTGCTTTAGTCTTCTTTGCTTTATGTAGTGTGTTATGTGTTATGTAGTGTTCATGTAGCAGCTTTATTCTTGTTAATAATAATAATAAAAAAACCGCACTGATCGGTCCTTTCACTTGCCTATATAGGTAAATCAATTGCATAATTGGGTCTCAAAAACCTCAAATTGTTTTATAGAAAAATTTTGCAAAGAAGACAGCCTTTATCTGGTATTTTTAAAGAAACTCAAAAAAATATATATTTTGACAACGCTATATTAATTAAAACTTACGACACAAGAGCTGCTTTTGTGTACCTAGGTATCTATTAGAAAATATGTGGCTTACCCAATTTTTGGATAGAATTGCACAATTTCTCACTAATAAAAGTATTTTCATAGATTTTTGTAAACTTATTTGTTATTTGTTTCTGTACGGTTAGGGTAAAACATATAAGAAAAAATAGTTTAAACAGCCGACACTTTTTGTTAAAAATGAAACTGACAGTGAACAACTTAAATTGCTGCAGCATCGGCAAATTTAAACATAGTGACAAAAATACTGCGTTAAGTAGTAAATTTGAGTTATTTTCATTTATTGTTTAATTATTTTATTCGTTTGAAGTCGTCTTTTTTGTGAAAGATCACTTCTTACCGTATTTCTTTTGGTTTTGTTTTTTTACCTATTGTTAATGATTCAATTTTTTTGTTGGATTCTAATAAAACATTAGGTAGGCATTAAATAAAAGCTGCAAGTTTTTTTTAAATTAATTTTACATCACTTGCAAAAGCAATGAAATATCTCCGCATTAAAAAAATATTAAGTTTCAGTTAAGATATCGAGAGCGATCGAGAGAGCGATACACAATAATTATTGTATTTTAGATTTTATTATTAATTAATTAAGGTGAGTAATTTTCACTGAGCTTTCTATATGTTTAAATGAAACGTGTTTGTTTGAGAAATTACCAGGATATTTAATCAAAAGTTACGAAATGTCAAACACAACGTCAAATGATAGTTTAATATTCTTCTACTTCCGATGTTGCACTTTTGAATCAACAGATTCATTTGTTAAAACCCGTTATCATTAGCTTGAATTATACAACAGTATACTTGTTATGACTAGTTGTGTAAAAATTTAAAAAATAAATGATGAACTTACTTGAACACTGAAAAATGGTCCAATGATATGCACCGTTGTTTCATCCTCTTGAGGAGAAGAACCCTGTTCTGGCAGTTTAATTACACTTCCGGTTACACGTTGCAGTTCGCGAACATTTTGACCTCCTTTGCCAATGATGCGTCCGACTTGTGAGCTCGGAACCATTATTTCCACTGTTAATCTTACGTCATCTGATCCAGCAACAAAACCTTCTTCTCGCATTTTTTCAAAAATCAAATACTGTGCCTGTAATAAAACAAATAAAGTATTTACATATTTATATAGGATACAATAGTGTATTATGTTACTGGGAGCAGAAGTGAACTTTTAATATGGCGAGGCTAGATTTTAACTACCGAGCGTAGCGAGGCAGATAATTCTAGCCGAGCCACATAAAATCACTCCTGCTCCGAATAAATATACTATTTTTTTTTCAAACGACAACAAAAATCATCCAATAGAGTAGTTAAAAATTTAAAGATTTGAACAATCTTGTCATCTGTTTAGTTTGCTCTGGAAAACGTTTCTATAGTTACGTTGTAATAACAACTTCAAAATAAATCCATTTGTTAGAAAGCGTGGCTGAATTTTGTGAATTTTACTAAATACTTTTAAAGTATTTTCTATTAGAACTAATTATTTTGCCATTTTCGTCATGTCAGATATTATAATTAAAATCGAGATAATTATAATCAAGTTTCCATAACTTTTAATGCCTAAACATCAAAAAATATTGCTATGGCAGCTAGGATTTACTTTGACACTTTAGCTCCTACGCAACCTGCAGTATATCGTCATTTTAATGTCGTTTGAAAAAAATATATATGTATATGCAATTACGTCTGAGTTAATCAATGAAATGTGTTCTTTTAAATTTGACTTTAAAGTTGGAGTTGATCAATGATATTGTAAACACACCAAACATTTTACAAGTCTGAATAATACAGGTCACAAGCCAATGTTTCCCAGTACATTTTTTGAATGAGAAAGTAGGTTATTTCCACGACAAAATAAGTTAATACCACAATAAATTAATCAGCAACCGAAATAGATTAAACGTATGGTAACCTGAGACTCTATATTACGTCGAAAGAGCAGAAAGAAGGCATTTACAACCAGAGGTTGTGTTTGATGCCTGAATGGCATTAAACACAAGACATCAAATCAAGCTGAAGGTTTTCGTCTACCTTCAATTAAATGAAATAAAAATCATAAAAACTGATACCTATTTCTAAAAGAAAAGTGTTAAACGTCAAACAGTTTTTATATAAATTACAAACGAATATGACAAGTGCATATTGAAATAAAATTTTCTGCCCTTAGATGGAAAATGACACTTTCTCTCACATTTTAATGGTTGTTATAATTCATTTTAGTTAAAGGTAGCCAAAAAAAGGCGATTTAAAACAACTTCCTTTTATACCAAGTTGGACAGTTTATATTATATCAACAAATATCCCATCCAGAGGGCTTTGTATTTTTTAAACAGTTCGCCGTCTCTTTAACTTAAAAATTGGCAGTTCACAAGCTACTTTGATGAGATATTCATTTATAGCTACCCAGTAGAAAGCGCCAAAGTTAGAAATTACAATTAATTTCTTATTACAAACTTTTCGATAAAACGTAAATTAGTTAAATTGTTGAAAACTTTTTGAATTATTTGTAGTGGTTTTAGTATTTATGAATATATTCACGAGTGCAAAATAACCCAAATGTTGTTTTCTTACCTTCCACTGCGCTTCTGGCGATCCAACAATGGTAACTCTTCTTTCGTTCTGCGTTTCTTGCGGTTTCGTCTCGTCGATGGGTGCGATTTTGACGGATGCTCCCGAGAATCGAATGATATTTCTAATATGGGATCCTTTCGTTCCGATGATGGCCCCCACAGCGTTGTTTGGTATATACAAGTAGGTTGTCTCCTGACTGTCACCGCCTCCTTGAGCCGCACCTGCGGGATACATTCCAGGATACGGTGCTTGACCTGTGTACAGACCTCTTGAACCATAACCAATTCCTGTACCAAAAACCGTCAAATAACACATATATTTCGATTGTAATAACCATATATATGTTATTCGTCTACGTATGAGAAGATGGCAAAGGAAAGATTTTGTGTTGGGTCATTAGTTAGTTACCTGCGGTTGCCATCATCGCCATCGGATGCAGTCCGGGGAACATCATAGTTTGTGGGGCCATCGCTTGCAAATCGTTTTCATAGCTCTGTCTTAGTTTAGCGCTAATTTGAGCCTCCGCTCGGCTCATATTATCGATGGCTCCTTTTACGGTGATAATTCGTTCTAAATTGAACGAATTTATGTCGTTTATACTCGATACTGTTATCTTCGTGTCGGTCTCCTGCATGATCCTTTTTATTGTGTTACCTCCTTTACCTATTATTCGCCCGATAAGATTGTTGTGCGCCAAAATTTTCAAGGAAATTTCACTACAAAACAAAAACAAAACTTAGAAAAAATAAAGAATAAAATCAAAATTGCTTTTACAATAATTTAATAAAATCAAAAGAGAACTATTATCTGTTCACCTGAGATTTATACTACTCATGTCTTTTTTGAGAAAAATCTCGGTTGTCTAAGCTACATATTTGCTATTTCCCTTAAGTTTTAGACTGGGTAGCAAATTAACAACATATTATCAAGAATCAATTAAAAAAGAATGCCTTCAAAATTAAAAAAAAATGTCACAAATATCTCCAGTATATTTTATATTTTTATATATTTTTTATATTTTAAATTTATATTATACCTTATTATAATTTAAGAGGTTTTCAGTAGTAAGAAAAATTTGGAATAATATTAAAAGAAGCAGAGACAGTAGGTAACTAACTGACAGCTCAATACACAATGTTTAAAAAAAGCCACAATTTAACATTTTTCCTAGTGTAAAAAACTGTACCTAGATGGTGACTATATTTAAAGTAAATTGTTGTAAATAAAAGTATAAACAGTCATCCGCTTCAGGTGCAGAGTTAACATTTGAACTATTAATTAGAGAATAAAGATAAAATATACCATGCTAAATATTTTTCATTACAGTTGATTTTTCAATAACCTAATCCCCTAAAAATAAAATAAGGATTATGAGAGATGCCAGCCCATATTTCTAAAAAAAAAAATAATTCAGAATTTTTTTTGAATCAGATTTTCGAAAAATCAATCATAATTTTAAGGTTTAAATAGTGTGTATTGTGTAAAATCGGATTTTTATAATAACAAACTTGTTAATTTTTTTAAAATACCTTAATATTGGTAACTGCTAATTTTTCCACTTCAATACTACGAAGAAAACACCTTCCTGCTTCTCTTAAGCAACTTAATTCATTTTGACCATTTTTTTTTCTAAAAATTTCATCCTCTAATTCTATAATGATCCAAATTTTTTAAAATCACCTTTATTAAAAGATAGGAGTAAACGGTTTTCTTACAACACTTTTTTTGAGTTATGAGTATATCGGGTGTCCGCAGTATATTCTCATTTTCTGTATTCGAACAAAAATTCTGAAAAAATCCACATAGGTTATACAGGGTTTTTATAAATGATTCGTAGAGTCGTAGGTGACTATGAAAAAAATAAAAAATGCTTTGCCTTTAAAAGGCAATAATTTTAGCTAGTATTATAATTAACAATTGAGTAACTCCAGGAACCATTCTCTAATATTCCGTTGTGGAAAGAGGACATTACAATGAATATTTGTGATATCAAAAATTTCCACAGCCACTTACGACCTTACAATCATTTATAAAAACCCCGTATAATTATCTATTGGAGTAAATCCTGGTTAAAAAAGTTGAAGTCATTTTATTGAATGGGCATTTTAAAAAAACAGGGCGCAATTTTTTTTATTATAAAATGTATGCAAAAACGAAAGAATGCGGCGTCATTTTTTTTATATATAATTTTGACGTAATATGTGTATAATCCCTGTAATGCAACAATCATTATGTAAACTTTCTTTATTTAAAATAAATTCTATCCTATTATTTAATATAGTGATATTAAATTACTATACCATACCCTATTAATATAGTAAATATTAGTGGCCGAAAAAAGGAACTTAATATTCGAAAGAATGTATTAAACTGCATCACTTCTATATGTACACAAACAGTTATTTACATTCGCGTGTGGTAATTTAAATTTTGCAGGGCGTAATTAATTTGATTCACAACGTGTCAGTGGAATGTTTTAATAATTGATTGAGCGCTGTGAAACAGTTAACACAAGATTTGTATTAAACTTTTTGTCCGACAAATTTTGTTAAAAAAATTAAAATATTAGGTAACCTACCATTTTTTCAATGAATTTAAAAAATGTGGTTTGTTACAACAAATACTAATTTAAAAAGTATCGCAAAAATCTGTAACTGACAATACGCTTTCGCAATACGAAATGGCGTCTTCCCATAGGAGTTCAAGTATTGTAAAATAATTTAATGTTCCTCATTTAATAATTGAAATTTGGGTAAAAATGACGTCTCAATAAAATTAATATTGTTTCGTTTTACAAGACTTTTTTTTATAAACGTATCAAAGAAATTCAAAATATGATTAATTCTTAAGTAAAAACACAACGGATTACGTTAACATAGCTGTCAATTAGCTATTGTAATATGAGACCAAAAAACCTTTTTATTTTTGTTTGTTACCTTGTTATTTTATTGTTACTTACTATTTAAAATACATTTTTTGTTTCAATACAGGCTGTTTCATGAGTGATAATGAGCCTGCGAAACTGAAAATACAACCAGCAATACAATTCCAGAGGTAACGTAGATGATATTGTTTTCAAATTATATTTGTCAACTCTGTCACCAATAAAAAATAAAAAAATTGCAAAAAACTTGCCTTTTTGGATAGTCCATAGGTTTTAGAGCTTGCACCAGCTAAATATGATAGGGATGAAATCCATTTCTTTTAATCTTTCGGTTAACTGAAGACAAACTAATGCCACTTGCTTGTGAGATCATTCTTTGACTTACATTGACTTAATTTTCATTAATCATTTCCAATACGTTTATTTTATTTTCAAGACCTGCAGTTGTTCTTGCTCTTCGTTTTTTTAAAAGTGGCCAATTTTTCCAATTTTTGGTAGTATCAAATCGTTTGAATATGGTGTTAGCAGAAATTCTTCCACACAGAAAACGTTGTCTGTACAAACGCATCGCGGCAGAAGCATTTTTTCTGTTTTCTTCATAATATCAGCATCATGTCAGTTTTTTCATCGTTTGAATCCATTTTCTTTTTTATCGGTGACAGATTTGACAAATAAAATTTGAAAAAAATATCATCCCGTTAACTCTGGAATTGTATTGCTGGTTGTATTTTCAGTTTCGCAGGCTCATTATCACTCATGAAACAGCCTGTATTTTTTTTTTTTATCTTTTTGCCCACTTATAACTTAATCTTTATTTATTGGTCTGCGAGAGACTTTAAATTTGACATACTTGCTTTAAGCTGTTCAGTGCATTTTTTGTCGTTGAATGTCTTTTTCTGCAGTCTAATAATAGATAAACTACTACACAAAAATTTTTCTTGTGCAATAAATAAATTTGTAATTAACTTTTGTTTGAAATAAACTTAACTGTCAGTAAGATAAGTCAGAGTTTATCGCTGCTAACATAAAATGATAGTTGTTCTGTTGTTCTAACAACATTTCTGCCGTTACAACAACCTTTTCTGTCGTGCTAAAAAATCCCGCCCATAAAATTGTTAAAATGTGAAAACAATATAAATCAAACAAAAAATAAAACCATTGGTCCAATTTACTTCAAAATGTAAATACGACAAAAAGCAGCAACTCCTTCACATTTTTGGACAATAAAGTTTAAAGTTATAAAAGCTGCTATTTAAGAAAACATAAAGAAATGACTTGAGATATTTTCAAAGCGCAACATTTACTTCTACATACAAACTGTCAGTTGTACTTAAATTCTAGTATAGTGTATATTACGTATCTATTTTACTGAAACTCAACAAGATTCAACTTACAAAAAACCGAAAAAAATCGTTGCTAAAAAAATGTATCGACGTATTCGTAAATAACACAAAGTAATAGTCGCTTTATGGTAAAATTTGAAATTAGTGAACACGTACGTTATTGAGATTAAAATGTTGACACTGTTAAGCTAAATTTGACTTTTAATGTTTCTCCTTCAATAATACACGTGTCCCTAGTTTTGAATTCCATCGCTACGATCCGTATCACTTTTTTAATCATCAATATAATTCAACAATTTTAGCATTATAAAATTTATTATTAGTAATAGTTACCATGAACAAGTATGTTGCCCGATGATCAACTTTTTTGACACTAATTTTTCGACCACTATTATAATTATAAAGATGCAGGAAAAAAACAGTAATCAAAATCTTATGTTGGAGCGTTGTTCAATGCACTTATAGAAAACCTCAGAGGCATTGTTTATCAAACATAATAATAATAATTCTCTTTTGATTTAACTAATCTTTAGTATGCAAGATATTTGGCTTTACTTACCCTTTATTCGTGTTATTCGCTTCTTGTTGCATAACTTCTAAAATTCGTTTACAGGCATTCGTGCAATTTTCTGGATTTCCATAAATAGTTATCGCCTTTTCTAACGAACCTACATTATCTTTCCTATGTACGTCAACTCTCGCTCTTGTCTGTTGAGTAATTTGTCGTATCGTAGATCCCTGTCGCCCTATAATAGCTCCAACCTAAATTAAATAAAATTCTACCAATATAATAGGACAAAAAACATGTAATTTTCGATAATCCTACCATATCACTTTGTACAAGTATCCTTAATGGAAAATCCGTTTGTCTACTCTGACCAGGCAAACCCCCAAAAGGGGCGCCTGGTCCACGAGGTCCTCTGCGGCCTCGTTTTTCCACAGCCAATTCCACTTTGATGGGTCTACTATCTATTTCTATACCATTAAGTTGATTTACGGCCCTAAAAAATATACATAATGAGAAAAAAATATTGTTAAAAATTTAGTAATTTACTGTTGAGCTTGTTCCGTGCTTTCGAAAGTAACTTGCACAGTTTGTGTGGTGGGATCTTTTGAGGTAAGTTTATCACATGCAACGACAGCTCCGTGTTGTAAAAGTAGATGTTCGATGTCTTCGAACCGGACGTTTGGACCCAAATTGGATATAATAATTTTTGATGTTGAACTGTAACAAGCAAATTTCGAATTTATTGAGGTGAAATTGTCGCCAACAGTTGATTTAGTTTTTGTTGTTTGTTGTGATTGTGATGTATTTGGAATGTGATTTTTGAATTTTGTTCGAGAAAATTACTGAATGTTATTGGAAAAAATAGAAATACATACAACTGAAAGAGCAACTTTCGAGAACCTCTAGTCAAAAGTAATAAATTATTACTCGCAATTTAAAAAAAAATATTTACTGTAGTATACCCATCAATACATTTGAACTTTATAAATATTCTAAGAATGTTAAAATTACTAAAAACACCGTAAAAATTTGTGTTGGCAGGACGAATTTAAGTTGGTGCGATTTATAAACTTGCCCGCCAATGCTCCTTATTGATTCAATGCCTAAGACAATAAAATTATTGACAGCATTGACAAGTGAGTTTTAGTATTATAACTTGATCTTGGTCTAATCTATATAAAGATTTTAAGTGCAGTTCTCCACAAAATTTTCTGTGAAAATGTATATAATTTTTTAAATAATTAACTGCAAATGTCAAAATTTCTTGAAAAACTAATAAGTACCACCCTAAAACCTGTATTCACAGACCAACTTTATAACAATTTCGTCATGTCAAAGATTAGGTTAAGCGAATTAATAATTTGTTTTAACTTTTCGAAATAACAGTGCAGTACTGTTCGGTGGTAAAGTATATTTAGTTTTAAAATAATAAATTTTCATCGACACAAATGTAATGCCACTGACATTTAGCGCTAGCAACATAACATGGCAAAATTATCTGTCTTTAACGAATGAACCTGACGACACTTTGACAAGTAATTATTTAAAAAAAACTTTATTTGCATGCGTAAAGTAAAAAAACCAACCTAATTTAATAATTTTTGTTGAAAAATTTAATTTTGGTGTATATTTCAATACACAAAAGAAAATATATTTGTGTTTTGTTGATAATTTTAATTTATGTAAATTACCAAAGTTTTATAAATTTTCAAATTCCTTTCACATTATTTTAAATTTTATTTGAAAACTCTTTAAATCACTTTCAAATCACGGAGCAGAAAACGAAACAGTCAAAATGTGATGTTAGTTTGGCTCCCTAAAATAGATTTGGCTTTATTGAAAAACTCAAATTTTTTGAAAATTATTACTAATTTAATTCATAGTTTTCTTTATTATCATACAAATAAACATCAATAACCAGAAAATTTCCGAGATAAGAACAGAATAATATGGGTAAAAACAAAAACTCTTGGAACAACCATTTTTGCAGTAAATATCATCGAAACAGAGATCTTTGTTGATTCATTTCAGCGAGCCGAAATAGTACCGAAAACTTAAGATTAATTAGATGGCTAAAACTCCAACAGCCCACTAACTTTTTTCTCTTCCAGACCTTTTGCAAAGTACCTACATCCTTTCCTCATATACAGGGTGAGTCTGCTAAAAGTGTTTCTTAATTTTTCTCAAAAACTGGTTATCCCATAAACTTCAAAGTTTGGCATTAAAAACTTTATTTTCTGCACTACACAGGTGAATTTTTTCAGAATTTTTCTAATATTTTTTCTAATTAATATTAATTAATTTGTTCAAAAAAATCTAAATATTTCTAATTTGTAACATTATT
This sequence comes from Tribolium confusum, assembly GCA_029207805.1. Taxonomy (NCBI): domain Eukaryota; kingdom Metazoa; phylum Arthropoda; class Insecta; order Coleoptera; family Tenebrionidae; genus Tribolium; species Tribolium confusum. Next base: position 26,881,203 of record JALGAY010000004.1, read on the forward strand.
CTAAAAGAAAAGATTTCAAAATATTATTTTGTGCAAAAAATATTTTTAAAAAAATGTAGATAACCCCAAAAAATAATAACATTTATTTGATTCCTAAGACGCGTTTTGGTGCAGCACTGCCAAGCTGAATTTGCCGTCTGCTGTAACTCGACAATACCTACCCCTCTAGAGTCCGATCGTCTAACAGGTATAGTAATAAAACCGCCCACTTTTGCCCGGGACATTTGAATAGTAGCTTGCAATTGGCTGTTTTGAAAACTAGTGTTTTGGTATTACCAAGATCCCACCCACCCTCTTAGAAAAAAAATGGCGTATTTAAGTTTGAAATTTTATATTTTTTCGAGTTATCTACATTTTTTAAAAATATTTTTTGCACAAAATAATACTTTAACATCTTTTCTTTTAGAATAATGTTAAAAATTAGAAATATTTAGATTTTTTTAAAGAAATTAATTATTATTAATTAGAAGGAATATTAGAAAAATTCTGAAAAAAATCACCTGTGTAGTGCAAAAAACAAAGTTTTTAATGCCAAACTTTAAAGTTGATGTGATAGCTAGTTTTTGAGAAAAGTTAAGAAACACTTTTAGCAGACTCACCCTGTATGTCTCTATTGCCTCAACAATACTTACTTCTCTAAAAATAAAGTAAACCGTAATTTTTGTGTCGAATTTCTTGTTAGAACTTAAGATAATAAACTTACAATTAAAAAAAAATTCCTTATGGCATAAAAATGGGACTCTCTTCTCATTTGTTCAAAAACATGCGCTAGTCGTACTATTCACGTATTTCGGAACTTACACCTTCCTTATTTGTATGGCTATCAACGCATTGTTGTGTTATGGAATTGTTCTGTATAGTTTTTGATGTAAGTCAGAGTAATATTATAGATGAATCATTAATACTAAACATACTTTCAGCAACACTTGAATTTCAGTATCCACACTGTTTAAACATTAAATCGTGCTCTCTAAAGTAGAAAAAATTGACTTATCAAGTTACTCTATATTACCACAAATTTAGTCATTCTTAAAAATCCAATTACGATCAGACAAAAGTGCACGGTTTTTCGTTACTTTCTCTCCCTTTTTTTAAGTTATAATATCATCAAAGTTCAGATTTCGGCGAAAAAATTTACTAATTGTTACAATTTTGCGAGTGACATTGTCATAAAAACTACGAGACGTCAGTCGAGTAGTTTTTGATCAATGACATGAGCAAAATTGTAAAAATGAAGTTTACAATCGGTAAATTTTTCAGGCATAATCTGAACTCGAATGGTATTTGTCAAAACTATTGTCAAAAACTAAAATTTAATCAAAAATATAATTTATTGACTATTCAATTCACCTGTCATTTTTGTAAAATAAACCAATGAAAATAAAACATTGTTTGTTTAACAACCAATAACAACTAATTTTAGTGAGATAACCACTCGTGGTATATTCGCACTGAATATACCATTAGTGAAAATAGTGAATATTTTAAACAAATGAAAAACACAACCAAATTTTTGAAGTAACAATTACGAGTAACAAAAATTTGATTTCTGGTTGCGATGAAAATCATGTGTAACTCAGTTTTGAGGATCTGTATTTCTAATATTATTTGGTTCATTGAATAGTTTTCCGAATACAACTCGAGTCAAAGATAAGTAGAATATTAGACTACTCGTTTTATTTATTATAAGTGACTATTTCACTCATTAATTAATTTTTGTGTCAAATTCAAATACGATATATCATTTTTTCAATTGTAACTTGCGTTTTCATTGTTGAATAAGAGTCTGTGATTGGTTAAAAAAATCCATGAGTGAAACAGTCAATATTAAACCTAGCCTTTAAGCAAAGGCCCTGATTAGTTGGAGCCTGTAAAATTAACTAACGCATAAGATTTGTATAAGTTTTTTGTACTCCTTTTGTAAGTTTTTAATACTGCAAGGGAAGTTACTTCCTCAAACATTTCCTACGCTAATTCTAACCGTAAAATGTGAAACACGGTGTTTTTTTCATTTTTACCACACAGTTTCCTAAAGTCCAGCTTCCTATAGGTGAATGAACATGTGATAGCCCATTTACAATATGGGAGAACAAAAAAAAATTTTTTGTTGATGGTTTGTTAGTCCAAACAAGAGAGGCACACATTCTTTTAAGTGTTGGAGCGCGAAGTGGTAATATATGGTATTATTAAAAAAATGGGTGATACGATGTTTAAAATATGATACAATAGAAGTTTAGTAAAGTAAATGAAGAATGAACATATTTTGCAGACCATATTATAATTAAGTAAAGTAAGTAATAATAATAGTTTGCCACTGAAGATGACGTATAGGAACCAAATTAGAATAAGACTGTTTAATAGTTTTTTTGAAGACCAAAAAGCATCAGGAATAATGCTAGTTCAGACTTACCATCATAGGTCTATAATTTGCAACCATACTAAAGAGTTTTCCAATAAGAGATGTTATTTTTATATTAAAAAAAAGCCATTGGACTCCTGGCGTCGACCTTATCTTTGACGTGGCCCCAAAGAAAAAAGTCGCTTCTTTTTCAAAAAAAAAGTGCTTCCCGGCGACCCAAAAATCTCGCTCTACGAACCGTCTCTGCCAAATTTTCGCCATATTTATAGTGGATTTTAATAATTTCATTGCGTTGTTGAAGCGTGTATCGTTCCATTTTTATTAATGTCGTGCTTTTACTTCTCAAATGTCAAAACGTGACAACGGCAAAAATGAAATCTACCGAAATACCGGGCTACTCAAAATAATAACACCTCTTATTGGAAAACCCAAAATTTGGACATTCATAAATAAAAATATAACGTGCGTTCATTATTAACATAGATTAATTCTTGCTATGTAATTTATTTAAAATGTTATTTTCTGTATGATTAGTTCACACCAAGATATTGGCGTGACCGGTGTGTTGTCTACGATCAAATAGCAAACATTTTATGCCTTACAGTGAACACCATTTTGCATTTTTATGAGTTTTTTGTCGATGCACAGCAAGAGTTGATCTAAAACGTTTACGAACGCTTTGTACCATCATGTTAAGGTCAAGAAGTTATCACCTTCACTGTAAACTTGTTGTAAACTTTAAGTTACGAGAAAATTGGTTTATAATGAAAAAAAACCGTAGAAAAACAGCCACCGAGCAAAATTGTTCTTCTACAAGCTGTGGAAAATAATACTCATGTGAGTTAAAGAACTATAGCTCAACCAAGTCAGAATCAGCCAGATATCAGTACGGCGCATCCTTCAAAGGAATAAATTCTACCCATTCCATGTTCCCTTGGTGCAGGAACTGGAATCAACCGATTTCTCAAGAAGAGTACAGTTTTGTCACTTGTTCCAACAAAAACTACATGAAGATTAAATTTGATAAAAATTCTGACATTGTCATTTTGACGTTTGTAGTCAAACAAGCAAATTTGATGCAATTTATTATTTAAATAAAAGCCAAATCTTCTTGGTGTGTCGAATTAAACAAAAAAACACCCACTAACACCAAACACTTTACTTAACACAACACGCGTTTATACAAAAAATTTGCCATCCTTAGATGAGAATTAAACCTCAAACTCAGTTTTAATTCTCATCTAAAGACGGCAACCATGTACATATGTTTCTTAGCAGTACCCTGTTGCAGCAACAGTTTTTCGCATGCTGTTTGCATTAGCGCTGAGATTACACTATTCCAAATTTATTAACCACGTTAACTTTTCTACTATTTGGAAAGTTCTATTCTCGACGTACAGCAACTCAACAATTCGTGTTACTCCCCATCTGCCTTTAAATAAAAGTTTTTTTTGTGAGAAAACAACATTTACAGCTCAAAAAAAATCACATAATCTTAAATCACTGTACACGTTTAGCGGCAATAATGTTATAAACAATTATAGTATTTATGTACTAAAGGAATTATGAAAGTGTTAATGACAGTGATCACTACGGACAGGAAAGCCGTTAAGCCTGAGGAGCCGCAACTTGCCCAAGAACAAAATTCAAAAAACAAAATCAAAAAATGTATATCAAAATTTGACATTTACTCTTATAAACAAGTTCCTAGACTTTGTTTTAACCTGCAAAATGGTCTACAAGTAGTTTGTTTTTGTAATTTCTTTTACATTTTCACATGAATTATTAAAATTTTGTAAGCTAATGACAAAAGTTTTAATTGACACGTATAAAAGATGATTCAAAGACTGTATTGTGCACAAAAAAACATTAATTAGCCTTATAATAAAAATGTAACTATTAACTATAAGCCTTTAATAAAGTAACCCCCTAAATTTTTTGATCAGTGTATTTGCACTTTACGGACGCTTCTGTCGATCATTTGTTTACTTTACTGACGATTTTTGATTTTGACATAAGATATGACTTAGCAAAAGTACTACTTTAAAAACTATTTTGTTTACTTTACAATTTCAAAAAAACATTCTTTTAATTCCCTAAAATCACATTTTTAAACGATCTTTGATATTTCTTAATTTTTCGTAATTTTTAATTCTTAATTGATACTTCTTAATTTTTTTTTCCCTGAAACTGTCAAGTAATGTCATGATTCCAAGACCGGTGTTCATAAATAAAAGTTAATCATTTTGTGACAGTTCTGTAATGACCGTGAAAGTGACAGATTGTTTATTTTGTAAGTTACACGTTTCAAATTTTCGACTTTTAATTAACTCTTGTAGACTTCTGGACATTCTATTTTGTGATCAAAATGTCTTCAATTCCACAAATTTAAGAGTTTTTTTTTGCTCTCCACGTTTTCTAAGTTTTGTTTATCATTAAATTCTAGTAAATATTCTAAATTCTCTAGAAATTGTCCATTATATAATTTTTTAAATAAACTAAACTTTTCGATTCAAGTTATAGTAAAAGCTAACGCCAGACCAAATGTTTCCTCATTGAATTATCTTTTCGATAAAAAAAACACTTAGATAGAATTGCTACCATAAACTAATAAAACTATGACCAAATGTCACAAAATGCTCAGTTGAGTGTACAACAAGTTCATCTAAAAAAATAAATGCGAAATTAAATACAAATTAATAAAACATAATTTAACATTTTTGACTGTTCTAAATATAAATTTTCATTCTTTTTTTGTTAAAGATCTATTATATATTTTTTTAACATAAGTCAGTGTCACTTTTAAGAAAAAATCTCGGCTATCCTAAACCACTTCCTACGTATTTTAGCCTAAATGTACAAAAAGTTAACAAATTAAGTAACATGAGTCAATATTAACACTTTAGAATAAGAAATAAATTGAAATCAAAAGTTGTGAGAAATGACACTGACAGTGCGTATGTTTAAAACAAATATAATTATTTCTTTATTATTTTAATTACTATTCGTTACTGATGGCTATAAAGACTAACTATGGCGGTGCCATCGATTTCGTTATATCTAGTTCTTACTGTAGTTACTTTTTTTAAAGCTATATTTAAAATTTTTGCATATTCTTTAGTATTAAATGAAAAAATATTAGAATAAAATTTAAAAAATGCCTTTCAAGTGCGTAACAAAAATCAAGAAGATTGAAATAGTTCATTGTGTATTTTACATTTTTTGCTTTTATATTTTCATTTTTTAATAATAACTGGCGTGAAAATTATAAATACTGAGTTATCAACTAAACTAGAACATTTATCAAAAACGACACATTTTGTAGCTGTATGAGTTGATAGCTTATCAAACTTTGAATTTGATACAATAATGCGTTCATGAGTTTAAAAACGAAAAAGATTTTTCAAAATACAATTTTCAAATGATCTGTATTTTAAGAGTATATTTCAAAAACCTACTTTGTTCCTAGTGCCAAATGCATCTTAAATGTGGAAATTAAAGTATGAAACAACCTTCTTCACTACACACAACATAGACACCAAACTAACAAACAGAGCAAATGCACACGCGCTATCTACAACAAAATCCCATGAGTAAAATAGAATAAAAACATGGCAAATAAGGGAGCGACGTTTAAAGCAAACAACGATATGAGTGAGCTTTACTGAAAGCATACAGAACGATGTAGATCGAATACCAGTGAAATGAATACTTGGATTTATCAATAAATTTGGCGTCAAAAATGTGATAAGGCTTTTCGTTTAGAAAAATCATAGTAATGATAACAGGTATAAAAATATTTTTTTAAATTTGAAAAAAAAATAGTCCTACTTTGAGTTACCGGAGGTAACTGCAATAATGTTATTAGTTTATTTACTCTGCGAAATTAAAATAATCCTAACACTAACAAGTTGCCGTAATGACAGTAGGATAGCAGTTTTTTTCCTCTTTTAACCATTTGTGTTTGTTTTGAAACATATTTTAGTATGTGAAAAAATCTAAAATACTAAAAATAAATTGCAGATGATTGTTTTGGCACAGTTATTAATACATACAGCAACTTACGTTGAGCTACGATACTTCACTTATTACGAATATGCGTAAGCGAAATGTACAAACATGAAGACAAAATTGTCTGGCTTATTAATAAATTAAATACCTTGAAATGCATATTCAAGACTTAAAATATAAAGTTAAAGAATAAAATAAAAATAATAATCAGAAGCAGGAAAGTTAAAAATTTTGATAAAAATCAATGGCATAAATGTAGAACTAAAGTGTTTATAATATTAAAAAAGTAGATGTTGCAAAAAAACATGTAGTACTCGTCGTTGCGTGTGTTTTTTTATCAAAATATCCATAATTTAATAGTAATATCCAACATTTAAGTGTCTAAGCACGGCTTTTATACGAGAACGAAAACAAGAATTTGCTAAATAAAGGTTGGCAACCCTTAATTGATCGAGCAAAATTATCAAAAATGTGACAAACCAGAGCTTACTATGTTTCAGCAACTTTTCGTTCCCAATTAATAGTATAGTATGTAACAGTATTATAATCGGACATATAATAATGTGTGTAGGTAATAGGTAAGATAAGCGCCACGTAATACTCAATTATAATTAACCGCCAAATAAAACGAAATAATGTACCTATTATAAACAGTAATTAGTCTGAAAATTTTAACTAAAGTAAGACAATAAATAATTAAATATTGGTAATCAAAAAATCTGTAGTTTCTGAGATTTCAGTTTCTTATTAAACTTGATGTCAATTTCTTTTTACCAAAAAAATTTTTCTAAATCATGTTAAGGTAGCCATCGTTTGTGGTATCTCAACACTTAAATAAACTAAACATAAACTACTCATCTATGAGGTAATCAATCACTTAGCCGAAAATTCAAATTTTCCAAATTTTCAATCAAAATTTTGATTAATCTTTCAAAAATTTTAAATTCGGGTTTAAAACTTGTAAAACAGAACTACTGACTATTATTTACACTGTTTCATTATTATTGTACTTAGTAAAAGTAATCAATCTTCAAGACCACGAGGTTCTTGGACAACGTTTGACATTATCTTACCAAGCATATGGTCGCCCGAGCGCGTAAAAAAATGTACCCAACGCTTTACCTCAGGGTCGAATTTAGTTTTTGTCTATTTGAAAACTACAGAAAACATTTTGAATCATCTACTGTATCTCAAACAAATCGTACATTCTTCGCTTCAAAGAATAATAAAATTAAACCTAGGTTATAGAAAAATAAAATAAAATAAAGAAACGGCAGATAAAGAAACCAGTTATGTGTGATAGTAAGTATATAGGCTGAAAACGTGTGTGGAAATTACCCCAGGTTAGTCTTATATCTTTTTTCAACTAATGTTTTGATTTTGATAGGTGTTCTTATTAATATTGATGATATAATTTTCGTTTTCCATAAAACTATATTTTAGAGTTACTTTTTTTATAAGTTGCATTTAAAATATCACGTTTTTTAAGCAACAGTAATCAGCCATGATATTCACAAAAAATGACTTAAAACTCTTGAAAAAGACAGGTGACTGGTTTTAATTTCCAAGTGACCAAGATGGACCGTGAAGGTAATAATTAAAACGAACAACACTAACAAATCTTACACTTGATATTTGTCAAAACTTTTAGGTTAGATTATTACCACCTTTCGCTCCATCTTCTATTTAATTCCAAAAGTAGCTTAATAAACTTTTCTATTGAACACGCGTTACATACAATAAGTTAATATATTTATTTTAAAAAACCTTAGTCTTGATGATACTACAAGTAATTCGGTTTTTAAAAAATTATCCCAAAAATCTTCAATTTACTAAAGATCACGTTACATTATGACTGCAAAAGTGTTTTCTTTACAAAACTGTACAAAAAGTATTGTTTGCAATAATTATAACAATCACATTTCAACACTGTACAATGTTTTGTTCTATTCCTTCAGCACCGTCTCTGGATGGGACGGGATATCAGCATTTATGTAATACATAAGTGAAATGCTTGAGAAGTCTCTATTTCGATTCATATTGAAACACAATAACATTTTGTACATTGTTACCGATTTCTTTTTCAATAAGCCGACAAACGATCCGCATGTTCTCGCCGCTTGTTTTAATTACCACTCAAAACTTCTTGTATACGTATGCATACAACACATAACAACGCGTTCAATGAATAGTAAGAAAGTATAATGACAGTCGCAAAATATGGCAGTTTATTCAATATAGATGACTGAAAGTAACTACATATAATAATTGCATTTCGGCAAGAAATATTAGCTTTAGTTGGTAACTTATTTCAAATAATTTAGGGTTAATAACCATTCCAGGCAAAATAGAACGAAATCGAAAACGTCTTTGCCTTCCAGAAATGGTTGGCATAAATGAAAATTCGTATACAATGATTAAATCAACATAACTTAAAATTCCGTTAAGTTTCATGAAATAAATTGTTAATAACACAGTTTCATAAAGCCCTGTTCCCATTACTCAAATTAACGTAACATCACCATTTACAAAACTTAACGTGTGACATGAAAAAATTACCATGTCATTTATGGAATTGTTTACTTTACAAAATTTCTGTAAAAATTTTAGATTTCGGCCAACTAAATCAATTTACTTTATGCAAAATTACTTGCTTAAGGTTAGACGCTAGCAAATTATCATAGCTAATATAACAAAATCTTAATAAATAGTCGACTATTACATTGTCATCAATTTTTCGAGGGCACTACTCTTAATTTGACGAGATCACACTGGTACATATTAACAATTTGACTAGAAGACACGAGCTTGCACGAGTGTTTTCTTTAAAATTATTTGACAGGTAAATGTAAATATTCAGTTATAATACAACGAGTAGTCAAAGTTAAGTCGAATATTTTTGTGATGGTATCACGAATGGTCATTTGCTTGGTATGAACATCATGAGTACGAAACACGATTGGTGTTCCCAAGCGTAATAAGAGATACCACCGAAAAAATATTCTAGTTTGACTCGAGTTGTATTCGGAAGACTATTCAATGAACTAAATAATATGAGAAATACAGATCATCAAAACTGAGTTAAACATGATTTCCATCGCAACAAGTAATCTTTTTGTTACTCGTAATTGTTACCTCAAAAATTTGGTAAAAATTGTGTGTTTTTCATTTGGTTAAAATATTCACTATTTTCACTAGTGGTATATTCAGTGCGAAGTGATTATCTCACTAAAATTCGTTGATATTGGTTGTTAAGCAAACAATGCCTTATTTTATTGGTTCATTTTTTAAAAATGACAGGTGAATTGAATAGTCTATGTAAATCGAAGTAATGTCAAAAACGACACACTTAAGGCACTTAACGAAACCGTTTGTAGACGAACGATACGTTGAGCTAATTGTTAAGAACTTAGGATTTAAGATTGCACAATATTCAGCTTTTCTTATAGCATATTACTTTAAGATATTTAATAAAATAAGTTAATTTAAGTTATTTAAACAACCCTTAATCGTCTTAAGTCAGCAAATAATTAAAAAACCACCATTCAAGTTATTTTACTAATATCAACATTCCTTACAGAAATATGGAGACTATAAACTACCTATTTGTCACAGCAATTTTGTTTAATTTACAAAAAAAAGATTGTAAGATGCTCAAGTGGCGCCAAAAAAATTATATCTCAATTTTAGACAGCGTCGAGACGCAATTAGCCTTTTTCTATTTTAGCATAGTCGTTTGAGAACCGGACCCAAAAATAGATGAGTTTAGGTTTATTGGCCGAAGTAACAAAGACAAGAATAAATTAAACAATCACTGTGATACAACCATATAAACTATGTAATTCTAGAAATTTCTAAGGAAACATAAACACAGATCCTTACAGAAAATGATCCAAACTTACATTAATTTAGCATTTTTTTAAAATTTTTACTTGTAATGTTAGTTGTTCAACTTAAAACGGATGACTCAAATGTATTGACAGAGTGATTAATTTTTTTGGCCTCCTGATAGGTAAATGTCAAATTTACGTACAACTGAAACCAATGAAATGACCATGCGGTAAAACTGTCACAAAATTTGTTTCAAAAACAAACGTTTAAGAATTACATTGACTAATCCTAAAAACACATTCTTAGTAAGAAAAAAAAATGACAGTAGCATACAAACAAATATTTTAATTTTGTACAATTAACTAAAAGACTAAACTGTTTTTGTTAAATTATAAGGGTCTCAGCAAGAGAGTAGGGAGGTACCCAACAGCGACTACCACCCCGAAACTTGGGGCATTCGGCATTTTAGACAGTATCGTCATGGAGCTCGCGAGATCGAGACATTTCACTTAAGCTCATGTAAATAAATGTGATGTAAATAACTAAATAAATAGTGTAAATAGACAACAAGAAACCCCGAATTTCATTTCACCCAAAATGAAGAAATACAGTCCACAACAGTTATAAAATGAAAGAACTTAACTGAAACGTAATTTTACCCGATTTTTAATCGTTAAATGAGAAATATTCGATTTTTTTTAGAATTGGAAGGCGCCATATCTCATGTTGCAAAAGCTTATTACCAATTCCAGATTTCTGTCATAGTTTTTTATATTAGTGACCGTAGTAGCAAACCGTCACGCCATTTGTGGTGTTTAATGAAAATAAGTTATGTTATTTTATATTTATCGCTTTGGGAAACTTGTACCCAGTCATCCCCAACTTTAGGAAAAATGGTTTTCACAAGCTGGCGTGATTTTTATTTCTCATAAATAGACAGTGAATATTTGCTTGACCATTTATCCATAAATGGTAACAGAAAGCTCTTCCAAGCAGCCGACGACAATACAAATCCCAAAAATACAAACAAATATTTTGCATAACGAAATTGTGAGACTTTTAACATTCACCAATTCTAGAAAAAGAATTCCAGAATCCAGATCTTCCAATTTTTATATTTTTTTCAATTAAAAACATTCAATTGTGTTATTGTTGCCCTACGAGCGTAACAATCTAAACAAAAAAAGCATTAACCAAATATGTCCTTCCTATAGTCAGTTTAATCGACAGTGCAAACAAAAATTATGATTTTTGTATTTTGTACGAATTTTCCGACTTTCCTTTCTAATTGTCCCGAACTGTCCCCAAAACCTAAAAAAATTAAATGACGAATACGAGTAAATCCATCATTTTAATCGTGAAATAAGATCTTGAGTTCATACAAAAAAACTATAAAAAAAGCACTTTCAGTTTTTCTCAAATTTTCGAATTTTTCAGGCAACTTTTACGATGTTTCTTTTCGTAAAAACCTTATTCGGACTATTACAAATATTTTTAAAAAAATTAACCAAAAAATAAGCCGTTACAAAAATATTACAAAAGCTTCTGAGTAGATTTCCAAAATTTTGGTATCTTTATATTAACCAAAAAAAGTTAATTTAAAAAGTCGAGTGAGCCACTATTCTTTTATTTGGATAAATTGGGTTAAACCCGAAAAACTTACAAAAATTTTTCCAATTTAAACTGTTGAACTGAAAAAATGCAGTTTAACGAAGATTACCAAACATTAGAATAAATTATATACCTAGTAACATTTTCTAAATTCATTCGCTTTTTCTATTTTTTTACTACGTAAAGCAGCTACTTTAATTTTGAATAACATATAATTTGAATAATAAATTTGAAAATTAATAAGAGTAATAATTTAAAAACATTGCCTTTTACAAAATCCACTCCGCAATATACGAGAATTTTTAGAGGTTGGTACGAGATTGGGAGATACTGATTACAACAAAAGAAAACTTGCCATTAAACTCTCTTAAGGGAAATACCAAGTAATAAATTTCCAATTATATGTAATAAATAAAAACTATTTACTCAAAACTAATAAAATCTCTAATGTAAAAGTAATTATATAAAACAAAAATAAAGAAGTTATCCTACGCACGCCTGTAGATTGTTCCTGATGAAGATTTTGATAGCTTTTTTGTGTGATTAACTGATTACCCAGAATCACTTGGTTTTTAGTTTCACCGTACGTCATCAAGTAATATGAAGTAGCTTGAAATTACTTGATATTAAGTCAAGGATTAATCGCATAAAACCACGTCAAGTCATTAGTTTTTAAAAAGCTTCATATTCAAGTCAAGTAATTTATAAAAACATCAAGCTGCTTGACTTGATGAATCCCTGGGTAAAACCGAAAGTTACAGAAAGTTACAAAAATATACTATTAATAAAGGCGTGAGCCTAATATTGTATACTAGGGCTGGGAAAAGTATCGATACTTACAAAAGGTATTGATTTCTGCTTAGGTAACGAGTACCCATACCGACTACAATCAGGTGTCGAATGATACCTCTGATATGTAGTTAAATAAATCTCTGAAAAAGTTTTATTACAAAGAAAGAGGAATATTCAGATAATTAACCTAAAAATTCTTTCATTTTAAACTTGTGTTAGCAAGTGCTTAAAATACCTCCAGGCTTTTAGTACACCAATATCTCTACACTTCGATCCCTTCAATACAACGATACCTTTAATACCCCAATACCTTCGATACATCCGATACGTCAATACCTGTAATGCCTCGGTACCTCTGATACACCTGATATCTCCAAAATCTTCGATATTTCTGATACAGTACATATAAAAAAGCCAGTATGGACAACTCGCTCTAAATCTTTTGATTCAATATGACCGAGTTAGCATCCTTTCAAGTAGAGTCCACTAGGTAGAGCCACAGTATATGTAATGTTAATTGACTAAAATAATTTTCCAAAATAATTTTATTATTGTTTAATTAGTATGTATTATTTTGACACCTAATTGCTATATTGTATTATTGTCTTGTTAAATAGTTATTTAATTGGATTTTTCTGGTTAACAATAAATCTATTATTATTATTAAAATACTTTTTATAAGAGAATTAGATGAATAGGATATTTTACTACTAAAAATAAGTGAAAATATTTCCTTTAAAAAATTAATTACGTACAGTACGTTATAGGTGTAACTCATTTCATTAAAAAATGTTTAACCTCTTACACTTAAAAAAAAATCTAACAGTGAAGCAAGAAAAATAAAAAAATATCATAACAGTATTTTTAATTATTTTTTAGTAATTTTCTTATATGAAAATACATATACATTACTTTTTAGAGACTCTACTTTAATCCAAAATTTAGTACCCAAATTGCTATGCTCACAAAAATTTCAATTTCAGGGGTTTTAGAATTATGGGTTAAAAGTTTGGAACCGGCTGGTTTATTTTTTTTTTATTCGGACGTGACGTCTCTGGCAAGACGCGTTACTAAATATATTTGATTTTATTGGAAAACAGGGAGGAAATATATGTAATCTTACTTCTCTAATCTCTTACTTCAGTAGTATCTGTCACTCTCGTATTTGCATCTTACAGTCATCTTAAGAAATGTCGATTTATAGGTAGTTTATTATTTGTTACACACTAAAATGTTTTCTACTTTTAATAAATTTTACTTTGTATGTTTAGGACAATTTTAATCTTTATCTGACCTTTGTCTTTCGATTATTTATCATATTATTTACAATTATAGCCCTTTAGATTTAAATTGCGTATTATTAGTTAACCAATAGTAATTCTAAAAATCAGTGACTCCATCTTGTACATTTAACTTCAAAGGATGATAGGTTTTTGACAATTTTGATACTTCCGATACCTCGATACCTACGATACTTTGGTTAGTATCGATACTTTACCTCCCAAAAATTCGAGTTGGCGATCATAGCCACTAGTAGTAGCCCCAAAGTAAAATAAAAGATACAGTTGCAGAAAAAACGTTTTGTACACCATAACGACGAAATTTAGCGTCTTCTAGATTGTGCTGCCGTTACCGCAAACTGCCTTAGCGAAATTTTTTTTCTTAGAATATCAAAAAAATAATTCGCATCCTATTAGACCATTTGTTAAAAATGACAGTGTTGTTATAAAGTGAACAAATTATAGCTATTTATTTTAAGAATATTAGATATTTTAGATATGCACATCGCTATTTTGCAAAACTTGTATAGAGTAGTTCCAGTCGTGGATTCGACGAAAGTCAAGTTTTTAAACCTCAGTCTCAGTTGCCAAAGCTGTCAATGACTGTCATCCGCGTTGTATCAATATAAAGCATGGAGGAATAAATAAATAAGACTTATTTATTTATTTCTCCATGATATAAAGCCTTGGCGGAAAAATTCATTAATCGCACCTCCTAAATTTGTTTTGTCAACACAAATTTTTAGTGTGTTTCTGGTAATTTTAACGTTCTTAGGATATGCAATTCGTTCAAACTTATGAAAATGTTGTGTTTTTTTTTTCTACAACAAAAATAAAATTTTACGCGTTCTGATTTGGTAAAGTAACAATATATTATAGAATTTAGCAACATTTTTCATTTATACATGTGAGATCAAATATGCGTTTCTTATTTTAACCTATCTCAGCAAAAACATAAGGTTATGCTGATTTTAGCTTTAAACCTAGATAATGCAAATATTTTATATTTCTACCTCTCTCTTGTTTTTTTAATAAAAATCTTGTGTTGGGAATTTCGAGCAGAATAAGTAAGTGGAAAAAATGTTAGGTATTAGAAAAAAACTGTTAACAATATTATTGTACACATATAATTGACACTTTACAGACAAGTTTTGTATTGTAGAGGTATGGCTATTTTTATTAAATAAGTGTTGGAGGAACTATAACTACGTGACTCTTGATTTTAGAGCAAATGATAGAGAAGATCATATAATACAACTCAATGATAATAATTGGATTATTATGACTTTATCTACAGGTTTAGTGCTAGAATAAAATCAATTCATTAGAACATAAAATAAAACAAACAGCTTAGTTCTACTAACTATTCAATTTAATATGAGCTGAAGTTTAATAGATTAAAAACTCTTTGGTAGGCAAGAAACATAATTAATTAAAAATAGAAATTTTACCAAATACATTTTTCTACACACATGTAATAAAATAATTTTAACACCATAATAGAAAAGATAAATTATAATGTTTTTAACAAAATTTATTATATAAACAAATGTTTCCTATAATTTGAAAAACCATCAACGAAAATACGATATTTAAAAATACTCTGTACAGTTATTTATGCAAAAGAGTTCAATATTCATTAAAAAGTTATTTAAATCAGAGATTGTCGAGATTATTCATTCATATGCTTGTATAAAAAAAGGTACCTGAAGGGCTGGCAACCGTGTCCGGTTGTCACCCTCCGCTGATATTGAGCTCGTATGTACATACCATGGCATGTCGCAAGTTCCTGCACTTGTCTTCTCATGCATAAGTTATAAACTCCGTCTCTTTTAAATAAGTAAGTTGTTTAGAAAATTCTACATTAGAATCGTAACAAGTTCAAGTAAGTAATAAAATAACATTACAAAAAACTAAAAAATTGTGTAAAGTTGACTTCCAATAAATTTTTTTCTTCTAGAAAAAGAAACAAAGTACCATAATATACCACATATCTTACTACGATTGTTAATCTTTCTGTATTATTATGGCTTTCTCTTTGATCTTTTGTTTTAAACACTAAAGTGTCAAAATTTTTATTTACAATCATTAATGCTATATGTCCATTACTCACTTTGTAGAGGTAGAAAAATACGTCATTCCTAACTTCAGTAACAATCTTGGGTGAGAAATAACAAATGATACTTCCCCCCAAAATGTTAATCCCGAATCATACGTAACGATACGTATGTACTTTGGATAGGATGATAGAAACATTTATTTAGATTTCAATATCACATGATTTTATACGAAATTCAAAATATTATTTTTACTAACAGCAGGACGCGATCTTTTTTTTTGTTGTACATACATATAGATTTCAAAATTCTCATACGAATACAATCAAGTTTTTAGGTTTGAATGTAGGAACATTGAATAATTAATTAAAAGGAACTACTGAGAAAAAAGGCAACATTATTCTAGTATATAAATAATGCAATGGGTTCAACAAAATATTAGGTATGTCATTTCCTTAATGGATAATGTTGTTATCAATATGGATTAAGTACGATAAAAATTAAAGCTTTTTATTAGTGTAGCCAACTAGTTGCTAAAATACGGAAGTATAAGACTCTAAATTGATATTCTGGAGGCTCTTAGAGCAGAATATCAGTCTTTGCGTCCCTGTAGGCTTTCTCGTAGTGGTCCTTACATTGCTCTGTCAATATATTCCCGATTTCTTCGATAGCTTCTAGCTCAGAATACTGCTTCGATTCCTTGCCGTTTTCAAATTTCAGATATTACAACAAATAATGATGGTGCAATATTTGCAACAAAAAATGTTTTTATGATAGCATTTTTTATTAAATGCCATCAGGTGATGTCTTTCATTTGGTGGAAAGTATTATAAGTATTTTACGCCTAGAGCATCGGACCATCAGGTTTTAAAGTGACCCACCGATTGTAAATGTCTGTGGTTAAACCCTAAATGACTTTAGTGACAATAAAGTTTATGGTGAACAAAAACTACGTATGAATCTGTACTATACGGTTGTTTATGAATGAGGTATTTTACGCACAACGCGGTAAAATAACAGGATTATACACTGAGCACTTAGAAACATTTACAAAATAAATGCTGTTTACAACTTTTCAGAAACTTGAGACATCTTTTGAGAACTCTGACACACTGACATTAATAAAATTGATAATAATTCTTAAAATCAAAAAATAGCAAAAATATGTATGATCCTTTATTTTATATTTGATTAAAATTTAAACACGGCCAAAAAGTTAAATACATCTTTCGTGTGTAATTGGTATTTTGCAACCTTTGAGATTTCTAGAGTAGCCTGTTTAGGTCATACTTTGTACTTTGATGAATATATTCTAATTTCAAAAGACTAAGAGCCGGTTTTCAAAAGGTGACATTAACTTTAATTGTGATTAAATTGTTAATTCGATTAAATGCCGATCTTAACCAATCAAACACCAGGAAAGCGAACTTAATCGCGAATTAAAAGTTAATCGCAATTAAATATTTAATTCACGTTCTGTAAACCGACCCTTAGTATTTCGTGGTACATTAGGAACACTCGTTTAATTAAATGTAGATAACAAATACATTAAATTTAAAAAAATTCAACTAACATAATTAGTTTTTTTTACCAAACAAAGACACATTTTCAATTCCCTTTTAAATATTATTTTGCGATCTAATAAGTAGATAAATACTATTTATTTCTACTTTTTTAATTAAAGGAAGAGGCTGTTATTTTACTATGCATATATGCATATAGGATGGTATACTCTACATGTGGTATATACCTATTAAATAAACGTTTGCGAGGTCAACATACTATCCGCATTCCACCATGTCGAAATCTTGACAGGTAATTTCATTATTATAAGCAGGTATGGTTACTTAGGTAAGTACCGACAATGAATTTATTAGTACTCTACAAATCTAAAATACTGCCGATACTCCCTAAGATTTTTTTTTATTAGTTACTCTCAGTTTCGACTACAGAAATTTTTAGAATCCAGATTTACTTTAGTTAATCTAGGAGCATTAGAAGGTTTATAATTAATAGGCAATTCTTTTAAAGTGCGAACTTCATCCTCATTCTTTGTGACGTCGGCGTCATGGTGAATCATCGAACACATGAAAAACGATGATTTTGGAAAATTTCTCATAAGAAGTAGATCTTATCCTTTTTAGAAACAAATAGCATCTTTTTTTTGTTTTTAAAAAACTACGAACCCTTTTTATTTTTTAACCAATCCAAAAAGTAAAAATTGATACTATTATGACAAATTTATATTTTTAATTCTTGTGATATAAAGGTATAAATCAAATAATAATTTTTTTGAAATGATAATTATAGTTGGCTGTGACTCCAAAAAATAGTACATTTTACAACGAAACCGAACGACATGTCGTGATTGTCGAGTAGTAAAACCTATCTTTTTTATGATATTGAACTGCTAGTTTTATGTTCGGAATCCATAATTATATTTGTAATTGCAACTGTCAATGCCATGTGACTGCACATTTTATTAGTTTTTACCCGGTTCCTTATTAGTAACACGCATTTTCATCTGTTAATTAAAAAAAAAGTACTTTCACATAGAGTTTATAGTAAAGAAAATGTGTACTTTTATATGCATAAGTAGAAAAAACTTTATTAGAATATACTTTTTTCTACTCATGCATATGAAATAACGTTTTTCGCTACTATAAATAAAAAAACCTTTTAAAAATAGTACAAATCTTGCGAAAGAAAAAATACGTTTTTTACTACTAGTCTCAGAAGACAACATTATTTAGTTTGTCGAGAGGGTGTGAAGTTGTTTTTCTCTCCTAGTAGTCAATAATGATTATAAACCAAGGGAGATAAAGTGCTAGAGTTGAGTGGATACCGACATTTAACTGTGTTGCCTGATACGAATATATTTGCAATTTTTATAAACGATAGATATAAGTGTTGACGGAAAAAATAATGTCCGAAATTAGGTGCACTAGAAATACCTAATAAACAGTTTATTTAATATTGGTGATTTCAAGGCAAGTTTGTTAAACACCGCACCTCATCTCTAATCTGCCAAAACAAAATGGTGCGCTTGCGCGAAATATCTTCTCAAATGTCAAGTGTGTGTTTGATAGATCATAATAATCTTGATAAAATCTATGCCAAACGTTAAAAAGCAGAATAAACGCATAATTAAAACGTTGATGTTTTAATAATGAAATATTTTTAATCCAAGAAAATTGAAAAAGGTAGGTAGTCATGCTTCAACCAACCAGTGATAAAATCCGTTGATTGCATTAAAAAAAAATTTTTACAGCTTTATACATATAAGTCTGTACTTTGGTCTTGTCTTATTGTAAAAAACACTTTGTAGTGTGACGAAATCGAAAATTCTTTGAAAATTGGTAGGTAAATAACATAACCTCAAACACAAAAACAAAAATTTTACTTTTAATTCATGCAGAATTAATAAAAACAACTGCTATTAAAGCTGTAAATAATGAAAATGGGTTTTTATAAGGTTACACGTAAAGTGTGAAGCCCTGTGTATAGTTAGTTTGACCATATGTTTTGTTACAAATTCCATTGTTCAAGTTTCCGACCAAGAAAGCGGGGGCTGTCAACTTAAATCCTGAACTAGGGGTTCTGAAGATTTCAGTTGATGGAAAATTTACGCTATTTTGTTTTTCAGTACATAAATAGTTGCTTACATAAAAGATGCTTACAATAACGTCCTTTTCGGTTTTTATCTGTGAAGTTAAATTTCCGAAGTGGAAAAACGTAAGTAGTTAAATGTCAGTCGTTTTTATTTTTATCAAATTTACTTTTCGACAATAAATAAAGACACGTTACGCTTAGTCTGGATGTGTGCTCGCTAAATGAGGTTATATTTTTATATGACATATAATAAATCAATGTGCTAGTAGTGAAAAAAATCATATATAAACCACGGTAGAGAAAACTATTATAGCCTCGCATCTATTATTGCCCTCGATGCTACGCATCTTGGGCACTAAACCCGCTCGGCTATAAAAAGTGTTTTCTCTACCTTGGTGTATAATGTACTATTTTCATGTCGGGTAGTAAATACAATGTTTTCTACGACACTTTTTTAATGTTAAACTTTTATTTTGTTAATTTCATCTTCGATAATTTCATAATTATCTTTGCAATAATTCCAAACTAGCTTGGTGAGTCGCATAAATAAAAAAATCCACCCAATAACACTTTTTCAACATGATGCATTTCGAAACAATGTTATCATTCTGAATCGAGAATTAATACCTTTTAATTTTAGCTCGAGTATGGCAACTTCGTTATCAAAACGCGCGTCGTGAAAAAAAGTGTTTGGTGTTATTAGGTGGATTTTTCGATTTGTCAATGCCATGTCAATCTAAATAAACATAATTTGGTTTTTATCCGTGTTCTTAGTTACGAACATTTTCTATTTTATTAATTGTACAGGAAGTATAAGTATATAGTGATCAACAAAAATAAGTATTAAGTAAGCAAGAAAGAATTTATTATTTTTTAGCGTAATTTTCTTATTTTAGTTGTTTCACTTATTGTTTTTAGTCACATTTTAATATACAGAGTGTTTCAGAAATAAATACGAAAATTTTAACCACTTGTAGATCTCGTTTAAAGAAGAGTTTTTATTAGATAAATTTTTTTCCGAATCTCAACCGTTATCAAGATAAAATTAGTTAAAGTCTTGGCGAAAATTCCATACGCGCCACTGGTCAAACCAGTAGAATCCACCATTATAATGGTCACCATGATAACTATAGAAAATTTATGAATTTACAAAATTTCATGAACGTATCGTACTTAAAATAGGGGGGATATAGCGGTAAAAAAAACGGGAAAATTTCATTTTACGCAAAAATGTTATTTAGAAAAATCGTTTGTTTTGGTGAGATATATTACTGGTTAAAATTTTTGTATTCATTTCTGAAACACCCTGTATATTCTCGTTTCAAATAAATAAAAATTCTCATAACATCTCATAAACTATCGAAATGCAACTAAATGTAAGAACATACTTTTTGGAACAACGAATAAAGCAGAAAATCTAAAACACACCGTTCGAATTAATAATGTAGAAATTCCTTCCCAAAGTACAGTCAAAAATCTTGGTATTACTATGGATTCACAACTCAATTTTACTAATCATGTTTCCCAGTTATCTAAACATTGTTATTTTAAATTTAAGCAACTTACACAGTTTAAAGAGTTTTTAAATCAAAAGACTAAACTAATTTTAATTAACTCACTAGTTTTATCCAATCTGCATTACTGTGATATTGTTTATGGCCCGCGCCTAACTGAAAGTAATAAACAAAAACTTCAAAAAATTCAAAACTACTGTTTACGATTTGTGATTAGTATACCTCACTTTGCACATGTTACTCCCTACCTAAGATCTTTAGGATTGCTTAAATTGAATGAGCAACGCTTTGTTCATTATTTGTGTTTTTGTTTCAAATTACTAAAGTTAAAAATTCCTGATTATTTGTATGTTAAATTAATCAAACGCTGTGAAACACACTTTAGAAATTTACGATTTGTTGAAAAGCATTTTCACTTTCCAGCACACAAGACTACTTTATTTCAGACGTCTTTTTCATATATTGTACCATATATATTAAGTAACTGCTCTGATCTTTTAACAGTTGACACTTCCGTATATTTAAAAAAAAAATGTAAAAAACTAATTTTGTCGCAAAAACTTTCTGCAATTGATCTTAGCAAATTTTAATCTGTTGTATTATTTTGTGTTATGTTTATTGTAAGTATATTTATTAGTATTTTATTATGTTTTAACTATTTCTCTAGGTTAAATTATAAAATCAGATTTGTGTCTGCCATTTAACCTTTTGTACATTTTTGTTTTAATGTGCAATAAACTTTATTATTATTATTATTATTTTGGTGGATTACGTCCATTTTTTTATTAAATTCGAAATTTGGTTTTACGGGGAAGTGGACGACAAGGCAAGAAAAAAAAAAACTGTTTTATGAGGCTAACGTTTCGAATCCTTTATTGATTCTTCTTCAAGGCTCCTAATAAATGTCAGATTTGTTTGGCATGGTACCAATTTGTCTCGGCCAGTGGTCGCCGGAAGAATGAAAAAGCCTTTTTCATTCTTCCGGCGACCACTGGCCGAGACAAATTGGTACCATGCCAAACAAATCTGACATTTATTAGGAGCCTTGAAGAAGAATCAATAAAGGATTCGAAACGTTGGCCTCATAAAACAGTTTTTTTTTTTTTTTTCTTGCCTTGTCGTCCACTTCCCCGTAAAACCAAATTTCGAATTATTATTATTATTATTTCTCGAAGACTTTTTTCTTCTCTTATTTTTGTCAACTTTTTTTTCTGAGTATTCTTTCTCTTCCAGTTGTCGTGTTTTTACAAGAATCTCTTGTTATTTTTTCAACCGTAGTTTCTCTTCTTTTCTAAAAGATAAAAAGTTAAAGTAAAATCCTTCTTTATTCTTTACTTGTAAACGTATTTTTTCTTATTCTTCTTTCTCTTTGAATTCCATTTTTAAGTTTTTCTAAAAACTTTTTTGTCCAAAGTCCGTTTTCTTACGAAAGTTAATATAGAAATTATGAAAAAATGGTAAAAATAATTTGTCGAAATCTGAAATGTCAAGATTCAACAAGTGTGTTCAATTTACCGCTCCATTGTCCCATTACTATTTCAATAAACCTTCATATTAATAATGCATTATAGTTTTTCCTGTAATTATAAATTTTCCTACTTAAAAAGTGTAAAAAAACGTTTGTGGTAGATATCGAATAACTTGCCACAGTGAACCCTCATTTGGGTTAATTAAGGGGATCCCATCAAACACTATTAGGTTAAAGCCACCGCTAGTATGCTCCTAATTTCAGCATTTTCTCATCAGATTTTGCATTATCATTACAAATACAGGTACCCCTTAGAATTAAAAAAAATATGTAAATAATTCTCTCATTGTAATTACTAATTCGGGATAATTGTCATTCTTTCTTTCTATTGTATAAAATGTTGACTGCTTCTTCACCCTATCTCTCATTCAGTAATTGTTGAACGGTCATATACCATATTGTATTACAGATATCTCGAAGTAATTTAATTAATTTAACTAATTATCAGGTTTTCGAAGAGAAAACTATCAGGTTTTATGCAAAAATGTGCATTAAAAGTGAGTTTATTTAAATTTCAACTTTAACAAATTTTAAGCAAAAATTATTTTTAAATTATTTAAATATATAGATTTTTAGCCTTATCATTTGAAATACTAGTTTACATTTATCTTACATTATATCTCACTTACGAAAGACAAAGGTGGTCTGATATTACAGAGACTACAGATTTAGTGACAACCGAAGACATAACACAGGACAATTTTTTATGTTTTTTATTTCCTAAATTTAATGCTTTCTCTTTGTTTTAGTCGGTGTTTGACCAACCTGACGATAAGACGCATCGACTGTTACACCTTTACTCTATTAATTTATCACACGAAATACGGTTTTTCTTTTACTATTTTTACGTATAAATCTTTATATGTACATATGTTGCATAAAATGTTTTAGAAACTACTTTAAAATCTTAACAAGGATAATCCTCGTTGAAAGCATGCTAAATTGTCATTTTTTTTTAAATGATTATACGTATAGTTTTCGATATATACAATGTATAACTTTTTTTACAAAAAAAGTTGTTTATTTTTTTTGCGAGACAAGATGTAATATAGCAATTTTCTCGATATACAGAGTTTGACTAAAACATGTAAAAAAAAATTGACTAATGATAATCCTTATTAAAAACAATGCTAAGTACCCAAATTTGTCTTTTCAAATTTTGCTGGTTTTTAAAATAAACGCTGTAGAAATTTTTTCTCGATAAACATTTTTTGTGAATGCTCAAGATGTGGGCTATAGAGTTGCAAATAAGTTATCCTTCAGCTAGCGGTATTGCAATGATTACGGTAGTATATCATAAACATTCCTTAAAAACAATAAAATCAAAAATTTCTCGATTTGTAGTTAATACTTTTTAATTCTAATTTCGTAAAACTGTTTTTGATATAAATGTCAACAACATTCATAGGTAAATGAAAATTATTTATTAGATGAAAAAATTTATTTCAACGAACATATTTTTTAAATATTATTTTGCGGCCTAATAAGATTTATGATTCACCATAAATACTATTTGTTAAAATTAATTGGAAGAGACTGTTGACTCATTATTTGCAATTTATTCATCAAACTTGAATTTTCCTTAAAAATCCCTTTCATTCCCCTTAAAAAAGAAATAAACGTTTTAAACATAAATCATTTTGTTTTAGTCCGCGAGGGATCCAAGAACATCGCTGGCAATCCGTATTAACAAGAAAATGAAGAAACTCGCTACATATGATATAAGAATCTGCATCAAAATCAGAATTAAAAGTAGATTTAAGAATAAAAAAGGAGACGATTCGCCAGCCATCAGTTGTGGCAGAAGATACCAAAAAATAGTTATAATTCCAAGACAGTTTTGAAAAACAAAAATTTATCATTCCCTGACAGTACAGTAATGGCCGTAAACTAAGTAATTAGGACTGTAATAGCTGTAAAAGAAAGTAACTAAGAGTAAAAGTGACAAATTTTTCATTTTATTTATCAGTTTGACGTTTCAAATTTTCGAACTCATTTGCCTTTTTTAGGAAAAATTTTATATATCGTAACATCATGAATGAAAGAAACTATACATTAAAAGGCTTTAAAAAGGTAGTCGGACGGTACGCGTCCTAGTACTCAATAATTTGTTGTAAAAATGATTTTAATTTGTTGTGATGCTAGCTTTGAATTTTATTAAATTTGATGGAAACATTTTTTTTTTACTCAAAATGAGATAATTTTCATACAAATGATAAAAAAATTAAAATCAAAGTTAATCAAGATTAACTAAACAAAATTCTTACATAATAATGACAATGCGCTTTCGAGAATTTTGTTTCATCATCAGTGCCTGAATAATAATGTAAAAAAAATTACAAATTGTTATAAAAAATTTACCCAACATTTGTAAATAATTAAAAACATAATAGAATAAAAATATATAATAAAAATAGAATAAATGGTTATTTTTAACAAAAAAAGATGTTGATCGATCTGAAGACATCAAATAAATAAATATATAAAATAAATAATTTTCGAAATAACAACCCCATTTAATGGCTGCTATAATTTAATAGTTGCCAATAACTTGTAGACCAACACGTCGTATGCAAAGATCAGCCATTTTGAAACGTGTTTCATACAAGATTATAAAAATTGGTACTGTTTCCATGACAATGTAGTCGTTTTTACTTCCCTTGGAAAGTAAGTAAACTATTTACTCATCGTATTTACAAAAACAATTTTTTTAAACCAAAACAAGATGATAAACACTGTTTCACTTATGCTACAAGTGTGTTGTTGGTCAAATGAGTCAAGAAAAAACCATTGAAATACAAGAAAAACATTATTTCTTGAGTGACTTAGGACTACAACACACGAACTGACATACAAAACTTTATCTAACAAACAACCACCAAACTCTTAAAAAAATGAAAATAAATTTTTAATAAAATATATTTTATTAAAAACCAAGTATTCTGTCACGTTCTGATGATTTTTTAAATGACAATGTAAAAATAAAAACTGCAAATTTCCATTAACAAAACAAAGCAAAATACAAAAGAAACTTATTGCCCTACTAAATTAAAGACAGCAACTGTAAGTTTGAACCCTCAAAATGTTCAAATTTCAATATTTTTCTAGATAATTTTTCAAAAACAAATTTGAGGGAGTCGTGTTGCCATGCCAGTTTTTGACACTTGTCATTTATATTTTCAACAAGCTTAGATGACCATCATAGCAACACCAAACAATTTATTGATATATTGATTTTTTTACCAGAAAAAATTGAATTTCAAGTGTTAAAGTAGTAAAAAAAATAGTATACATTACACAAGAAATAAGTAATTTTTACCTCGCATGGTAACAACCATTTGCATTCCTTTAAAGTAAATAACTATTAATTAGTTTTTTTATTATAAAAGTGTCACTGGGTATAATACCACTTTGTATCACTAATTGCATAATAAAGAACGTTTGACAACTGAAATAACATATCAAAATGGGTACTTTTCGTAACTGAATTGAAAAAAACTGTATTTACACATTTAAAATCCTGGCGGCATAAAACCTTTAAAAAATATATAATGTTAAAGCTTCCTCTCTATAAGACGTTTGAGTTTATTCCTTACTTAATACCAATTTATAATCATGTTTTTAATGCAAAAAGCACAGTATTTTTAAGAAATATTTAATAAAACTGCATCCATGTCAAAATTTTATTTTGATGTCATTAGTTTCGACGCTGGCTGTACTTTTTATTAATGTTAAAATTAGGATACGACATTTGAATCATAATAATAGTTATTTATGTTCCAAGCTTAACAACCTCAAAACGCTAAAATTTTAGTGTGGCTAGATTTAGTGATAATTTTTTAGTTTTTGCAAGTACAAATTTGAATGAGTTGTGTTGCTGTATGAATCAAGTTATATCCGCACCCTAATGTCAGTACTCAGTAACTCCAAAAGTATATATCTCACTAGTCAATTAATGGGCATTTTACATATTTAAAATGAGCAGTTATGTGCTATTTATTTAAAGGCGTTGGATAAAATGCATTAATAAGTACATAATTCAAATTCTCCTCATTTTCGAAGTAGAGGTAAAACCTCACTCTGCATTTTGGTAATACTTCTACAAATATTTTATGGAAAATATAGATTATATTATTTTCGTTACCTCGAAAATATTAAAAAAAATAGTGTTTGAATTGAACATCTTAATCTTATTTATAAATATGTATTTCAGTTATCTTTTCGTGCAAGTGCATTTAATAAAAACTAAAACATTTGATGAAAGTCTTTTTTTTTTCTATTTATCTTTAAAGAACACCATTTTCAATAATAAATTTAATAAAACGAAAAAATTATTTAATTAAATTATCGTATTTAATTAGTGTAATGTAGAAAAGTTGTATTATTCCAATTAATTAAAAGGTCAATGAACTAACTCATCCTTCATAATAAAATCTTTTCATTGCATGAAGAAGAGTAGAGATACAACACATGGCATAGTCATAAAGCGTGAACTTACAATTTTTCCACACTTTTAAACTAAAAAATATTAATTAATGCAATCCAGTAAATAGTACCAGTTTTAATGAAATTCACGCCGCCGGAAATTTCATCAATGAAACTCGATTCTGAATGGACTGCTGTGAGAAAGAAACGGAGAATCGAGTGTTTGTTTTTTTAGTTTGCACTGAGGTCGTTGTATGGTCACCACGGAATGAATTTTATAATTTACGTCGCAAAAAAATATCAAGATGATTACCTTTTGGTCATCCTTACAACATCAGAAACATATCGATATTTGGTTAACCTTCACATCCAGAAAAAAAACAGAAAAATATCTTCAAGCGGAGATAACATGTGCACTTGTGGGATGTATATATTTAGCGACCGAAAAAATATGTAATTTAGTGTAGCGGATGCAGGAAAAGCCGAAAACCAGCAACACTTCCGTTTGGTTCAAGAAACTCTGGTCGCGAACGCAGTCGAAAGATTTCCTTGCACAATGCAAACGTCACACACGCACGGTTTATGTTTATTTGGCTTGAAAAACGTCATGTACGTACACACACAATCATGTGGTGTTATTGTTCTGCTAAGTATGCTTTTAATGTGCAACACTCAAGGCAGCACCTATGCTTGTAAACGAGTACGGTTTTCTGCTTTAGTATATTGTGTGTTGTCTAACGTTGTAAGGAAAATATAGAAAAAAATATAAAGAAAAGCATTTTCTTGTAATTTTTTGTAATACAGAGATGAGCACACGTAAATGCTACATTTGGTAACAATAAATAACGGTCAGAAGTGGGAAGTGATGTTTTTTTATTTCAAAATATTTTCAGTATTATTTTACTGAAATTAAAAATAGCACTTTTAAAGCGCAGTCTGGTTGTGAATAAATTAATTATTATAAAATTCGTACGAAGTTAATCAAAACAATTTAATTTTCAAATATTGGCGGTCGTGTATTGTTATGAATAGAAAATAGTTTGTTTGAATGTCTAACTGAAAAATAATACCAAATAAAAACTTTAAGAAACGATTAGAGTATTTGCTGAGAAACTACCGAAAACTTTTCTCACCCTTTATGTATAAGCAAAAGCAATTGTCGACAGAAGTTAGAAAATACTGTCATATAATCAAATCAGGTAGAGTCTTAAAAGAACCGACCCGTAAACAGTAGTAATATATATTTATAACAGCTTTACCTTATCAAACGCACATTTCTAAATATGATTTTTTTCTAATTTACGTCTTTAAAAAAGCTATAACAACACTCATTATAACATCTAACATTTTACTTTTCCACTATGGAATTGATAACATGCAAGCAACATACAGATAACAAATGTAAAAGCAATGTTAATCAAAATCAAAAATAGTTTAAATCATCACTTACATACAAGGTGGGCATTCGAGAATGAAGCAAGCAAGTTTCTCGGTATTTCTAGTTATTTTCACAAAAGACGCTCATACAGGTCGATTTTATCTAGGAGGGGAATAGATCCTAAAGGTAATGTTAACACCGATACTTCACCTCCTTGACGGAAGTGGCTAACACTGACAGAATTTTAGTTAGATAGCAAGTAGAGTCAAGTAGTACATCACTGGAAAGAAAATTGAAGTCTCTTTTCAGCGATATCTTTATTTTAAAATCCGGCAAATACTTTCGAAAAACAATAAATATTCTTTTTGCAAGAACGACACACAAACATTAACAACATACAAAAACATTTTAAGGTTCTTTCATTAAAAAAGGTACAAGAGGCTTTTGAAAGTTATTTTGTAAAAAAAATATTTTATTTTAAATGTAATATCAAATTTAAATAATAATATAACACCTTAAAATGTCAGTTTAACAATTTTTTGGATACTTTATAAAAATTTTATATTACGTTTAAAATCAATTATTCTTTCTTTAAAAAATGTATAATAATATAAAATACATGCGTTTAATACTGTTTTTTATCAAAAACCCTAAAAATTGCACTTACAAAAATAACATAAAATTTGAGGCATTTTTTGCAAACTTAATATAATTTTTTTCTCAAACGAACTGGTCGGATTTTAAAAACAAGAACTTCGCTCAAAAGAGAATTTAATTACCTTTCCAATGATCTCTTGACCGCACAGGCTATTTAAAATTCTAAAAGTGGTAACCGCCCCCGTCAAGAGGGTGAAGAATCGGTGTTGTTTCGTTTTCGAATGACCACCTGTATATCTCATACAAATACTTTAATAAATGTTTAAAAAGAAAAGAAACTACTTATACATTTTTTGTTTAAAGTGATCTCCTGGGATAAATATCGCAGAGGAATTTTAGCCATTTGATTTACTGGAGGAGTCAGTTATCTCACGGTCATTAAACATTTTCTTCAAAACCATGTTTTGTCATTTGTGATCGTCCCTAATAGTGATGTAAATATAGAA
This sequence comes from Tribolium confusum, assembly GCA_029207805.1. NCBI lineage: Eukaryota > Metazoa > Arthropoda > Insecta > Coleoptera > Tenebrionidae > Tribolium > Tribolium confusum. The sequence continues at coordinate 26,910,704 of JALGAY010000004.1, forward strand.
TTACCTACTGTCGGGTAGGTACTATTTAAAGTTATATAAACTATGTCAAATAACCACATGAATCGTTGCAAAAATTTTCTTTCAATCGAAGATTTAAAAAAAATCCTTATCGACTGCAAATGACCTGTTGATAAATACCCAATAAGATAAGTCGCAAAGTAATACAAACTGCAAAAGAAAAGTACCTAGTGTTCGACAGTTTATACAATTTTCTAGGTAAGGTCATTTGTTATTGTCGCCAAATGTTGGCAATATCATAAAAATCTCTAAATTTAAAAAAAATAACTTTTACATTAAAAAATAAGTAAAAAATGCAAATTAGAAAAAATACAATAAATAACTTGTTTTAAAGTTATTATGGATATTCATTCTTTATAAAACTCGCGCTTCGTTGTACGTTTCATCGACTTGATTTCGTCTAATCTTATGATACGCGTGCTTTAAAGTACTATTTTAATTGGTTTTTACGTTTACAGATGCATAGTTTATAAAATTTTATAGAGTTAATTTAAAACAACAATTTTAATGAATATTTACTTGCTTTCCAAAAATAAAGAAACTACAAAAAACTTTATTTATTAACCAAAAAAAAAATAGAAAGTCTGTAAAAAAACAGTAGTAGAGCGCTTTCGAGAAGAATCATCAGCGCCTCAATAATAATGTAAAAAGAAAAATTAAAACAAAGTCCGAAAAAACTTACCATACTCCTGTCTATAATAACTTAAAAACATAAAAACAATGTAGGTACATTAAAAATAGAGTACATCGTTATTTTTAGAAAAAAGTTGTTGATCGATCTTAAGGATAAAATAAATAAACAAATGGTTGCTATTTAGAAAATTTAAGAATTGACATCAACTTAACATTTGATTTAAAAAATTCAACTAATAACATTCAATTAAATGAAGCTTAAACTAGTGAAAATAAAATGTAACAATGAAAATTCACTTGGTCATTTAATGTTTGTACAGAAAATTCGTGGGCAGATTTAAGAATTTCTAAAGCTTCTAAAAACTTTAAAGAATAACCTTTATTGCAGATGTGAAAGATTTTAAAATTAACAGTAGGATAAAAAGAATGTCGTAAGAAAGTGCGTGATGGGAAAGAAAAGTTATACTTATATAAGAATAACCGGAAGCAAGAATATGAGAAGCAAAAGAAGATACAGTGTTGGTTATATTTGTATTTTATACTTTTCTATTGTCCTTACATGTTCACAAATTCTGGTTTCAATCCTTCATTCAGCTGACTGATATAAACTGCATTGCAATCATACAAGATAACTTATAGAGGTCTGAATAACGTAAAGAAGGAACTTAATCCTTGTTATATACTAGACATTCCAGACAGGTCAAAAGAATTAAAGCAACTTTTCTATTATAGTTTTTTACAATATGAGAGATATAAAGAAACATTTTGCCAGTGAAAAGGCTATTCATGTAGGCTCTCTATTAATTTCAAAAGCAAAAAATAATTTGTCTTTTCTAATTATATTAATACTAATAGTAAAATAAATTTGAATACTGTCAAAATATTGAAAACAAAGTTTACTTTATTTTATTAGTACAGTAAAGAGCGGTATCGGTACTTTATAGCCGCAAAACTGTACAATAAATGAAACTTTAACGTATATAAAGTACAAAAAAGTACTTTTAATTTAAACACAAAATGATCAATTTGTAGACAGAGAAAATAGCTGTTTACAGAACAGTTTATAATAATTTCTAATAATATAAAGAAGTTTAGTTTCCTACAGTTGATAGGGAAGTTTTATAATGTACAGCAGCTTTTATTTAAATGGCGCTGCCTAAATTCGTTTACTTTTAAATTTATTGTAAATTATTTTTAAATTGAAGTCAAATTTACAAATTGCAAATACATTTTCTAAATCACGGTTAGATGACACAATCACACAAAAAAATTTACACTTTAGTGTTTAAAACAAATTTCGTAAGAAAAATCCATTATAACAGCAAATACTTAAGTTTTATTAATCGCAAAACTTAAGTAACAAATAGAATAAATTCCATTAAAGTACCCATTTCTAGGTTGATCATATGAGTACAAAATGTGGCTTTGAATGATTGAGTTTTTTGGCAATCCTGTAGCAGATATGTTAGGAATCCTACAGCTTATTCATTTTCAATTGAACTTTTATGAGTGAAAAAAAATAGTGGAAAAAATTACAGGCGCCCATAAATATTCATTTTATATTCAAACAAAATTGTAACTTACACTTATTTACAATATTAAAAACATTACAAATTTAATGATACTAAAATTACCAACTCAGAATTGTCAACAGACCCAATCATTTCCAGACATCTTTATAAGATAAAAAAGATAAAAAAGATATAATTAATATAATTCACGACATTCGTAGATTATTCCAAATAAACGAAAATTACATATTAACACAATATGTCATTGTACAACTTATTACGTATAAAAGAAGTATCAAGGTACAGTCTTATACAGATCTAATGTCATAGTCGAGTGCTTAAAATCAGTCTTGATTAAACGAGCCGGCAAGGACAAAACAATCGAAATTTAGCTGTAGCAAAAGTGTTGTGGTTTGTTTCCTATTAGTAAAATTTAGTTACCCAAGGGCGCATAGGCTACATCAACACAAATCTGGAGCGCTCGTTCATGACATAATAATTGAACAAGACTGTACAATTGCGAGAAGAACATCTTGGTCGTCAAATTGTTTTTGACGTTAAGAAAAATACTCAATTGAAAGCGTTGTTAACCTGTTAGCACTAAACTGGAAGCTATTGCCTCCGCTTTTAATAATTCGTTCAAAAATTTTCTTACCGCTAAAAACCTCTTTTTGAAAGTGGCATAAAAATTTAAAAAAGTAAATAAAAAATTGTGACATTTTTTTGAGATGTGAGCGACCAAGATTTTTTTCTCGTCACTGTATGTAATACATATATACTTCATGTATGTATTAATAAATCAAAATATAAACTAGAAAGTAATAAAATATAGAAATATTGCTTAAACAAAAATAGTGCTTTTTCCGCAAAAGATTTAAACCAATTTGTCAAAGAAACATTAGTCATTAATAGTGATAAAATAAATCAAACTGATAATCAAGTTTTCTGAAGCTTTGCAATTCTAGTATTTAAAAACACAAGAAAAAATTTTGAATGTAAAACAATTCATTTCAATTCATTCACGTTTCAGAATTATCGCCAACAATAACTTCGAAATGAATCTTGGTCGCGCCCAGGTCCCCCAAAAACTATAATAAGCACAAACTGAATAATATTCTTCTTTCACTTCTTAGTTCTCATGAACCGACCAACATTTCGGTAGTGGTACGCAGCGGCGTTCTCGCTTACGTATTGATTTTTTCATGGTCCCTGTTGCCGGGGCAGCTAATGAAAGCGAAATCGGGATGCCGAAAACAAAAACCCAAAATTCAAGACATTTAAAAAAAAGACGTCATATCAAATAGTAATTAGATTAGTTACTTATTACTTACTTTACTTTTACTTTACTATTAGTTACTTCTTGAGCATCTAGTAGAAGCCATTTTGTTTTAATGAAGCATTTGTCTCACCCAGAAGATAACAAGAAATGTTTAATTAATACTCTTAATTTCACAGTTCTTCAGCAAATAATGACAAAAAAAACGTGTTTTCTTATTCAATTAAAAATTAAAGTGGCACTTTTCGCTTCTTAATAAAACAATTAGGGAGACATTGCTGAAGTTGTGACATAAAATTTTATTTAGAGTGCATATTTCAGGATCTATTTTAGATTCATGACACCTTAAATTTCTTATAAAAATTAAAAAAAAATATTTTATTAAATTCTATAAAATTGTGCAAAAGACGACGTCCGTTTATTAAAGAGGGGTGTTAAATTCCTAGAACCATTTAACTGCCGAAATTTCGTTGTAAGGGCGCCCCCTCAGTTTTTTCAGGGTTCGTTTGGCCGCAACAGAAGAAACACAGTTCAAGGTCAGGTCCTGCACCCCTACACACTCGCATATTGTTGTCCTCTTCCTCATCACAAAGATAATGTTTTGATAGACAGAGAGATGAAAACGGCGTATTTAATTGCAGCGCCTTGCATTTCGTAAGGGAGCAGCTGCGAGGTGGGCCAACGCACATTCATCAGACAAGCAACCAGCGGCTCTTTAGACACACGCCACCAGTCACCTGCCACTTGGCACGAGCTATACAAGACATCAAATAAAATAACCCCTGCTTAATATAGGAACGAGAAAAAAGAACAAGATACTGAAATGATAGGACTATAGCTTATTAGATTATAGAAAAAAAAAAGTGGCCAGTTACTCAAGAAGAAACAAAAAAAACTACCAAATTATAAAAAAAAGTTGATTTTACCTTTTTCCAAGGAAGTGAAATCAAGATCCTAAAGGAAGATCCACACTAAATCAACAGGTATTATAGATCTCAACAGAATTTAGTTCGGCTTAAATTGTAACTTTTAAAGATTTAACATTTACGTAAATACTTTCTTTCTGAATAATTATTATCAGTGCTTAATCAAATCAAACACAAAATAATCGACTGACTTTATCAATCCCTCAAATTTAAAGACAATAATCTTGAACTGACTGATCTGTCAGTTATCAAATCATGTTTACCACATTGGTAAATTAAAAAAATAGATATTAGAAATATTATAATTTGCCAACAACCTAAAAACTACTTAAGATACATCCTAATTATCTCTGGATATACACCCTGCTGTAAATGAGATTCTGTTAATGATCATTTATTTATCTTTTTACCTTCATATTCAATACACATAACCAAACCAATTAACAGCTACTCGTAGTTGACCAACTAGCTACCAGTAGCAAATAAAGAATATATTGTTAAAGATAAAAACATAATGTCGTCACAAATCCTATAGGTACCAAATATTTGGCACTATAGTAAAAAAAAATACATCTTGATCTAATTTGGAGACAATCCTACTGTATCTAAAAATAATACATGTACAAAACGTGTGAGTCACATTTTTAATAAATTAGTAATGCACAAACGCTGCTTGACTAGTAATAATTTTTAAATTAAGAGTCAACAATAATTATAAAAAAACAGTGATTAAATTTTAAAGCTAAAACTATCTAGGTATGTCAATAAAATGTAAGCTTAAGTCTTAACAAATTAAAAATAAAGGTAGCTACAAATCAAAAAAGTGTCATTTCTACAGTATGTTTCATAAGTAAACGGCAATCACTTACATACTGACTGGTATGAGTCCAAAAAATGTGGTTTTGAAAAGTTTTAATTCCTAATGTGTTTAAGACGTTGATGAATCGATTAACGAATTACGAAATCGTTAGTAAATAGTGTTGTTGAAGATTGATAGAGAAAAAACATTGTCAACTCTGACACATGAACAGTGGCGTACTATTAAAGTATTTTAAATATTATTGCAAAATCAAACTTTTCAGAATAACATATCTTAGGCTCTTAAACAATCAGTGTTCAAGAGATTGCCGTTTACTTACAAAACATGAAATAAGAAAAAGCTGAGAACACAAAAAGAAAAAATAAAAGCTATTTATTATACGAGTGTTGAATGAGTTCAAAAATCCATTTTCTTGAATAAGCATTTCCACACAAGAAACTGTAAATCCAAAATTGACCGTAATTAAATTAATACTGACAAATTTTGATTAAGTCTATCATCAATGATTATTTGCCAAATGTGCGACAGTGAAGTGAAAGCGACTCATAAAAACTGTTGTTTGCTAATTTAAATTAAATATTTGAAAAACTGTACAACAGTTCTAGAGATGTAATTATTCTGTTACTTGTGGATTTTTCTCTCACTCCGGAGGTAATAATCAACTTTCTTTGCTTCAGATTACCATATACAAATCCCTTATTACACATGACTTAGATAACATTTTCGGACTCTATACACACTTCTTTATAACATGTTCCCTATCATGCCAAAGTTGAGATTATCCAAAACATATTTTTTTTTATAAGTTTTGGTAGCGACCGTTCATTTATAGTCATTTTACAGAAACTGTTTTATTTAATCTTCAATTACAACTAAGAAATGATTAAAAAATCAAATAATCTGTATGATGTATCTGCGAAGAAATAAAAAAAAATCAAAAATAATAGTTTTTCACCTATGTGATTTATTGTAGATATTTTATATAGTAGTTGTAACATTTAAATTTCATTAAAAGTGTTATATATTTTAGTATTACTTCAAATATCAAAAGTCTTAGATCTTTGTGCCAAACCTTGTGGATAATAATGTTTTGCTTTTTATACCTGAAAGTCTATTAATATTTTCCATTATATCTGTAAAAAGTTTGTCACTCTTCTACTTGGAGAATATAAATATGTGTCCGTTAGATTATTATAATATACTTTTTTTAAACATGCAGAAATTAATTTTCTAGAAATATGTAGTACATTTTACAAGACATTAGTAAAGTTTTCTCGTGATATGATGGTGTCTTCATAAATGAAAGAACCGTACTTCATGACGAGTAGTAAATACTATTTTTACTACGATATTGAAATGCTAATCTTCGAAATCCATAATTATATTTTCAATTAATAAAAGTGTCAATGCCATGTCACTGCAAACTTATTTAGCATATTACCCATTCCCTTAGTAACACTATTATCACCTCTAGTTAAAAAAGTTGTACTTTCATGTAGGATTTATAGCAGCGATAATACGTAGGGTTTATAGCAGTGATAATACGTATAGCCGCCTCAGAAATCTAAGATCCCTGATGTCTAAAGTCCGCAATAAAGCAAATAAAGGGCATTGTTAAATCTAATTGTAAGCTAACATCTGGACGGAGTAGTTCACTACCTGAGGCATCGGCAGAAACCGTAAAACTTAGAGATAAGTAAAATTTGCATAAATATCCTATCACTGAAGATTAGCTTACCATTAGAATTAACAATGGCCATTATTTGGTGTATAGCGGGCTTTAGAAGTCAGGAATCTTAGATTTCCGAGTCAGCAATACTTTCATATGTTTGAGTAGAAAAAAAAATCGTGTATTCGGTTATGGAAAACTATCTTATTGTTTATTTCGTGAATAGAATTTTTTAAAATACCATTTTGTAAGATTAACAAAATAACACAACTTCGCAAATAGCAAATATTAATTTAGTAAAGGTTTCTTAAAAATTCATTCTCAGCGCAGCGTGGTAAAATATGAGCGTTCTTTATCTTATTTTACACTATTTCATCAAAAGTAGCTCTGATCATAAAAACTTTATAAGCTCAAGCGTAAACTTATTTCAAGTATCATTAAACTAATAAGAAATGTTTTACAACAAAGTACTTACTTTAAAAAACAAGTTTCTTCTTCCAAAAAGTGCTAGAAAACAAGTTTCGAAAATTGATATCATAGACCTTACAACCATTTCATTTAAATAATATTAGAATAAAATCTTGTCTAAAGAAATATCTTCATTTTTAAGGAGAGAAAAATCCAAATTTCAATCTGTTTAAATAAAAAAACTGTAAAAAAATTTTTACACGATTTTTAGTTTATATTTTAGTTTTGTCTTATGTGGTGGAAACTTGTCAAAACAAACTTTATCAAAAAACGACAATATTTCTACAAGGAAATACAAAATTTCGAATTCGATGTTTACAAAAAAAAATATTATTCATGTTATCGACAGCAAAGAGCAAACATTGTGAATAAGAACTGGAAATTGATCAATGTTGTACATTCTTATTTATACGAGTATATCAAAGCAATTTTAAGTATGTCAATTATTACCGATAGCATTAGGGTTACGGACCCGACAGTACTAAGCCCTAAGGGTAGTAATTTGCTCAAGGTTATTCTGTATTAGATGTAGAGCCATTCATACATTTGACATGTGAAGAAACCATTTTGTCGAGATGAACAACTCATCCAACAATTTAATTCGTAATAGTATAATATATTCTAAAAGACTGACATAGGTTTTTTTAATCCCGCCAGTAAAGATTAATTAATCACCTCAGAGATAAAAAAAACAGTTCATTCCAGTAGTATGAATTTTTCGCACTTTCGAAAGGAGTGAAATGCAATAATTATATAAATGTGCAGGGTGCTATTGAGGTAATGTTAGAAATTTTAACAAGTGCTAGCTCTCGTTAAGAGGATGCTAAATAACCAAAATTACATATATAAAAGTTTATAGTTTTCAAAATATACAATGGAGAACTTTTTTTAAGTTGTTTTTGAACGAAACACGATGTATTATAGCAATTTTTTGGTATACAGTGTGATTGAAATATATGCAAAAAATTTCCTGGTAAAAGTCACAGTTTTAATGTTAAAATCAGATACACGGGATGTTTTTTAAGTAAAATTACAAATTTTAACAGGTGGTAGCCGTTGTTGAAAGGATGCTAAAAAAAACAAATTTGCCTTATACCCGTATGCCAATATGCCTTGATGATATATTACAGTTGTCTTTATTCGAACAATAATTTAAAATTGTCTTATTGGCAGTAAAAGCACGCCAGCACGCGTATTATTTTCTTTTTGATTTACGAGTAATTCGGTACGTTTTGTACAAATTCTGTACTTCATTCGCCATTTTGTAGTCGACATCAAAGAATATGACTGTCTCCGCATTTTCATTCATTTTTAAATTCAAATTAAATTCCAATAATTTTAAAGTCTGATGAAGTACCTACAGAACTTGTAGCGAAATAAATCAATAATAAAATAACCCACTTTATTACACATAAGATAATTTAAATTATAATATAATAATTACCCTCTAAATAAGTATGTATGTATAGTCGGTCCAGGGTCGAATGGCCACTCTGACTTAAATCGTAAATCTTTACATAATAGATCTCCTGCTGCGGTGCCAATTGCAGTTAACAGATACTTTAGTTGGGCTGGGGGTTTTTACGATTGTGCCACAGGTAGATTTCAGATGTTTCTCATTTAAGTAAATAAGAGATAATAGAAAGTACATAACTGCAATTAGCACCGCAGCAGGAGATCTATTATGTAAAGATTTACGATTTAAGTCAGAGTGGCCATTCGACCCTGGGCCGACAGTACCTCCATAATTTCAGTTGACACTTTTTATACAGTGCTATTCACGAGAGAGTTACTTTTGAAAAAGTTTGAGCCGCAACCCAAAATACTATTGGCATAGATACTGGATACCATTTTTAATTTCATTTAAATCAGTCATCAAAGTAAGTTGGACGTTGGATCACAGTGACATAAAAGCAACAAAAGTGACAAAAATAAAGTTAATCTTGTAAATGTGTAATAAAAGAAAAACTAACACAGCAAATTATCGAAATAATTTTCACGAAATTTATTTTGACGAAGAATTTAACAAACCGATGACTGGCTAATACCAATTTGTCTAGCTAATACGGTTTGACTTATGTGAGAGTTTTCATCAACTACTTGAAGCACTGTAATTTCATTATTTAGACCAGTAGCAGTTCTTTGACGGATCTTATGTATTGGGGGCTAGTGTTGACGTACCTTGGTTTCCAATTTTCTAACCGGATGTAAACGGTTTGGGTACCGCTGAAAATACAGAGCAGCAGCAGCCGATGCATTTTTTGGCATTCTTTATAGATAAGAATCATATCTACTTTCTCTTCATTTGTGTAATAAGGCATTATAAGGTTCAATACGTTTCAAGTTCAAAATCGTTCAATATACAAATTGACATATTGTATAACATAACAAATATTTAAAGTACTCTTGGTTTTAAATTAAATATCTTTGCAATTAGGAAGCTAAAGACCTTTGTAAGTTGTATTATGGGTTGCGGCTCAAATTATTTCAGAAGTAACTCTCTCGTGAATAGCACTGAATATGCATTTCTTCCTGTCTTCATTTTGCTTTGTTTTTCGTTTTATTTCTTTTCACCTGATGATGGTGATGGAATACATTCTAACCCATATTCTAACTTCTAAAGAGTAAAAGACCTATCTTTTTCCACATTCTAATTTACGTTTGCATTTTTCGAAACAAGCGCATTTGTCAATTTATTGTATCAAACACCTTATAACAATAATAAACATCCCATATAATTATGGTCATTTTAAATAAGCAGATAATCCCAATAAGTCAAAAACTCTTCAAGCCGCTGCGCTAGTGTTATACTCGTAACAACAAAATAGGTAAGCCTAAGCCTATGTCACTGCCTTAAAATTTAACATACCTTTCTTAAAATATTGTAAAAGGTACATTAAAAAATTCAGTATCACCCCTGTTCTACTTAAATTATTGAGAGTGTAGACTGTAGACCGCATCTTATTAACATAGTGAACGCTCTCATCTTCAAGTCTTCCATTGCTTCCCAAACACAAATTTGTATATTTTTTTTATTTTTGCATTGTTGTAATAAAATTTTCTTGGTTAGTAATAAACTAATTCTATTTTTTACTAAAATTGTTATAATTGTATAATTATAATTGTTATAATGACTTCACCAGTCAAATAACAAATGGACCAAAACTTTCGTCATCGAGTTACCCTTGGCGGTGAAAACATAGGGGTTGGATAATTACAAAGATTTAAATCACTAATAAAATGATCACTAAATGTTACAATATGCCTAATTAAGGATAAAACAATACTTTGAAGCATTAGATAAAACGAAGGTATACCTACAATAAGTTTACCTGAAAAATAGGTAAAAGATAAAGGAACTCAATGACGAAAGATTTATGCCACTGGTTATAATTATTATACATATTTAATATACTGGGTAATCTTGTTCTACCCCTCCTACATATATATATATATATATATATATATATATATATATATATAAATAATAAATAATAGCACTTTCCTCAAGTTAATAATTCATAAATTTATTAATGATGATTTGATACTGAATTATTAAAATGTGATATTTGTTTTATATTAGGAATGGGCAAAATAAAACCATGTAAATTTAAATTAAGAAAGTTATAAGAATTAAAAAATATAAAACATTCACGATAACTATTGCATAGCGATATAAAACCTAAAGAATTCCACAGTAGGTTTACACATTAAATTTGGGCACAGTTCGACGAACTCTCTTAAATAATGCTCTCAGTGATTTTTATCAATATATTTAATCGACAACGTAGGTGGTAATAGGTTATTTAAGGGCAGCATATTTTAATATTATCACCTTCAATCTTTGAATTCGTAAAAGTGAGCAATCGAAAAAAAGAATCACCGTGAGAAAACCTTGGTCTTGACACGTTAGGAATTTGATTAAAACCAAACTGGTGAACGGTCCAACTTTGGAAGCAGAACCAAAGATCGATACAATTTTAGAAAAAAACCAAAAAAATTTTGCACTGAAATTGAAAATCGACGAAATGGATTAATAAACACGTACCCACAGTAAACCTCCTGTTTCAATCTATGAGAAGTACACGTGTCATTACAATGCGTTGAGCGTGCAGGGGAAAGAAGGGACACGAGGGTGATACGCATGTCGTCCAACTATGGCCTGTGGAATGCAGTTCGTGTTATGGACCTCGTCTTGAAAGTCTCAAGCTTTACAGAAGCAAACATATCTCCACATCAAATCGAGGTCAGCATTATCGCCCGGTTCCTTACTCCAACATAATTATCTTAAGGCGGATTTTTCGGCGTTCCTTTCTATTGATTCATTATTTTCATTCACCTTTTTCCCATTCCCTCACAATCGATTATAGATTATATTCACCCATAATATAAAATATTTCTCTATTTTTAAGTTAATGGTACGTTTTTTATTTTGCTCGACATTATATGGTTCTATTAATATAGTGATCCAAAAATAATAAAAAGCAGGTAGATAAAAAAAGTAAAGTAACCCAAAAACACAAATTAGGATATATATTAAATTTTGAACTCTTTTAATTCCGATTATCACAAGGTTATACTGGTAGCTCCAATGTTTTAAATATTTCATTATTCATCCACCTCTTTATATATAGAACAAATCTATATTTAGTCGCTTATTTTTAGTCAATTTTCGGTATAAAATAAAGTTCCTAACTACCATTTAAATTTAAAAGGCAGGTGTTATCGTTGAAGCGACGTTCCTTCATTAAAACACTTTTTCCGAGCCACACAGAAATTATGTTAATCATAACGACGATTGGAGGAGGGGACAAAGGTACGCGGAATTTCTCACGAAGTGTTACCCAATTTGATATTCATTCATTCATTCAATTATTATCAAAGCCAAGGTCTTCAAAAAAATCTGATACTGAAGTATGAGTCATGTGTTATCCAAATATGGTGTAGGTATCTTGAATTGACTATAATAATTTTGTGCGTATTAAGAATATTTTTCAAATCATTGTTACGGTGTAAAACTCACTGTAAGGTCATTGGCGGTTCCATATGGATGACTAAGATAATATTGCAAGAAAGAGCAGTGTAATTCTGGTTTAGTATTTCGTAAATCAATAATAAACGAATTGTTCGATTTATAAAAATTAGTGACACCCGACCGAAAAGGAAGTGATGTCACAGAAGCTAACATGAGTTGAAATGTGTAAATTGGGGACATTGGGGTTCTTTTATGAAACATCTCACCTAATTTCAGGTTCCTCTACTTCGTAGACCTGATCCTGATCGTCAGGTTCCTGCTGTTCCTGGAACTTTTCCATGTTGAAGATGTGTACTTAAATCACTAGTATCCAAAAATGGACAAGGCAACAAACCACTAAACCACACACGCACTACACACTACTTAAGACTAATCAGTCTTGTCGAAAACGAACTATATCTGTCCACCAAAACCCCCGAAGAAACTTAACTTGAAACCAACAAAACATACATGAGAAACACGAAACAAGAAATTTTTGAGCAAAACTAAAGCTTCTTCCTCTTCTTTCAAACACAAAAACAAAAATCCAACAGGAAAATAGATAAAACTGTCACAACATAGCCACAAATATCACTGGACCAAAAGCATCAAAAATTAAAAATAAAAAGAAAAACAAATAAAACGGGACGTAAATAGACTACCGGATGTGTTGTTATTTTAAAGACGAAAAATCCAAATGCTGCCGAAAGGGTCACTTTTGAAAGCGAAACCAAAAAGTCCTTTTCGGAAAAATGACGTAACACAACATATCACTCTAAATACGTGCTAAATGCGTACTAAGTTCATACGGAATAACGACGCTTGCTCAGTTTGCAAGAGGCGCGTCGGACACGCCTATCCCCCTCGACGCACCCAAAATGGGACCCCCACCATTAGTCGATTCAACCCCACCATTCCATACTGCAAAGCGAGGAATACTGACATGGAATGACGCCGACGACGACGACGTCATTCCAAAATGCACAAATATATCTATTTTTTCACTACCTTTAACGACAAAATCATACATTTGATCTCATCATAGAATATTTATGACAAAAATCAACAAAGTTAGATGCTTTTTTTCAATATTTTCTTTTTAAACGAAAAATTTTTAAATATTGGATTTTTTTTTCGATTACTCATTATTTAGGTAATTCAATTCAATATTACATGAAAACAAATATTTTCAAGTACTACACATTTTTTGAAGGAAATAAACAGGATAAATTCCCAATATTCGCTAAAAAATTTAGTAATAATAAAATATAATCCTATTACCAAATAATAATTTCATAGCAAATATAATTTTAGTGAACTGATCGTAAAATTATTTTAACTCCAATCTGAAGTGAAGTGAAGTATACCTCCTAAATACCTATAATATCTCCGAGCTATGAATAAATTTAATCTTAATAAATAAAATAAGAAACCGAATAAAGGTAACCTAATTTATTTAACTTTAATTAAGTTAAAATGAACTTTTTACTGAACAAGTGTCAAATCATTAGTATAAAGCGTTTGAAAATTTAAACATAAAACTTATAGATGTTTATAAAAATAAATAGAGAAATATTATTTTTTACCTACCGTTAACGAAAATAAATCATAGCAGCCCTAAAAATGTGACGAAAAGTGTCATTTATCGTCCTGGAGCAGAAAATTTCGTATCAGCCCGCATTTGCCATTTTTGTTTATTATTTGTGTAAAAACTGTCGGTTTGACGTTTAATTTAACACATTTAATATAGAGACAAAAATCTGTTTAATGTTTTTCATCTAATTCAATTGATGGTAGGCGAAAAACAATTTGCTACGCTCAGACATCAAACACAGCCTCTAGCTGCCTTACTTTCTGCCCGATATGATATATTATTTCAATTAATTTTAATTTTAAAACGCCTTCACTAATGTTGAGATAACTTTTTATTTAATATTTAAAAATTTTGTTTATGCTGCTTATCTTTTACCGATATGTAGGTAAGTTAGGTATTCACAATTTTAGAAAAATGTCGGTTTGTATTCTTCATATTTTACAATAAAAGTTTGGTAAACTTCCGTTAATTTTACTTTTTCTAATAATCTTTAATTATTAAACATTCCAAAAATTTTGTAAAGAAATATTTTTGTAGGTAGGTACTTATACGAAGTGTCTTTACGTACTTTGTATGCAAGTATATTTGTCGGTACAACATAAAAAGTTTTAACAATTTATTGATAAATTTATTACAAAAAAAAACTAGAATCTGATGTGTATATTTTTTTTAAATTCTCTACCGTATAGATCTATAATTAAAATTGTAATAGAATTCTACGAGTATCACATGTTGCTATTATAAGGATCAGATAAAATTGGTACAAAAATTAGAATCTTTAAAAAGAAAAATAGTTACTGGACACCTGCTTTAAATGATTTATTAGTTTTTAAATAATTTACAATTAGGAAATAAAAACTGTCATAAGGAGTGATAAAAATAGTTTTATTTTGATTTAAATTTAAGTAAGAAAGTAGAACCAACGTAGACATTAGACAACATATTTTATAACTGTAATCAATTCGTCAAATTTTAAATAATCAGTCGATTGGAATATTTATTTTCTGAAATATTAGACAAAAAACTATTTGCGACATGTGCAAAAGCACCTTTACCCATTATCAGTCATCACGTAGGTAACAAGTGTAATGTTAAAATTGTCAAGTAGGTAAGATTGGTTTACACGATTTTTCAATCAGTAGCAAAACTTGCTCCAAATTTTTCATTGCAAATTAGACTTTTTTTTTCTACATAATGAAGTCAAGAAGTTAAAGTAAAGCTCATTGGTACCTGTAAAAGTGCAGTGTAGAAGTTCTTCTTTTTTGTGATAAAAATTTTTAATTAGCCAATCCGGTTTAATGTTGCTGTTACTTACTGTGTTTAATTAATGTAAACCATCATATTATAAATTAATTATTAGTAATGTCTAACTTAGTTGAAAACAGCGGTTTTGGCGTCAATTATTCAATAATATATTCAAATTAATATATAATTAATAAAATATATTCAAAGTATACTGAATAAACCTTATGATCGTTTGAATTTCTGGTAAATCCATCAACAAAAAATCAAGTTCACAAAGTAGGTCAACTTAAGTACGAAACTGCCTGATAGTAACCAATTTGGGTTGAAGGGTTGCTAGTAGCAAATTATATTGTCTAATTAAAAACACTAAACTTAAGTCAATGACAAATACATAATTCAAATAATGCGTGTTCAATTGAAAAGTTCTTCTATTAATTACCCAGAAATTAAAAAACCAACAACACCGCAACTTATCCCAAAATATAACTGAACACTATTACATTTTCCCTTACATTTTACATTTTGAGTATATTATAGCAAAATTTAATTCTATCTTCATTCTTGCAATAAACTTGAAAGCAATAGGTAGCATTTTTGAGTAGAGAATAAAGAGACCTTTCAAACAATATATCACAAGCCTATACTTCCCATTTAAAAAATTGGGAGTTGTACCTGTCATTTGAAGGGGGTAAAAAATAGAGATCGCATTTTCACGTTGAAAAATGTCAATTTATAATTTAAATTTGACATGTTTCAAGATTTTTTATAAATATGTACAGTAACCGAAATAATGAATTTATTCCATTTGGGTTTTACACACTGTATATTTATAATCTTGTTTCCTTACTCTGATTATTAGTAGATAATTATATTTTTTTAAATTATTTTTTAATTAAATGTCAAATTCATGTCAACTCTTTTAATAAACACAAATTTTTGGGCAGCTAAAATTTAGCTTTCTCTTGTAAATTCCTCAAATAATAACCATTTGTTTATTTACTTTTTCCTTCAGATCGATCAACAACTTTTTATTAAAAACAACAATTTATTCTATTTAAGTATACAATTTTATTGTTTCATGTTTTTAATTTTTTATTGACAAAAGTTTGGTATGTTTTTTCTAACATTTTCTAACGAGAGGTCCAAAAGTTTCGGAGTCAAGTTACCCTTGGTGTCATAAACGTAGGGCTTGGATTAAAATAATAGATTGATTTTTCAAATTAATTTTATAAAAACGTCATAAACGTCAGATAAAACTTTATTACTTTAAAAGTGATTTTTTTAAATAAGTAAACCGAAGTTAATATAGTGCTGACCTGATACGACCACTTTTCAAGCTTCCATCACAAAACCTGCAAACTCTACTTTCTTAAACTTTCCAGGAGAGCCAAAAAACCTTTTTTTTAAGCTGTTGTCTCAACTGATCGTCACTAACAATTATGTTAGGGAATTGTGCTCTAAAGTTCTCCATACAAGCTGCTGCAGAGTACTGCCACACACCATCTACAGCTTGTACACCATTACGAAAATAACTTTCTATCAAAAACGCTTTTTGAACAGAAGTAAACATTTTAATGAATGAACAAAACAAAAACAAACGAAAGTAGAATTAAATAAAATGTAGAACCAGATCAAAGGAGAAATTAATCGCAAATTGTAATAGAAAACCGTTAAGAAAACCAAAGTTTAGTATGACATTAAAGACGTTTTAAAACAATTAGTTAATTAATCCAAGCCCTACGTTTATGACATCAAAGGTAACTTGACTCCGAAACTTTTGGTCCACTCCTTATTTTTTTAAATAATTTTCCTTTTCACATTATTATTTAGACACTGATGATGAGATATAGTTCTCAAAAGCTCTCTACCACTATTATTTAAGAATTTTGATTAAGCTTGTGAGTTTGACTTAGATTTTAATTCTTTTTGTATAAAAATGATCTCAGTTTGAAAAAGAAGAGATAATTCCATCGACTTTAGTCTTTTTTAAGATTTCTAAATCATCTTCGTGCAATTTGGGTTTGAAACAAAACAATTCGTGTGTTAGTCGATAATGTGAAAATAGTTTGACCGTTTCACTTAATCTCAGAGATGCTTCAAAAAAATTTCCCAGATCCAAAAGTAGTTCAGTTCAATTTTTAATTGAACACCCAATATTTTTAAATAGATTCCAAAAAAATTATTTCACCGTTGGAAGACTAGAATTAGATAAAAGAATTTTTCACAGCAGTTTATGACCTTTGATGACAGTAATGATTAATTTTAGATAAACAAACCTCATTTTTGTCTTAGTCTGCTTTGATTCTACGACTTTTAGATCGCTCTTTATAAAACCTTTGTAGTAGTGGTCCAATTACCCCACTGGCCCAACTCTGCCTGAATTACTCTACCTAAGTCGAATACTTAGAGCCATGATATAACCATGATAATTTTGATGAAATACCCAGGTGGATATTATGTTGAAGACTTATGATATTAATTATGGTAATGCAAATGAAAATAAATCTTGCCGCTGACCAGTGTTCAAACATTTTTTTAGTTACCAGTGTAATATGGCGTTATTTACTACTCATCCATCAGTTTCCACTACTTTCTTGATATATTCTTAATCTGGATACCTATTCTTAATCTCCAGGACATAATTTCTTCAAGAAAAGTTTGACGTTGAAGAAACATACTTTTATAATAAATATGTATAACATTAAAATAATACATGAAGATCCCACAAAAATGTTAAAATCATAAAGCATGAGATGAGATTTGCGTATTCTACATTCCCATCTAGAGAAGGTAGACAATGGTAACAGCCGTACAACGTATTTGTTTTTTCCACATTAATTTGAATAAAAATGTGTATAATTAACTAAAATGTATGTTTTGTTCCAATTAAAGTAAAAGCTAATGTTTTTTTTGCTTTAAACAATTAAGTCAGTAAAGTATAGATATACCTACCAAGAGGTATACATAAGTGCATACAGACTATTTTTTGTATCATTACAGAAGATCCATCACAGCAAACAGGATTATTATATATTCGGTTTTAACTCTTGATTTGAAGTATTAAAATAAGATTAAACAAATTCGTGTAAGCTAAGATAAATAAATGTAGTAGATTCAAAGTAATAACAAAGTTTATTAATAGAACGAAAAGTTACATTACACAGTCAATAACAATGTTAAACTCTAAACTGATCAACTTGATGGAACTTTTGCACCAAACCCATTTAAGAAGCATTTCTAACGTCCTGAGACACCCGTACGCCTAAAAATTAATTGCTTATTATAGTTAGTTTCTAAACAAACTGCGCTAAAAATACTCGTATACTGAAAGCCAAGCAATAACAAAAAAAAAAGCTTATAACTAGTATCACATTTTACCTATATAAGTAAAGAGATACGTTTTCAACGAGTTTCTTTTCCTAAATCCGTTACGAACCGTTCGAGCGATCGAATTAGAAGGGAGTTTAGGGGAGCCAAGTTTCGGAGCTTTCTTTGTCTAAGCGCCGAACAACTTCCTGTGTGATGGTGCTTGACGCTAATGTCTAAACGGCAAATTCCAAAACAGACGACAGGTGGCAATACGCCATTTTATAATCAAACATGTCATAAAAGAATTTCATAAATAAATAAATAATAGAACTGATGAAAATTATTTCAGTTCGCATATTTTAAAAAGAAAGTTTTGTAGAATATTTCAAAGTATATCTAAATAAACGAAATCAATTACCAAATCTATTTTCTTTTTCGTCCCCTTTTAATAATGCCAACATTGTAAAACTAAACGAAAATAATGAAAATAACTCAACACCTGAAAACCAATCTCAAACGTAACATATAATAACGCATTACAAAAATGTGAAAATGGCTCATAACACTGTTCACAGTTGGTTATCAATTTGTCATTCGAAAGAATTACGTACCAATTGCTTTTGATTCAATTCTGGTGTATAATTTCGCGATAACCGCTCATACACCCATGTCTTATTAATACAACTTTTAGAATAATTATATAGGTAAAGCATTACGTCACAGAAAAAGCAATGATCTACTGCAAAGCACACAGTTACCTGTACAATACAAGGACAACAAAAAAATGCACAACCCACAAGATTTCAAGCGATAAAATAACATGTGTCCACCAAAAAACTGACCAAATTATAATTTACTGAAAAAATTATAAAGTAAAAGGTAGTCTTTTCAATTTGGTGTTTCAGATAAAAAAAGACTAATAATACAAATGTAAACCTTATGTAGGAGTAGATATAATAAATGTAAATGATAAAAAAGTTGATAATGATTATGTCCGTTAAACCCTATGTTACATCCACAAAAATAGGATGGCAACTATGGCATATAACTTTATTGTTGCTGCATAGTATCTATCAAGTCCGGAAAGTGAGGTTTTACTGGACGACTAAGTAAATACTAGAACGAGTCATTAGACGAGTCGTGGTAGCTTATAGTGGAACAACGATAATAGTGAATTTTTTCTTAGTGATAAATTTAACAATAATTCCTTTTACGATAGATTTACTGATATTACTTATATTTATTTCGTACCTGCTACAGTCACACATATATGATGCCTATCTTTGCACCATACCGGTCTTTTGAAAATCTGTGTTGAAGAGCCGAAACCAGCAATAATAAACTTAAGCATTTTATTGTATGGCAATCAACTTTTGTTCCAAACAGCTTTGTTACTAAATTTGCAACTTAACTCATAGTTCGCTAATATCGTTGCTCAAGCGTACAACATCCTTAAACTCCGTCCATCGATATTCTAAAATGACCTTTCGATTCTTTAAGTGGTTTATTATCCGTTTAACAAGAGTCATCGTAAAAGTGGTGAGCAACCCATTCAAATTTTAAAAATCCAAGTCTATTGCAGAGTAGGTAGATAATCCCTGAACAATGAAACTATCGTAAACGACCCAAAATGTTAACTAGTTATTATAAAGTCTCTTTTAAAATATCGATGGACGGACTATAAAATCTCAGTATTCCGAACGTACCAGCCTTTAGATGTTTTAAATGTCTTTAATTCAAACTGACATCTGCGGACTATTATGACATTATTTACATCGTAGGTACATATGTTACTATTATTATCTACGGTAAATAATCAAAATGTGTGTCACTGATTTAGAAGTGTTTTGACACTCACTGCAAAATTTGTGGTTTGTTCACGTCATTGTTGCCACCATTTATGAATTCAAATTTAACAAAGCTGTTAAAGAAGTACTTTTAATAAAGACATAATTCTAACAAATTCACCCCCGGTTACACAAACGTCAATCAAATTTGAAAAACCGTTAAACTCTGATTAAATGAAAATATCGTGCTCTGATTGGCTAAAAATACATTAATGAGAGATTAAGAAGCCATCGATTTTGATGAACGTTTGTACAACCGGGCATCAATATAAAACATGCTTGTTACAGGTAGTCACACAATTTGCATTTTTTATATGTGAATTTCTTCTTCCAGGCTTGGATCGTGTCAATAGAGTTTTCCTATGTATGTACTCAACTAAGCATATTAGATACATCTTCATGCAGTTGTCACCCTACTCCTGAAGAAACTACCTACGCTGATTGACGAAACGCCGAGTACAATATTAACACGAGCCAATCCCGGAAGAAGAAATTCATATACTGACTGGCCATGGAAGCCTCCGTTCCGAGTCGCACAACTTCTTTTATATCTTGATAATACAATACATACTGTATAAAGTTGTCACTTAGTTATTTTATTGTGTTCCTGTAATTTTAAAATTTTGTTCAAAAAAATCCAGAATGTAGTTATAAATGACACATTTTTTTTTTAACTTTGACAAATTACAATTGCAAAGAGTTACAAAGTAATCAATAAATTTTAAAAGATTTAAGTAAGTCTTAAAAACCGATTGTGAAAAATTGTAAAAGTGTAATTATGTCTTGTGCAAAAATAGAATAATCCGCTCTGAGCTTTGGTGACTTATCAATATTTTTTCGCCTGCCCTTAAAGGAAAATGAATCATAACATCCTTCAAAATATGACGAAAACTGTTATTATTCAGAGAGAAATTTTCATTGCACTTATCATTTTTGTTTGTCATTTATGCCTTACGTAAGAACTGTCAATCTTGGTTTGACCTTTAACACTTTTTATTCGAGATAAAAATCTGTTGTATGTCGCACAAGTATAAAGGTATTAGCAGCCCTCAGCTGCAGTTAATGCCCTCAATAAGCTAAGGTATCAAACACAGCTTCGGACTCCTAAAGTTTACTTTCTGCCCTTGCGACGTATTAGTTACTTTGTGACTCTAGAACAAAAAATAGGCATTTGCAGTCCGCGGGTGCTTCGTTGCAAGAAACAATTAAGAACTGCAAATGCTTTTCTTCCAGAATGATATTTTCTGTTTAGGTAGGCAAAAATATACTATTTCTAACCAATACTTAATCAAGCTAATTATAATTCAGCATACATACTATTTAAAAAAAAATAAAAACCAGCCTCACTTTTATTCACAGAAAAGACCAAAAAAGTAAGATTAGATTAATATGAAAAAACGTAAAACCAATATAAATTAAAAATAAAACATTTGTCTAATTTTTTCGCCAAAAACACATAAAATAAACTATATTACACAAAGTGGTGCATTTCCTCCTTTTTACAAGAAATCTATAAAGCGTATTTTAGAAGGTTCTTGTTAAAAACACAATTTAATGTTTAAAAACATTAACCCACAACATGTTTTGATATCACTCAATAAACACCTAAACACTACACCCTTTAATTTATTGATAAAATATTGAAACAATGTGTGTTCATATAAAAAACTTAAATACTTAACAAAAACCGAGATGTATGCACTTAATAACTTGTCACCTGTTAATTGACGTGTGCCGTAAAGTTGTAATAAAAAACCAATCAATCAAATTAGTATCGAAAATTTAGATGCGTTTTATTGGTTAAGTTATATTTATCAGCCTCGTTACAAATTACATCGTGTCATATCATGGTAAATGTCAAATTAAAAGTAAACAGACGAAATTTGTTTAACGCTGTCCTAACACGAATTTTTATTGGTGCACTCGTTATAAGCTTCCGCTAATAAAAGTTGTCACAAAGCATTTTAAAATAACAAAGTTTAAAAAAGGATTTTTCACAACAAAACGTAGTTGTTGATAATTAGAAAAATACAAAAGCCTAAACCTTATCCTAAACTGGATGTCATTCGACTTTGTTAGACAAATCTTTCAGTGTAAGAACCAAAGGTAAGAAAATTGCTTCTAGCAACGGTTTAAAAAATTTTAAAGTAACAGTATCGGCAATAATAGGCAGGTAGCAAACTTGGGTTTCGTTAGGTAAGGTAAGGAAAAGGAATGAGACCAGTTCCGGACACCCACAGCCGTTTCGACCATTTTACTACCTTCTTTGAAGTAGCGCCAAGCAAAAAAATATAATGCTCCTTAGAAATCCATTGTGATAGAAGAAGACAGCTTATTTAGAAAACCATTGTTCAATTTTCAAGGCCAAAATTCTATAGCGATCAATTCTGTACAGTGTTACACGACTTTAAAATAAAGAAAAATGGCAATTTTATTTTTTTTAAATGTGTGTCCATATTTTTTACTGTCATTAGTAAGTAATTAAATAAACGATCTGAAACCCACAAATCGAAATTAAGTGGGTAATAATAAAAGACAGGTGCAAAAGTCCATATGGTCCATTTTTGGCAAAAGCAATAGAATAAAATGTCCAGTTGAATAACTACTAATTAGTGACTTGTGTTCCAGGAAAAGACCCGGTAAATATAGGGTTCTTACACACAAAGTACACTTATTTAAAGTATCTGTTGTAACTGTAATACCGAATTTATTTCCGGGTTATGTCGTGACAAAATTTGGGTATAGTTAAATTCAATAGGTAGGTTTTTGGTGAGGTCTGCCAGTTTTACAAAACTACCAACGAAAGATCTTTGAAAATAATTATAGTTTGTTTAGGCATTTGTGAATAAATTCGTCTCTATTGGCATCTTAGATATACAAACGACAATGAAATCAAACTGAAAACAGAAACTTTACTTTATCAAGGGTAGAAGTTTGAGGAATCGCCTGCCTGGATCGATAACGAACAGCCTCGCCCTCGACCCTCGGCATATCGTCTCCAAGGACGCCCCGCTCCCGCTCTGACACAGATTTCCCTAATATAATAAGAACATCATCCTTGAATAAAGGCAAGCTGAACAATATTGTACCAAAATTTCGTTTTGTAATGTATTTCAAACACATGAGAAAAATGTACCACTATGTATAATATAAATGCATAGATTTGAATTATTGTTGCAGTGCTCAGATAAAAGCCCCAAAGTGCAAGAAAACTTTCTGAAAACGCTCCGAACAACTACATTAACATAAAAGCCAAATATATACAATA
The DNA here is from genome assembly GCA_029207805.1 of Tribolium confusum. Taxonomy (NCBI): domain Eukaryota; kingdom Metazoa; phylum Arthropoda; class Insecta; order Coleoptera; family Tenebrionidae; genus Tribolium; species Tribolium confusum. Next base: position 26,934,302 of record JALGAY010000004.1, read on the forward strand.
ATTACATGTACTTACATCCATCCATTGCCGACTTGCACTGAAGGCATTTCAGGAAAACCACCAATTGAACCCCTGTAAACAATCAAATTAAAACTGTCTACAAAATGTACATTTTCTCCATGAAAAATAAATTATAATTAAATATTTATTGAACACTATTTTTGTTCTTTATTGATATGGGAATAACAGTTTAAAATTATGTTATTAGGACTAACAAGTATCAAAACAGACATAGGCTTGTTTCAGCAAACTAACAACTTCCGAGAAGAAGCAATTTAGAGATACAACATGTGCCGCAATGGCATTGACCACTTTCTACTAATGAATTCAGAAGAAATTCTTAATTAAACCAGACAAATAAATTATTTCTTTCTACATCCTACAAAATTACCTACACATTTCAATAATCATTTTAAAATCATAAATAATAGGAAAAAATCAATAAAATAATCAAACAATATTATTTTTTTCTTATACCTAGCAATTTTTTTAACTTACCTTTTCTTTCCCGATGCTACGGATGGCTCCACCACTAAAGATGATCCATTAAAATTAAAACCTGAAATTAAAAAAAATGGTTTCGAAGACAGTAAGAAAATAGTATACTACACAACGGCGCTATAATAGATATATACTTTTTTTTATCAGAAAATAAAAACATGACTTAAGTCATAAATTATTTAACAAAGCAAGCGTACAAACTGTACTTAACTTATTAGTATGTGCTTCTATCAATAAGTTCTGAATTTATGACACTATTTCACCAAGAATAGGTATACATTTTAGTTTTTATGTTACGGGATGATTTTTCAATGCCGTTGCCTGAAGCCCTTTATTACTTCGAATTTAAACCTTGGTAACAGATACAGGTACTACGTGGTAACAGATTAAATGCGACTTCTTTGTTAAAAATAATTTATTATTTTAGTCACACTCTTATTTTCTGATAAAAATACTATATCACAGTAATAAGCCATTATAAAGTATACTGTACTTTATCTATGCCACTACTTTATTTTCTACTTTTAAATCACCTAAACTAAACAACAACCCTCAAACCTTGTATCAAACACAACCGTTTACCATTTACTTACTAGATTTTATCTTTTTAAAGTATTTAAAAAGATATTTGAGCTAAACGATCTACGATGTTCTTTCTGATTGGTCTACAAAAACAATTAGTAAGGGCGACATCATTCTGTTCCCTTAGAAAGCGCCAAACTTCTAAACTTATTAAAAACAATTTACTCAAAAATACGCTTATCACATTATTAAGTATAAGAAATTCGTAAATCTTATTAACGAAGATTACGATAATACAAGCCCAGATTCAGCTCATGATCTTAAGTGTGACATTACAAACTTTAACAAAGTGGTAAAAAACAGGAAATTTATTTTTTCAATGAAAATAGATTCAAAGCGCATAAAAAAAGTAGTCATACAAAAGTTTATTACTCAGAATTTAATTCTCTTCTACAACTTTTTCCTGTAACATTTTTTTTTTTGTATTATTGAAATGCATTCGAAAAATTATTCGGAAAAAATCCAAGTTCTTGTGATATTATAACTGAGAATATTTATTGGAACTGTAACTGAAAACCATTATAAATTTTGTGTTACCAACCAAATCAGTTCTTGTTGATTACGGTGTAATAATAAACAACCAAAATACATATTATTTTATATAAAATTATAAATCTTTAAAAAAACATTCTAAAAAAATTGTAATATAAAATTTAGTCATTATTGTCGAGGAAACATCAAGCATTTTATGTAATTTATCATTAGTACAGTACATAATAGTGAAAATAAAAAATTATCTAAAAAAAATTAACACCGTTTTTTTGCAAAGAAAGGTAGAAAAAGATGAGAAAATAAGTGTGTTGTTTTTTAACATGAACAGGATGTTTTTGAAGTAATGTTAGAAATTTTAACAGGAGATAGCACTTTTTGAAAGAATGCTAAAAACTAAATTTGCCTTATACAAATGTTTATAGATTTTGATATATACGATGTAAAAGTTTTTATTGAAAAACAGTATTGTCATACGTCGTGTATCTCAAAAACAATGTTTTTTTGAAAAAAACATTCTACAGCATATATCTTAAAAACTACAGAGTGACATAAAAAAATAGAATCAAATTCATATTTTCTAAGTTCATTTTTCTTTAGAAAAAAGCCAAGACAGGTCGATTTTATTTTTTTATTGCGCACGTTTTTCACTTATTTTCAATTTTTTTCCAACCGGTTTTTTGCTGTAACGTAATCAATTGTTTTTTTAATTGCAACTCCTATTTTTGGTGTTGAAAATTAAAACAACTTTTTTTTCTGGGTATCACAGTATAACATTTACAGAGTCTAAAATAAAAACTTTAACCCCAGTTGCACAAACGTCAATCAAATTTTAGGGACGATTGAACTCTGATTAAATGAAAATATCATGCTCTGATTGGCTAAAAATAGTAGAAATAGGTTAATGAGAGACTAAGAAGCCATCAACTTTGACGAACGTTGCTGCAACCGGGCATAATTTACTTGGTCCAAGAAATTTACTTGGACCAAAAAATGACCTGGGAACCACACATCTCGTATTTGGAAAAAAAGTATCAAAATATGTTTATTTACTGCGAAGGTTAAAACAAATAACCTCTGACAAAACCATCATCACTGCTTATCATGGTTATGTGCATAGTACTTTAAATTATGCTCTTTTAATTTGGGACCATTCAGCACATCTTAAACGACTTTTTAAAGTACAACGGAGATGTTTACGTGTGATAGCTGGAATTGGATATAGAAGCGACTGTAAAGATTATTTCAATAAATTTAAAATACTTACTCTCCCGTCCATGTATATTTTTCAATGCTTAATGTATCGGGTGTTTTTTTAAATTTGACGTCAAAGTTGGCTGTGCATTGTCGTTTGTGAACGCACCACAAAATAATATCTAACCTCACTTTTGTAACTATTTGCAAAGTAGCAAAAGTCAATCGTCAAAGTTTGAATAATTTGAAAATCTCCATTTTCGAACGGCCAATACATAACTTAGACGAGTTACGACATGGAATTGTTGGAAGAATTAATGAAATTAATGAACATCCTAACATGCTGATGAACCTTGCTAATGGAATGTGTCGACGAATCCAAATGTGCCTAGATGAAGGTGGTGGACATTTCGATTGTTTGTTATAATTTTTTTCGATTAAATTGTAATTATAAACCGTAAGTAGAGCAGTTTTAATTTTAATTACAAAAGTGAGGTTAGATGTTAAATACATTATTTTTTTGTAACTTTTTTAAAGAACTGTTATTATCTCTTTAACATGCATAACTTGAATTAACTAAACATTTTGTAGATTTGGCGAAAATTAGGGATTAATGTTCGGTAATGTTTAATTTTTTTTTATTGAAAATTTATAAAGTTAATGTTAAAACAATTAACACAGCAACATTTCTTTGAAAAAGCTTGTTTTTTAAAAAAATTAAGAATAAATTTCACAAAAAAACAAAAATGTTGCTATAATTATTTTCAAAATTTAAACAAATAAAAATTTTTTAAACATTGTGTCAGGTAGCATCTTTCTAGCCATTTAATGCCTATATTTTGTTTTTTCAAAATTCTTTATAGTTTAGCCAAAAAACGGCCCGTTCCATACATTTGGTTCACCCTGTATAGCCAATAATATAGATAAATATCACTTAAATGAACGATAATAACATCCTTACAGTACTCGTCATCAGCACCTATTTCAGCCTGACTACCTCAGATTAGCTAGGTCTAGAAATTCTTTTAATTATTTCGCAATTCAGTTTTACAATGTATTACCTCAACGTATTAAATCATTAAATTTAAAAATGTTTCGTTCAGAAATTAAATACCTTTTGATAAATGAAGCGTTCTATGATTTTGAAGAATAATTAAATTATAATTTCAGATAATGTTTATATATAATTTGTATTTTGACAAATGTTAATTTTTTTAAAAATTTTTTCAACATTAATAAATTCTTTCTTTCTTTCTTTAAGTAACTTAAAAAACTAAAATGTTTTGCGTGTATTTTGAAAAATTTAATAAAACATTTAAATTGGTTAAATTACTTAAAGTGTTTATTTTAGACCCTATAAATGTTATTCTGTTATACTCAGAAAAAAAAACTAGTTTCGATTTTCTACACCAAAAATAAAGATTGCTATTAAAAAAATCGATTACGTCACTGCAAAAAAACCGGTTGGCAAAAAAAATTAAAAAAAGTAAAAAACGTGCACTATAAAAAATAAAATCAACCTGTCTTGGCGTTTTATTTAAAAAAAATCTTAGAAAATATGAATTTTATTCCATTCTTTTATATCAGCCTGTATAAACAATTATAAAAGACAATTTTGGTTATTTAGCATCCTTTTAACGAGAGTTATCACCCTTTAAAATTTCATAACACCCTGTATATAATAATCACTAGATTTGCTCTAAAATAGCGCAGCATCTTGCGTTTTAGACAAATATTGTTTAGTAACTACAAAAAAAAAACGGTGTTAAAATTTTGTTCCAGGTAATTGTTCATCTTCGCCTTTATTTGTTATACTATACTGTTCCAAACCAATATTAGCATATCTGATTTTAAAGGCAAGTCACCTGTTTATTACTAGTGCAGTAAAGATTGTATTGTTACCCTCTGAAAAAACCACCCGAAGCAGATCAAATCCAGGTAAAAGTGGTGACAAATATGCATGCCCCGGGCGGTTTTCTCAGATGACATCGAAGAGTCTAACGACCATAAATTACTTACGTTTGGTAACAATACAGTCTTTATAGGAGTAGTAATAAACAGATGAATTACCTTTAAAGTCAAGTATGCCATTATTCGTTTAGAACAGTGTACATGAGTTCATGATATGTAAAAGTTTATTGTACTACTACAAGTATAGTCGCGTAAAATTAGCTGCTAAAACTTCAAAATTGCATACTTGTTGCGAGTTAGACCAATTTACTTGATTTTTTTTAAAGGGTGCATAAGACCTAAGAAGCTAAAGTGACTTAAAAAATCGGACCGCCAGGCGCTTCTTCAATATTATTACCAAAATTAAAAACTCTTGTAAAGAATTCATTTATAAAATTAATATCTGGGAACATATTTGACGAAAAACTGCATCAAAATAAGTGCTTGAGGGTTTGTAATATCGCTAATTACGTTTTTCGTGTCAAAATTAGATATTTGAAAATGGTATGGCCGACCATAAAAATAAACGATACCTCGAGGAAATATTTGACAAAATCGCACGAAATTCTACATTCATCTGCTGACTACAACTGATCACTGATTACAACTTTGTAGTAAATATTAAAAAAATCAAAACTGCGCGGCGGCCCTATAAAATTTTAAAAGATTAATATTTAAGACAAATAGTCAAATATGTTTTGCAAGTTGAATATTTTACTCTTGAAACTTTTTCTACTTCTTTATGTATTTTTAGATAAAGTAAAAAACTGTTGCAAAATCTTTTTTGTATTAAAGCTCAATTTAAACAAAAGAATTTAAAAGACCAATGAATGAATATCTTTGTAACTCTCATCAGAAACTACATACTTAAAAAACCCCTGTGTTAAGTAACACCTTGTAATCCTTGTAAGTAGAGAAAAACGTAGATCCTAAATGTGTCATAACAGCAAAACAATTTTATAATTTGATTTTTGCCATATAAAGAGAGTATAAAAATAAATACCTAGGATATAAAATCTAATTTTATTTAAAAAAAAAATCGGTAGGTAAACACAAGAGCAAAGCACCCCCACTTTTTTGTAAAACTTTTTTAGGTATTGTTTTAAAATGTAATACTTTCATTGCTGTAAGAACTACATAGAATGTATATGAGTATTTTGTTCTTATGAATTAGTTGTAATTGACCAAAAATATTTTTTTTTAGTTTTCCGTTAATTGAGAGGTTACAATATTTTTGTTTATGTGTTGGTTTTTTTCCCTCTTAATTTTCAATAACAATTTTTCGTGAAGTCGGGAGAATTGTGATTTGCAAATATGTAATAAGTAGTGTGTTAAAACAACTGCGACCGCCTCCACTTTCGCGTGTCCGTGCGGGGTATTTGAGTTACCCCAAATTTATTTTTTTGGTGCTTTTTGTAAAAAAAAATTTCTACGCAACAAAGTTCCAGCTAATCCTCAGGCATACCTAGTTAAACATATTTCTTATCTAATTTTGTAAATTACCTCTTCTACTTTTGCGTATTTTGTGATTGGGGTATCTGAATAACCCCGCTTGGCCAACTACGTACCAACGACACGGCATGCTAAATCGTGTTGTAAAAAGCAGAAATTGCGTTTTGAAATGTTCTGAATGTGGCAAAACCGTCTGCAACATACACAGAAAGGAAGTCAAAAAGATTTTCTGCTTTGAGTGTGAAAATAACACTGAGTAAACCTAGAATTATATGACAGTCATATTTGTTAGAATATAATATAATTTTATTAATCTTTTTTTTGAGTTATATTATTATGTAATAAATTACAGAACATGCATACTACGTATATATGATATTGTGACGCTTATTTTTATATGTGGGTTTCTGATTTAAAGAGCTGGAGATAATTTCTCGGCAAGTTTATTTACAAATCAAATTAATTACAACTAATTAACACAGCTAATATTCTAAATCACTAACGGAACACAAAACACTTTAATTTATCGCTTTCTAAATTCGCTGGATATCGCCGGAGTTCGCCTTTATGTCGCTCTCCCAAAACCAGACAGACTGACTGACTCGCTGTCTCGCATATATATATGGGTATGGACTCTTTCCAGAACTTTCGAGTATTTTCTCGCGTTTCTCCTGAATTATTTCAATTCGGCAAGATGATTGGAATTCAATCACAATAGCGACAAACAATGCCGACGTAAACAAGAATAAATAAACCCATTCAAAACGTAAATAATACTCGAAGTTCTATTCAGTTCCTAGAAGTGAGCGGTCCACAACACAATACTCGATACTCTGATTCACCGCTTCTTAGAATTGAGTCGTTCGCGTCACACTACCCCCCTCTTAAGAATTGTTCGTCTCGAACAATCATTCATCGTCATTTGAACCCGCATAGGGGGCTAAACGGTCTAAATGCACTACCTTCATCTTAGCCCTGGGGTTCTTTTGGATTCTATACACCACGTCGTTAAGTCGGGTCAGTACGGTATAAGGGCCTTCCCATTTCGGCTGAAGCTTCGGACATCGCCCTTTCTTCCGTTGAGGGTTAAATAGCCAGACCAAATCTCCCTCTTGAAACCCTACCGAATTCGCCCTCAAATCGTACCGCGTCTTCATCCTGTCACTGGCAATCTCAATTCGGTCTCGAGCCAAGTCGTGGATATGGGACATCGTCTCTTGAAGCTCTTCTACATAGCTTCTAACTTCCTTGGGTTCTTGAGTGGGTGTCCCAAACACAAGGTCACAAGGCAAGCGGAGTTCCCGTCCAAACAAAATCTTGGCTGGAGTTTGATTTGTAGTTTCATGGATCGCCGCTCTGTAAGCCAACAAAAACAACGGTAAATGGCGATCCCAATCTCTTTGATGGGCCTCTACAACTTTCGATAGGTGCTCTTCCATGGTGCTGTTAAAGCGCTCGACCATTCCGTCGGACTGAGGATGCAGCGGTGTAGTCCTGGTTTTCCGAATACCCAAGAGATCACAAATTCCTTGGAAAACCCCTGACTCAAAGTTTCGCCCTTGGTCCGAATGCATTTCCATGGGAAGCCCATAACGAGAAATCCAATTATCCACCAAAGCACGAGACACAGTAATAGCTTCTTGGTTTGGTAACGCGTATGCCTCAGGCCATTTACTGAAATAGTCGGCAACAACCATAATGTATTTGTTGCCCGAGTCGGTGACTGGAAATGGACCCGCAATATCAAACGCAATCCTCTCAAACGGAGCCCCAACGTTGTATTGCTTCATGGCTCCCCGGCTACGAGTTTTCGGGCCTTTACTCGCAGCACATGTTGTACATTTCCGGCACCAATTAGCGACATCTTCTCGGCTATTGACCCAATAAAAGCGTTCGCGAACCTTCCCCAAGGTTTTGTTGACGCCGAAGTGAGCTCCAGATCTTCCATCATGGATTTCCCTTAAGACTTCCTTTACGCGACTCTTCGGTAGGACTAGCTGCATTGTTACCGTCTTTCCATCCGCGCTTTCCCAAGCCCTTTTGAGCAGCCCATTTTCGACTTTCAGGGAGTCCCATTGTGCCCACAACGCCTTCAGAGCAGGACTCTTATTTGAAATGTCATGCCATTGCGGTCTTACATTTCCGTTCTCCTTGCTTTGTAAAATCGGTCCGATCTCATCGTCTTGCAGTTGCTCTGTTCTTATTTCTTCGGCTGTCCATCCGTCAGTAGGTTGCAAAACTAGCCTTCTAAGGTTGCACAGGTGGTCAGCTTGTTCTCGTTGGCTACAATGTTTGCAGTCGGCTCTGCACGGTCTTCTGGACAAGGCGTCTGCATTTTGATGAGACCTTCCCGAGCGATGCTTGATTTCAAAATCATACTGCTGAAGTCTCTCAATCCATCTCGCTGTTTGACCTTCAGCATTCTTCAAATTTAACAGCCACTTTAAAGCGGCATGATCTGTCCTTATTGTAAAATGTTGGCCGTATAAATATTTGTGGAAATGGCTTACCGCGTTCACGATAGCCAACAGTTCTCTTCGGGTGACACAGTAATTCCTTTCAGGTTTAGAAAGAACCTTACTATAATATTCGATAACCCTCTCTTCGCCATCCTGTACTTGAGTTAATACTGCGCCAACTCCATTATTACTGGCGTCCGTATCTAAAATAAACTGACCTTTTGCCCTTGGGTAAGCAAGTATTGGTCCCGTACAGAGTGTAACTTTTAATGTTTTGAAGGCCGATTCACACTCTTTGTCCCAAATAAAAGGCGTCTTCTTTTCGGTCAGTTTATGAAGAGGTTTGGCAATATCGGCGAATCCTTTGACAAAACGGCGATAGTAGGTGCAAAGACCCAAAAAGCTGCGTAGTTGGTGCTTATCATTAGGTCGGGGCCATTCCCGTACGGCTGCAGTCTTCTCAGGGTCAGTTTGTATCCCATTCGATGAAACAACGTGTCCCAAAAACTTGACTTTTCTTTGGAAAAGGCAACACTTTTTAGGGTTAAGTTGAAGACGAGCGTTTCGCAATCGGCTGAAAATTTCTTGCAGGTTACTTTGATGTTCTTCGAAAGTTTTCCCAATAACCATCACATCATCAAGGTACACAAGGCAAGTTCTCCAAGTCAACCCTCGAAGGACAAGTTCCATTAGCCGCTCGAACGTAGCTGGCGCATTACAAAGTCCAAAAGGCATAACATTAAACTGGTAGAGCCCAGTTCCAGTCGAGAAGGCAGTTTTCTCCTTATCCTCAGGGTGAATTCCAACCTGCCAATACCCACTCTTCAAGTCTAAAGTAGAAAACCATTGGGAACCAGCTAACATGCTCAGTGTATCGTCGATGCGTGGAAGTGGGTAACTATCTTTCTTCGTTACTTCGTTGAGCCGTCTATAGTCAACGCAGAAACGAGTTGACCCATCTTTCTTTGTTACTAGTACAACTGGTGAAGACCAGGGACTTGACGAATCTTCAATGACGCCATCTTCTTTCATTTTTTCGATCATTCGAGCCACTTCTTCCTGTTCCGCAAAGGGGAGTCTTCTCGGGGGCTGACGAATAGGTTGTACTGATCCCGTATTAATTCGATGCTGTACCAAATTAGTTCTTCCCGTAATCTTGTCCCCTATTGCAAAAATGTCTTGTTCCTTTCGAATAAAAGCAGTGGCTGCTTTCCTCTGATCTTCTGATAAGTGTTGCCATTCTTCCAGAAAATAATTTTCCAATTCCGGGTTATTTTTACCTTCTCCTTCCTGGTAACTCTTGTTGTCCTTTTCTTCACAACGAACAACTCGTAATGCAGGCTGAAAGAAGCCAATCTGTTCCCCTTTCTGCAACGTAACTCGATTTTCGCTGAGATTGGCTATGCGAATAGGAATCTTTCCACCAGCCTCAACGAGTGCTCTAGCTACCAAGATCTGTTTATTGTGTGTCGCATTCGTGAATTTCGTCATGTCCGGTTCAACAACTCCCGTTCGGTATCCCCCAGGATCTTTTTCCAACTCTGCCAGCACAATTTTCTCAGAATTGCCGGGGACACGAACTGATTCTGAGACGATGATGTTTACATGGTCAGATGAAGCGGTCGCAGAATGTAACAAGATTTCTTCGTTTCCCATTTGTAACATCCTGTTCTTAATATCCAGCACAAATCCATATTTGTCCATAATGTCCAAACCCAAGATCACTTCATCAACTATCTCAGCTACAACCATTCGGTGTACAATATTGAATGGTCCTATCTCAAGTTTGACATTAGCTTCTCCATGTACTTGTGCTGTTTCACCAGTAGCGGTTTTCAAAACGAAGTTACATCTTGTCATGTAGATATTTTGAGATGTTTCCAGCATGTCCCGTCTCACTAGAGAAAGTGTTGCTCCCGTGTCAACCGTCATCTTGGTGTCTCGACCGTTGATTCGTCCATCCAGCAACAGACTATCATTTCCTTTTCCTAGCTGCGAGACGGAGATGATCCTAGGGGCTTTGGGCGTATCAGCTAGCACACGCCCCAAAGTGCTAGCTGAAATTAGTTTTCCTGATGCCGGGAAATTGAGGCCTGTGACATCTTCCTGACCCCTCCTTACATCCTCAGACCTTCCCCGTTGGCGGCAATCCCTTCTTATATGGCCTATCTTACCACAACCATAACACTTAGGCCGTCCTCCAGTGCGTGCTGGTGTCTGCTGCATCTTTTCCAACATACTCTTCAGTTCTTCGCAGCAGCAATTATTTGTTGGAGTTTCCTCTGCGGACATCAATCGCACGCGTTGAGCTGGTCGTCGTGAAAAGTCTTCATTTGCCGCCTCATATTCTAACGCGTGGATAAGCGCGTCAGCACAGGTTTTATATCTATGTAGACGTAGATAACGTCGTAAATCGCCATCTCTTAAACCATCAATAAATGCGCTGGCTTCCATCTCATGGCGAAGGTCTGCAGGTGCGGAAGGATAACCTAAATTAACCAATCTTTCTATTTCCGCGGCATATTCTTGCAAACTTTCGTTGCTTTTCTGATGTCGGGACTTAAGCATCATTTGGTATACTCTGTCCATGTGCTGGTCTCCGTAGCGCAATTCCAAGGCGTTGACCACTGCGTGATAGTTTTTCTGATCACGATCAGATACATTCTGAAGCAGCTGGAGAGCTGGTCCTCGCAGTGCTAACACCAGAGCTGTGGCTTTTTCTTCATCATTCCAGCAATTTATCTCCGCCGCTGCTTCAAACTGCCTCCTATACATTGACCACGAAGACTGACCATCGAAAGTTGGGGGTTTTACTCGTTGCGATGTTACTTCGCTTCCTAAAATTTGTCCTGTTCCAAGTTTCTTCATTTTACTTTCCAATTCTAAAACTTTCTTTTCTAATTCTTCCCTAACTTCTTTTATCTCTTCTTTTACTTCTTCTTTTACTTCGAAAACTTTTTCCTCAAATTCCTTTTTTACTTCTTCGACATCTTTCTTAAGAGCATCTTGTAAGGTATCGAATTTTTCGAAAATTCTTTCTTGCTCTTCCATTCGACGTTTTTTTTCTTCTTCTTTTTCTTGCAGTCGTCGTTTTTCTTGATCTTCTAGAAATTTCTTCTGTTCTTCTTTATCTTCCAAGCGTTGTTTTTCTAGTTTCTCGAAGAATACACGAAGTTGTTCCTCCATGGTTCTTGTCTGACTTCTTGTTGTTCTTCCAGAAGGTTCCAGAGACATAAACTTTTCTTTGTCCACCAAGCTTCTTTAAATCCCACTTCTGACACCAGTGTGACGCTTATTTTTATATGTGGGTTTCTGATTTAAAGAGCTGGAGATAATTTCTCGGCAAGTTTATTTACAAATCAAATTAATTACAACTAATTAACACAGCTAATATTCTAAATCACTAACGGAACACAAAACACTTTAATTTATCGCTTTCTAAATTCGCTGGATATCGCCGGAGTTCGCCTTTATGTCGCTCTCCCAAAACCAGACAGACTGACTGACTCGCTGTCTCGCATATATATATGGGTATGGACTCTTTCCAGAACTTTCGAGTATTTTCTCGCGTTTCTCCTGAATTATTTCAATTCGGCAAGATGATTGGAATTCAATCACAATAGCGACAAACAATGCCGACGTAAACAAGAATAAATAAACCCATTCAAAACGTAAATAATACTCGAAGTTCTATTCAGTTCCTAGAAGTGAGCGGTCCACAACACAATACTCGATACTCTGATTCACCGCTTCTTAGAATTGAGTCGTTCGCGTCACAATATTTAATAAAAAACATCATTACAACACTTTCTGTTTTATCAAATCACAATAATAGAATTCTTCTGGGGTTACTGAATTACCCCGCTTAGCCTTTAGCTAAGCTTTAGCTTAGAAAGTTAAATGAACTGTGTTCAGCCAAAAAAAAAAATTTGGTCGCCCACAGTTCTTATATAGGTATTTTCATATAGAAATTGGACAAAATAAAACCTGAAGATGAAACGTGGTTTTAACAACTACAGTCAAACTCGTTTAGTATGTCATCGGATAGAGAGCTAACCCCGTTAGTACGCAACATTTAAGAAGTCCCTTTTAGACATTAGACTTTAATTTCATCTCGGATTTTGCGTCAGTCCGCTTATTAGAACGTCAAAATTCCGCTGGTCCGGTGACTGACGTTATATCCGAGTTTGACTGTACTTATTATTTGCAAATCACAATTCTCTTGACTCCTCGAAAAATTGTCATTGAATATTTTTGTTTCTACTATATTTTTTATTTATTAATATTTTGATCTAAATATTTTCAAACATTTGGATACCATAGAAGTATAGAGTATAGATATAGACCGTAAAAATAATATCCTCCTCTTTATTTATAGTCATATATGACCCACCATATGAAATGCATAATTTTAAGAAAGCACATCAGTTAAGAATTAATTTAAGAGGTAGTACAAATTTATGACAAAATTAATAAGTTAATAACTCATAGATAGTCCGATCCAAGATAAAAGAATGTCGATAGGCGGCGCGTGTTTGTGCGACTGTGGGAGTAGGAGAAGTGGACAGCAATACGTTTTAGCTCATTGCGCATACCACTTGACTCTGCCTTTAGTATCCCTTTACCTTGGAGCGGCCTCTACCCTCTACCATATCTTTTTTTAGTTAAATGTTTACTTATAGTGGCGACTAAACTTGTCTCATTCGGTATACATTTTTTAATAGTTTACGTACATATGTATAGGTTAAGTCAAAAGTCGCGAAAATCCTTTAGGATACATGGGAGACCCTCAAGAAACACAAAAATTTATTTAAAAAAACTCAATAATCTTGTTTTTTTTGTATTTTCTTGAGTTTCTTGTATTTTCTTGAGATTTATGAATACGTAATTCATTTCAAATGTTTTATTGTTTCTTTTTTTTTTCGTTTTTCTGATTTTTTTTAACTATATCAAGACAATTTAATTTTTTTTGCAAATTCAATTACTCATAACTTTTTAAATTATGAAGTTAGAAGTTTTTTTTCTTTAAAGTTTGGATTGTTTCAATGGTGGGAATCAGCCCACTAAAGGATCTTCGCGACTTTTGACACACCCGATATAAAACAACTCGATTACCACAAGTATTTTTTTTGAAAAAGAGTTGTAGAAAAATAATTCAAACATTTTGTTTCTTTCCATATAACAGGGGGGGGGCAACCTGCGGCTCTTTGAAGGATTATTTGTGGCTGTCGATAAATGTACCCGAATTCCCTTTTCATTTTTACGTTATTATATTTTAAAAAATTATTGTCGTTCCGTATGTGTTTCAAAATGTCTTTTAAATTACTGACAACATTCGGAACAATGTATTGCTTGTCAAATCCATCTTGGCGTGTGAGATGCGTAGAAGAGGAATAAGGAAAAACATACTACGTGCTCCTTCTACATTACATTTCGAAAGCTGAGTTTCAACTGAATTTCTCCACTACGACAACACCCAGTCAATTGCGCCTCTGACCTTCTCACGCCGAGCTGAATTTGACAAGTTATACTTATGTGAATAATTTTATTCCACTTTAAAATTCGTGAAATCTAAACACCGATCAGTATTAACTAACCAGCATCTAAAAAAATTACTGAGAAGAGCTGTCACCAAATTTTAAAAACTTATCAAGAGAAGTAAAATAAATGTATTTAATTTTTAATATTTAAATTCAATACACATATTTTGTACTTTTATTTACATGTTTTAAATAAATATAATTTCTGTAAAAAAAAATTAATACCTTTTTTGCATACCTTTTAAATACGTATGTATTGCAGCTCGCGAAAAATTTTAAAATTTGAAAAATGGTTCGGACTATCAAGGAGCTTGGCCACCCCTGCCATATAATTTACATTGACAAAAAAAACATTTTACAGCCTTCTCGAAAATAAATTTTCTTGGTTACTTCAAAGCAACAAAAACAAAATACTCGTAATGGAATTTTTAGTAAAAGTTAGATCCATTTAGAGCGCATTTTGTGCTTCTCCTGGCACTTTGAAAATTTCCGGAGGACAGAAATACCTATTCCGCTCTTGTGGAATGTTAGGAATGCGATGTACGCAATGCACACGCATATCGTGTAATACTTTGTTTACCGGAAGTTTCGAGTAAATTTTTGTAAGGAAGCTTCGTTCCACGTGATGTTTGGAATTTGTGGCGGGAATTTTTATTTGCAGAACGGTTCCTAATCTCGTCCCCCCTACGAAAACCGGCTTTGTCACAGCGGAATACCCACCGGTTGCATTAAAAAAATTCTCAATCAATTTCCAACAAAAGGCGATTGATGTTATCGTGGAATGTAGTGAAAATCGCCGAAAAGTCATTGTCATGTTGTTGAACCGCACATGAGAAGTCATGTTAAAAAAAAGCCGGTGGTGCTCTTACCGTTGAGTTTGTCGATGGCTTTGTCAGCGGACGACTGGTCAGGGCAGTCGACAAAAGCATAACCTCCACGTTTCACCAAAATATTGGTGCAAGACAAGTTTTGATCAAGGAATAATTGTCTGAGGGCGTTTTCGTTTGTCTCCGTCGGTAAATTGCCGATGTACAGCTTGCTCATCGTTATGGGCGGGATCTTGCCGGCTACCGTCGTATTCATAGACACTTTTATTTTTAAATAAATCACACTTTTCGTAAACTTCTAAGTTTCAAGTTGCCGAAACACGTCCGCCACCTCGTTCGTACAACAAACTTTTTTGACATGCGCACTTGCGATTATTCTCGAACCGCGAAGATTGAATCAAAACACAGGCCATTGGATTTTGCAACGCACGTGATACCGGTCAACGCTCATTGGTCTAAAATGACATTTTCATTTTCAGCACGTGTTGCCAACTTCGCAAAACAATTCCGGATGCAAATGTACGCACTCATAATTATATTGGACACATTCAAAGCGGGTTTATTTCATTCAGAACACAAAATAAACAAAAAAAAATTACAAAATTTTTTCTGAAATAAATATTTAACTATTTTAATGAAAAACCACCAATAAAATGCCGCTTGCGAAAGGCGCCGTGGCTTAGTTGGTTAAAGCGCCTGTCTAGTAAACAGGAGATCGAGGGTTCGAATCCCTCCGGGGCCTCAAAGTAACTACCTTTTTTTTTTCTTTTTTTTTTATTTAATAAATAAAATTTAAACAACAAACAATGCAACGACATTACAGTTTATGTATTGAACAGCATCAATTAGTTTCTATACCCAAAAATACACAAAATAAAGTAACTATTTTGCCTTTTTTATCATTATGTGTAAAATATCTATTAGAGAACACTTTCTTATGCCTCGGTTATCATTTAAGAATTTGAATTAAAATTTTATTAAAATGAAACAAATTTTATGAAACAAAAGTAAGCAACTTTTCCAAAAAAAAAATTTCTTTTACTAACAATCATAAATATGAGTGAAAAATTATGAAACTAACGTTATTATAAAAGTATTAATAGGATATCCTTTGTTGACTGCATCAGACGGACACAGCATCGATAAACTTAAAATTTGAGTTGTGATAATCTACAAATAATCACCAGTCCTCAAACAAAAACTTTCTTTGAGAAGTTTGTGGTACAAATCCGATAGGTAACTTCTTTTCAAAAGTTATCGATAGGGTTGAGATCCAATGTTCGTATTGGTCACTGCAAATAAAAATTAAAAAAATATTTTTAAAATCCTCGGATTGGCATTCAAAGAATAAAGAACAAATTAAGAACAAATAATAATTGTAAAATTTCTAAATCAGAAGTAAGTTTAAGAACAGTTAAACTAAGATTAGTTAAAATAAAATTTTATAGAAGACGTCCAGCCACAAAACTTTTGGTTTCGAAATGAACTCGTCTTGCCAGGCTTGAGTTCAAAACTAGAAAAAATATTATTTAGTCACAAAACTCAATTTAAAATTGTTAATTCTATCAAAATGAGTCTTGTTCTGTCTCGCATTAATACGAAATTTTATCGAAAAAACGTTACACCAGCAATAAAGCACGGAAAAGTAATGTACTCATAGTTGTATGGAGTTGATTTTTGGCAAATGGAGTAGGTCCATTACATTTCATAGACCGGATTATGGATTAACTGGTATACCGAAACTTACTCCAGCATGTAATGTTACTATAAACTGAGTAAGATATTCCTATGCGGCTTGACTTCTAACAGAACAATTATCTGAAACACACATTTCGTTTTATTCGTGAGTGTCTAGGTTCTGCATTAGCCGGCACAATTACCGGATCTCAACCCCATCTAAAACATGTGAAGACAAGTTGGTCGTCAGACTCAAACCACAAACTTCCCATACAAAGTCTTTAATTTATAAAATTATGGAAGACTAGTCGAATCTAGCGATTATTTCGTTGCAGCCAACGAAGGATATCCCATTAATTATTAAGTTAATACTTTCGTAATAATGTTGATTCTATATTATTTTACCCATATTTGTAGTTGCTTTACTTTTGTCGCATAAAATTTTCGCGTAAAAAAAAGACAAAAAAATTTTAGTTTTTATAAATAAAGATATTTGAAAACGTATAATGTACTCAAAATTAGTTATAAATTTTGTATTAAGAGCATTATGAAGATGTTTATGCCCTCCACTCTACAGGCGACAAGTTTACAAGACCAAGGGTCTTCGGCCAGAGGCTATGTAAGTAACCCGAGGGCTATTTTAGTAAAAGGAAACAAAACTACTACTGAATTTTGACTTAAACTGAAAATTTAACGTTTATGTCATTCTGAATATTAGTTAATTCTATTAAAATAATAAAAATTTGCAACAAATTTTTCGAATAACTTAATCGATTAAAACACAAATTAAATGTGTTTTTGTTTTCATTGATAATACATCCAGATACATTCTCTTGCAGTATATTTCCGTTTCACACTTTTGGTAAATGGGTATCCAACTTTTTTCTGATTTTCCTAGATTTCGGGCAACATTTTGCTAAAACATACCGTTTACTATATACATACCCAAATCCAAAGTGGTTTTTATGACAGGGTCCTATTGTATTAAAGATAATGATAGTAAGAAAGGAAAGGTGCCGCTGAACAATAAAACTATAAACATAAAAAAGCTCTAAAAAATTTTTCATAATGTAATTATAGCATCTGGGATGTGTTGTACCACCAAATATATCTTTCATAATTTAAATACTTGGTGATACAACATAACCTCAACATGTAGAGAATAATATTTGTTTTAATTTTTATAATAAACTTGAAAATGGAAATAGCCATTTCCGAAACGTCGTTGTCTTAAGAATTGAAGAATAAATTAATTATGTCCTGAAAGTTCCTGAAATTTTATTTATCAAAATTTCATACAGGACACGAAAATCATATACAAAAAAAATATAAACAAATCTTCTTACTAGTAGGTACTAGCCGAACCTCGACTTAGTGATTTACAATAGACAATCATAATGACAATTGCAGTGTCATCAAAACTACTTTGAATTTGGATAAGTATAGATTTCAATTTCTAATTTTGGCGCCCTCTAACCCTTAAACGATGAAACTTGGTATCAATGTATATTGTGTTAAATTGATTTATTTCACCTGAAAAATCTGTTGTTGGCCCGTGGTCACATTTTTTTATTAATTAGTTGTTACTTGTTTTATAATAATTAGTTTTAATTTTTTAATTTTGTTATGAGTTGAAATAAGACAAATTTTGCACATATTCATCATTTGTATTTGTAGTAATGCTGTATATCAGGTTAAAATATTGCTCCATACATTTGAAACACCTAGGTAAATTTGATATACTATCATCGTCTTCAAGATAGATCTTTATTAAATAACCAAAAAGCTAGCCCACAATGTGTATCTGCTATCGTGTTTTTATTGATACGTAAGTTTTTCTTATTGTCAGTTATTTGTTGTTTATTCTATAATGCCCTAGAGCATAAAAAACTATCACGCCCGCTTTGAATATATAATGCCCGTTTATAATGCCTTTTTTTTATTGTCTAATAACATAAAATTGTATCAAGTGTTCATTTAAAAAAGTTATCAAAAGTGCCATGACAAAACAAAAACATTTTGAAGTATTTCTTAGTTAAATTCGGCTGTCGTACTGTCAATGATAGTTGTCAGAATTGTCACATTGCGTAATGTTGTTCACAGTTACAGTGATCAAGTTCCGACATCCATTTTTCGTTACATTTGTTTTTATCAAAATTTTATAGCACTCTTGCCAACTTTTTTAAATGAACATCTTTTATAATTTTATTAAAAAAAAAATATGACAACGTTTTATACTAATAAATTTTCTCTATTTCACCAATCCCTGAAATCATTATTCTTGCTATTATATTTACAAATAAACAAATCTCTTCTAAGTACATACATATGCAATCAAAATCAAATTAAAAAAAGCTTAAATTCCTATTTAATTTTTTTTTGTTTATAACCCATTTAAAATGAAAAATCAAACGTATGCACCACGAACTTTACTGAATGTAGCCGTCAGGCAACTTATAAAAACCTCGTATAAGACCTCGTATCTTTCTCCTTCGGTCTTGTAAACTTGTTGTCCTTAGAAAGCATAAACATCCTCATCAAGCCCTTGACACATAAGTAACTACTAATACGCAACTTAATCAAAATTTTAAAAAAATGACTGCAAAACATTTAATTGAAAAATGATCGTAATAACCTGAACAGTTAATTTACAATATACAGTATAAGACAAATATTATAAACAGTCAGTAAAATACAGTGGAACTTCCCTAACTCGAATCTCCAAGGGACCACAGAAAAAATTCGAGTTATGGAAGATTCGAGTTACAGAAAAGCACATTTAACTATCATTTCGTTATTATTAAGTAATACAACGGTATATGTAATAATTTGCAAATGTTAAATTAGAAAAATAATTGTTATAAATAGGTATAACATTAGTTAAAAAACAATTATCTTCATCCTGGTCTAAACACCTTAACCTTTTTTTCGGTATTTTGATAAACACTATTAATTACACAATGAGAGTGCATGGTTAAGAATGTTTTTGGATTAATACGCATAATTCTACAAAACAAAAGTAGGGTTTTATCAGAATAGTTCGAGTAAGGTTTTTGGTACGTGCTAAATATCAGTTCGAGTATTAGAAATATTCGAGTTAGAAAGATTCGAAATTCGAGTTAGGGAGATAAAATTACATTGAAATATTGTTAAAACGTATTGGTAGACCAAGAATATTCGAGTTATAGAAAACTTCGAGTTAAAGAAGTTCGAGTTACGGAAGTTCCACTGTATTCTAAACGGCTTACTAGATTTATAAAATTTGATAAGTAAAAATGAGATTTATTATGTTTAGTTTTTATTATAAATAGTAATTAAAAATTAATATAAATTTTCAATATTAAATGGTATGTAATAAATTTGCAAATGAACAATAAAAATTAAATAATAGTACCTAATAGTCGTTAATATGTAAATTTGAAAATGTGCATTACCCACACAAATATTATTATTTTTGTAGGCAGTACCTACAAGACGTAGACTTGTTACAAACATACCCGGCAGTCTAACCGAATTTGGGTTAACACTAGTAACCGCCTATTTTTTCTCAAAAGTTATACTTACTTATTTATTGTGTATTACATCTTAAGAGTGGTTTCTGATCATTTATTAATATTACTAATTATTTACTATAATACTGACCGTTTACTAATTTTACTGCCCATCACACTGACCATTTGAAATAAACTACTGGAAAGGTCTGCTGCCTGTAAAATTAAAATACTGATCATTTAATTTGTTGCTATTAAAAAATAATAAGAAATCAAGCGCAAACAATGCGGACGAAGGTTGTGATAACTGATGGTATACAGTGTACAAGATAATAATGGTCACTCTAGAAAGTTGTATGCTAAGCTTTATCAACTAATTCATGTTTTCTTCATACAAAACTAAACACATAAGTCCAAGATATTTTTTGAGATAGTGTTTTCCAGTCTTCAAAGACGTATTAGTATTTATGTTCAAGTATATTTCGATCTCCTAATTTATACACATTTATACAAGGTAATATATATTAATCGTAAAAAAATGTAAGCTATTTGTTGCATGTATATATCATTTCAATTTAATATGGAACATAAACATAGATCTAGTATAGACTTTGATAACCTAACTACAGCTTTAGCTTTTCCTCCAAAACATCGCTAAGTAAGAAGTACTTAGTCAATCGATCAATGTGATCAGTAATAAGGCGTTGTGTTGCCATCATGAACAAATCAAAATCAAAATGAGCGATTTTAAACCAGCAACTAAAACAAAACATAATAATGTAAGACATCCAAAGTTAAAAATGAAACCAAAGTTTTAAATTTTACATTTTGATGACTAGGATTAGCCTTGGTAGACTAGAATGGTAATAATGCTTAACGTCAAGTCTTTGTTGGCAACAATAAGTAAAGAAAATTATATACTTACCGACGAGTTTTGACGAAACACATGGTAAGTAATCAGTTAAAATTCAATCACATAAAAAAATAGTTTCCGATTTTTTCAAACATTTATTAATTTCAAATAGGCCTCAATCAATGTGAACTTTATATAATAGAGGCCCTACTAAGCTTCCATATACAGAGTGTTATTGAAGAAATGTTAGAAATTTTAACAGGTTAAAACGATGTTAAATAACCAAAATTGACTTATATGTATAAATGTTTATAGCTTTCGAGATATACACTGTTTAATTTTTTTTGAACGAGATACGATATATTAAAGCATTTTTTTTAGTATACAGCGTGTGATTGAAATATATGGAAACATTTTTTTTGATAATGGTTTTAATGTTAAGATCAGATATACAAGGTTTTTTTAAAGTTACTTTATAAAATAAAAAATAGTTATTTATTAACAGGCCTATGCACTCCTATTCACCAGTTCAATAAAACAATCTTATACTCGGTCTCATTCCCTAAAGAAATTCGTCTAATAAAGATCCGTAAAGCTTTTTTTATAAGTTATGCAACTTTCTCAGTTTTATTAAAAACAATGTCAAATGCTATTGTAGGAGTAGAAAAAGAATATAGAATTGCGCTCTCAATTATAAAGTCAATATAATTATTTATCTACATATTGTCTAATTATATTATTGCAAAACACATCTTATTATAAGTAATATCTTGTTCAACTCTTAAAATAATTTGTAGTGCATGTAGAAAAAAGTACCTAGGTAGATAATAGATATACTTTTAATATTTGTACTCTTAACAATGTGACAGTGATACTTCACACACCTATACACATGTTAGGTATTACATACGAGTACAATATATGTATTCTTTCCCGCAAACATAATAGCATCCTGATTAAATCTGTATAGAGCAGACCGGTAGAAAGAAGGCATTTACAAGTTATTGTCATAATTTCTAACGTTTATTAACGTCCTAACAGTGTTTGTCACACTGTGAAACCTGATCTGACCATGAGTAAACGAAGAATTAGATAGACCCAAACCATTGATCATGTAGATTTCCTTAAATTTCCTGTACATAAGTGTCAAAATGTCTGCGAATACGAGACCAGAAAACGATGCTTTAAAAACTTGTTTTGATTTTTGGCGATAACAATTGTTAGGTGTGATGTCGAGTTCCGGTTCCGCATAAGCTTACCCCAACTTATGGTGTATATTGAATAATGCCCACATTGATTTTGGTGAATATTGCCTATATTTATATTAAGATTTAGGTATCGCATTTTAAAATAAATATTTATACTAACTTGCCAATTTTAAATACTGTCTAGAAAATCTAGTATAGGTGCTAGCCGCTTCGTAAAGATGCATTGACAACAACAAAAAAATTATAATCAAAACACAATCGTCATTATGTTACTATTCTTTATATAATTTACTTTGAATATTAATGATTAAATGCCTTAAATTCGTACCACAAGGCACAATATTAGTAATCCGAAATTTTGAATGACGACCTCAATAATTCATTAGTATGTGGGGGCTACTATACCACAGTAATCATTTTAATCACATCATCTAATTTATATTTAGTGCGACATTAGAAGATACTAATTTTATTATGGAGCAAAATTTTAAAAACATGTTCTGTAAGTGATTTGCTTTTTAGGTAGGCAAATTTCTAATGCCGGCTGCAGAATACGAGTATGGTCCGTTTTTACCTGTGAGATATTCTTAGCTTCAAATTAAACAGATGTTTGCGAATATATCATTATGTATAAGTGTTCTGTTAAAAAAAAACAATGTTTTAATGTTCAGATAATGTATAGATAGAATTAATAAAATGTGCCCGCAATGATATTGTTCACATAAACATTCAGATTTTAAAATATAAGTCATAGATACACAAAAAATGAATTTGTGCTCTATCAGTCTTTCTCTATCATCAAATCTATATTTTTGTTTAGATTTCAATAATTACAAAATAATTAGACTTCCTCACAAGATTGGTCCACTCTATACCAATGTGTGTGACAGATATTTAATTATTCTTGTTTATTCCAAATAAAATAAATACCTACTAAAATTATAACAATTTAATGCCTTGTAGGTTACAGGTTATGTTACAGTTTGTTCCTCCTTCCAATTTCACAGCCCATCTTTGTGAAAAAGCTTCTACCTAAATACGGTCTCAGATGGGCTTTTTCTATCACAATACCTAAAGGTCTTCAACGAATTTTTCGCTAACAATACATTGAAAGCTTCCCTACGTCAAGTATAATCGTTTCTGATCTATTTTTAGTTTCTAGTCCTAGGACTAGACCAGGTAATGTCAAAAGGTTAGACACGACAACTATTCCCATACGGGCCGAAACGGTTTTTCTCACCCTTATATTTTTAGACTAGGACTAGCGCAATCAATAAACAACAGGATGCAGATGTAATACAACAGAAATTCTCACGTTCCTTTATCACACCTAAAATTATACACTTCTAATTGCAATAAGATATCTTTTTAAACGCCTTGCAATTATTCTCGTTACTGCACATGCTTGCAATTGGGTACGTAAAAAGTGCAGTGAGTGCAACGAGATTTGCGATTGGCGAACGACTTTACATTGCACTGCTGTATAACCAATCGCAATTACGCGTGTATGCAGTTACCTCCGTATGCAATTGCGTTTATGAAATGGATTCCCGACCCTGATACGTGTTCAGTAAATAAACACACGAAAAATATATATTTATCGAACGAAATGGTGAACTCTTGAACGCTGTCACTGATATCACAAGATGTTTTAACAAAAAATGTTTATTGAAATATGAATGTTATAAAAAATATTTTCTCTCTTATTATCTTAATCGAAATACCTCCTCAGCTGATTATACATACATATACTGTATGATGACTAAATATACTCGTTAATAATTCTGTTATGAGTAACGTTGAGGGTGATTTATTATTAGTATTATGGACGATTATTGTTTTATGATTAAAATAATTCGATTTTAAAGTCTAGCTCCATTCTAGGTATATTTCAAAATCGATTTGCTTTCGCTAAAATTGATGAAAAACAGTTTTTTATACATAAAAGTGTATGTATAGCATTTAAATCTTTTTCTTCTTCTTCTTTTAAATTAGGTTTTTCTAGAATAGCAATTTTTAATATTTTGAAAAATGCGAACACTAATTTAATTGCGAACTAAAATTATCCAACACTTTAAAGATTTTCTATTTTACGAATGATTTCCACATATGACTGATGTCAGAGTGCTTCTTTACGGACTATTTTTGTTTACTTTATGAACTAAGCATTTTGTATATTTTACGATTTCAAAAAAATATTTTTTTATTCTTGATCGTCAAATTAATTTTTTATGCTCAGGCCAAGTACAAGATTGAGATCAGACCTGAAGGCTCGAGAGTCTTAATTAGTCTTGACTTTTTTAAAATTAAGTGTGTAATACATAATCATTTAGGTAAGCAAAATATTATCAAAATTTATAAAAGTATTTTTTTGTTTATCAATATAGATGTCAAAATACAAAAGACTGTAATGTAACTATGTAACTGTTCTAAAATTTTTCAGTGGTAATACACCGCACGCTCTAGAAGCTTTATGTCATGACTTCGTGATATATAGAGTGATTTTGAAGTATATTTGGAAAATTTAACTAAGTATAGTACACAGTAAAAGAAGTCGAAATAACCCAATTGCTTTATACAAATTTAATGTTAATAGTTTTTGAGTTACACTCTGTAGAACTTTTTTTTTCAAATAACATTATTTTTAAGATACACGATGTATGACAACACTGTTTTCGAGCATATAGATTTAGAAATTTACGATATAGAAGTTTTTGCTCAAAAACAGTACTGTCATACATGGTGTATCTCAAAAATAGTGTTTTTTAAAAAAAATGTCTACAGCGTATATCTTAAAAACCATAAACAGTTGTATACAGCAAATTGAGTTTTTTAGCATCGTTTCGATAAAAGCTATCACCTGGTAACGTTTGTAAAAAATTTTTTAAAAACATCTGTATTTCTGATTTCAACATTAAAACTAGAACTATCACCAGAAAAAATTGTTGCATCTATTGCAATTATACACTGTGTATTAGAAAAAATTACTGTAACATATTGCATCTCGTTCTACAAGGTTCTAAAAGATGTATCCCGAAAACTATAAACAATTGTCATTTGTATAAGGCAAGTTGGGTTATTTCAACTTCTTTTATTATGTACTACTGCTTGTTAAATTTTCCAAACATACTTTAAATTCACCCTGTATAATTCACAGACGTTTCAATACGCATCTGGCGTTCACGGAAGGACACGAGAACTTACTAGAAGCAAGACTTTGGTCTATGTGGGGCATTTCATGTCCAATCTGACTACTAAATACTTCGACGTATAGATGTGTTTTTAAATTTGCCATTTTAGTACCTTCTAGAAGAAGTTTCAATATAAATTTCTAGACTTAAACTATTTACGAAACATAAATTTTTAAAAAAAATATTAATATATTTTTGGTTAAAAGCCTGTAAATTTGCGAAAATTTGAGGTATCTCAATATATTTTTTATTTTGCTTTTTGAATATTTTTTTTAAAAAAATGTAAAAAAATATTTTCAGCAATTAAAATAAATATTTTTCAATTTTTTAAATGTAATTTTATTTCTAAAACTGTGGGTGTTCATAATTTTTTTCAATTTTTCTAACATAACTGCTATTTATTTCGCATTTTTTAAAGCCAAGTTTGTCGTGGGTAATTGATTTATCCTAAGATTATTGAATTTTTAAAATAAAAAAATTATTTATTGAGTAACGTTGTGAGAAATTGAGTTATTTCAGTTTTTTTCAAAATTTTTAAATATAGTCTACTATTTTACAAAATTAATACTAAATTGTTGGTGAGAAATTAATTTATTCAATTTTATTTAAATTTTTAAAATAAAATATACAAATTAAATAATACATATACGAAATAAAAATTTCAAACATTTAAGAGGACAGAACAAATTAGCCGACCACAAACAACTTATTAGTTTAAAACCACATTACGAAAATTTATTAAATTATTAATTTTTTACACATCTTATTTTTTTTTAATTAATTGATAAAAAGATTAATGACTTTGGAAGCAAATAATTATCATAAAAAGTGATTTTTTTAAAACAGTTCAGCCGAATTTTCTCGGTAAAAATTGTGAATTAAAAAAAAAATCGTGGTAAAATTACATTGATCCTACTACCCTTGAGCACAATGTTTTCCACGTATTTTCAGTACGTATTTTCTATGTGAAAGTACAAATTTTTGTACCTAGAGATGGAAATAAATGTTACTAAAGAAACTAGTAAAAAAAACTAAATAATTTTGCAGCAGCATGCCATTGCCATTTTGCATAAATGCAACTATAATTTTAAATTTCCAATAAAAATTAGAATTTTAATATTGTACAGAAAATAGTTTTACTACTCGACATTAAGTTCGGTTTTTTTGTTAGTGAGTTTGTTTTACAATTTTCTAATGCAACTCATGAACAAGACTTTATTTCACAAAAAAACCTTACTTTCATGTCTTTTTGTAATATGTACTACTTTTATATATTTTATTGTAAGAGTAAAAATACTGGGTCATCAAATTTGACTTGCAAGATTGTAAGCATCAGATCGTCAGAAAACGTAGCAACTTTATTAAAAGTCTTTAAAAAATATAATACTTATTAGATATATATTTTTTTAATTGTGCACGCTTATTGATTATTTTTTTCGCTGGTAATGTCTGATATTTTTTTTCGGCCTTGTATATTTTCTGTCTTTGGCTTCGTCTCATTGTCAGTCATTAAAAAAGACTCGACTAAAAAAACTACTTTTTGGTCTTGGCGCAAGATTTTTAGTCAACTTTAACAAAAATTGAATTTTTACTAGTATTTGTAGGTTAACATTTTCTTTTTCACTTAGGGGCCTAAAATTGCTCATTTTTGGGACGCTGTCAAACGATAACTTTTCGGTTGCATTTAACGTCAAAAAATTCAATTTTTCGTTAAAATCGATAAAAAAAATTGAAATAACTTAGTTTTTCGCAATATTACAAGCATTTGAAGAAAAGATGTTTTTTTTTTTAATTTATATTTTATAAATGGTTTGAAAATGTATATGAAAATTATTTTTAATGCGTACTACAAAAATTAAAAAATTACAAACGTCAAACTATTTGGTAGGCTGATTTGACATAAAAGGTCTTATAATATAAACCAAAAAAGCACTTTAATAAAGTAATTTTATAACTAGTTAGTATTAGAGACGTTTGTACACGTTTAACACATTTATTTACTGAAAAAAACATTCACATTTATTTCATGCAATAACAAAATTATTCATAATTTTGTTATCTTTGCTTATCTCAACCTAAAGCTTGGATATAGATATAGGTACTTAACAACAATACAATTATATTTTTAAGAATTTATTTATTAAGCCCTATAAAAAATGTTATTACTAGTTTTCCTTTGCGTATTTAATTCTCCACTTCCTAGAAAAAAACTAAATGTTGTTTTTAAAATTTTTAAATTTTTTGCTTTGCGGTCAATAAAAATTCTTAAAAAAACTTTTTGGAACTTTTTATTGGTTCATATACTAAGTAATACAAATGTAATCTTCTTGATATTTTATTTTGCTTTTATAGCAAAAACATGAGTAAGAATAACATGTTATACTAAAAAAAAGTAGTTTCAATTTTCAACACCAAAAATAGGGGTTGATACTTAAAAAAAATATCTATTTCGTCACAGCAAAAAACCGGTTGTCAAAAAAAAATTGAAAACAAGTGAAAAACGTGCGCAATAAAAGTAAAATCAAATTGTCTTGACGTTTTTCTAGAAAAAAATTAACTTAAAAAATATGAATTTTATTCTATACTTATATGTCACCCTGTATATATATGAAATGTTTTTAAAGTAATGTTAAAAGTTTTAATCCTGAATCTTATTGATATTGGAGAAAAATTTATCTAATATTATTTATTTACAATATACTTCCAAAAACATTTCCTTTCTTTATTATTTTACTGTAGTTACCTTTTCTTTAATATTTATCTTTAGAAATCATTTTCCATTATAGTAACAATGAACTACTTTTGACATTTTTAATAAGTAACAATAAATCAAGCATTAATGTCATAATTTAGCACTGCTATAATATCTAAGATACTTTAAATGTGGGTTGTACTGTGGAGCCCCTAAATTTACGAACTGGTTTTCAAAGCCGCTTTTATTATTATTTTTAGTTGTTACAAAATGATAAATCTGTTTTTAAATGTGCCGTCTTATTGTATAAAGATCATGTTACATTATTTTGTCCTGTTGCTCTTTAATGATCCCGCTTATTTAAAATAGTTAACATTAATAGACTATATAATGCATATATACTTTTATTTAAAATGTCGTCATAATACAGATCAATATGCAATATTAAGAAATTAAAAGACGAGTGGAGGGACCCAAAATTAGTAGAATCGAAACAAGCCATAAAACAAAAATTTGTTCATTTAAATTTAGTGATTACTGTCAGATATTACTGTGCAAAATTCTTTTATTATATACGGTACTATGATTTATTTACAATCATTTAAATTTAGTCTTCCAGTGGCAAGCCAAATGTAAAAAAATTACAGTTTAGTTCTGACACTTATGGCAGTTCTGACATTTTAGATTACACGTATCTACTGACGTGAGTGACGTGTCCACAGTATCTATCTCTTTCTTTCAGAATTCATTGCGTTTTCATTATTTTTAGATCACCCGATATAAACGAATATATATGTAAATCATAATTAACAAATTAGACAATTAAAATAAGGTTTACATTATGTGTATTCTGGCTATAATGTGATAATTTCAGACTGCTACCATCAAAATAAGTTTAATCGATATCAGTTTAAGTATAATATCTGTTCACCTACTTGAACATTTAAAATTAACATAAAAGACTAGTGAAGCTTTAGAAAAAATTAGGCATGGGTACACCACATCTCCAAAAATAAAACGTTTCATATTTTATTAGAATACTTTCTCTATCCTTCGCTTTACGTTCACTTTCACTTTATGTGCGTATACGGCAACATCCAGGGGTAAACGACCCTTGAGTCTAACTTCCCCTACTCAATGGTTTCTCCCGCGTTTTATTTTCATTGGTGTCTTCTGGCCGCCATTACAAAACGGGCGGGAATCTAATAAGGGTGGTGGTGAATGCTATTCACTTCTATCTACTACACTAAATCTTCCCCTAATTTGCTGTCCAGGAGATTTTTTTTCTAATGCCATAACTTAGAGTGATGGAGAAAATTATTAATATTAACATACCTACATACTCATTTATATTCTACAGTAAGTATACAAACTATGAATTTACAATTAAATTTATTTTTCCTCAAAATAACTAAAAACGATTTAATAAAAAGGAATGTCCTCTAATTGTGCGCTCAATAACTTCTATGATTGACAAAGGAAATTTGTGAATATGAAAAATATTTACTTATTCTTATTTATTAGATATAGGTAGGTAATTAGTCATACTTAATTTTTGTTTTGTTCTTTTGCTATTGATGCAAAAATTAGATATTAATTTTAAATTTAAAACAAAAATTTCAACAGACACTATCTGCTCGAAATTTAAATAAAAACCTTATTCTGTATTCGTGTGTAAGCATTCTTCACGAAACTATTTTCTGAGTCTGAGATATGTCTGCATTTGAATCGTTCATCATATGGTGATTCGGGCAAATATGCCACATTTCCATAATTGTAGTAATGAGACGAAGCACATGGCGCCATCTCACAGGCAGTTTGGAAATTGTTATACCAAGTCATGTTATCAAATCGAAAAACATATTTTTAGAAAAATAGAAAAATTACAACTGTGACACCAACTGAACAGCGCAAATCATAGATCACTTAACCATATCAAATTATCAAATGATCTCATGGTATCAAATGTAAGTACCTATTTTTTTCTTACCTTATGCTAATATTTTAAATTTAAAGATGTACTGGTTATTTAAACAAAAACAATTCGTATTATCACGTTAAAATACTGATTATTGTATAATTGTAAAAATATAATGAGACACTTGTGACAACCACCACTACCAGCCGAACTTACCTAAAAAATAGTTAAAAATGTTGTTTTGTCTTGGTGCTCCAGAAAACGTTTTTTAAGTAAATTTGTAGATTTTGAAATATTCCCGGTAATATAATAATATGAAATACCGTGTTTTTGTTAAAACTATTTGCTTTAATTAAATGTAATTATTATAATTACATTCGAATATTGTTTATACTTTTTTCGTAAAATGCATAAAATGCATAGCCTATTAGCTTGCTCATAAACATTTTGTTATCATATTATATGTTATTATTTGATTTTATTATTTAATTTAGTAGATCAATGATGTACAAAACATTAGTGTAAAAATATCTCTCATTTTATAGCATTTTCGACTGACTTCACTAGTGCGCTGAGTGTATATGCATTTTTTTTTCACAATAAGTAAAAACATAAATGCAAAAACACTTAGTGCGTACTAGTGTAGCCAGTCAAAAACGCTGTTATACAAGGATCGCCGAACAAATAGAGTAATAAAAACGGCCACTTAAACCGCCCTGTTTGAATAACGGTTGTTTATTGGTCAATTTTAAATAGAGCGCCTAAAGTAAAAGTCCTTAACACACTAGAGCACATTTTTCGAAAGTAAAAATCTTTACACTTACCCCTTAAAACTAAAGTTAAACGTAGGGTGTGTTTTTTTGCTCTTTTCTGTTTTGATTGTATGAGTGAGCGTTTCCAAAGCCCACAATTTTAAATTTTAAGCGCCTATATATCCACACTTCAAATGATACAGTGTAACTCTGACTTCAGCGTAGAAGGTTTTAGGCTGCTCGTCTCCTACCACTAAGTTTTATTACTTTATCTGTTCGGCGACTCTAGTATAGATATATTATTTTTTATTCGGACGTTATATTATTCAACCTATATATTTAATTAGTTAGGAATTATAATATAGTATTCTACATTACACCAGATATACAGAGTGATATAAAAGTATAAAATAAAATTTTTATTTTCTAAGTTAATGTTTTTTTAGAAAACGCCAAGACAGGTCAATTTTACTTTTTTATTGCGCACGTTTTTCACTTGTTTTCAATTTTTTTTAGCCAACTGGTATTTTGCTGTGACGTAAGCAATATTTTTTTTAAATAGCAACCATACCGCTTAACTAGTAAAAAAAAAGGAAATAATGTGCTAACGGAGTTTGAAAATTAGTTGTATTATTCCCAAAAAAAACGAAAGGACGTCAATTTAAACATTTAGTTCAGTAATACTGTTAAAAATTGCGTCTATTTTAAAAAATTCAATAAAACATTTAAATTGGTTAACTTACTTAAAGTTTTTATTTTAAACTCTACAAATGCTATACTGTTACACGCAAAAAAAGTAGTTTTAATAATCAACACTAAAAATAATGGTTGATATTTAAAAAAAATATCGAATACGTCAGAGCAAAAAACCAGTTGGCCAAAAAAATTTAAAAATAAGAGAAAAAAGTGCGCAACTAAAAAACAAAAACGATCTGTTTTGGCGTTTTTCTAGAAAAGCATTAACTTAGAAAATATGAATTTTATTCCATACTTTTATCTCACTCTGTATACCGATTTACTTATTTAAAATTAGAATTACTCTTCAGTAGTCTTCAGGTATGTCCTGAACAAATATCAAAACGCAGACCAAGATTAAAATTTCAACTTGTGAATATAAATGGTATAAAATAAAAAACAAAAAATTATGTAATTAAAGTTAGGTACAATCAGTGTTTGAAGGTCTATAAAACATTTAAAATGTATACCTCGTGTAACTCTTTTTCAACTAAGTACATATAGAAGAAAAATGAAGCTGCCTATGAGATATGCCGATGCCAAACAAAATTAGAGAGGAAGTCTATAAATCTATTTGCTAGACTATCTTAAAGTAATGACAATAAAAATTAATGTCAAACCTACAAGTTTCAACAAAAGTCTTATACAACAGTGGCAAAACGCTTTCGTAAACTAAAGTTCCATTGTCAGTGCCAAACTTCAGTCAAAAACGAATTAAAACATTAAACAATAAAAATGTATATTAAAAATAAAACGTTATTTTTAGTACAATACTTTTTGCTTGACTCAAAGGAAAAAAATATAAATAAGCAAATTAATAATATTAAGACGCATTTCTAAAAGATATCTTTTTTAGCAAATGTTCCAAACAAAAGTGTGATGTCATAATACAGGGTGTTTCACGAGTGATAATGAGTCTGCAAAACTGAAAATGCAACCAGCAATACAATTTCAAAGGTGACGCAGTTATTTTTTTGTTTGCAAATACATTAAATAAAAAATCATTTAATCTTTCGGTTAACTGAAGACATGCCACTTGCTTGTGAAATCATTTTTTGATTTACATGTGAACAGAACCTGTAGCTGTTCTTGCTATTGGCTTTTTCAAAAGTGGTCAATTTTTCCTTAAAGTAGTTTCAAGTCGTTTGAATATGGTGTCAGCAAGAGTTCTTCTCTACCCGGAAAACGTTGTCTGTACAAACTCATGCGGCAGAAGCATTTTTTCCCATATATCATAATCATGTCGATTTGTTCAAAGTTTGAATACATTTTTTTTTATCGGTGACAGATTTGACAAATAAAATTTGAAATCAATATTATCTACGTTAACTCTGGAATTGTATTGCTGGTTGTATTTTCAGTTTCGCCGGCTCATTACTACTCGTGAAACAATCTGCATATTTTTTTAAACAGCATACTATTATTTTTTTGTGTTCATCAGAATTCTTTTTTACATACTTACATACAGACTGTTATGGAAGTGAATGCAAAAATTTTAACCTGAAATACGAAAGCACCACAAATAATAAAAATTTGCAAAAAATTATTGTCTTTATCTCAACTAATAAAATTACAGGCCCTTAAAGTTGTGTATAAAAACATTTTTTTTTTGTTATATCTCGAAAACCGATTAATACCAAATTTGGTACACAAATGAAGCTGAGTGTACTCTTTTTACTTCTACTAGAAAAATTTTACTGCACATCTCAATTTCAAGTTACGGCACTTTCGTTTCTCTTTTTGGGTTATTATTTATTAACCATTTTTTTTCTTATTAATTTTTATTTTTTTTAGGAAAAATTAATATGCCAGTAGATTTTAAATAAAAATGCAAAACAGCAATATTTTGCTAAAACGTACCGTTTTGGAAATATTTATACATTTAATGTATAAAAATGACTTTTAATCTCTAACTTTGACGTCCTCTCCTCTAGCTCCTAAATGGTGCCACTTAGTGTAGAGATAAATTGTGTCATATCGCTTTATTTTGACCTAAAAAATCTATAGTTGCTCTATATTAAAACATTTTTGTCATACGTTTTGTAATAAATAATTTTTTAGGTTATAATTTTGAGATAAGACAAAAATTTTTTGCAGGTTTTTATTCTTTGTGGTGCTGTATTTTAGGTTAAAATTTTTGCATTCACTATTTTTTTTTTAAATCTGTTCAAAAAATAATAATAATAATTTATAGAATAATAATAAAACCAAAATCAAAATTGTTTTTGTCAAGTATCTGAATGTCAATTTTAATAAATAAAAGTCAAAGATGACTTTGATAAACTCTAATGTCAATAGACAAATAATATGCTATTTAAAAAAAATCATTAGGACGTTACACTTTTTTATAACATATTCTGTAATCAAAAGTGTTCTAAAATGTGCTCTAAATTATAAATAAAGTCTACAAGATATTAAAATTCCAACTTAAGTCATAACTACAGCTACAGAAGACGAGAGCTTAGTTGAACATTGTACATATACAATGTACATACAGTATACACTTGTAAACTGTATACATTATTCCATATTACCTGACCACTTTTTACAGAATCAAAAGAATACTTTTTAATTATATATTATTTATCTAACTTTGTTTCAATTGCTCATTATTATAAACTTTTTTATGCGAACATAAGAGTTTTTATAATTTTATTTTATTATTTCATATTATTTATTTTACCCTATACGTTAGGGTAAAGGTAAAGGTAAAGGTAAGTTGAAATGAGAGTCGAGAATCGATTGATTAATGAGTCACATTAATTAATTATTGTAAATTTTGCAGTTAACGGTTAACATGATGCTGCAATTTTTTTTTGGTTATTATTTGGTTAGTTACAATATTTATTTGGTTATTATTTGTATGTTTGAATTTATTCAATTTAGGGAAACCATGAACCAATAAGAAGTTATTTATTAATAAACTTTAAATTTATTATTAACATTAATTAGTTGTTAGAAGTATTTATTTACATAACGATCTCATATGTGTGTGTGTATGTAACGTATGAGTTTGAATTGTATGTACCTAGTAGGCGGGGACATTTGTAATTGCAGAACCATGCACCAGTAGCAAAGTAACTTGTAATACATTGGCTAGCGTCACATTTGCAAGTGTGTTGATGCTCCAATTATTTGCAAGTGTGCACAAAAAATATAAGTTAAGTACAGATTGGAATCGGGATAATCCCTCTTATTGTATAAAAATTTGTTAGATAGTAACTAGGATACTGATTTTGTTATTGCTGACTTTTTAATGAAAATAACGTGATTAGCTTCTTATAGAAGCAGGGGAAATATAAAACTACGTATTTATTTTGTTATAAGATAATATTTTGTAGGTTTTTTTATTATCCAGATTATACAGGAATAGATTATTATACAGGGTGATTCAAGACGGTCGGATCACCGCTGTGTGGTGATAGAAAACGTTAATAGAAACGGAAATATGCAATTAAAATTTTTCTAGGAATGTTTTTAAGTATTAACGTTTAAAAATATCACAAATATATAATAACGCAGTACACTTTAATACACCTTCTATCTAAAACAATAATTTCTTATCACGTATTCATTAACGACAACTTTTTGATGTGTTGTTCCTGTCACACCTCTCAAAAAAATAATTAATTTAAGTATTTTTCCAAGTTTAACTTATTCATAAAAACAAAAATTACATTACTTGCTTAAGAAAAGTTAAAAGCAGCATCTTTTGAAGAGCCGTAGGTATATACCCCAGAAAAAATAATAGAAAATTTTTGATAGCATTTTTGGAAAAAACTTAATGATTCTAACAACCATGCTAAAAATGGTATAGTACTTTTGACTCTGTAATTTTTTCTATTAAATGTGACATAGATTTAAAAATATACATAGGTATATTAACCAATAATAATATTGTTATTGTACAGAAATAATGCTAATCCACGCTCATTAGGCTATGTTATAAAAAAATGGCAAACTGGAGTTTAGAGCACATTGACGTAAATTATCTTTACAATTAATAAATATTATCACATATGTATATAATTAATGTTTTAAATCATTATAAAGATGTTTAATTTTTTATCTCATTATTAAATTATATAAAAAAAATTAAAAAGCGCACATCTCTAAAACTTTGGCATACTAAAATAGGCATGTCATTTTTAAGATATCAAAATAAGTAATTTTTTTTATTACTAAAATTCTGCTCATATCTTTAAAAAATCCGCACTTACCACGCTGCTCTGCCAAAAAAGTACTACCTATACAACGGTTTATCGTGAAATTTAAGAAAGACAAAAAATATTTAGAAGTTACCTACCTAAAATTAAAAATAGATCGTTTATATATATTTTTTAAATTAACAAACAAAATTTATTCGGTAGACATTTACACAGTTGAGATATAATTGTAAATCGCATCATAAAGCAGCGATAAATTACAAGAAAATTTATTTATTATGTACCTATTAAAAAAAATTTAAGAAAAACAACAAAAACAATTTAAGCGAAAAAAATCTCAGGTAAAAATTTTAGTAACAGTTTACTCTTTGAATTAAAAAAACATTACTCAACATAATATATAATTTTAACCCTGGCACTGTTGTATTATTCCTATAAAATAACTGTGGCGGCCTGTGAATTTTTAAAACTCTATATTTTGAAAATAGAGCATAGAGTCAGACATCAAATTCTGTTTTAAGGAGTTTCTATTGGGACCAAATTGAGAGCTACTACAGTGAAAAAGTTTTATCAAAATTTGGGAAAATTGATTTTCAAAAATGATGACATAAAATTGTCTCATAATGCTGAAAAAAAATCGATGCTATTTTATTGTAAACCGTTTCGGAAGTACTCAAAAGAGCACACCATTTTCTAGAATCAAATTTCGCAAATTTTGTTCAAAATATTTTCTTTGCAGTAGTCCTCAATTTGCTTCTAATAGAAACCCTTTAGAACATGATTTAAGTCTCATTCTCTATTTTCAAAATACAGGAATTTAAAAATCCACCAGCCCTCACTGAAAAATAACTATAAACATGCAGGTGTTTTTGAAGTTACCTACTTTACAAATTTTATTTGTAATCAGTGCCACTTAATTACTCAAGAAATAAGTAATAATTTGCTAACAAAGTTCTAAAATTAGTTATATTATTGCCAAAGAACAGAACGACGGACGTCAATTTGAACATTTAGTTTAGTAATTCTGTTGAAACTTGCGTTTATTTTGGAAAATTTAATAAAACATTTAAATTGATTAAATTACTAATTAAAGTGTTTGTTTTAGACCCTATAAATGTTATACCGTTATATTCAGAAAAAAAAAGTTTTAATATTCAACACTAAAAATAAGAGTTGCTATTTAAAAAAACAACTAATTACGTCACAGTAAAAAACCGGTTATTTAGTTATTTACATGAAAAGAGCGTTACAACGAGTGCATAATTTCGCACAAATGCAAAACTGTTCCCGCACATCTCTTGTATACTATTTTTTGCACGAATCCTCCACAAGGCCGAAAAACCATAATTTTAAAATTTATCTTTAATTTGTAGAAAAAATCAAGTGTGCTGATATCAATACTGTAGGCAACTAAACTGTCAAAATTTGACATTTTTACAGTTTCTCACAGATAGCGCTGCTTAAACTTAAATTTTAAATGCAATATTGTGAATGCATTTCTGTTGTTTTATCTGAATAAAAGTGGTTAGGTGTATTGTCTGTCTTATTATTAATTTGGGCTCTAATACGATAATCTAATTTTAAACTGTTTGTTAAGTGAGAAAAATCCCTGTGCTCTTTGTACGCACTAGTGCGGGAAAAACGGTGGACGATTGTAAAATTGACGGTCCCGATTGTTCGCTCAGTGCGCAATCACTTAATTTTTAGTAGAGTAGTGCAAAAAAAAAATTAATATAAGTGAAAAAATGTGCTCAATAAAAAAATAAAATCGACCTGTCTTAGCGTTTTTTTAAAAAGAAATCAACTTAGAAAATATGAACTTTATTCCACACTTTTATGTTACCATGTGTCTACAGTTATTTGTTTTACAATCTTTATATTTTAACATCTTAACATATTAAATTTTAGCTTTTAGTACTGTAATTGTTCTGCAAGGATAAACATTGTTCTACACGGTTTCTACGTCAATGTCAAAATTTATTATCGTGTATTTAGTAGGTACAAAAAGATGGACTCAATTCAGGTTTCTTGTAATTTGAAGTGTTAGATTGAATAAATGTATATTAATTAGGTGATTTAAAAGTGTAAAGCAATATTTTATAAAAAAGAAATATACAGCACCCCAAATGATAAAAATTTGACGTTTTATATCAATCGCAACTAATAACAAAATTTAGGTAACATTTTTCTTTTAATTTAAAAAATTAGTTATTATAAAGCATATAGCAAAAAAATGTGGGCGTAAAACAACTACAGGTTTTTCAGACTTATACAATTCATACTTATAGTATGTTATACTAAGTTGCACCGTTTAGCAAAGTTAGAAGGCGCTAAAATTGGAGATTAAATACAGTCACTAGATTAAAATTCGTTTTTATACTTTAAACGTAAATATCTCAAAAACAGTAGGGTAAACTACCCAATTATTGGACACTTGCCAGTTATTGGACAGTTTGTTTTGAACGAATAAAAATAAGATACCTACTAATTTTTGCAGAAATTTACCATTTACTTTTTTATTCATAAGTAGTAAGGCAAAAATGAAAAATTACCAAAAATGTGAGATGAAAGTACTCAACCAAAAATTGAGAGGATTTAGAAGAATTTTTGTTATTATCGGGAAAAAAATATCATTTATATACCAAATTTTATAATAATAGTTTTTTATACCCAACTTTAAAGTTCTGTAATTTTGTTATCACTGGAAATAAGACAAAATCCTTTGCAAATTTTTATCATTATTTGTGGTTCTACATGTAAAGTCAAAATTTTGCTTCATATTTTGAATCACCCATATGTAACTATACAAACTAATTTATACAAATAACCCAATAATAACTCGCAATAATTATACAATTAACTTGTGGCGAATGCAAGGCAGTAAACCAGCTTCTTTTGTCCAGATACATAAGAAAGATAATTATCGCTTGGATTCAACGTCTAATCAAAGAGTAGGGACTAGGGAGTAGTGCCCTTACTCTTTGGTCTAATCTATTAGAATCATCAAACTTAAATTTGGTAGAACGACTTTATTCCATATTGATTGCTTACACTAAATGGAACTAAAAAAAACACTGGTTTTACGTTTAGAGTACATACATTTAAATGTAAAACCAGTGTTTTTTTAGTTCTATTTAGTGTAAGCAGCAATAGGGCACTATATAGGCAACTATCAACTCTGGTTCACAAAGGATACCCTCAATGCAGGGGCGGACTGGCGAATTTTTATACGGGGTGCTGAATTAAAGAGAGGGCCCAATATTTCTAATATTATTTATAAACTCGAAAAAAAGATAAAAAATTTCTTACCATCTAATGAAGCAATTTTTTAAAGCAGTTTTTACTTTTCCCATACTCGTTAATCACATCGTCTACTGAAGGTATTGACTGAAAGCGTCCAATAATTCACTACTTAAAGTTGATCGCAAACGATTTTTAATAATTTTTAGTTATGAAAAAGTTCTTTCACAGTTCACTTGTGTACACGCTAATGTTAGTATATGTTTATAAACTAAATATAAATTGTAATATGCTGCACAATAAAAATTGTATTTGTGAAGAATTTCAGAAGCACATAGCGCACATTTTACATTTATGTCTTGTAGTAATTTGTTTATCAGAAACAAAGCTGTTATGAAATTTAGCAAAATTCGTAAGTTCTTCGACAAATTGTTCTGAGTTCACTTTGGTTAACGATGTGATAAATTTTGTAGACGTACTCATTGTTGACAATGACAAATTTCCTTTATTAATATCTTCAAATCTTAGAGGATCCAACAGAGCTAAGCAATCGAAAATACATTTATTTTTTAAATATCGTTTTTGATAGCATTTAAAAGCGTGTCTATTGTATAAAAAACATTTCAACTCGAAATTTTTGCCCAGCAGTTATTTTACCAGCATCATCAGAAGAAATTTCACCGGACATCTTGACTTTTTTTACTATTTCTTTTTCTTCGTTATCTTCATTATCACTAAAATCGCTCAAATCACTGTTTGTCTCACTATCACGTTCACGCATAGATTGTGGGTCCACAGGTAGTTCACTATTATTATTATTATCATCATCATCACCATCAGTTCTATGAACATCAGGAGATGCAAACAAAGCTTTTTGAATTTTTTTGTTGTTCCTTCTCCTGCGTCATGACATAATTCACTTTCTTTTGATGTTGAAGCACTTAGTTTTTTTATAAACGAAAATAAAGTTTTTTTGATGTGAATGTTCAGCAGTTACCTACTTGTAATTTTAATTTTTCTTTGTCTTTTCGTGTTTGAGTTCCAGATTTTTCATTTTATGAGTACCTATTATATGTACTTATATCAAAAATTACCAAAAACTGCAAAAAATCACGATTTTCTAAAAACGACTAACCAAATTTTGGTCAATACTATCGTGGGCCGCGACATAAATAAACTGAAATTAAATTCTTAAATTTAAAATAAAATTCAGTTGTAAAAATTCAGTTAAATAAGCATATCTAATTACGATTTTATTATGACTAGTGATCTAGGTGAATAACATTTTTATTATTTTTATGGGTGAAACATATTATAGCTTCGACGAAAATTTCATGGTGCAGCACTTATACCAGTTGTATCAAGTTATAAGATTACAACTTTAATTGTTTCTATTTTATAACCAAACAAAAAAAAAAATTCGGTTTACATGAGGTTCGTAAGAGCCCAGGAACTCAGGGGCCCGAGGTGCTACAGCACTCCGGCACCCCTGGCCAGTCCGCCACTGCCTCAATGCCTCAACCTAGAGATCCTGGAATATTTTAATATTGCTCGTTTATTGCGAGTTTAATATTTCTTGTGAAAGTAAGTCATAAAAAACTCCAATCGATGATATGCAACCAGTTATACCCTACTTTATAAACTGTATGCATTAAAATGAGAGACATGATAAAGCTATATTTACAGTTTGGGGTGGATTAGCTAAAAAGTTAATGTGGCTACCGTGTTATTCAAAGCACTGTAATACCACATTATCGGAATGACATGATGGTAACCGCATCCTACCACAAAATGGGTGAAGTCTATAAGACAAACTGCAATCAATAATATGCAACCAGACATACAATACCATATAAACTGTATCACAGCAGGGGGGGTCTCTGACTTTTCCTGCCTCGTCTAATTTAATCAAAGGTTAGAGGGTTGGTTGTGAAATGTGTGTTACATATCCACATCTCATTTTGTTCAGAACCTAGTCAGTGTTACAAATGTATTACTACATACTACATGGAAGATTAAAAAAATTCTAGGTTTATTGGTTATTGCAAAAAAAATACAATTTAGTTATGTTACGTGTTTTGAAAGAAAAATTGTTAATAATAACCCGTTACTTAATCAAATTTACCAAATCCATATGAAATTAACTAACAATTAGAACAGTAAATGCGTAAACATTAAAAATCTCTGATCCATTTTTTAATGTTGTTAGTACGTAATTAGTTGTTAATTTTAGTTTACGCTTCTACAACAAGTTCTAAATTTTACAAGAGTGCTTAAATACAAAAAACAATATAGGTGCACAAAATGTGACCTCTGATGTCGATTCTGTTAAACATGGCTGCCCCTTGTAGTAGAATGGACTCGTCCAACGGAGAAAATTCGTCCGTTGCGCATACACGTCATTGTCTTTTTCTCATTTGATTTCCACTCTATCACTGTGTGATACCAGGTGAAAACTAATATTCACCGTGGTTTGTGATAATTTTAAACATATGTTTTTTAAAGTAAAAATCTGTAAAAACCAAAAAAAAAGGCCAATTGAGACTTGCTCATAATTTGAGAAAATTTAATTATTAGTTAAAATAAAACATTAATATTGCAAGTAACTAAATTTCTATATCTTTATATCTAATTAAATCTTGTTTTTTCACGACAAGCACTTGTTGAAATACTCCCTTGTGATTGGATAATAATTATCCAAACAAAACTGAGTATTTCAAATTTCCACTGCTTATTAGTTTGCGTATTGTAAATAAACAAACTATAATCGATAACTATAGATCTGACAAGTCCCAGGAATAACAAATAAAAAATTAAGAAATCTGTTACAAAAATTAACAGAAATCAACACTAATACCAGTGACCTAATAACTAAAGTTTTAAAAAATAAATAAACTAGTAATATTTTAAAGAATCATTTATTTCTTTAAGTTATAGTTACTTCATGCACAAAAATTTTAACATACAGTTTGCATTCTATAAGTAAAAATTTGACAAAAAATAATTTTGTACACAATTATTTACAAGGACAATACAAATGATTGTTTTTGAACGTTATTTTCACTTAAAGTAAATAAAAATTTGAAAATAATTAATCACAATGTCTCTATTGAGACGTTAAGGGCGAAATACCCCCCTGACGCAAATCTGAAGTACCAGATGTTTCCAAATTAGTTAATAATTGAGAAAGCCAATGTTTTGTTGACTTATCTTCTTGCAAACATACTGTAAATGTATTATCACGTAAATGGTCAGGTAGGCACTGCCTTAAAGCTTCTCTGGCTCTAAAAAATATCACATTAGTTTTGTATTATTACAACTGATATATTTGTAATAATTATACCTTGGATTATCCGACAATCTTAGGTAACACCTCACAACATGTTTCAACAGCCTTGCACTTGGCTCCTTTGCTAAAGCCAACACCATTTTACCCTAAAAATTCAATTTTACAAAATAAAATACAATTATGGCAACTTACCAAAATCATTGCCACATGACTAAATCTATCATAAGTTTGGCAAATATATGAAAGACCACTATCATCTAATAAAATCTTCTGGAGAATAAATGTTGCAACAGTTTTACTTAATTCAGACCCAGACTCCATTATTCGTAAACAAAGTGGGATTATTTCAGTTGTGAGAAGAAAATTGATAACTTCTTGCTCATCAGTCTAAAAAATTATAAAATATAGGGCCAGTCGCTAAACCATATTACATTATTTAAAAGTTTATCAACCATTGATAAATTCGGAAAAGGCTTGTTGTTAGACATTGCTCTGTTCAGTGTTCTCAGCTTATGGATACAATGATAATATGCAATTGTCTTACCTTGACAAGAGCACCAATGACTCCAAGACTCGTCAATCTTAAATACTCAAAAGGGCGTGTTTTAGAAACCGTATGTAAAAATGGGTATAGGAAAAGAGGTACATGTGCTAATAAAAATTGAGATCTAGTTTCTGGATGTGAGGCCACACACTGAAGTAATGCTAAAGCATTGCATACTCTGTAAGTCACATAATTAGTAACTCATAAAAGATTTGGAAAGTAAGCTTACCTGTTAGACTGGTGAGCAGTTAAAGTGGCTGGATTAATTGCAGGGTAGATATTTATAATTTCTTGTAAAAGAGCAGCTGTTGTTCCAAAACTGTTCCATAACATTGGGGCTAAATCGGGTACTACTTCACGTTTTTTGCTATAAATTACAAATTCATGTGAATATTTAAGAAATGCTAAAAATAGTACATACCTTAATTCTAAAAGTGCATTTTCTCGAGTCTCTGGATTGGTAAGTTCTAGAATCCATTGAAAAACTTTTTCTCTCTCAACAGTTTGGTTTGCTGGACTTGGTTGAGTGCTCATCATTGAATTTATAAAGTTATAACTTGTGTATAACACAAACTTTTAAAAATATATGTTTTTATATATTTTAAACAGTTACTGACTTTATAACATTCGATAGGCACAAAATACCACCAAAATAACTGGAATTCAACAACTGTAACAAAAACTTATTCCTGCTTTATATAACGTCTTTTTAGTTTAGTATTTAATTAATAAACTGTTTTTTAAGCAAAATAAAGACGTAAACACTAGTAGAAAAACAACGTTTGAACACACGAATTTACTTGACAGGTGACAGTTGTTGAAAATGGGGTATTTTTGCGCTTGCGCAAGAC
Organism: Tribolium confusum; assembly: GCA_029207805.1. Taxonomy (NCBI): domain Eukaryota; kingdom Metazoa; phylum Arthropoda; class Insecta; order Coleoptera; family Tenebrionidae; genus Tribolium; species Tribolium confusum. The sequence goes on from JALGAY010000004.1 coordinate 26,977,903, forward strand.
TACGTTCAATAATAATATTTGTCAAAACTATATAAAAAAAATTCATAAAAATTTTAGATTCCGACTTTCTGATACCAAATAAACTATTTAACTTAACTTAAAAGTTAACAAAAAAACTTTGCAGTGTGTGTATACAATTATGCAACCAGCAATTTACATGAGCACTAATGATAGACAGCCGACAAACCACAGGCAAAATAAAGAGTTTTCTTTCCAAGCGAGAATAAAGTGAAGGTTTATTCCCTTGTTTTTGATAAAAAATGAGGTACTTTATTCCCTAGGGAATTTAAATTTTTTTATTTATTAACAATGAAGTTTACAAAACTGTGTCGTTGCCAACCGCCAGCCACCACTACCTAGATCTTACCGTACCGGCAAATTATTTTCTTTTAGAATTATCACTTCTGCCGCTTGGGAAGAAAACTTAAAGCTTTGTATGCATCTTGAGAATAAACCTTCCCTTAGCTGAAGATGCCCTCGCTCCCTGCGGTTTATTCCCTTGATACATAAATAACTATTATTTACTTTGTTAATTAATATTTCCGGATTGTCAAAGATTCTCAAGATTTTTAAAACAGTCTGCAAAAACCACCAAAAATTTACTGTGAATATCAATACTACAAATATAAATATATAATTCATATAATATTGGAATGCCTTCCAATATATGAATTTAAAAAAGTCCAAAAGAACGGAAGAGTATCATCAGATTAACAATATTATCATAAAAATCAAGTGCGGACTGGCAAACTTTTATAAGAAGTCTTGAATTTCAAAAAGAGGCCCACTATTTACAATGTTAAAAAAATGCAAGCACTAAAATTTAATTTGAACATGTTTTTTTTCACCTACTTTTAACAAAAGTGAATCAGCAGCTTTAAAAATATACACAAAAATGTTGTTTTGTACGTCACACAGACATAAAGGCATTAGCAGCCCTCAGTTTTGCTCGGTACCCAGAGGCATCCCGCATCAGTAAAATCAGTAAGTTGATTTTCGAAATGAACCAATCACAAATGCATATTTTAATACATTAATTGCAAGCGAAAAATTATTTACTTTCTCTAAAAGCTGAAGTAATAACATGTATAGTGGTGCGCGCCAGGCATGGTTTTTACGATAGGGTCTTATTGTGTTAACGCTAATCGTACCAACAAAGGGAACGTGCCGTTCCGTAATAAAACTATAAACATAAATCTTCTTAGTAAGCTCAGGCCCGTCTTTAAAATTTCTTTTTCACAGAACTTTAGATATAAACTTTTCCAAATAAATAACCTTAGATTATTTAAATTTTTGTACACAAATGGAAAATTTATTTACTTCACTTAGAAATAATAGGATTAGGATTAAAGTCTTGCTGAAATTTTAAATAGTTTAACAATACCACGAGTAGTCAAAGTTGAGTAGAATATTTTTCCGATGGTATCACTTATGGTCATTTTACTTGGGAACACCATTCGTGCTTCGCACTCATGATTATATGAATACACATGATTTCCATCGCAACCAACAAACAAATTTTTGTTACTCGTAATTGTTACCTCAAAAGTTTGGCGAAAAGTGTGTGTTATTCATTTGTTAAAAATACTCACCATTTTCACTAGAAGACTAAGATTCTAGGGCCGCCAGACCTTACTTATTTTCTGATGAACAAAATGTGTACGATAGAATAGTGTTTGTATATGCTGTAAACGTACGCATACTCGCTAGCTTGTGCCGTGAGCCAATTCTCTGATACCAGGTGCTCAGGGATGGGCGATGTCAACAATTTGTGTCAACTTTGACATTGTTGACGCGTCGACAATTAGGTAAATGTCGATTTAAAAAACGATGTCAACAATGTCGACTTTTAATATAACCTTAAGAAGTTATCTTTTTTTATAAGTTTGGCAAGGCTGCTACTGCTGTGTCTGACTCAACGACAATCAGAATGTTTAAATTAGCTCACTGTTGCGCACGCACCCAGGTTTTAAAGCCGTTTTAATGGTCTTTTGGCTGTTAATTTTTTCTTTACTTTTGTATAATATAAAAAGTTTATCAAGATTAGGTTTTTTTGTACAATTTTTTAATGTAAAATGTACCTAAATAACTGTTAATGTTGAAAATTATACATGTTAAAAGAAGTTAACACGTGAACAGTATACAACATAACCTTACATTTTAAAATATTGACATTTGTTGACATTTGTCGACATTGTCGACATTGTTTACGTTGTTGACGCTTTGTCGACATGTCGAAGTCGACAACTAAAGTCGACGCGTCGCCGCCCATCCCTGGAGGTGCTACAGCTAAGTAAAAATATTACTGACTTTACTTAAAGTCTAAGGGCTAATTTTTACATATGTTTTACAAAATATTGTTAAAAATTAATAATCAGTATTGCCAGACACTTTCTGCCATCGAGAATTATCGCCAGACGCTTTAAACATCGACTTAAAAAAATCAATCTTACTGATAATCTGAGACTTTATTGTTATATATAATGTTTAGGAAACCATTTTACTTCTTTTTATAAACAGCCAAACCGACCGTTGGGGTCAAGCAATCCTAGTCCCCAGTACAATGTCCTTAAAAAATTTTTTGACACATACAAATGTAAAACTTTGTGAGTGCCTTTCTTGCAACGAGCCCGACAAACTTATCTAATTAGAAACTTTCGGCGTTGCTGCGTTTTTGAATGCCGTCATACTAACATCTTCGGGGTTGTGGACACTCCATACGCAGCATGATTTTTGTCGGACAAGTTGATCACTATTTTTAAATTTTAAAACTATAATAGTGGCAACTTGTCCGACAAAAATCACACAAATAAAGTCACTCATGTTTGCAAGCATTTTTCACTTATTTCGCAAAATTTTAAAGCAAAATACAAATAAACATTTCTTGAACTTTACTTCTGCTATCGACATTTGTTTGAGTAATTAAAATCAGACTATCTGTAGATACATACATATAATACATACCCTCTAGAACATACTATCTTAAAAAGCTCAAATTTCCAAAGTAATGGTTTGATAGCGTTTGTTTTGTACACACAAAAGGTAGATCAGAATCACTACTTTTTCGTAAAAAATCAACCCTACAGCTTAAAAAATAACTAAGTCATACATTTTTGAAAAGTACGTTAAATTTTCTAGTTTTTCTGAATTTTGTCGGTTACTAATGATCCGATAAGATCAATCCAAAATCAGTTTTATTTGCGTTTTAATTTTTTACAATTTGTGTCTTTGGAATATTAAGATTGCTCTAATAAAGTCTTTTTCTTGGACTTAAATGTTAATAAAAAATTTCCTTATAACAATTTCGAGTAGAAAATAGCAGAATATAACTACAAACTATTCTTAACAGTCGGTTTCCTGTTACTATTTTTGTCACAATTTTTTTTCTATTGAATGGCCTATTGGGACCAAATATGTAAGCGACTACTCTGGTGAACGAAATTTGAGTGGCCATATATGTATATGGTGGCCCAGGAACCAGAAACATATGTATGTTATAACTAGACCTCGGTGGGAATATGGGAACAAAAACCCTTTGCAGTCGTCTAGCTAACTACTCATACCCGCCACGCGATAAAACATTGAAACTTAAATTGGTCGATAGCGGTACTAATTCGGTACTACTATCGACCAATTCAAGTTTCAATGTTTTATCGCGTGACAGGAGCGAGTAGTTAGCTAGACGACTGCAAAGCGTTTTTGTTCCCTTATTTCGTGCGAGCTCTAGTTATAACTTATAACGGTTAAAAAAAGGCTTGGCACGCTGGCACAGCGTAGAATGATTTTTTATTTTACAACAGGCATGATTTTTTAAATTGTGCGTTTACTACGATTAAGTGTTCATCTTTAAAAATATTACCTACACAACACATCTATCTATTTTGGCGCTTTTATCTTAGCTCAATAGTTTACCAGAAAATGTAGATTAGATGTTTTAATAAGAGATTGAATGTGGTGAAAATTAATAAATTTTGATATGACTGATAAGAGATAATGTATCACTCGACCCATGTTCCCTATAATGATTTACAAAACACCCTAGAAACAAGAGTGTATCTTTTATTGTGCTTTCAATATTGTTAAATGCCCCCCCTCGCAAACAAAATCGACCTGCCCGGCCCGAGCGATTTTATTTAGACATTGGTTGATTTTAATTTAAATTAATTTAATTCACATTTATATTCAATGTACAAAATATATAATATAGTAAAGTAACAAACAAGTGATGATTTAGTTAGTAGTTAAGTACAATAACAAAAAGGTAATTTTTTTTATATAATTTAAAACTTTTTTTGAATTTTAATTAAAAATTTAAAGACGTCACTCTAATTGTACATAATAATTATTACTCGACATTAATTACAAATTCTAGTTAGTAAGGTAACGGTTTTTTAGGCTATCGACCTTTTAATTATTTATTTGTTAATTTTATAATATATTAAATTACAATATAACTAAAAATAATAAGACAAGCGCATATTTATCTTATTAGCTGATAACCTTCTACAAATTTATACAGGAAGAAATAAAAAAATTTCGTAAATGTATTAATAAAAAATTGTTGAAATTTTTAATATTGTTTGTTATGACATCGACAAAATATAGCAGGTAGCAGGAGCGTGCGCCACACCGGAACAATCCTTACAAGCAAACCACAATCCGCAGGCGCAGTCACAAATCGGTCCGGTCAGTCGTCGGTGTTTTAGTGCGTCATCCAAAAAACACCCGGAATAATCCGGGCGATGGCATCTCACGACTGATAAAATAATTGGCTTGTAAACAAAAAAACATGAACAGCTCAAAATCATTATTATAATCAAATTTTCAAATAAATCAATCAAACCTACTGTGAAATTATTACCGTGTAATATTTATTTTGTTATGTTTTAATAAATGAAAATGTGCCACTTGACAACATGAATTAGGAAAAATTAGCGCATTTTATTGCATTAACAAAGTAAGTAGATCTTTAAATTATTTGGTTTGTCTAGTTTGTCATTTGTAAAATAAATATTGTGCTGACAGACGTTGTCAATACTTAAAAAGTAGTCATGTAACTAATTCAAAAAATGTCTTTTCTTTCAGAAAAAAAAAATGACGAGTAGATTTGAACCTGGCCAGTTAGTACCGCCCAAACCCAACGGGACAAGATTTCCAAGTCTTATGTACCCAACCGATCCCAAAGTAGAGCTTTGTGCTCGTGTTGATACTTATTATGATCTCACTACAGCAGCTGTTTTCTTAGTATATATAGTTTTTGGAGTACTTTATACATTTTTAGGTATATTTTATATAACGTTATTGCTTCATGTTTTTAAATGAACGAGTATATGATTAAGCCTTTAACATCACGTAACATCATATGAAAAGTGCAACCATGTATGAACGACTCTTTTTATGATGATAAACGTGTGGTCAAGGACGGTTCATCATCTCAGGCGTGCGAAACTGCTAAACTAACTCTAATTAATTGATCGCTAACAAAATTCAAACAATTTATTTCAGGTTATCAATGCTTTAAGACAGTCATGTTTCTCACCGGATTTATTTTCGCTTCGGCTATAGTTTACTTGATATGTCTACAAGGTGAACTTATGCCCTCTTACGGAAATGCAGGTGTGAACTTTGTCCTAATCATTATCCATTTTTTATTTAAATGCCGATTCTTGAATCAAACACATTATATTGTTTCAATTTGGTGTGACAAAATTACAGTATTTATTTAAATTTATTTTTAATATCAATTGTCAGTTCAAAATTTTTTTGGAAAACAATGCTGTACCATCATAAAATCTATATTCACGGACCTTACTTTATAACGTTTTTACTATTTTTACTGCTTTAATATAATATTTATAACATGGCGAAATTGACTGTAATTTTTTTTATATAAATATAAGTAAATGAACGTGAGATAATGCCGCAGAGCCATCTCCAAACATCGGTTTTCTTTAGAATAAACAGATATCAACGTATAAAACTTTAGAAATATATGGAAAACGAAAAATTATATCTGATGTAATTGTGTTTAGCAATTCATTTTATTCGACGGCATATGAATAAAAAAGGAATTAAATTTAAGGATAATTTAATAGTGCGATGTTAGAAGAAACTGACTGTAAATAGGCTAAAAAATCTTTCAGCTTATACATTACATTTATGACTTATACAGTGTGGTAATAAAGTAAGGAACAAAATTCACAATTCTCTTATTGAATGTTTTTGAGCAAAACACTCGGACAGGTCATTTTCATTTTTTAATTTGCCACTTTATGACATAAAAAATTGATTTATGACGTCATGTATTATTGCGCAATGACGTCATAATTAGTTTTTTTAAATGACAACCCCATTTTTTTTGGTGTTTTTTGTAAGCGATCCAACTACTTAACTGATGGTGTAAAAAAATTGGTACCTTAGATAACAATTTTTTTGAGAAAATAATCCATTTGTGTTGGTTATCTAAATTTACAAAAACAAATTTTTTACACTCAAATCTGACACGCAATACTGTTTACACTTATTTTTACAGAAATTGTCAAAATGACAGTAAAAATTAGGATTCTGTGCTGAGACTTTTAATTTTCAGAAACAACGACTTTATTTCGTGATTGAATTATTATCAATTATTGTTGAACTGTTTTTCAAATTATCTTTATTGCTTTTGGCAGGTGAAACAAAAAACTTATCCTGTAAATTCGACATTTTAAAAACAGCACTTCAGTGTTTTAGTAGGAGTGTGAGAGACGAATTCAGCAAGTTATTTAAAAGTGAATTCTCTTAGCTGTTAACAAAAAATGGCACACAGTTACTTTTTCATTTCTTGAGATAAATGTGTTATTTTCTAATTTTTTTTTATCTAAGGTACCAATTTTTTTACACCATCATTTAAGTAGTTGGACCGTCTACAAAAACCACCTAAAAAAATGGGGTTGTTATTTCAAAAAACTAATGATGACGTCATTGCGCAATAATACATGACGTCATAAGTCAAATTTTTATGTCATAAAGTGGCAAATTAAAAAATAAAAATGACCTGTCCAAGTGTTTTGCTCAAAAACATTCAATAAGAGAATTATGAATTTTGTTCCTTACTTTATCACCACACTATACATTACATTACATGACATACATTTTTTATATTTTTAAAACAATCTAGAACGGTTACAAAATTTATTTTTGCGGACCGTCTGCAAAAGTATACCGTTCCAAACCAATTTTGGTGTACCTGACTTTAAAGGCAAGTTTTTTGTTTATTACTAGTACAACAAAGATTGTATGGTTACCAAATGCAAGTAATTTATGGTCGTTAGACCCTTCGATGCCATCTTAGAAAAAAGCGTCTGGGGCAGGCAGATTTGTTACCACTTTTACGTAAATTTGATCTGTCCCGGGCGGTTTTCTCTGATGCCGGAGGGTCTAATAACCATATATTACTTGCACTTGGTAACAATATAATCTTTATTGCATTAGTAATTGGTAAACAGAAGACTTGCCATCAAAGTTAGGTACGCCAAAATTGGTTTGGAACGGTATAATTTAGCAAAATAGATGTATACAATAATACAATAGAAGTTGACTCTAACTTAACAAGTTACAAATCATCAACTTCCAACAATACAACAATTAACTTAACATGATTTCGTTAACACCCAAATAATCAACAATCAACAATCCATTTCATTAATGCGAATGAACTGAACCACGACCTAATTCATCAACTAATACCTAATTTTTACATGTATATGTGTTTATGTAAGTATAATAAAAGTAGCGATCACGACAAATACAGGGTGGGGCACTAAGACCGCTTCGGTCCATTATGTAGTTACGGTTTGTTCAATCAAAACGCGCTTTGATACAAGAATGTAGTTCTTTAGAGAGCATGTTTAAAAAATATTTTCTGTTATACGGAGTGTTCCAAGAAAAGTTACGCTAACAAATAATAACATCTCATAAAAGAAAACAACAAATTACTCGTTGTCAATACACAGTTGTACCTACTCGTTTTTTAAAGGCCATTTTAACTCGTGCTAACACGTTTGGAGTTATTTCTTTAAACACATTTTCAATACAAATTTTTGTCATTATTAGTTGTCAGCGGCACTTTATAAACTTGTTCTTTAACACAATCTCATAAAAAAAATCCATACTAATAAGGTTGAGGCGACCTTAGTTCTACAAATGAGGGCCTATCTATTTTTGAGGGAATGCAGTATTGAGAGCTTTCCTCTGGAAATTTCTCGTCTTTATGGAAATGCGCGGATGCACTGTCTAGCTGGAACCACATTTACCTTCTAACCATTATTGACACTTCTTCCAATAACGCAAAAAGTTTGTTTTCGATAAGTTTTTGGACATTTCAGTCGTTTCACCGTTTAAATGTCCCCTGAAAAAGTGAAGGCCTGTAAGGTATTTTATAGAACTCTTCCCGAGATTTTACCCCACATATTGAGAAACCATTTATGTTGGTGGTTAACAGTCTCTAATAAAAAATTGCTTTTGTTTGTTCAAAATTCACAAAAATCTGATTTAATCGAAAACTAGACGAGATATGAGTAGATATAGGGCAATATAGTATCAAATTAAAGGTAATTTAACGGCCTACTTTAATCCACCAAAAAACAACGAGGTTTCTATTCAAAACCTTGAGTTTTTGGTAATTTTAAAGTGCCAAGTTTGACGTTTTTTTTTTTTGAACAGCCTGTATGTTATATCAGACCTTTTTATGCAAGCATACCAAAAATAAGGCTTATGTTGAAATTCTGCAAAAAATGGCGGCATGATAATTTACCATTAACGACATTTTGGCATTTCTATCAATAATAGCAATTATCATTTTTTAACTTCAAGTGTAAATCTTTCCAAAACGGTTTGAGATAGATATAGGACATGCTATACAAAAAGTATTTAGAATGATCCGTAAAATGCGAATAAGTAGAAATAAGATACAATATTTCAATATACAATAGTATATTGAGAATATATAGAATATATCTCATTTAAAAAATATTTTTGCCTTGCAACTTTTTGTAACAATCCGTATAACAGAAAATATTTTTAAAATATACTCCCTAAAGATCTACATTCTGGTAACAAAGCGCAGTTTTGATTGAATAAACCGTAACTATGTACTAGGCCGAAGCGGTCTTAGTGCCCTACCTATATATCTTCAATTTTAAAATACAGCTCGAAACCAGAACGGTTAAAACTTTTGGAGTAGAATTTCGAGTATCCGGGCCAGTAGAGACCGAGTCTTGATAATCGGATAATCAAAACATTTATTTCTCATATTTTAATTATTTGTTTGGACAATTACGTTCATATATAGGGTGTTTTTGAAGTAATGTGAAAGATTTTAACAGGTGATAGCTCTCGTTGTCTCGTTGGAGAGATGCTAAAAACCAAATTTGCTTGATATCTACAAATGTTTATAGTTTTTGAGATATACGCTGTCGAAATCTTTTTCAAAAAACATTTTTAAGATACGCGAAGTATGACAACACTGTTTTTGAGCATATAGATTTGGAGATATACGATGTAAAAGTTTTTGCTGTGTAAGCAAATAATTAATTAAAATAATAATTCAATGAAAAAAAACTGTATCTTCCGACGTCGCACTTTTGAATCATCTTGTTATTTTTAATTATAAGACTAGATTTTTTTAATATACTAAACACGTAATAATTTGTTAGGTGTTGCTCTGCTGGCCGGAGTACTTTTCGGACTGATAACTATGTTAGTACAATACGTAGGACTCTTCGTTAGTGGTCTTCACACCGGTTTCCTTTTGGGCATTGCATCTCTTCTTACAACCGATTATCTCATACATACATCACCCAAAGGATCAATCTGGTTATGTGTCGGAATTATACTAGCAATGGCTTTGATATTTGCAGTCTTGACTTTATATTTTCGAAAAAGTAAAAATTGCACAGTTTTTGAAAAAAAAATGATAATTTTAAATTGTAGGTCTGACTATTGTTTGCACAAGTCTTTACGGCGGTGCTATTTTTTCAACAGCTATTGATTATTTTATTGAGAGACTAACAATGATTTCTTGGATATGGCAAAGGGTCTCTTTAAAACCAATAGAACCTCCTCCTTGTTGGTTTTCTTGGATAATTCTGGCAGCGTGGCCCTCATTTTTTCTCACCGGCTTGATTGTACAATGTACAATCACAGGCAGAGGTTTACACCATGAAGGTATGATCCAATAGAAATAATCACTGAATTTTTTAACTCTCATCAGTGCATCCATAAGCGTTGTGCTTTATGAAACAGATCAAACTAATATTTTTAATGGTGTTATTTCAGTCGCAATTCGTAAAAAACAAAGAGATCCAATGTTGCGTGGTCAGACTCGAGCTGAAATGAGGCAAAACAAGTACAGATATTTGTATCAAGTTCGGACAGCTCATGGAGATGTAATAAGTCGAGTAAGTCAGCAAACTTATAATTTTTAAATTTTCTTATTATTGAATTTTAGAATTTTGTACAAGCTATGCAAAGCAAAGAAGGATCTCAAAGTGGAGGTATTGGCGAATGTAGCACTCTACAATCTGATGCTACACATTTAACAATTTTACCAGATTTACAATTAGCAGCATACGCCGAAAGTGAAGATGATAGTCAAACTGAGGTTGTTACACATCATCAGTGATTTATTTATTATGTGTGATTTTATTTTTATCTACTCCTCGTAGAAAAAATATTTTGTCATATCTTTTAAAGACAATAATAAGATGCAGCTTAATCAAATTATATCTATTTGTTTTTACAAAAAAAATGTGAAATGAAATATTGACGGAATATGTTCTCTTATTCTTTGTATTATTTTAATAAATAAACACATCCCAACCAAAAATGTCGCTAGTCAATAGGACTTTTTGTAGTCCCAAACGCTTTCACAAAGCATTAATTTCTTTTGTGCCATTGAACTTTTATTGTTTACCTCCTAGACAGTAATGAATATTTACTGGTTGCTAATGTAAACTTGATAAGTATTTTTTTTACATGTTGCCGTTCTAAAGCGGTAAGTAAATTTATTGAAAATTAATTAAATAATTGTTTTTTTTTGAACAAAAATCAATCCCACAAAAATTACCGTAAGTAAAGAGGGTTATTTTACCGATTTTAGACCATAATCTTAAACAATTGTTCTCGATCGAGAAAATGTTCTTAGCGTTCTTGATACTTCATACACTTTTACTTACGCTAAAAAGACCCTAAAATTGTATATATGTTGGAAAATAAATGATTGGATACTATTACGAACTTGGCTAACATGCCGAACACTTCCAGAATTGAAGAGTAGAAATTTAAAAGGATCTAAGTGCCATAAAAATAAAACTGAGATATTACACAAAATATGCTTAGTACTCGTACACATAATAAACGTAAACTTGTTTTAAAAATAGTTTTATTAAGTAAATAGAACACAATTTAAATTTAGTAGGTAAGTACTTTTTAACTCACTTAAATAAATAACTATCGTAAACCTCTAAACACCTGTTACCTCAAAACAATTGTTGGAAAAACTCAAACAAAAAAAAAAGAAAAACGACAAATTAACGAAAAAGAAGTACAAAAAATTTAAAACAAAATGGAAAAACAAATACTCAAAAACAATAAATAACATAAAAACAATCCTGAAGATCTCGAAAACTAATTTTAGAAGAAAAATAAAAACAAAAGAAGTTTTATAAATACAAGAAATAATTCTGAAAAAACAAAAATTTTTTTAGAAAAGTTTGATAATCGGCGTTTGGAAGAAAAACAATATAAAAAAAAGATTAGAAGAATAAAAAAAAGATTAGAAGAATAAAAAAAAATCTGGAAGTAGTTGAAAGACGTCCGTCAGCTAAAAGATAGCGAACCACAAAAGAAACGCCAGAAACAATTCTAAAAAACAAAAAAGATTTTGAAAAAGCTTGAAAAACGGAGTTTAGAAAAAAAAATATGAAAGTTAGTTAAAAAAATTTGGGAAACGACAATTAGAAAAAAAAGAGCGAAAGAAAGACAAAAAATGATTTTAAAGAAGCTTAAAAAATAACGATTGGTAAAAAAAACAAGAATATAAACGAAAAAAGTGCTGAAAGTAAAAGGAAAGAGCATATGGGAATAAAAAAAAATAAATGAAAAGCAAAAAAAACTTTTAAAAAATTTCAGAAAATAAACACCAAAAAACAGAAAAATATCTTTGAAAAGTTTGATACTTGTAAGATGCTTTTTAGAGGTGAAAAAGAAATTCGAGAAGATTCTAAAAGTTTAAGAAAATTCGGAGAAAAGGGTCGATAAAATAGAAAAAATAGTCAAAAAAGATCTCGACAAAAAGTTAATAAAATAGAAACAAAAACTAAGAAACTAGAAGTAAGACAAATTACGAGAATCGAACCAGCATCACAAAGAATAACACCTCCAAGATTTGAGGGTCAAGTTTCAAAGCTAGTGTATAAAAGATAATTTAAAGCAGTAGCGAAAATAAACGGCTGTAATAAAAAAAAAGGTTCAGATCAGCTCTCCAGCGCAGAGTCAGCTTACAGAAGCTGCATTCAATATTTAATTGCAATTAAAAATTCCGTTTTAATGCATACTTGAAGATGACAACTTTGTTACCGAAACGCGCGACGTGTTAAGTGTAGTGTTTAAGTGTTAGTGGGTGTTTTACGTTTCATTCATCAAAAAAATGCAACAAATTTTTTACTGTTTTACTGTTTATTACTGATTTTTTGACATTGATGTGTTTATGAAAATTGACATTTAATTGCGAATTAACTACATATTCAATTACAATAATTAAAGTATCACGTCTTATAAACCGTCCTAAAATATATTTATTCTTACCTTCAGGTTCCTTGTCAATTTTCAGGTGTCTTTGCCAAATATCAATTTTCCACCAGCCCTTTCAACTAGAGACTGTTTTTTGTTTCGTATTGTTATAAGTATTTTACTGAGTGTACTACGAATTTTTTAAAATATTTTTCAGTAATCCAATAGTATCTCTAAATTATGATTTTTTTAACTTCTTCATTTTGTACTTTGAAGCTTTTAATATTTACAAACTTCGTATTGTTTAAGTTTATTAATATATTTAATATTTGTAAATAATAACATAAATTAACAATGTAATTTTTTTTGGCTATTAAAAAAAATCATAAGATTTTAAATTTCCGCTGTGTATTAGTTTGCCACACCACCGCTTGGAGCGCGAAACCTGTTCCATTTTCACCACGTTGCCAACATGCACAATGCACATGCCAACCTGTCAACTCGTGTCAACTCCGGCTACAGCATGGTTACAGTTTTGATTTGTTAAAATGAAAAGCATCTAACATCGATAAAAAATAAAAATGAATGATGTGAAGTGTAAGAAATAGAGAAATACTATTGTTAGACTGCATTTTACACCTTTAATTAATAATTTACAAGAATCAAGATGCATAAAACGAACAAATTCTTGATGGAAGCTGGTGTTATATTCGTGACATATTTTTATTTTGGAATTTTGCAAGAGAAAATAACAAAAGGAAAATATTTATACGAGGCTGTAAATGACAAAGGAGAGAATACATATTTATCCGAAAAATATGCCTACTTCTTAACTTTAGTATTTATTTTGTGTGCTATCAATTATGTTGTTGCAACTATATTTCTGAGGATTTGGCGAGCAGAAGAAGACAAGACACCGAAACTATATTATATTAGTATTGCTACAACGTATTTACTGGGGATGGTATGTTCCAACATGGCCCTACAGTGGGTTCCTTACCCAACTCAAGTTGTGGGTAAATCTGTTAAACCTATACCAGTCATGATTCTGGGAGTACTACTTGGAAAAAAATCATATCCTTTCAAGAAATACCTTTTTGTAATTTTGATTGTTATTGGTGTGGTGTTGTTTATGTTTAAAGATAAAGGAAAAACAACACAAGACGTTGGATTTGGTTTGGGGGAGTTGTTACTAATTTTATCACTTATGATGGATGGAATGACTGGTGGTGTTCAAGTAAGACTTTATTTTTATGCCAATAAAAAATATAATAATTGTTTAAATTTGATGAAAGCATCCTCTCTTTTTGATTAAACTCGAAGATTTGATTTTTATTCTCTCATTATTTATATAATTGTGTTAAATAGGAAAGAATTAGGGCTGAGGCACAGCCAACTGGTCAACAAATGATGAAAGTATCAAATGGTTGGTCAACTTTATTCCTAGGAATTGCTCTTGTTATAACAGGAGAAGGTTTAAAATTTTTGGAATTTACCCAAAGACATCCAAATGTGATTGGCGATTTATTAATATTAGGTTTGACTCAAGCAGTTGGACAAATGTTTTTGTACAGCATGGTAATATAATATATATAATTACAAGAGTTTTTAAATATTTTTGTGTTAGGTTTCAGATTTTGGGCCCTTGGTCGTTTCTGTTGTGACTACTACTAGGAAATTCTTTACAGTTTTAGGGTCAGTTATTATCTTTGGGAACGCCTTAAACACTAGGCAATGGCTAGGAACATTACTAGTTTTTAGTGGACTCTTCCTAGATGCATTTTTTTCAAAGAAAACACCCAAGAAGTCTACCAAAAATTAATATCAATCTCTCTTGTATACTGCTATCCCATCTTTAAAAAACTGTAAAGAAGGGATATAAAACAACTCCACTTTAACATACATATTTTTGTTAGTGTTTTACAAATTTTATTATGACTTAAATTTAGTATAAAATAAAGTATTTAAGAACAGTTATATGTATTTACAAGTATTTCATTAATTAAGTAGGGCATTGCACCCCTATGCAAAAACCAGCGTCCACCATAATAACAGCAATGTTTTGCTAAGAAAGATTATTTGTTGAACAATCCAAACTTAAGAAGAAATGGGAAATTATTAGGTCTTAACATCCACTTCGAATAGTTTGTTTTGGGCACTAAAGCTGTTATTTTGTTGACTTGTACAAATTTGTGTCCACTAGAGATGACGGTGATAAGCAAATGGTATATGAATACTAACTGTTTTAAAAAAATATTGACTGTTCTTAGCTACTTCCCATGTTTTTTACCTTAAATTCATAGATAAGTTAACAAATAAATTAACAGGAGTCAATGTATACAGTAAGAAACAGCAGTTCTGTCCAAAAGTTAAATAAAAAAAATGGCACTGCCAAAGTCAAAAAATTAGATAATTCAGTTTCTATCTTGTACATTAAAGGTTTCTCGTTTACTTTTCCATTTGTTTAATTAATAACTTAATTAATGTAATTGAGTGCTTAACAGAGTGGGACATGATTGGATATTAAAAAACTTGCACAATTAATGACAAACATTGATTCATTTTCTCTTATTAATATACAAAACATAATTGAAATTACATGAGTAAAAAATTAATACCAGTTTGTTACAACATACAACAAAACTAAGAATCTAATCTAATAATCAACAAGCTCAAAAAGTAACTTGCTATAAATATTTTTCTTTAATTGACAGCATCACAACAGTTTTAAAAGGACTTTGAGCTTTTCATGTACGTTGGAGAAAAATGAACACAATATTATATAAAATACATTAAAAAAATATAAAGTTAAATAAAAGTTACTATATATACAAGGTGTTTCAGGAAAGTCTTTTTTTTTGGGACATTACATTAATGACACTATGCAACTCAAAATTATAGGTTTGTTCCAAAAGCAGTTCAAAACGGTACTGCGCATGTGCAGTCCAATTTTGAACCGTTTTCAACTGTTGTTGGAACAAATCTTATAAAATGTGTTCTTTTAAATTTGTCTCAAGCAGTAAGCTATAAAAGAAAGTTATTTATAGCTTACTTATGCTTAATTGAAAATAATTTTATCTAAAGCATCCTGTATATAAAAAATTATAAATAGCAGTACGATTTACAGTAGTATCTTGTAGAAATCTCACATTGAGTACTTAAAAAATACATATACGAAATATAAATTTGTTAAAACTTTCAGTCAAATATGTAAAATACGTAATTTTCTTATGAAAATAATTGTAAAGAATACGTAATTTTCTTAGTACAAACATTATATACAAAAATGTACAAAAATATATTACATTTAAGAATCTTATTAGACCTACATACATACATATAAAAGACAATGTGCGTTTTTAAGCAAATTTGGAAGCATCGTGAATTGATTTGTCTAATATTGCCGGTTTCCTCTAACAATCAGAGCAGTCTTGAAAACGTAATTTCAGCGTCATAACTTTAATAAAATATCTTCATAAAAAACTACTCTTCAATAAAAATTTGGACGCTAAAAAAGAGGTAGATTCTGTCCGTCTTATATCTGAGCGGCTAGCTAAACATTTAGGCAAGACGGAGTTAAATTTATGCATTAGGCAAAAATATCTCAAACGTAGGCTGGATGTCTACCTCTCAATCTGTTGAAGAACACTTTCCAACTATGCACTGTTTTGCCTGACCAAATCCAGACACTTGAAGTGATTCCAACAATCATATACATAAGATATTTAATCATAAATACAGGAAAAAGGGGATGTGAATATTCCTTAATATCTTGTGGACAAGGAACAGCATAAGTCTGTTTTACACACATGTCATGATTCCATGTTAACATCCAACTATCAAAATTAAATTGTTCATAAAATAAACAAGTTATGACCATCATTGCAGGTACTGTATATAAAATAGAAAATACACCGATTCGTATCATTAGCTTTTCTAATTTGTCCGTTTTTGTACCGTCATGTTTCATTACTGTTCGAATACGGAATAATGAGATTAAACCGGAAGTTAAAAATACTAACCCAAAGACTAGATAAATACATAATGGTATAAGAATGAAGATTCGTAAGGCATCCACGTTCCAAATTCCAACGTTGCAAACTCCACTCAAAACGTCACCTGAAACGGTTAAAGACTTTGTTAAATATGAGTAGAATTACAAAAAACGGAAAATCAATCGGCCATGACAAATCTATAGCAATTCCTAACAAGCGGAAAATTTAAATTACTCCTATTTGCAAATAGCTTATTTCTTGTAATGATCTAGAAATCGACAATAACATGTCTTTTTGCACTTTTTGAAGAATTTAACGTTAAATATTTGTTAGTAAATAAAAGTAGATTGTCTTGGTTGTCGGAACAACCTGTGCATAATAGCCGCATTATGCAAATATTTTAAATGATTATAGTTGGTGAAAAGTTGAACAAAACAAAATTATATAAAAAATAAATTATGTAGTCAAAGCATATTGGAAAATCAAATACTATTTTCAATTTTCATTTTTACTGAAATATATCATTTTTTCACTCATTTAACTTGTATCAAATGAATGACATTCCGTGTTCGCTGCACAAGATACCCATTGTCTTTATTATAGTGATCACGGGAAAAGAAAATTATATGAAATATTTTAAGCTAAGACTAATCAATCATTCTTTATTTTCAAAATAATTTTAATTTTCAAAAAAAAAACAATTTGGAAGCTGAAGGCGACAATTTGTTTATGACAAAACTATTCTTAACATATTTTTGGAATAAAACCCACCTTCTTTAAAAAAAACAAACCTATACCTAAACCTTCATCCTTCAAACTTCCCAGAAAAATGTTCCCATGGAGCAATAAAAAACTTAAGAGCCATATAAAACTTAACTTTTTACCAAATTACACCGTTTAAAAGCTAGAGAGCGTCAAGATTTCAATTTATTTTCGTCTTTCTTACACAACAGGTAATCTAACCCCTTGATCTACTTTAATAAAATTTATACAAATACACTGTCAAAATTACAAATCCTGTGTTAGTCTTTTCGAGGTCATTTATTTCATCACTAGAGTAATGAATTAACACCAACCATTAGAATTTTTGTGTAATTTTTATTTTTTTTACGTTATAAAATATTTTATTATACGAGGTGTTTATAAATGATTGTAGGTTCGTAGGTGGCTGTGAAAACAATGAAAAATATTCCGTCGTGTCTGGTTTTGTATTCTAAGAACTAATAACATCCAGAATTACCGGGAATTTCGTTGTTCATGTTTGCGTATAGGTCAGTGTTCACGTTACACGTTATACGGTGGCTAATGTATTGAAGAACAATATTCACGTTAGCCGGAGGTTTCGGTTACCCGATGTTCATGGTATCGAGGTTCTACTGTATCTAAATATAAAATTTGAGGTAATGTTTTTTTTATTTACTTATTAATTTACTGAACAAAATGGGTACCAAGTGAAAGCTGAGATCGTTTATTAAGCGAAAAAAGAAAAAAAATACTCGTAGGTTGTCTTCTTTCAGTGATTGTAGTACTCTCATCCAAAATGTAAAAGAACTGTTTTTTTTTTTGACGGATTAGGTTTTCGAAAGACAACCCTAGCAAACGATATTTGTCGCAATACATACTATTTTTCTTTCAAATTTGAACTGGTAATTAATGCACCTTTTTATCACTAAATTTTACCACTAACAAGAAAGACCTTATAAATCAACCTTTTTTTTTGTCAGCTTTTAATTTGTTATTATCATTGTGACTGATATATGGTGATGTGTTGATGAGAATAGTATTTCATGTTCAAATTTTTTTGATTCAAATACTACATCTATGCGAAAAATTTCCTTGTGTGTAAAAAAAAGAGCAAGTAAAGAGCATTATTTCAACACTTATGAACATACATAATAAAAAAAACAGAGTATAAACTGTATTTTAGTATCACTTTGACCCTTATTTATGCAAAATTTTTGCATTTATTCGCCTACATTAGATTTCTAGTGCATTTCTAATCAATTAATTAAACCAATTTGTATGCGCTCTCTATTTTGATAAAAAAAGATATTTAAATAATCTAAAATCCTGTCTTACCATCAACTTTTCCCATCGCTAAAATCGTGATGGTCTTGATAGCAGGTATAGCCCACGCTGCTAAATGAAAATACTGTGAATTTGCCTCAATTGCCTCATGTCCCCACTTCAATCCAGCTGCCAAAAACCATGTCAGAGTCAAAATAACCCACCAAATACTTGATGCCATGCTAAAGAAATACAAAACCATGAACAATATTGTACACAGTTCGTATTTCGTCCCTTGGGTGATAACGCTCACTCTTCTTATCCCTTCATCAGATATTGGAGGTTCTTTACAAGCTATTGAATCGCCAGCTATAAAACCCACAACATAAGCTAAAGCTACCATTAAGTAACATACTGATAAAAATATAATTGGCCGTTCTGGGTAACGAAATCTATCAGTGTCTATTAGAAAAGTACAAACTGTAAACAAACAACTTGCTGAACACAAAATAGCCCACGTGCCAATCCAGACCCGTGAAAATTTCTGTCGGTTTTCGTCGAAAAACATCATGTGACAAGGGGCACCACAGTTTTTCACTATTTTATCGCCAACTTTTAACGAGTAGTCCATGTTTTTCACTTCGAATTGCAAGGGACATACAAAACCGAAATCCCTGGGATATTTCGTCCTGATTCCTTTGAAGTCGAATTTATCGTTGGCGAAATCAGGGGGCTCATTTGTCGGTGTAGGTGTCACACTCATGTTGTCTTTACCTACACAAAGATTCGCTTCTGGGTACTGATTGCAGTCGAGATTTTCTGGCCAGCTGTATCCGAACTTTTTCATGATTCCCTCACACCCAGACTTGGCTGAGAGACACAACGAGCGACATGGGGGCACCGGTTTGTCCATTATAGTGCATACAGGAACAAACACCGTACAAAGAAATATATGCAAATATGCACTGCAGTTGATTTTGATCAAAGGGAAATACTGGTGGACCTCGTAGCCGGCTTCTTCCTGAGTGTTGTGCCCCAAGAGGTTGGGGTACAGCGTGAGGTTGTAAGGGACGTCGAGACAGAAAGGCACGGTTATCTGCTGGCATTTATTATGTGTTGGAATTTCCTCGACGGGAGATATTTCATGTTGCAAGCCATTTACGAGGCACGAAAAGACGAGGATTAACAGTGTTTGCATTTTCGTTGTTGGTTAAGGCGGTGAAATATCAAAGGGTATACATTGAGAGATGTTTAGAATTGCACGTTCCACTAATAAAACTGTTTTAAATAACATCAACATCACAATCAACACTCGTACACCCTACCGAGTTGGAGCAGCCATTTTAATCGTTTACCCATGAACCCATGTTCGCCTCTATGGTTCACTTGCAGAGTGCCAAGCCGCCAATCAAACAAAATACAAATTGAAGTGGGGAAAATCAAAGCTTATTTACAAAAATAGTTTATAACAATACGTGTGTTACAATGAAATTTAAAATACAAATATAAAAAAATAGAAAAGTAAGTATAAAACTTTTATTTAAATGTACTTAAATTATAATAAACATAAAGACTGTTTATGCAACCAGTTATACCTAGCAGTGTGTACATTGGACTAATTATAATTACAGTGCTCAACAATAGAAATGGAACACCTTGGAGTCTTGTAACTCCTGCAAAAATTTATTAATTGAGATGATCTTTTTTTCTGGGTAGGTCATTTCTTATACTTTAAGATGTCTGACCGAGCGTTTTTTTTTGTAAATTTGTAGTTTAAGACTCAGTATTATGGTCCCAAAAGTTTCACCTGAGGGGGATCGGTGTGTTACGAGGTAGCTGGTGAGCGGTATCTACAATCCTTCCCCACCACATCTCTTTAGATGAAAGGGGATATTTCAAGGTTTCATCACAGCTAGTTTGACATTTGATCTAATACGGATCGGCCGATCTCCACTAATAAATTTAAGGGTCGTAGACTCTCCGTCCTACAAAACTTCTTTCTTACAAAAAATTTTTTTAAGATATAACCAGACGGGACCTTTACAATATTGTACAGTATTATTTTGGCTATCTGAAATCGCTATCTACAACTTTTTTTGGTAGGACCGAACTTTGTAAAATGATTTTTTTTATGTCGGAGCACCAATTTCCAAAATCGTGTTTTTTAAAACATACATCGCTCTTATAAATTAACTATTTTAGATAAAATTTTGAAATTTTGTCCACTTATAGAGAAAACCAGAGCGCATCTAACAGTAATAAGAGATTTTAAAAAAAGTTTTTTGTTTTTGAAAAGAAGTCTCCAAAGTCACTAGATGCGAAATTGTGCGTTGACAATTTTACCCTGCGGAAAGCTATGTGAATTCACCTATCCCATATTACCTGTAGAGTCAAGGCTTTTAGACCAACCTATGCGTGCGCACATACACTGTGATTGTCTGATTGGTCAAAGTGGTCAGGTAAATTTCTGTCAATGTTTGGCATGAACCGCAAAGAATGGGGGTCATACCGATCAGGGAGAACCGGTAGTTCTCTAGACTGGCAGATTGGCGAAAAATTCCGCAATTTTGGAGTACTACTAACGTAAGAAATTTACAAGTTTTGTTGGTGGCCTATAAGAAAAGTTAAAAATTTTATAACAATGATTAATTAACTTAACGAAAAGGTAGTGTTATTTTAAATTTTTTATAATAAAAAATACTGTTTATGTATATTCACATTTTTTAATTCTTACTTCTTACCTTGCCAAAAATTTGGTGATATAAGTAAACGTTGGTAGTACTCCAAATGGGTAAAAACATAACCTCACTCTGTAATACATGTGCTTTTGGGAGTTGTTTTTTGAGTTTTGTTACTACCATGCCACAAGTGTGGTGTGTTCCAATGTGTCGAAGCAAGAGTAGTAGTAAGGCGGAAATACCGTTTTTTTCTTTACCGAAAAACGAGGTTATTTGCCAACAGTGGTGTAGTGCCATTAGAAGTCACATGAATTTGTTGAGAAAGACAAGTAAAGTAATGTTTTCATTGTTTATCTGTGTGTAACAACTATACAAAACGTTATTTGTAGATTTGCTCCAACCATTTCAATAATGATGGTTTTCTGGTGGGTACTCTGATAAAAAAAACTAAAAAAGGGGGCCGGACCGTCTAGAGAGGTGAGAACACCATGTGTAATCACAAAGGGGCCCAAACTACATTTGTAGTATTATTATTATAATAGAATGAGCCACTGAACAAATGTGTTATTTTGTAGAAAAGTAGTGTAGAACTTGTCAGTACGTCAGACGTCAATAACGCTACGCCAAGTCAAGTTGAAAAGGAGGCGGAAGAGATAAATATAAATATAATACATAAGGAAACATAAATATCCTGAACGACTGGGAGTAAAACTAAAAAGAAAGAGCATTAAATAGTTATGTTTTAGGAAACATTACAGTGGTGGTAGACGACCTCGTAATAATGCACCATGTCAGTGATAAATCTCAAATAAAATATGTTGTTATTTATTATATTATTTTATTATTATAAAATAAATAAAGTCTCAATAATCTAAAAACTTAAAGCACTTAAATCACAAAACACAACGCAACCACACACAAAGACGAGAAAATACAAAATAGCCACACCACAACGGCACAACGAATGTTTATTTATCGAATCGGTTTATTAGTTGGTTTCTAGCGTAAGGCCCTGTCATCCATAGCTGTCATCTGTCACTGTGAAGTGTGAAGTTAGCGCCACCCGCTTAGCCGTCTTTCCATGAATTTTAAAAACCGTTTGCGAAAAAAAAATTCTAATAATAGTGCGGAACATTTATTTTACTCGATTAACATGTTACCTTTTATTCTTGTTATTTTTGGATGGTTTTTAAAATTTGCTCATCTGGCAACCAAATTCATACCAAAGACCAACCTATGCGCGCGCCGCATCGTTTTGTCTCGCTTGTTCTCACCTAATTTTCTATTTTCCTCTCGTTAATTGGTTTGGTGGCTTATATGGGATAGGTCAATTATTAAGAATTTGACTATTTAATGTATATTTTCGGATTTACAAAACTTTAAATAAGTTTTTTTTTAAAAAATTAGGATAATAACTCTAATGGTTTCCGAAATATAAATTTTTTAAAACAAGGCTTTGCCGCGCTACTTCGCGCAATACGCGTTCAATCTACATACGTAGGTACTCGCACAGTATATACCAGTATTATGAGATATGACTTACTAGAAGGTAATTTGATAGCTATAATTATAAACCACAAAAGATAATTTATAAAATTGTATTAAAACCAAAATATTTAGGTAAAAAAAAAAAAATAAAAGCTAAATTTCTTCTTTGTCTTCATCTGATTTGTTGTTGGTCGCTTCAACATTGTTCCAATGCTGACAAGATCAATCAATATAACATTTTAGTCCTTCTTTCAAACAGATACATTTTAAAGTATTACATAATTTATCACAGCAATTCATAACGAGCGTCTAAAAATGAATGACGTGGTAGTGTGCTGTGGACCTGTAGGATTTAGCTTGACTCACATAGTGACATTATTAGTTTGTGAATTGTCATTTACCTGTTTTTATTTTTTCAAATTTAACTAAAAATATTTTCACAAATTTCGTATTTCCGTAATGGACAGAGAAGAGGGCGAATGGCAATATTCTATTCCCCTATGTTTGGAAAATTTTTGCCAAAAATTTCCAGACTTGCCATTTTTAATGTATTAATTATTAATTAGTTAGAAGTTTTCTAAGCTCTGCATATTCAGTCGGTTGTATACTGTAAGTCGGATTAAAATCGCCACTGTCATTTATTGACCAGCCATATTATAGCGTCTAACTTCGGCATATTTTGCGTATGGCTTGCCATCCTCCAAATTTTTAATCGATATATGCTTCTAAAATGTTAAACACTCGGTAAAAATTCAAATACTATATATTTTTTATATGTATAATAATTTCCTTAAATCATGCTGTTAGAAGAAATCGTTAGTTGATAGTAATTCTGAAACTGATTTTTGTGATTTCAGACTTAAATGGTACATACCTCATATTATTTAACGTTTTGATATCTTTATTTTTATTTTTAAATAATGCCAAAAATTATTTGTGGCTACATTAATGTTTTTGTTTACATTAGGCACTGTAGCTATCTCGTACAAATTAAAAGCGTCTATACTTTTAAGAAAAATATCGAATTTTTCCAAATTTCATAAAAAGAAAAAAACTGTTGTCACATCCGTTTAAAGCGTGAAGGACCAAAATTTTGGTTTTTAATCCATGGCCCAAATCAACAAAAAGAGACAAATTTTGTTTTGGATCTGCTCTAAGTAAATTACAATTATAATGGTAAATCAGGATAATTAAACTATCCATGTCGACAGATTTTATTAAAATTGAATTCTTCATGATTGCTATATAGATAGATGTTCCAACGTTTTAATACCCTGGTATTTACTGACAAAGAAACATAAATTGTTGTTATCAAAACAACCAGTGATAAAAAGTATTTCATTGTTTGTCAATATATTTACAGAATTTTCTAAAATATAATTAAATAAAATTTTAATAATGATTTTTGTATTCTAATAATTGCATAAATTGTCTAAATTTAAGTCATATAAATCATATAACAATGGTATATAAATTTTAATTAAAAATATATAATGACAATAAAAATCAATGTCGACCCCACAATGTTTTATTGTCATTATATAAAAATCACTTCACTTCGAGAAAGAAAAGATGATTCCATCAAATTTAAAATTACGATGTAAGTGCTTTAGGTAGAAGTTTTTTACATTATTGTATAGCACCATTGAGTTTATTAGGTATATAATATTTATAATTTTATATATAATTTTATTATATATTATTTATAATTTTATTATTATAATAAACTTAATGATAGTACCTAAACAAAAAATTAACATAATTGACCTAATCTAGTTCACATTATGTAATGTGTACATAGAAAGCAGTCAAAATATAGGACTACATATGTATAGTAAAAATTTGACCAAAATTTTATATTGGCAAACACTGGTAACAAGTGATGATTGATAGTGATAATGGTTCGCAAGTATTTATCAATTATTTATTTTATTAACCTTTGAATAGTTCTGTATTACTGTGTTGGATGGTGTGAATAAGTAAACGGAAATTTAACGCATCCAGCACGGTAAAACCTTGTTTTAAAAAATTTATATTTCGGAAACCATTATGTTTATTATCCTAATTTTTAAAAAAAAAACTTATTTAAAGTTTTGTGAATCCGAAAATGTACATCATATAGTCAAATTTTTAATAATTCACATAGTGACTTTGGAGACTTCTTTTTCAAAAACAAAAATTTTTTTTTTAATCTTTTATTACTGTTAGATGCGTTCTGGTTTTCTCTATAAGTAAATAAAATTTCAAAATTTTATCTTAAATAGTTAATTTATAAGCGCGATGTATGTTTTAAAAAAGACGATTTTGGAAATTGGTGCTCCGACATAAAAAAAATCATTTTACAAAGTTCGGTCCTACTAAAAAAAGTTGTAGATAGCGATTTGAGATAGCCAAAATAATACTTTACAAGATTATAATGGTCTCGTCTAGTTATACCTTAATTTTTTTTGCAAGAATGAAGCCTCGTAGGACGACGATTTTACTCCACTATAAATTCCTTCAAGGAAATGCTCTGAACCACGCTCTGATCTTTGCTTGAGTCGTTTGAGATTGTTAGCCACACCCACAATTTCCCACTACATGCTAAAGGCAAATTAGACATGATCGTGCCGTCTGTGAAGCAGTCTAGAAAGCTCATTTTTAATTTGAAAATTGGCGCGATGTTCATAACTTTGTCACAAGTTCCCTCTCATATTATTTAACAAAATTAAGTAAAGTTTTCTCAATACATTAACTTGTACATTATCTAAGTTTCCACGGTTTCAATTTTGCAAAAAAATTTTTTTTTTGAAAAACTCAATTTGTTGCTATTGTTTTAAAACAGCTAGCAAAAAAATCAATCCATACAAACCTAGATAATATAAAAATAAATGTGTTACAAAAATTTCAGTTAATTCCATTGGATAATAAGGAAGAAAATTCGTGACAAATGTGGTAATACGCGTGATACCTCCTCTTAAGTTACACAGGTTGTCAAAGATAGGCCCTGCAACAAAAAGCTTAGACTGCTCCAATTTTAACAAAAAAAAAAAAATTTGAATTTTGTTAATGGGTTTCGGAAGAGAGCTAAATCAAACTTTCGAAACGGTTTCGCAGATTTTGAGCTAAGTTTATAAATTAAGACCAAAATCTAAAAAAAAACTGTTTTTTGCACTATAGCTATAATTTTGTTAATTGGTGTATTTTTTTTGGCTTATTTTAAAAGCAAGTGTTCAAACTTGAATTCTGGAAAGAAAGATGAACATACCGCTAACATTTCGTGTAATAAAAGGCTACCAAAAATGATCAATTTTTTAAACAGCTCTGAGTTGTAGTTTGGTAAAATAATAATAAAATTTAAACGTGTATTTAGAAATATGACTTGTGTTTTATGTCTCAAGACCCTTATAGCATTAGTTTACTTGGTGTAAGTTGGTGTTTAAATACGATTTTTGAAGCCATGTTTTTAGAAAAAAAATAAAAATAAAACTTGCTTATCTAAACGGCTTGTTTCTAAAGACTGTCTATATTTGGATGGATTTTATGGTTTTGACTTACAAACTAGTTTATGAGGGATTTAATAAGGGTAGTCGTAAAGATAAGTAAACCCTATTGTTACCAAAGCGACAAGCTGGTCACTCGAATGAGACAAACAACAGATGCCACGCGTCGGATCTTTACAATCTACTTAAAATTCAGGGGCTGGGCGTTCTTTATCGGTAAGGGACCGAAAAATTAATTTCTCTATTGCACTATAAAATTCATCCAAATATAGACATACTTTAATGATAGGTACAATTGTGTACCTATAGATCTAACAGTAGGTTAGCGTTCGTATCGTGGTAATGAGCTGTTCAAGTTAGAAAAAGCTTCAATTTTTCCATAAAATTATGCTTTTAAGAATCGGATTTAAGCACCGACCAATATTAACAATAAGTAAAGTAATGCTACAAAGATGTTGAGATACAAAAACAAGTTATGTGTCTAAATACACGTTTAAATTTTTATCATTTTTTTACCAAACTAAAGTTCGAAGTTTCGAATTTGGTCATCTTCGGAAGTTTTTTTCTACACAAAATGTTAACAGAATGTCTACCGTTGCCTTACAAAATTCAAGAGTGAACTTTTATCTTTAGAATAAGCCAAAAAGAGTAAAATTTTACATCAATTAACAAAATTATTGCTTAACGTGCAAAAACAGTTATTTTGGATTATTGCTTTAATTTATAAATGTAGCTCAAAATCTCTAAGGGCTTAAGGTTGAACTCTACTGCATAAAAAAAATTTCTGTCGTTTAAAAATTTTGAAAAAAATAATGTAAGTTTTCAAAGGTCTTAGGAACAACATATATTTTTTTGAAATTTTTCTCGACTTTAGTTTTTCAAAAAAATTAAAAAAACCCGAATTTTTTGTCATTTTATTTTTTTATTTAAAAACTAGAGTGATCAGATTGTTCTTAATTTTTTGTAGTATTGTAGATGGTCTTACTTATGTCACTGTTATTTTTTAATGCAAATTAAACGACAAATTTTTTCATAAAAAAATTTTAAATAGTGAATTTTCATATCCGTTATAAATACTTTAAATGAGATAAAAACTCGATAAAAACTAATCGGGGAGTTAATATTATGGTCTGTGTTTTACATCTTATCATAAAAAATACATTTGCTATACTATTTCTTCTATAAAATTAATTCTAATTTTTCTCGGTAAATAGTTTCGTTTTTAGCGCGTGCCTGTACAGAATCTGCACGCTAGCGACAAATATTTTGAGCAGAATTCAATGGAACTAGTAGCATAGCGACAAGTTTGACACCTATCTGACAGTAGCGTAAATAGGATCTGAAAAACTGTAAGTTTGAAAATAAATGAGAATAATTTAATATGATAAATTTTGGTTTGGAATAAATATGATAAAACTAAATATAATTGATCAAAGGACCATTTTGCAAAAAATATTAAAAATAACAAACTATTATAAATATATATAATTTTAACTAAATTAATTATCCGACTTATTACATTGTTTGCATTATTAGAATAATATTATTCATTACATCGGTACCCAGAACATAAAGCAGTTCTTACAATTTTAGTAATTTAAGGTTTTTTAGAATCAGTAAATACATAATCTCATCCGGTAGGTATAAATCCAAAAAAAAATTTAATTTGATATTACTGAGAAAAATTTCTCAATGAAAATAGCCTTATACCAAGTCAACCGTTTCGTGTATCCAGTGACACTTCTTCAGGACTATAATATGTATGACAACATGTGTGATGTTAAATAGCATAAATGTACATCACTCATGTTATTAAATAACATAATGTTTTCTAGAAAATATGACGCAGTTACACCAAAATAATAACATAAACGATTAGTTTTTTAAAAAAACTGACATTCGCTTTTTCTACATATTGCCATTAAATTGAAGTAAAGATTTGCTTATTTAAATTAGGAGATCATTTCAAAAAATGTGTTCAAAAAAAGATAATAAAACGGACTTTTTGCAAATAGCATTTATTGGGCTCATCGTATTATAGCAATCCCAAATTTTTGGCTTACCACGTAGATACCTATCTGATTCTGTAAATTATTCTTATTATTATTATTATTATGTACAATATCCAACGGGGTATACCCAATTACAGGATAAGGAAAGACCAAATTATAAACAATAAAGTTTTATATAACTACGCTTAGTAAAAAATATGTCAACATTATTCTCTATTTTGCAATAATTGGAACACATTTGGAACAATGGAGATGATATCAAAGCATTTGTTTTAGGTATTGGTAAATAAAAAGTAATGTTTGTTCTACTGGAAAACACTGGAATTCGCAATGACAGTTGACTAAGCAAAGTTGGACAATCCATTATACCATTCACAAGTTCATAAAGAAAAACAATTGAGTAAAATTTTCGTCTAGATTCTAAGCTAGGAAGATTTGCTTTGGCCATTATATAAAAAAATATATAAAAAAGTCTTTATTTTCAGTAAAAAATCATAAGCTATTTAAAACTTTTTGTTACAAAACTTTTTTGAAAATAATTACAATTTTTTTAATCTACGAGCTTTTACATTGTAAATTATTATTTAGACGATAGAATGGAGAATGTTTTTTAATAAATATTAATTTACAATGTCTTAAAATTGTAATTAAAAATATAAAATTTGATGGTCAAACTTGGACGGATCTCTTTTGTGGACCAAATAATCCTTAATCTCATCGGTCCCTTCTGTTACCTGAAATGGACAATCCAAATGCAAACCATCTAATTTCCTTATCTCAGCAGGAGGGATACTAAAACTGCTAATGTTGTAAACTACGTGGTAAGAAACTTTCTATTTTCAAGTAAATGCGGAATTTTGCCATTCGGGATTTTAATCTTTCCGACTTGGCCATTCGTATTATTTAGATTTGTCTTTACTAGAATTGTGGTGAGAAACTGTCTATTCTCAGGTAAATACCGAATTTTCCTAATTCATTATTAATCTTTCCGGCTTTGCACATTCAAACATAATGGGTAGATATAATTTTCTGTTTCCACGTATGTATTGAGCTTTATTAGGAATATTTAAATACTCTAGTGTGAATAATGTTAGCTTGGATTTTAAATTTCTTCAGAGTAGAGTTTAGCAAGAAATTAATTTCTAAGGCGATCGCTCTCAAAACACTACTTTTTGGAAAAAATTATTCAAATTAATGTAAAAATAGGTTTTCAAAGGTATCTTGATGTTTAACGCAAAACTTGCTAGACAGATAACAGCGGATGACAAATAAAAAAATAATAACAAATACCACTTAAAATATTCAATAGAAGAAATAGTATAAACAAATACGTGTTACAAACTCCCCACGGTAATACCTGTTCCTTGAATCATATGTATAACAATGAGGCTGGTTGTAACACTAGTTTTTTTTTTAAATATTATTCTAAAACGTATAATAATAATATTTCGAAACAAGCATTTGCTAATAAGTTAAAATATGTCGCTTTTCCGTTAGTGTAATTGTGTCACTCGCAATACATTAACACACTCTCATTTCACGAAAAAAATTTGATTTTCATAAAAGTATATTGTAAAATATTATAAAAAAATAACGATATGACTGACGTCGACGACTATACTTTTAAACCATTTTTGAGTGTGATCGCAGAATTTCATGGTCTTTAAATTTTTGTAAGAAACTTTCTTTGCCCCAAAAAACGTGGTTTAAAAGTTATAGCCAAAAAATAATGTTTATAACTATACTTATTGCCACTCAATAAAACGATATGAAAGTCACTGGAAGGGCATGATCTTGATTTTTTTTTGTAAACTTTGCAATAGGCTATTTATTATTGCAATAATAGTCTAGCATGTTCGTCCTCAAAAACCTTGATATTTTTTGCAAACACTTTCAGATCTTGATGAAGTCGGTCGCCATATTCCTCAGTCATACTTTCAAAGTTTTTCGGAAAAAAAATATGAAGAAATGATAACGCCACTTATAAAATGAATAACTTCTTTTTTTAAATAATTCTAAAGACGTATACTCCAGAAAAAATAACATTTTGCGAACAACAGAACTGTTAAAAGTTAACATCTTTTTTTTTGACTATAACTTTTAAGAAGATGTAGGTCTCTTAGTGCAACACTTTCTATTTTTAGTGACAGTACAAATTATAGCAAGCTGTGATACCTCAATTTTGATTTCTGTTTTAATTTATCAAGAAGGGCTTCACACCCAGCTATAATTTACATCATTTTCAATGTCACGGCATAGACATATTATATTCTTCTGGCTGTTTAGTTATTAGTATTTTTGTTGTAAAAAATAATGTTTATTAGTAATAAACGTTTTATAACTTTAAAATCTGTTTCATTAGTTATACAAGCTGGTATCTTTTTTTCAGCAAATATATTTTTCAAGATAATGATGGTAAAATCCTTGATTGCAAAAACAATAACTTAAGCCATTGCATAATCAAAAACAAATAATAACAATAAATATATTTATATATTTCTATATATATATTATTTATTATATATAATTATAATTATATTATATAATTATATATATATATTATTTATATATATATTTATATATTTAATATTTCTTATAGATTGGTAATATATGTATTGAACCATTAAACGACATATTATATTGCATTTTTTTTACCTATATACAACCCAATGGTTTATTATCGCAAAAATGATAAACAATATTATTGTAAAGCTTTTGTAAAGCAGAGAATCAAGTTGGGGCAATCTTAACCCTCATTCTCCATATCAATGAGTTCAGGTAAAACTTCACCGGCCTTCATTACTTAATCCGTACCCAATTCAGAGCCGGCAATAATGAAAAGTAAATAACGCTGCAAACATTTTCGATTGTCATAAAGCGATGTTTTTAATAAATCGATAATCTATTTAATAATGATTTTTTGTTAAATCAAATTGAAAACCAGAACAGATATTCAGTACTGACCATTACTGGATATAAGTGATTTAACCAGTACTGACATTCTTAAATTTAGATAAGAGCCCTCTATTAGCTAGTAGAACTTTCAACAAAAACCTTATCGTAGAAACAAACCACATCTGCTTCTAGTAAAAATTATGTTTGCAAGTGTATTAAGGGTTGCTGACTAAGACGCTGTATTTAGTGCCATCCTGTGTTTCAGAAATGAAATATTAGTGGGTATCGCTCTACGTTAATCCATGTAATCCATGTCTCAATCTCAATCAAACAGTCGTATTTTTGTCTGGCGTGAACGAGGTGAGCGATATCATAAACAAAACATGACTCCAAATGTTGCTTTTGGAGGTGGGTGGCTCTGTGACTGTATGGGGTGGAGTTTTTTTAGAGTCGCGCACGAGCCTGCTCATCTCAAATCAAGAAACCATGAATGCTTTACGGGTATTACCACTTAGATATTTAACCTATTATAATACCATTTGCACAAGAATTTAGACCAGATTTTATTTTTGTAGACGACAGTGCTCGCCCTCACCGAGTTGGAATTGCTAATTTGTCACTACAACGTTATCGTGTGACACGGATAGGTACAGTTTATTACCACAGATATTATTGTTGTAATAAATTTTTGAAAAATTATGTTACTAGTATTTTGATTTTTAGAACGATTTGAATTACTTATCCACTTCAAAAGACGCGCAGTGTATTTGACCATTCTATTTCTGTGGTCCAATATCATAGGTCCAAACATATAGTTTTGTTCATTAAAAAATATATATTAAACGTAGATATTAAAATGTACCTACGCAAATGAATAAACATCACCGAAATAACATAATAATCTGATTTACTCTTCACTGTAAAAAATGTGTAAACGGATTAAAAAATAGCCAATTGTCAACCTTGTTCCAACTCACTGTATCATACCTAAGCTTGTTTCAAAAATTACTGTGGAAAGGCAGGTTAAATTCAAACAAAACTACTAAGCGACGTTTCGTCTATTTACATACTTCTTCGGGATATAAAAACATGTAATTGACTAGTCAGTGAAAACAAATGTGATACTTTAGTACGCTTCACTTGTCACTAAAATGTGGTGTTTATTGTCTATTATCAAAGAAGTAGTATTTTTTATATTAAAAACTCAATCAATTATCAATCTTTACCACGAGACCGAAACTAGCTCCTTTGAGATCGCTGTAAGAAATGAATATTTTAATTTCAATCATCTTGGTTTTTTTTTACTTACAGCGGCCTCACCACTTTTTGTTGAATAAAAATTGAAATATACAGAGTAATTTTATATTTGCTTTCGCTTGAGATTTCCAAAATAGGCAACACGTTATACAAACGATGAGCAACTTTGGAAAAATACAAATGCACTGTCAAAGGTATTGTCAACAATGTTGACATTAATTTACAACCTTCTATGCCTTAATTTTGTAAATTAAGTTTTAAAAATCTAGCAAAGTATTAATGTCTTGCCTATTTTTTGGAGTTTTGGGCGGGAGCAAATAAAAAAATCGCTCTGTATATCTTAAAATCTAAAAGCAGGAATATTCTAAAATTTGGTACAATTATTTATAAGATTTCAATAAATGTTTGACGACTTTTGTAAAATTTTTAATAATAATAATAATAATAATAATAATAATATCCTCTATTCAAAAAGTCCTATATAAGGCAAAGAACAAGTCACATGAACATTCAAATATTTTGATTACAATATAAAATAATACTTACATACTAACAACAAGAAACTATACATTTTCTGGCTAATGAATCATACACATTAAAATAAAACGATACATTTTTACATTTTAAAAATACTTATGAATAGCAGTTATATAATAAAATATCACAGTTCTCTAACCAAATATATCAGCAGTTTTTAAAGAGATTTCATAGAATTCAGCCATATTATAAAAAGCATTTTTTACCAAAAAAATTTTTAATTTAAATATTTTGAGTTTTTCATTAAAAAGTTCTCTAGGAAGATGATTGTAAATTTTTATGATTTTATTTTTTACAATTTTTTGAACAATTGCTAAGTACGTTTGTTCTGAGTTTAACATATGCTTGTTTCTTGTTACGTATGTATGCAACTTTTGCTGTTCAATAAGAAAATTATAATTTTTCTTTATGCGTGTTGCACACTCTAAGATGTAGAGAGATGTTACAGTGAGTATATTGTACTTAATAAAATATGGTCTACAGGATGTTAGTTTAGTTAAGCATTTTTTTATTTTGTTTATTTTTGGTTATTGAGATAAAATTGTTCAGATCAATGTGTTTATCATTTTATGGCAAAATTCGAATTGAAATCGCAACTTTAACATTTTTTTTTTTTCGAAAATTAAGAACATTAATTACTTTAAACTATAAACTGAAACAAGACTTTTTTATTTTTTAAATTGACTTAAATTTTTTATTTTATAAAATGATAGATTGTTACATTTTAAAAAAATTGGTTATTTTTTTAGACTTAGTTATTGTTAAATATTAAACTGCATATGTGCATATGCGCTCAGGAGTGTATATAAAATATAACATAAAGCTTGCATAACTTTTGCAATTTTATCTCAGAAGTTACGGTATTGTCAACTGGAGTTACTTTGCAACAGTTTTGACTTGTCAACGTGATTTTGAAAAAAAAGATTGTTATGTAAAATAAAACTTTAAAAACTAAAAAAAATATGTTAAAATTAATGGGCTGATTTCAAGTTAAGATAATACCGGTAGTATCGCAAATTTTAATACTTTTCTATGACAACAGCGAATCACAGCCCCGAAATTGTTTATTTTTCCATGGAAACGAAGATACTACCGGTATTATCTCAACTTGAAATCAGCCCATTAGACTTCTTTTTTCTCTAGAGAGGGTTCTCTAGAGGCTGGAATTCCATATTTTTGTTGAGTTTTGCCAAGACTCAACTTATTGTCAATGCTTTCCTCAGTATTTCTTTTGTATAATTTACATATGGTTTGCAGAAAATTTTTACGTTTGTAACTTCTGGGCAGTGTTGCAAGTTACTTCTCAACTGTACCTAAATAACAAAAAAATAGCAACAAATTAAAAAATGGTTTACTGTGTATTGTGATAATAGCAATAGAATTACAAAAGATGAGTTATAAAAATATATAAGTCTGCAAAGCGTAGAGCTTACAGTTTTATTTAGGCATAATAGTATAATTAAGTACATAACAAGAGTTGTAAATGGCATATTACGTACAAGTAGAAAAGTTGCGTACGAGCGACTGAAGGGAGCGAGTAATACATTTCTACGCGTACGTAATTGCTTTACAACTCGCGTAATGTACTATACTTTATCTACGACTACAAGAGATTTTTTGAATATAAGTAATAAATAATAATCATGAATGACAGCAACTGTCAGCGTAAACAAATCGCACAGGTGTGAACCAATCGCACAGGCAAGCTGTCTCATTACTCACGACGTTTTTGTATTAGTCGTAGATAAAAAGTTTTTACGCCCTACTTTCTCGTAAAAATTGTTCTTTTAACCCTTAGTTACTCGCGCGGTTTGGTAGAACACAACTACTCGCGCGGTGTATTTAGTACACCATACAAATAAAGACACTTTTTGGCTAAGAAAAAAATTTTCTTTAAATTTTATACGTTAAGTTTTACAAATTATAAAACAGTAACACAAAAAAGTAAAATAAAATTTATTTAAAAAAATATATATATATATAAAATATTAAAAAATAAAAATTTATTTTTTTAAAAAAAATCTAAATTAAATTATAAAAAATGCTGCTTCAGCTTCGTCTTAATGCATTATAACCTGAGATCGAAATGTAACTAAATCAGAGCAGGCTGTGTCAGCGTAACTTAATGATTAGGCACATCATTACAATTACGCTGGCACAGACTGCTCTGATTCAGTTATATTTCGATCTCACCTTATTGCTGCATGTTCCACACTTAATTAATATTTATTAGAGGAAATATAAAAATTCTGAAAAAAATTCACATGTCTTCAGAAAAAAACAAAGTTTTTTATGGCGAACTCTGAAGTTGATGTGATAACTGTTTTTGAAAAAAGATGAGATTAACTCTTATCAGACTCACCCTGTATAAAAAAAAAATTCAAATAATTTTTGTAAATTAGAATAAAATAGTTATATACAAGTTGTAGTTACTTTTATTTTAACCCGCGCGGTGTATTCAGTACACCAAACGGACAGCGTTTGAAATATCGATAAATAGCAAACTTTTTCAGTGCCCAAGTGTAATAGCAAGTAATACACCACACACTAGATTGACTAAACAAAGGTTAGGAGGGGTAGACAAATTCCAGAAAATTTTCGCAGTAAATAATAGCGAAAAATGTGGCACTGGTGTACAAAATACACCAGCGCGAGTAACTAAGGGTTAAAGATCACTTAAATAAATAATCAAATGCAGTACTTACCAGAAATAATTGAGGAGCTTGCGTGCAAAACCGGATATATTCACTTTTCACAAAAAATTATGTTTTCATGATGTCTGAATCTAAGTTGTGATATCTATAGGCCCATATATGCGTTTGCAACCAAAACCGTTTAAATCCTCGTAAAAGCGTTAGGTAAAGTTCCGCATTTGGAGCAAAATCGGTCATATCTATCTAAATTTTGCAAACAACAGCGGATATATCCAGATAAGAAGAAAAAAGCTTAAAACATTTAATAAAAAAACATTTTGAGGAAGATTGGCTAAAGACCTTTTGTGGTATAAAAAATTATTACACAGTAATGGGGGAAGAAACGAAAAACCGAATGAAACCTAGGAAGCTATGCGATAATCTGAACGAAGAGGCTGCTTAAAACATATTTAATTTTCTTGTTCTCTTTGCAAATACCAATTTAAATTTGTTTATTTCAAGAAAAATAAATGTTTTTTTTGCTCAGTGTATGTCATTTGTGAGAAAAACTGGATATATATAATGGTTTTTTGCTAATAACGCCAAATTGTTTACTTTTTATACATAAAAATATATGCTAATTACTTGCATAACCCTATGAAATTTAAACTGTTTTTGCTAAATAACACTATTTTTTTAAACAAATATGTAGGGTGTTTTTTTCATCTCCTGAAAAATTTGTAAAAGTGGATATATCCGGTTTTGCACGCAAGCTCCTCAATTGTACTAGGTGATCAGTAACAATCTGCTTATGGCAGTTGCAAGACGACATCTTAAAAACAAAATATTTGAGATCGCTTTTTGAAATTGGTGTATTTTGTTGCAATTAACCCACAGTTTGCAAGTAACCCCAGTTAACAGTACCTAAATTATTGTTTTCTCAAATTTTAATAATGTTTCTGTCATTCAAGCGGGTTTTTATTTGATTTAATATTATTTTATTGTCTTTAAATTTTTGTCCAAGTTTCCAAATTTTTGGTATTTTTTTGGCAAACTTAAATGTGTAAGTAACTATGAATTATGAACCTCCTGGGGCAAAGTAGCTCATGGGTCTGGAGTGCCTGGACAGAAACTCGAACAGGAAATTACGCTACCTAAAAATTCTTGACGGAAATTCATGTTCCGGAATGGGACAAAAATGCCCGCTGACCGGAATTTGAGTGCGTCCGGTAATTTTGGTACCAAGTATCATTACTTCAATAATCCGACTAGTAACTTTGGCACTATTTTTTGAAACATACTAAACCTAGTAATTTCGACACTATGCATTTCATAATTAATCTTCACTATTTATAGCAATTACAACAGATTTTGCAAGGTCTCATTACGATCTACTGTTACCTTTTTATTTCCAGAATTAATTTAAAGTCACCATTACTTGTAGAAACTGTTTTTTTATCAACAGTTTTCTTATTTTGTTTACCCTTTTAACAATTTTGCTTATAGCCATTTTTAGATTATAAATATTTTATTGTAAGTAAATAAAAGGTTTACAGAATAATCTTGTTTGTAATAGATAACAATAAAAAAAAATCGTCAAAAAATGTATGTAGGTATACAACAAAAGAAATTAAAAATGTTGCTTAAATTTTTAAGAAGGTTATTTCATCTTTAATGTCGGCATTTTGTCTTTACCTGTCAAAATAAATGGTAGCTACTCGTCATTAAAAATTTAGGAAAATATTGGTGCCAAAATTGTCGAGAGGATTAAACAAAGCAGGTATGGGTAACGTACTCGTATTAAGATACTTACCTACTTATGTCAAGATTACTTAATTACCTTTTTAATAAATAAAGCTCAAGTTATTACTTTAAATGTTACATTTATTAGTTTTCTACTGGCTCCATTATTGTAGTTAATAAATTGTAAATATTGTCTATATTTCTTTTAATCTCAGTAAAAATTTCTTTGATTTTGTTTTTGCCAATATTTATACAAGTTTGTTTATACGAGCTTAATTGTTTATTTTTAGAGCTAACACAAGAATAATTTGAAGGGCCCTTTAGTAAACAAATCTCACTACATAAATTATGATCGCATGGGTTGTTTGACGGTTTCTTATGATTGTTTGGATGGTAAATTTTGATACCATAAATAGTTTTGTCTTGACTAATGATTGTTTTGTGGTTTTCTCCGGTAAATTTGTCACATGACTGAATGGAATGGGTTGACCAGTCTGACCAATAAAGACGGTTTTCGAAAATGGTTATCGCGTAGGGGTGTTCAACAACTTTATCAAGGATAATTCGACGGTCGGTACCATCAAGGCGGATACTTTCAATAGTCTTTAATTTACCATCAGTCCAATAAAGACGAGAGTTTAGATAATCAATAGTTATACCATTGGGCCAGTGGATTTCGGACGATACAAAAGAGGAAACAAGTGTACCATCCATTAAGGCACGAGCAATTTTTGCTTGATCGCCCCAGTCGGTCCAATACATTTCTCTACCAATATTTAAATAATCAAAAAATATAACACAATAATTACATACCCTTCTAAAGGATTAAGAACTATAGCTCTCGGTTTTTGAACTTCATTGGTTACTAAAACAGACAGTAGGATCCAGTGTTAGTACAAACTGCAATGTGTCGACGTTCAGCATCGGTGAAATAAATATTCTTGGTGATATAATCAACATAAACATCTTCAGGAGATTCCAAATCGGCAGTTACTAAAATCTATTTTTGTTATGCATTACTGGACTTTACCTAAATTATTATTATTGTTACCTCCTTTTGGTCACTGTTTTGTAAAAATTTGATTATACTTTCATTTTTAAGTTGATTATTAATCCAGTAAATGTATTTTCCATCAAAATCAACTCCAATAGCAAGGCTCAAATTTTTAGCAAGTGTTAAAGATATTTTTGATCGAAGTAAATAAGCTCGAATTTCGTCATTTATACTGTAAATCATAAATGCTTCACCATATTGAGCTGTGCAACTCTTTTTGTCATCTTGAAGACTGTAATTGTCGTCACAGGTACACTTATAGGAACCAGGTAAGTTTTGACATTTTTGGTCACAGATTCCTGTAAACACTGTTAGTAAGAGATTTGAAAATATATAAAACAAAATTTGAACCATATATTTCACATTCGTTGAAATCTAGGCAAAGATTTGTATCAGCACATTCTGTGGTCTTGTTACAGCCAATTATCTCGTCTGATCCATCCAAACAATTTGACACTCCGTCATATGTATATACATATATGTACCACTTGTTCTTATTGTACTATGTACCATTGTTTTTTTTTATGCGCCCAATTTGGCGCTCTTGTATTGTTTAATCAATATATGTGCCCTTGTGGCACCTCCTTTTTTTTTTTTTGACACTCCGTCACACACCAACTTTTTAGGAATACACAACTTATTGCTACATGGCCACTGATGATATTCTTCACACATAAAGGTATTTTGGATATGTTTTTCTTCATTTTCACAATTTTCTTCATCAGAGAAATCTTCGCAGTCGTTTTCAGAATCACACACAAATTTTGAACTTATACATCTCTCGTTTTTGCATCGAAAAAATTCCGGTTTGGTGCATTTAAACATATCTATAAATAATTAAAAAAAAAAACAAAAAAAACAAGTATAAAATAGATACCACAGTCAAGTTCATCTGACCCATCAGTACAATCTGGGATGCCATCGCATTGTTTGTTTAATGGGACACACTGCCTTAAATTTATGCAAGCAAATTTTCCAATGCAGTTTAAGTTTGATTTTAAGGGAATTGAAGGACCACTAGTAGCAGGAGATAAAACTCCTGCGAAGAAGAGGAGGTTGAACATAGCAGTTAAGGAGATTTCTAGAAAAAATATACGCTGATATGCTAGTGCTGGTTGAACTATAAATGAACGAATAGAGCTTTATCGTGACTATATAATACAGAAAAAGGTGGTGTTACTAGTGTTGATAGATAAGGGTCGTATTATATACAAATATTTGATTATGATTAAGTATAAAAAATTAAAGTAACGTACTGATATTTTTTGCATCATTTTATGTAAATTTTTCTTTGTCAATTTTTTTTTTACCAAAAAAAGCCTTGTATTCGACAAAACTATATTAAGCATTTGCCTGATGTAATAAAGTTTATAGTTATTTAACTGAGCACTCAAATAAACTTAAAACATAATTGAGTAATATGATAAAATTGAATATAATAATTGAATAAATATTTAGAAAAAATACTTAGGCCGCCCAATAACAAAATTCGCTCCGTAGCATTATTATTTACCACCAACATATCGTAAAAATTAGTTATTAAAATAACAATTAAAAATAATTTCTGAATGCTAAAAGTTAAAACTTATTTAAAATGAGCATAATTAATTGGCTCTTTATGTGAAGGAGTTCGATAAATATAAATAACAACATAATAAACACTATCTCAGCATCTCGACTTCTGGCGTCTGCTGACTCAACAAGTTCCTTTTAATTAAGATTTGACTGCCTTTTTTATATTTATTTATTAACACAGAGTGCTGACGCTAATATACTTACACATTAAATATTGCTAAATTTTGAATAATAAGAAAACTCTTGCACTTTTTGGCTATGAGTTCTCGGTCTAATCTTGGGTCTAAAGTACACTTATTTCACAAAGGTAAGTTCGTTGTAAATATCCCAATTTTTTAATATATTGATGATTGCCTTGAGTTAACCGTAAATAAAAAAAAATAGTGGCACAACAAAAGGGAAAATCAAATACAATAAAAATTGGTTATATTACAATAAACCAATACAATAATACAATAAAAAAGATTTGTAATAAAATTAAGAAAAAAAGTTACTTTTTCGCTTGCCTCAATGTAATTGCGGTAAGAACCAATACATTATTGACACTTTTGACAAACAAATTTTAAATTTTAGAAGTGCATTATTTATTAATCTGGGAATTTTTATCTCAACCTGTTAACATTAGCTAAAAAGAAATAAAAGAATGTCCTGTTGTAATTTCTAGATGAGGGGTATCATACAACGTTTTACTTTGCATGGTTTAGTTTAGTTTGTTTTAGTTTAAAATTGTTTAGGTAAACAATAGGATTAAATAATTATTATAATTTTTTTTTAATTATAATAATACATAATATACGATAGATTATAAAAAATTTAAATAGTGGTATATTTTTTCCGTTTAATATATTTATTTAAATAAGACAAAAAGCAAATATTTTAAAACAACCAAAAAATGGTGCTATTAAATAGATATACGAGTATTGTAAAAATAAAATAATTTTTTTGTTAAATTTTTTATTGTAACTTAGGAAGTTATAGGTATAGTTGCATTAAAAAATATTTTTATATAAATTTGTTCCCAAAAATCGTTTTTGAAAAACTCAAATAACGATAATGACGTAATAAAAAATAAGAATTGTGTGACACCTCACTACTCACTAGGTGTTGAATCTCACAAGAAGATTTAAAATTCCGGCAAATTTAACAAAAACTGTCAAATGTTATTATTGCTCGTTTAATGCTTTTCAAAATGAAGACAAAAGGTTGTATTTATTTGTGGTTGCTGCTTAAAAACTTGACGTAACATAAAGATTACGCCGAGATTTAAGA
Organism: Tribolium confusum; assembly: GCA_029207805.1. NCBI lineage: Eukaryota > Metazoa > Arthropoda > Insecta > Coleoptera > Tenebrionidae > Tribolium > Tribolium confusum. The sequence goes on from JALGAY010000004.1 coordinate 27,019,299, forward strand.
GTGTATATCTTTATACAAAGATTGTAGTTTTTATAAAAAAAGTAATATAATATACTACATATACAATATAGGGCATAAGAACTTTGTTTTCGCTACAAAATGTACTCCTCTAATAAAAAAAAATGCAGAAAGCATTGTTGCTATATACCAACTTCAGTGATATCTCCTTGACAAATAACAAACCTTTTAACGTAATCTAAAAACCGCTTTCTAACTATTAGTAAACATTTATTTAATACAATTTGTTTAAAAATTTTAAATTTTTTATGAACGTTTTTTATATGTATATAATATTTTATAGTATTATGTGACAAGTTATGTATGTAATACCTACATACCATATTGTACACATTTACCAAATTAAATTTCTTGTCAGTCTTGGCCAAAACAAAAATTTTTTAAAACTAAATTTTAAGCTACTTATTATTAAAAAAATATAAAAAAATGTAGTGAGTTTATAAGTAACGCGTACAATCATTTATTAGGTACTATCGTCTCAATCAATACACATGCGTTGTAAATTTACTTATTTTGTTATAATTGTATACAATATTTTACAATGATTGATTGTGACCAAATAATTTATTTACCATCATTGACTTGGCCTTTGTTGTAATTGTTCTATCAAGTTAAATTTTTTTTCCGTTTGACAACCCATTATTAGTTTCTTGTGAGAAAAGCTACTAAAACTATTATCAGATATAGAATATTTATATCACAAAAATTCATTCTGAAGAAAATTCTTATTACAAATTTATAAGTGACGTTATCAGTGTTCTAAATGTTTGGAAAGAGGGTTAAGAGGATACGACGCTTTAATAATAATTTGACCGATTTATTAAAAGTAGAGATTTGTGTTTTAACCTATACTTATCTACCATTTCTAATAAAAGAACATAATAGCATGGTACAATAGAAGTGTTCAAGTAGGTTAAAAAACGGACAACGTCAAAGTTATATATTTATGCCTAAACTTATTTTATTATACGTTATTTTTTATTATATGTTTTTGTATGATAAAAATTAAAATCTAAGAAAAATTATTTTTTGAATCTTATTTTATCATTTCTGTTTTTTAAATATATTTTCTTTGATGTTGTTTCTAGCTTTTATTGACTTTAAAGGAAATAAAAAATATAATACTTTTTTTAATTCTAAGATTATGATATGATATAGGTAAAACCCATGCGCATAAATGGACATTGATGGTCAAGCAAAACAATGCGTCGTCGCATTTCTATGGAAACGACGTCGACCGTCGTCGAAAGCAGCTATCATTAATTATTCAAAATACCGAACATTTTCACGGCCTTCCTAATAGAAATCAACTAGTTCTATGTTAGAATCGGTGCGAAGAACTGTCGTTACCGTCTCGTTCAACAATTTTTTTCAACTTTTTAAAAATTGTGAATTATGGCGTATTAGTGAACAGTGAATATGTAGCAACAAGAATGACTATTTTGTTTAGTAGAGACTCAAAAGAGTGGATAAAATATTATCTCGTGAGCTCCATGACTAAATCGCAAACGTTTACGCGGAATCCGCGTCATCTGCTTTCGTGCGACTTGAAGACATACCTTTACTATCTAATTATTTTGAGGATATAATATGGGAATCTGTTTGGATACAGGTAAAGGATTTTTGATTTTTTAAAAAAGTTTTAAAGCATTTTTTACTACGAGTATTTTTTAGTTTTTTTATTTTCAAGACTTTTGCAATCTTTTACCTACATAGTAATACTTTTATTGAAAACAAATTACTGACATATAATCAATCAAATCGATTAAATAATAATGTAACTTTTATACTGATTTTGAATTCATACTTATAGATTTTTAATAAAATAGTTATCTAATAAATACTTAACATATCTATTAGTCTTTTTATTTATTTTTTAAAAGAGAGTGTATTATAGTTCTATAAAAATTTAAAATTTTTTTAAAAGCTTTTAAAAATAAACTTTTAATTAAAATAAAATTTTAAATAACTTTTTAATTTTTTAAGAAAAAGTTTGAAAATTAGCGTGTTTCTAAAGCGCTTTTCAGATATATAAATAACTATAAAATTTAAAGTATTACAAATTAATAAATGGTTAAAACAGGTATCTACTTAACTTAAAAAAATTGAAAAAAATAGTTTTTATAACTTATTAACTAAAGCACTAGTCAAATAAAATCTTTACTTTTTTATGTAAAATAAAATAGTAGTTAACAGTAAATATACCTAATAATACACTGTGGACAAAAAGTTAAAGATATTGTAAAATTTTAAGAAAAGTTGTTTTACATTACGATTTATTTATTATTTTTGGGTTGCAGCACAATTTTTATTTTTGATTGTAAAGGAATGGCAGTATTAATTGCATTCTTGTTAGTTATAATAAGTTTTTAAATTTAAAGATTAAATACTTAAATCAGTTTCGCTTTTGTTGTCGTCGTATATTTATTATTGCACAAAATTTAGTGATTTTTGAGCAAAACATGGAAAGACGAAGAATTTTGTCTGAAGCTGAAGGCAACAGAGCTATTGGGATGTTACAGGCTGGCCGTACTCAATCGGATGTTGATAACACCCTTGGAGTGAATCAAAGTGTTGTAAGTCGGTTACTGAGTCGATACCTGGAATCAGGATGTGTTCGACAAAAGCTCAGAAGAAAGATCTTGGTGTACAACCTGAAGTCAAGACCGTTATATACGCTTAGTGGTAAGAAGAAACCCAGCAATTTATGCATCATCAGCACGAAATGCTTTTCATGCTGCGAATGGACCAAGATTAAGCGTCTAAACCATTTGAAATCAATTTTGGGAATTCTGGTTGAGAAGTCGTTTACCATATTGAGGTCCTCGATTATCACACCAAGACCAAGCGACACTCAATCTCAAAATTGGAATCTAGAATGAAACTTGGTTTTGATTGCTGACGAATTCAGATTTGGCCTCAGAAGTGACAGTAGACGTATTCGAGTATAGAGAATGACTAGTAAACGGTATCAGCAACAATTTATCCAAGGAACCGTTCTATTCCAAGAGGGGTCAAATATGGTATGGGGAGGAATCTGTGTTGGAGATCGGCACTGGCTTGTATATTTGCCATGGAACGATGACCGGCCAGATATACGCGACTGATGTTATGAATAACATTGTTGTTAATTTTCAAGCTGCTACTGGTCAAAATTTTGTCAAAATTGACGATAATTGTTGACCTCACCGTACCGTGGAAGTTTTAAATGCACTTGATTTCTAAGGAATTGAACAAACTGCTCTTTTTCTACGTTCACCGGATTTAAATCCAATAGAGCATATATAGGACTTTCTTGGAAGAGCATTACATTCGCATAGACTTCAACCCGAAAACGTGAGAGAGCTTGCTCAGCTTTTATCCATTTTGTAGTTGAAATTTTACAGGAACAAATTGATACTCTCATAAGGAGTATGCCTCGTAGAATTCAGGAAGTTTTACGTATTAGATGCCAAAATACTTGCTATTGACACTAAAAATGTTTTTTTTTCTTTTATGCACCAGAAATTTATTTGTTATGGTTTTTATTTATTAACTTAATTTTTAATTTATTTTTATTAAACTATCAAATTATGTTTTAAAATTAATAAATAAAATATTTTGTTGTGTTATGTATTAAATTTTTCTTAATTTTATACGAATTTTCTTAATATCCATAACTTTTTGTCTACAGTGTAGTTAATGTCAATATACCAAATTCACTCACAAGAGATTGTTTAGGTTTAGAACAAGCAAATTTAGGATTTGAACTAAAATACTTCCAAGTTTCTAAAAGACAAAAGAATAAAACATTCTAAAATTGTTATACGAAATACATACAGTTTTAATTTTATTTTTTAAATATTGGAATATTTAGATTTTACAATATTTTATTATTGGAATAGAATAGTGATGCGTTTCTAAAGTTCATTTTTAATAAAACTTGCATAACGTTACTCAAACACGTGCGATGTTGTATTTTAAATTGATTTTTGTGTGGGAGAAACCATTTACAACGCTGGAAACTTATTTTTTAGTAAATAGCTACTGGTATAACAAGACACAACGCTTTTTTATAGTTTTGGCTGCGTTAACCCTTAGCTGGTAATGCGGCCAAAGTTTGCTAATTAAAACTTAAGTTGTATTAAGTGCTTGGTGTTAGTAGATGTTTTACGTTTTATTTAACACACCAAAAAGATTTAACAAGAAGATTAACCAAAAGATCATTGATAAATCGACTATTATCTAACGTTAATAAATAAACCAAGTTTTTGGTGTTATATTAGTCTCGGTATAGAGGAAACAAGGACATCCATTGGGCTTATAAAAAAGATCGTGGAAACAACAACCAGATGCCATTACCCAACTAGTTTAAATTTAAAAATCGATAATGTACGAAATTAGAATTGTTGAGCAAACTCAATTGTAAAAACAGGTGAAAAAAATAGAACAAAAAACATAAATTTCAATTTATGTAAACTTTTAATTTTATTCATATGTTTTTGTCAGAAAGTGACAAAAGTTGTAAACATTTCTTATACTTAATGTTAAAAATGTAGGTATTGCATTAAGCAAGTTTTAGAACGAGAGCTCGTACGAGTGCTACTAAACGTGATATTAAACTCATTTTACATTGTACGATTTCTTGCAGGCCCTTATAGTATCAAGAACTCATACAAAATTTAAGTATTATTTGTGTATAATCCGTTGCAATTCTATTTAGCTGCTATAAAATTTTTACAAACTTTTTCAAAACCATAATAATTCTTAAAGTATCTATACCTTTTGTCCAAGTTATTTATGAGTACTCTTGGATTCTTCCAGTACCTGCCGCCTCAAATGTAACATCTTTTTTACCCCCGCTGTTAAGAACTTATAAATCACTGCACTTTTAAAACAATTTCTAAATTTTATAGTAGCCAAATAAGATTGCAACATTATTTCTTATCCGAGATTCTATTAACAATGTAATACGTTTAGAGCATAGAATGTCATTAGACGTGGTTAGAACAGTCAGGACTCAGGACTCGAGCGTTCTTATTACTTTTAGTTAAAGTTCTCAGAAAGACATATCGTGTTTACAATCTTTTATAACTTTTAATAAGTTACCTTTTAATTATTACACTTTTATTTATTATTTATTTTCAAAATGTTTTCTACCGTGTTTGTAAAATGTCTTAAATTAAAAGTAAAAGAGGAAAATTTTGTTTATTAGCTCTTGCGACTCCTATGAAAATTTTGTCCGCTTTGCATCGTTCTCCACAGACTCTGGCACAGTTAATCCATAAAGTTTGAGTTGTTTGAATCAAAGTGCCACAAACAGATAACCATCTCATTTTGTCGATGCCTAGATGTGTACAAGAGTGTACTTCGTTACGAAATCGCCAAACACATTTTTTTTTAAGTTAATATTACTATAATTTTTTGTAAATCTCATCGTTTTATTCTTAAAGTAAATCTACAACATTGTCATAAAATCACGTTCAAAAAATTATTTATTCTGAGTGTAACACTTCTAGTGTCACTGAGTATAATTATAATTAAATGCTATAAATTTATGTCGAAATATCAGCAAATGAACCGAAAATTTGATTATTGTCGTAATCACATTGAATATCCGTCTACGGTAATAGTTATTTGTCGCAACTCGTTTAGTGCATTAAGCAGTGACTATTTTTTCTGACAATTTTAAAAATATTCTGTTTTCTAACATTACCAAAAATTTTACAAAACCAAATATGTTCATTGCACTATAAGAAAATTAAATTTTTTACAAGTCTGTAAGTAGGTAGGTATATTGAAATTATACCTATATGATATGCGTAAGGATTTCAATTTTAAATTTTCAAAATAACGATACTTGTTTGTGTACTGTATTTTATATTTATTACTTTTTCAATCTTAATTTATATATGTAGAATATTCGAGTGGGTACCTAATTTAGCTCAAAACGTTTTCATCACCTTTATGTAAACATAAAAAATTCTCCTAATGTTTTTGATGTACTTTACTTAATACCAACACATTAAAAATTCAAAATAAAACATTTATGAAAGGTTTGTGGCCAATGTAATATTTATTATAAACACGAAGCGTTCTCACAATTTTCATTTCCACAAACAATTAGGATTGATGCACAACTAGGTAGACAGAAAATAAATATTACACAAATCAATAAAAAAATTTTCTTTATGTTTGACACTGATATACATAAAAGTACTTATATTAATACAAAGTATTTTGTGACATAGAAACAAATTTTATAAAGTTTTATAATTAAATATTTGATATAACCAATCTTGAGCTAAATTCAATTTAAAATTTTTCGCTAAAAAAATTGTTTATACCTACAATTTCCTTCATGTAAGCATGTGTTGAAAAGTATGTAATTTATTGTAGGACGCAGTGGCAGTGTGCTATTATTTATAAACTAAATTTTACTGCAGCGTTATAAAGTTTGATAAAAGTTTTAGTGTTGTATAGATTGTCACTTGTGATATTTCTACATAAGCATTTAATGATAAGAAAATTTACATTTTGATAAAATAAGTTTTTTGTTTATAAATTTATAATTTTGAATGCAATTTTATTCAATTAGCATTGTACATTATAATAGTGTTTAAAAGTAGGCTCAACAGGCAAATTAAATAAGACATTAATGAAACGGATTTGCAATTAAAACATGATAAAAGCGTTAAGTAATTATTACATGCAAAGTATCAAAATCCGCATTTTTTTCTCACGCAATTTAGAAATTTCCTTAAGTAGTTTCGTGCACAACAAAAATGTATATATGCTCCTACGTATAATTAAAAAATAAAATAAATTTTGTTTGAATAATGTGTTTTGTGAGTTTTAGTGTTGTGCCTGTGCGTGATTAACAAGTGCTGGGCTTAAACATTTTGCATTTATAATAACAAATCTTGAAGGAAATGTATTGCGTGATTGTGCAAATTTGCTTAAAACCGATAATTACCTATAGCGTAAGAAATTTCTATTTATAAAGAAATATGTAAAAATAGGCATAAAGCTACGTTAAAAACAGAAAGGTTGCGTAACCTTGGTGTGTATTGTTGAGGGTGATATATGAGCGGTCAAGGGAAACTTGAACTATACAATTGGTATTATGTTGTTTTAACTAATACAAAGCTGGCCTAATTTTCTTCTTTGTAGGTAATACTGATAAGAAATGTATTATTTAATACCTAATCTTTAAAGAAATCATTAACTATTTATGTAGTATAATGCACTTTGATTCATTACAGTAGCTTGACCGTTGATGATTATTCTTTTGAGACTAAAAATAAAACAAATCTATTTACTTCTTGACTTACTATTTAAAAGAAATAATATTAAATATTAATAAATAATATTTAATACCCAATTTATAAAGCTGATTTTAATGCTAGATGATTTCCGAAAGTGCTTGCATTATCTCGCACAATTGAGCTATTACAGTTAGGTACAGTTGATGCAAGAACATGTATATAAATTACTCATAGCAATGGCAAGAGTGAACCACAGTTTTAGTCACAAATAAATTTTTATAGTTTGCAACCGAATGCTACAAGACTAAATTGTATAAAAAACTAGATACTTTTACAAGTTTTTATTTGCTATCTTGAAACCATGTGACCAAATAAAAATAAAAATGGTAATAAAACGTTTGTGTATAATTATTTTCTAAAATTGTGTTACTGATAAAACCAAAAGTAATCGTTAAACAATATTTGCGTGAAATAATATCAATTGTAAAATTATTTCTGAAGGCATATTTTTTTACATTTATTAATTTCTGATGAATGTCATAAGACTAGAAAGTTAGAATTGTAAATAAAATTTACAATATATAAAATATATAAATATACATATATAAATATATATACAATATATAAAATTATGCAAACCGCTAATAAACTCGTAAAACCTAACCTCACTCAATCTGGTTTAGGCCAGACTTCCGGTTGTGGCAAATGTCAAATTCATGTCAATTCTTTTAAAAAACACACATTTTTAACCGGCCAAAATTTATTTGTTTTTTTACAATTTTTATTAAAATTATTGACTTTTTGGAAAATAGTAATACCACTCAAAAATTGTCATTTTTTAAATCTTTATAACGGCCCATAACATTACTTTTTTAAGTTAATGTTTTTTTTTATCTGGGAGACTAAACATTGTCGAATCTAAACTATATTGTAAAGTTGCAGCTGTTTTGTTTATAAGCAATAAAGTACGAAAAAAATTTAAAAAAAGATTAAAATCGTAAGACTATTTCTGTAGTAAAAAAGAAAAAATTTTATGTCAATCATTTTTTGTTAAAATTATATTAAGACGTCGCAATTTGCCCGGCTCCTCCGCCAAAGTGACAAAAAAAAAACTTGATTTGTTACAAAAAGCTCCAAAAGTCACAGTCACATTGTTTAATGTAAACTATAAAAAATAAATGTAAACTAACAACTTGCAACGGCAGCTGAAAAATTAGCAAAATTTTAAAATTACAGTTGCAAGGTGAACCATTGAAACTTAAAATCGACTATAATTTACATTGACAAAAAGTATTTTATAGCCTTTTAGAGAATATTTTTTTATTATATTATATAATATCATACAACGTGATCATCAAATACTGATTAAATTGGCAATAAAATTACTAGAAATTTTTTTTTGCAAGTTGTCAAGTTGTCGGTTTGTTATGAATTATGATTACATATACAGGTTATGTCTGACACTTGTCTACCTCTACGGAGTAAGAATAGATTTAAGAATACTTTTAAATTAGACATACCTTGAGTCTAGGTAGAGAATATTGTCAACTATTAATTTCATTCTACACTCCACTTTTAAAATACGCCATTACAACAATAGTGTCATGTTCTAATTTAAAATCCATTTTAACAAAACTTTAGCAACAATTAATGACAACTTATTAATCAAATTTTTGAAATGTCAAATATAAATTTAAAGTTTGATCAGAAGAGCCAATTTTATATAACACTTCAATGTTGCCAACTCATTCAGTACTTGTTGATCACGTTGTATCAAGTGTTCAAGTAAAAAAACGCTCTAGAGTGCTTTAATTTAATGTTAATGCGGTAAACGCTCTAGAGTGCGTTAATGCGATCGGCTGCTTTAACAGCTAATGACAGAACTGTCAGACATTGAGGGGTCAATAACCCCAACTGAATTATTTCAAGAATATGAAAAATGTGTAGAGGTGAAAACAGCTAATTTGTAATTATGACAAACAGTAAACCAAACAAAAACTTTGAATTCACTGAAAAAAACTTTGACTTGACACACAATCGGATAAAATTCGAAGATTATGTTTAGTCATAAGATTGAAGTTACAACCTGTCTTTTTAATACCGTCTTGTTTTAATAAAATTCAATAACAATATAAAGTGTTTTTTTACTTAAATTTAAATATTTATTATGATAGTCTTGTTGATCAGTTGACCACAGTGTAGCTGGACCTTCCACCCGCATTAGAAAATAAGTAACTAAAGATAATTCTTATTTAGATAACAAATGTAACTAGATAGGTTTACAAATCTCACACTTTTTGGGTAAACTAGTTGATAAAAGTGACAATGGTTGCATTGGCAAATAATTATTTGTCAGAATATTTTAAACTTTACATCAATATAAAAAAATGCGTAATTGTAATTGAAAGTCGTTTCTTTACTGTACTTTATTATTTCTTAAATAATAGCCCAAGAGGCGATCGCAAAAAATGAGTGCATTAATTACCGGATAAAATTTTGAGCAAAGATAGTACTTATTGTGACAAATTTATTTGCTAAGGTTGTTTTTCAAAAACTTGATTTATCAAAAAATACCGCTATTTCACATTTTGGATAAGATGTGCAGGTACTACCAGTAACAAAAAAAAATATAAAAATACCAATGTTTCTATTTTGCAATCTAGTTTTTAAGTAACTGCATGTTTTAAAATTTTTGAAATTCTTTTGACTTGGTAAAGTTTTTCTACATCAATACGATAAAAAATATTGCAAAAGTTAGAATCTTCAAAAAATTGATACTTGATTTATCTTGGTGTTTCCGTTTTTTTGTCGCCTATAGTACTTAAATTAATATAAAAAAAAACAACCTTTTTATTTCGGTTAATATACAATCTCAGTTTTTATTTGGTACTAATTTTGTGTTTAAAGATCTTTAAAATAAGGTATCACTAACTTTTTTTCTCTATTTGAATTCTAAGGGTTAAAAAATTCTGTGCTTAAAGGGGTGGTAAGATATACACTATTTTACTACAAGAACATGTTCTTCTGGCAATAAAAATTACACTGTTTGATTTTTCTTTAAAATCAAAATTGTTACCGAAAAAATTAAAGGGGACTTTTTAAAAAAAATCACCTTATAGTAGCCGTCTTCTAAAAAAAGATAAAGTATGCATAAAGTTTGTTCACTTATCAAAAAACCATCAATTGTTGATTTAAGTTGGTAATTCAAAAAATTTCGAAATTTGGTAATTTCACATTATGAGGTTGATCATCACAACTGAGGGAAAGCAAAATCAATGGAACGAAGCGCCCGTGCTCGTTTAATTGTGATTGGTCGAGTTGTAAATCCTTTGTCAAAGTCGTTTGCCCGCGTGTTTTTATTTTGTAGGTTATGTTTTTTCCGAATTTTATTAAAGGCATTGGGGCACATTGGAGTGTTTAAAGAGGACAAGGGGTTTTTTAATAGTTAAAAACATATTTTATCATGCACTTTGGCAGGCCACACATTTTAACGTTTATTTATGATATAACCTAACCTAAAATATGCCTCGATGACAAATGTCAATTTTCACCCCATGTCAAAAATGTGCAATGTTGCCAGTTGTATTTTACGCGAAATTGCGATGTTGGTGGTTTTTTGATAAGTGAACAAACTTTTAGATTTAAAGATTATTTTTTCAATTTTTTCTCAAGTACAAAGCCTATTGGTGGTATAAAGTCTAAAGCTGTGCCTAAAATGTTATTTCTTTAATATCTTCTATCACCATTTTAAAAAAAAATCCAATTTTTTGATTTTCGATCATTTTTTTCTTTTTTTTTTTAATTGTGATTTTTTTCTTACTTAATTATTATGAGAAACAAACTATTATTTGCACTAACACAACACTCCATTTTTTCGTGATACAAAGTGCTCGTGCGGGAATTTCATCTTCTTGAATACGTTAGATAAATAACTATTTGATGTTTGTTTCAGAACAAAGTGATAGTTCCCAAGCTTTTGAAGAAGGTCAGGATACTTGGGTGCAAAATACACCATCAAGGCGAGCTGGTAGAGAAACTGCTACACCCCCGTCTGGAAAATTGCCTATGCAAAATGATACTAGTGTGCAGTTTGAATCACCAAAAGTACCAGTTATATTTGTTCTTGGTAAGATAAATAAAAATAAAAAGTGTGCTTTATTAAGATAAATTACGTAGTAAACATGTTTATTTCAAAAATTTTGTTTAGAAATCGTTAAATTATGGGATCTCTACAGACACGAAACTAGCAGTAGCAGTAAAACAGTTCTTGTTTTTATATTTTAACTGGATATGCGTGACCAGTAAATAAAAATAAAATATTTTATGTTTTGATTAACTGTTTATATGCGCAATTAACTAAGTATGGATATGGTGCTAATTTATTGATAAATTCTTACCAAATCTAAATCTTTTTTTTTTAAACAAAAGACTAAAAATATAAAAATTTTAGTGTAATCATTATTAAATTTATTACGTATTTAAAAAAAATATGTAAAAATATTGATTTCTGTTGTAACATAAAGTTAATAATCAAAACATATACAAAATAATAAACAGTAAGCGAAGCAAGTACTTAAAAGGGTAAAAACAAAATTTTAAGAAATAATCTAAGGGTGTCACGAGTAATATTATAAAGTGTAGAAGAACAGCAATATTGTAATACTAAAATTGTTAAAAAATAATAAAAATATTGAAAAAATTTATCTAGTAGAACAAAGTAGAAGCAGTTCCTGCTAGAAATAAACGAACAAAAATCTTAACAGAAAAATACTATAAACAAAGAATCAATACCGGAGAAGAATCTTGGAAAACTAGAGAAAGCTTTCATAGATGTGAAACAAAAATTAACTTTTAAGAAAAGCAGAGAAAGCAGAGGACAATAAATATTGGAATGTTTTTTTTTTAAATGTAATTTAAATGTGTATTACAACAAACTAGCGTTTAGAATTGTATGAATCAAGCAGAAAAGTGTTTGCCAATATTTTTCTTGACGTTTTAGTCAGATTCCTCACTCACCTCGACACACATGGCTGAACGTGTTATTTGCTGGCATAAGCTTTTACAAAATAAGAAAATAAAGAAAAACGGCTTTAAATTATTTTTGCTCTACTTGTACTACAAGTCTTAGCACACCGATCAGTCAACAAGACTAAAGACGACCTAATGAAAACACTTGGAAGCGATCTTAATTAAAAAAAAAAATACAAACCCATTAAAAAAACAAGGCAAAATGTCTACAGATGTTTTTGAAGTAACTTTACAAGGTAATATCGTTTGTTGAAAAGATACAAAAAAACCAAATTTGCTTTATATAAATGTCTATAGATTTTGAGATATACGATGCAAAAATTTTTGCTCAAAAACTGTGCTGTCATACATTGTGTGCCTCAAAAATTATGTTTTTTTTTTTAAATTCTAGTTTGTATCTAAAAAACTAGCAACATTCAAAAAAACAAATTAGAAAAAACAAAACACCGAATTTTGCTAAAGTTAAAAATTAACGGCGTCTTTATTTTTTTAACCAAAATTATTATTTTTTTAAATGTTATTTTTGGAGACTTCTGTTAAATAATAACTTGTCCTGCATTGTTAATTTTTGCAAATTCGGTTAGTTTCTTAACAGAATTGCTAAAATAAAATTTTTAACCTACCCGTTAATTTTAAAAGAATGTTACAGAATAGGTCTCATTACCTATTAAAATTTGTAAAGTTACTTTAAAAACATTCTGTATATCTGATTTTAACATTAAAACTAAAGACAAACTGAAAAGGCATCGAATCACGTTTAAAAATAACTTTTTTAAGAACAGTTTTACAATGTACGAGTATATCTCGAAGACTTTAAGAATTAAGAATTAAGATTTAAGAATTTCTAAAAATTTCAAAAAATTTAGAAAATAACCTTTATTGCATATGTAAAACATCTTAAAATTATTAGTGGGAGAAAAAAAATTAACCGGAAAAAAAGATATAAGAAGCAAAAGCAAATAAAGTGTTGGTTATATCTGTATTTTTACATTTTTTATTGTCTTTACATGTTTATGTTTATGTATTCCTGTTGAACTGGTAATCCTTCCTTCCGTCTGACTATTATAAACTGCGTTGCAGTCATTACAAGATAACTTATAGATGCCTGAATGATGTAAAAAAGAGATTTGATTCTTACTGCATACTAGACAAGCCGAAAGAATACCTATAGGTTTTGAAAATGCGAGAGATAAAAAAAGAAATTTTGCCAATAAAAAAGATAGAAGAAGACAAAGTTTAAAAAAAAGACGTAGAAAGAGAATTATGTAATATGTTAAAACTTAGGGTCGAAACAGAAAGAAAGCAGGTTTTTTTAGAAAAACTTTTTTCTACAAAACTATTAAAAATGGGCTTTTTAATTATTATTTTTGATGTTAAAAGTGTCATTTTCTGACACGTGTGTTAAAAGTAAGTTACTTTTAATGCCAGCGTTAAAAGTAATTTTAAGTTTCTGGTTGCTACGAAAATTTTGGTTCATAAACATTGCGATCTGTGTGGTATTATTTTTTGATTTCTTATTTGTATTAAGTTTAAAGTTTTTCCGATTGTTTCGTAGAAAAAATAATGTATGATATACGTGTTAAAAGTGATTTATATTGTTCGTAGAGTTAAAAAACCAGCGTGGCGAGTTTTTTACTCATCTCCACTCTCAAAATAAAATCTTACTTTTAACACTAATATCATAAACAACTATTATATTAATAAAATAGATAAGGATAATTTTCAATCTGCTTATTTATCTGGTTGTTTTTAGCTCTCATACAAAAAATATAAAAATATAAAAAAATAGCTCTTATTAATATAGAAGTTTTTTTGACGCTCAAAGCGGAAAGCGGGCTACCTGCTTTCTTTATGTTTCAACCCTTAAAGAGTATTTGTTTTAGGAATAAGGGTCAAAACAAAAAGAGAGCAGGCTGCTTCCTTTCCTCTTTGAGCGCCGAAAAAACTTCTATATTAGTGAAATAGATAGATAAGGATAATTTTCAACCTGCTTATTTATCTGGTTGTTTCTAGCTCTCATAAAAAAAAGTTTTTATCCGTTATGCATATTATTATAATATTACACCGACTTCTCCAAAGTTTTTGATCGATTAGACCATGGAATTCTTCTTACTAAACTATCATCCTTTGGCTTTTGTGCAGACTTAATTTGGTTTTTTTCTTCCTATCTGTCTTCTAGAAAACAATTTGTTAGATATAATAACTTTGACTCTTCGTTTTTTTCTGCTAGTTTTGGTGTGCCACAGGGATCCAACTTGATTCAACTTTTATTGCTTTTGCTATAGTCACTACCTCAATCCCCAAATTGTTTTAAGTGTTGTTATTAATATTATTTCAATTTAGCTCAATATACTTTGCAAAAACTATAAAGTCTCTATAAAAGTCTTTTTTATTAAAACTAAAGAAAATGTGTTTTTAGGAGGACCAGGCAGTGGTAAGGTGACTCACTGTGACAGTCTTATGCAAGAGAAAAGAGGTATAACACACATCAACATGACTGACCTCCTCCAACAATATGCAATAGGCAATGGTAAGCAAATAATAAAAATACGTGTAATTACAATGTATCACTTATAATCCATCTACAAATACATAAAAACGTTAAATAATCAATACGTGTGACGCTCACAAAATGATTCAATTTTTGTTAAACCTCTAGATGGACAAACGAGCTTAATCAATATCGGTAGCGTTCCGACAGGTAAATTTCAAGAACCAGGCCTAAGGTTTTTGTGTGAATTTCTTATCAAAAAGGATGCTATATTTTAGTTGAAATTTTTGCTGTTTGTTTCCTAATTACGGATATTTAATCCGTCAAAAATTCAGGAACAAATAGTGCGTTTGATGCACCTGTAGATTGTAGGTACAGGCTTTGGCTGTAAAACTAGAAGCTTGAAAGCTAAAATGCATATCGCAATTATGAATTGATTGAATGGCTAACTTTCTTCACTAGTCATCATCGAATAACTCTATAATTTCTCTATCGATTATTTAAAATAAATAACTCTTTACACAATTACTAATCGACTTGTTCAAGGTAAAACTAAAAATTCCCTCCACTTGTATTCCGAAAAGAAATTAATCTTTTCAGATAACAGAATTAAAGACTTGATGTTGGCGTGTGAATTGCACAAAAGCATGCGGTTGCATAGTTTACGATAAAATTGTATTTACTACAATTTAGTTTAATGTTTTACAGATATGCAAGATTTTGGTTTGTTATCGAGTAAAACTGTCACTGAAGTGCTTATGCTTGAAATGAAAATGGCGCCGGCAGCAAAAACATACCTTGTTTCGGGGTTTCCCAGAAACATGAGGGATGTTGTAGAATATTCGGAAAAGGTAAGCGATTCATTTTGTATTAATTTGCGCAATTTGGATTTACTGATTTTGTACAAGTGATTAACATCCAGTAACAGTACCTATGTATGTATAATAAATTAACTATTTACGTGCTGGTTGTTAATGTCAGTAATTATAAACACTTTGTATTTAAAGTTGCGTGTTTAACTGTTATTTTTTATTTGAAAATGTTTTAAAGCTGCTTTTGCTATTTTTTATTAAATTTGATATTTTTTTGAGAGTACAACACTGTTAATTGGACGAGACTAAAGTGCTATTATGAAGTTGACTAAAAACCTTTAGTATAAGATTATAAAGGAATCAAATTTTTATTTAAAACTAAATATTAGAAATAGTGGACTGTAAATGGCTAGTTAATTTTAAAAAGATAATTACCCAATCTATCTGGGTTCAGTATAAAGTATCGATTTAAAATTAAGTTTATTATATCAAAAACGTTGGTATAATGCTCAAGATATCACCAAAGCATTATAGTTGCTTTAGCTTAAATTTATTCAAACAATAACTTTAAATATTAAGTAATGCCTTGCAATTTCTATACATGAGCGAAATGAGAGCAGAAAAATTGAGATACACATACTGATTTTAATGGTGGGGACACGAGATTGAGATGCAAATATTTAGAAAACGCAAAAATTGTGACACTGCATGTGTTTAATTATTTACAAAATTAAATTAAAAATTAAAAATTAAAAATCAAAAATAGTGTTTTTAAAAATATAGAATTTGACTACGTTGGAATTCATAACAATAGGACTTTACTTTCGTTTTTTTAAACTTTTTGTTTGTTTTTTCTGTTTTCGAGATATGACGATGTAAACAAAGAAGTTGTTAATTGAAGCAAACCTCAAAACAAAATAAAAACATTTTTATGTCAACGGACATAAAACTACGTGTAATTTTCAAATTTTAAAAATTATATATAAATAATGGTGAAGTGTACAACAAAGAACATTTTTTTACTGGTAGGTGAAAATTATTATAAAGATTACAACTATGCAAAAAAATCAAAAACTGACAATAGTGTCTAAATAACTTAATAAAACATGAATTTCTTCTAGTATTAAGTAGTATTTTAGTTCTTCTAGTAAAGTTGTAAAGTATTCTAGTATAACTATCTACAATATTTTTGTTCACCATAAACCTTACTGTTATTGAAGTCAATTAGGATTTAACCACAAACATTACCAATAGGTGGGTCTTATCAACGCCCGATGTTCCGATGCTTAAGAAGTGAACTAGAAATACGTGCTTTATTTGTAAATCTAAGAATCTTTTAAGTTAGGTATTATAAATGTATTTAGTAAAAAGCATCATTTTTTAGGCACATCACCCTTAAAGTCTGATTTACGCTTCGACCATCTGAATTTGAAATATTTGAAATTTGAATAAAGTCACTGCTTTTAAATGTTTGCGGTTAAGTCCTAATTGACTTCAATGACAATAAAGTTTATAGTGGGTAAAAATTTTATAGATATACTATACTTTAGAATTCTTAAATATCGGGCTTTGGAGTTATTTTTTTATTTATTTTAACTTTAGTATTTTGTCTGAAATATACCAAAACATAATCTAATTGTTTTATTCTTTGTTTGTTTTTTATGTTGTTTGTACTAATTATAAATACTATTCTCGTCTATTTTTTTATTTTTTTTATTTTTTTATTTAATTACCAATCTTTAAAGATGTTTTACTTTTTATTTTGTTTTTAGAATTTATGTTGTAAATGTTCCATTGCTTCTTTTCTGTTTGCTATTATCTAAGAGTGTAGAAATGAACGACGTCGTAGTGTGCTGTGAACCTGCAAACGTAGGGCTTAGCTTGGCGCACACAGTGACATTATTAAAGTAAAAATCAAATGAGAAAAATACAAGGGCGGAACCTAGGCTGCACGTTAATTATAATTAATAATCACGTGGTGATTATTATTTTGGCGATTGATAATGACGTGGCGTAACATGAAATCGTCAATTAACAACATTTTAGCAGCAATATTAATACTTGAGGTATAAATGTACAATGGTTAATGATATTTGATAAAATAAACATACAATTAAAATATTTTTTAGTAAACTTAGAAAAAAACACACTTCATCGTTAGTTGGGTCAATGAACAATTTAATGTTATAAAACAGTTATACAATTATGTTATATTACGTATTTTAAAAGGAAAATTGTTACTAATATCCCATCACCTAATAAAATTCACCAAATCCATGTGAAATCAACAATTAGAACACTAATAGCCTAATTCAAAATCAGATTTACGCCGGTGTAATTTGAGTTGCTAGTGGCAATGTCGTAACTTTACTGTACTCTTTATATTCGTATTCGATGGCTTAACTTTACGCTACTCCGATGAAGTAGCATAGTGATTTAAAATTCCAGTCTGAATGCGTAAACATTTAGAATCTCTGATTCATTTTTTAATGTTGTTAGTATGTAATTAGTTGTTAATTTTAGTTTACGCATCTACAACAAGTTCTAAATTTTATAAGAGTGCTTAAATACAAGAAACAAGATCCACAAAATGTGACCTGATATATGACTGAGTAATAGTATGACAGTTTACGAGTCGACTCTTTTAAACATGGCTGCCCCTTGTAATAGAATGGACTCGTCCAACGGATAAAATTCGTCCGTTGCGCATACACGCCGTTGTCTTTTCCTTATTCCTTATTCAACTTTAACTTTAGTATGTAAATTGTCATCAGTGCTAATTGTCAAAATGCTAGGTCTAAAAATTTTTGGCAAAAATCTTTCAAACATAGTGGAATATTGCCATTCGCTCTCGACTTACATTGATTATGTCTCTTACGGAAATACGATTCAATCATAAATGTTTTGTGAATTTGTGAATACATTTTTAGTTAAATTAAAAAAAATAAAAACAGATAAATGACAATTCATAATCTAATAATGTCACTAGGTGCCCCAAGCAAGTTCACAGCACACTACGACGTCATTATTCTAAACGCTCGTTATTTTCACCTTCGTTAACATCAGAATGTTTCTTTTTTCTACTTTTTTTTTGCCTTTCTACTTTTTATTGTAATCAATTTCTTGTTCAAATTTTATATAAATCTTTGTATTTATGGTTAATACTGTTATATTATTTATTATGAGTAAAGCACACTCTAAACTCTTTTGTTATTTGGTGGGTCGTTTTTATATTTTTAGAATTTACTTTGATATTGCAGGCTATAAGTCGTACGTGTCTAAAGATCTATACATTAGTCGTTCACATATGAATATTCAACAAACTCAACAACTACTCTCTAATTAAATGAATTTTTATCGAGTTTTCTATAGAAACGTTTATATATTATTCACATTTACATTTCCTCACTCACCACTTGCTGAAATATTTTTTTCAGTAAAAAAGTTTAAAGTTCGGAAATTCAACAAATTGCTAAATACTTTATAAAACAAAAATATATTTTTTAGAAAATAGAAAACATTAATTTATCTAAAGTAGAGACAACGAAACAACCGATGCACGTCATTAACAGATGATAACGTCACTCTAAAGGGTAGTTCACACCTGCCATCATAAAAGTAGCGACAATTTCAAAATTTTAGAGTGAAAATTTCTTATCTGTTAAATAGTGATTTAAAAATACGATTTAAAACAAAAAATATGGGAACGTTGCAAGCGGTAATAGTGAACCATTATTTTCTTTTTCTCGGGTAAAATACTTGATGAAACTAGCAATAAAAAGTTGCTTTTGTTTAGTGAATAATTTGGACATCTTGCACAACTATACTTAATAGAAACTATTCTATGATCACGAAAAAACACGCCAAGCACTTGCTGGACCAAACAAGTGTAAAGTGAAAGTGTGAAGACGCCTTTAGTTGTTGCCAAACTGTTAGCAGCAAAATCCTTAAATTAGAAAATTTTATTCTTATTTTCTGCAATATTAATGCATCAACACTAATTATTTCCACTTGTCCTATTTGTTTGTGCGAACGTTGGTATAATTGACGTCATCGGTTTGCATTGATGACGTGCATCGGTTGTTTCTTTGTCTCTACTATATAGGTACATACATATTATACCGTATGTTTATTCTAACTTTTGACGAGAAGTGGTCATGAAAAACAAAACTTTAAAAATGTGATGTTTATTGTCGATCCGCAAAAAATGTCAAAATAGAAAAAAGGTCCTATTTCCGTAATAGACCTTTAGCAAAAAAATATATCGGCCATATAAAGAATCTAGAAATAAATATGTTTAGAAATAAGACAAATCTTTTTAAAATTTTTGTTTTTTATGGCTACCTCTTATTAAATATTAAAATATATGTGTAAGGTACCTATACGATAGTAACTATGTTATAATAAAATTGGAGCAAGGAGTAAACTTTAATTTATTTCATAATTTAGAATAAATATTTAAAAAAAAGAAATCAAAATAATATAAAAATATTTGTTTTTAATGTTTTATCTATTACTTTTAGCATTGAGCTTCAATGTAGTTACATATTGTAGAGTACACTACTGCTCTCATATTCTCCTATCTAACACTGCTTAATATTTGTTATTTTTTAAAATTATTATGGTGCAAATAATGTCATATTGACATAATTGACATATAATAATGACACGATGCTATATTACGTCATGATTGTCGCTTCTGTATGGCTACTTCCGTACAGCAATTTTTACTAGATCTTTTAGCTACAATTCTGTAGTCATTTACAATAGATTACCAAATGATTTTTAAAATTAATGCCAGTAAGATTTTTTTAAAAACAAATAAAATTTTATTATTTAGTTGAGGTTTAATGGGTATTTTGTTATTAATGTTTTTTATTTTATTTTATTTTATCTCTGTTTTCTAATTTTCTTTAGTTTAAGTATTTTTGTAATTTTGATGAATCACGTCCATTCTTTTTACATTCGAAATTTGTTACGGGGAAGTGGACAAGGCAGAAAAAAACTATTTTATAAGGCCAACGTTTCGAATCGTTTATTGATTTTTTTTCAAGTCTTATAATAAATGTCAAATTTGTTTGACATGGTACCAACTTGTCTCGGCCAGTGGTCGCCGGAAGAATGGTCGCCCATTCAATAAACGATTCGAAACGTTGGCCTTATAAAATAGTTTTTTTCTGCCTTGTCCACTTCCCCGTAACAAATTTCGAATGTATTTTTGTAATGTTTGGAGGTTAAGTAGAGTAACCTCTAGCTAGACTTCGTCTCACAGAATTTATTTTAATTAATAAAGGCATTTATTATTATTAAATAGTGGCTCCCAAAATTTAATTTCTTGTATTAAAAGCATTACGATGTCACAGTAATAATAACAGGGTGACACTTATTTCCACCACGGTAGGTTTAAAAAAAAAAACAGATGATAATAAAAGAATGGAGCAACTTTTTTCTTAGCTAACAAACATAAATCATAGTAGCTTTAAAAATAAGAAAAAATGTGTCATTTTTTGCCCTAGAGCTAAAATTTTATATTAGCTCCCATCTTTTATTTTTATTATTTTTCATTTGTACGATAACTTTCACTTTAACGGTTAATCTCACTTTTAAATTACAAATAAAAATTTATTTTAATTTTTTACTTAATTTGATTGAAGATAGACGAAAAATAGTTGTATGTTACACACCTAGAGACCTTAGTAGTCATTAGTTTAGTTGCTCTCGCTACGCTCATCAGACATCAAACAGAGTTGCTAAGCATATTTTTTGCTGCCGTAACATAATATACTATTGTAATATTTTTTTAAGTTGAAAAAAATGTAAAGCGTAAGGATTGTATAATCTTAGCGACCTCAAACTCCAGATCTTCATCACTATACCTTTTAGAACTTTTGTGGGATATTATAACCTAAAAAACTTTCTCTACAAGTATCATTTAAAAGACAAATAGCACTATTATTTTATGAACTCTAAAAGTCAACAAATTTTGAAAAAAAATTTCTTAAGTCTTAGGACATACTGGGTTAATACCTAATAAATTTATTATTTTGGTTTATTGTTTCAGATTCAGATGTTGAGCGGTGCCATCATGATATCGTGGCGGCAAAAAGTTTTGGAAAGACAAATTGATTATGGTGCCAAATTAGGTCAAGTGGTTTTATCCTTGGCCAGAATGGAACTGAATAATTTTTACAAAAATGTAATGCCAGTTGCCGACTACTTTGACCAAAGCAATATGTTAATATCGGTAAGTACTCTTTAATCTGTCTTATTTTATTTGCATAGATGTAATAATTAACAACGTAAGCGTGTTTACTTTATGTAACTACCGGTGAATAAGGAAAATCCGTTACCTACCGTTTAAAGTCATTGTTTAGGACTTCCGGCAATTCAAGACTCCGGTTTTACTCCGGGAATCACGCGATAACACGTCACGATTTTTCGTTACCTACACATTTTTCTACGGTTATCACAAATCCATTGAGCAAGTAAATAATTAATTTATTGTAATAATTATAAAATAATGAGGAAAAGTTTGTTTTGTCTTGTCATTAAAGACTATTGATTTATACATTAAAGCGCTCGTTGGGGAAAATAGCACATTTAAAATCTTCAGTAATCGTAATACGCTTAGCATTAAATTTAAAAAGAATAATGTTATATGTGTATATTCAATTTCATTGAAGCGAGGTTGACCTCTAAGCAATGACAACGTTTTCAATGTTAAACCATATCAAATATCGATCCGAATGAAAAATATACGTTGAGGTTGTTTTTATAATTATTCAAGAATTTTATTAAAAATATAGTCACAAAACACCACTAGAAAAATAAGTTTTTAATTAGAAAAATTTTCGAGTAGGCAATTATTTATTGATTGATTACAGAAAATGAATAATATATGAGGGAAGTGCAATGTACTACAAATACACATTTCAACCTAATTTAGTAATAAGATTTTAGAAAATTTTTCTTACAGAGTAACCAGAATTGAGTCTTTACAACATTTTTTAAAATAAATTTTATTAAAATTTGAATCAAAATATTTATGTAGTGGTTACAAAGTGATAGACTTTTCCACGAATGCAGCGTCTCAAACGTTCAATAACAAAATTAATCGCCACGTGCCTCAACATTTTTATTCATATTATATTTTATGATAATATTTATAAAAGCAATGTTTGTTATAAAACCTTCAAATTTTTGTGAGACTTACAGACTCTTTACCTCTGGAATAAACCAGCTGTAAACCCGAAATAAATCTTCCGTTATCATTTTATACATTAGATCTTAGACCTATGGATTGCAACTTTCATGCCTGGTTGCACAAACGTTCATCAAAATTGGTGGCTTGTTAATCTTTTATTAACGTATTTTTAGCCAATCAGGGCACGATATTTTCATTTAATCAGAGTTTAATCGTTCGTCAAATTTGATTGATGTTTGTGCAACCGGAGGCTAGTCAATTCTAGAAGCAAAAACTGGCACTAAGTTTCATAAAACTTATTTGAAAGTTTAAAAACAAACATTAAACACTAGGACAAAATATTAGTAAAATTGTCGCGGTTATTGCGACACATAGCACTCGTGGAAAGAGGACCGACCACCTTAAAGCTCTTATTTGAATATTTTGTTATCAAATTATTTTTGTTTTGTTATTTATTGGCTTTTTTTGTTTTAATTGTTTTATAATATATTTTAATTGGACTACATACTATAACTCGACTTTTTTTAGTTAGATCAAAAAATAAAACAAAAGTTTCTTTTGTTTTCAATTTTGCACATTATTTTTGTGTCTTCTTAAATTTTCCTCCCCACTTAGATGAAAAACTGTCCTTAACTTTTTTTTTAAATTGTTGTTGTGATAACTTGTTAGAAAGGATTTAAAACAAGAAATGTGATCTACTAATTACTACTAACAAATTGCATTTTGACAATAAGATAAACGCAAAACAGTATCCAAACCAAAACTGAATGTATAAAATTGAACAATAAACACCAGAAATATTTAAATGTTTAAAATAAATTTTAGATAACTGTTTTGCCCGAAATCAATGAAGAACATTTTCAATAATTTTAAAATTTAAAAAAAAAACAAAAATTTTTTTTTCTTATTCATATAAAAGTATGCATTTGCGCTACTACAATGTGATTATCAAAACTGATTGGGTTGGCAGCAATAAAATGTCACTTGAAGTTAGCTATTTTGAATATACTTATAATTCAAATTTAACATTTCAAAAATTCGATTTATAAATTTTCAATAGTTGTAGCTAAAGTTTGGTCAAATGTTTTTCGAATTAAAACATAACACAATGGCCTACTTCAGAAGTAGAATTTACAATAAAATTCATGGTTGGCAATATTTTCTGAACTCAACGTACAATAAATTTTCACAAACTTACTCTTAAACTTAAGTGGTGGTAAATTTCATCATGTTTAAACAACATTGCATGTGATTTGTGGAATACTGTAAATACAGATAATGTTACAAAACAGTTGTAAAACTAAACTTCATGATAGACCTTTTACTCTTACAGAAGATGTGGAAAATATTTTCCTTCAAATGGGGTGTAGTCTGCAAACATCTGTAAGAAAGTTTTTATTGCAAACAGGTTTTGCTCTCAATATTTTAGATAAATTCAAGACATTTTCTGTACTTTTCCAGGCATTTCTTATAAAACTGTTGTAATGCATTCAAAAAAAAAAAAAAAAATTAAAACACTATTACTACAAATTTACTATGGTCTAGTCTCTCAGTCCTCCAGATTATGAACAAAGAATTAGATTTTGTGATTGGTTTAATCTGGTTTCAAATGATGATACGTTCTTCATGAAACGTTTTTTTCGGATAGAAGATGGTTTCATCTTGACGGCTTCATAAACTAATTAAAATTATCGTGTATGGTTAGTTGAAAATCCTCATTACACTGTTAGTCGACGTAAGCACCCTGAAAAGTTAGCGTGTGGGTATTGTAAGGGTTAATAATCATTAATAAAAATTGTAATATTTATGTTTTGATCTTGTAGCATTGAGAATGTTCTAATAAAGAACAAAACTAGTCGGCGTAAAACATTTGTTTTATTTAAAAATTCTTGTATTTGGATCAAACTTTACATCAGCACTTTAATTTATAAACTTCTGCAAACTACAATAATCAGATTATCATTATTGAGCGTTTATGAGAGATTGAAGACAAATTTTCAATAGATGTCTAATCTCGTTTTTTCTTTTTTAACAGGTAATCAGAAAACATGATTATATGGTTATAGACGTTTTTTTATTCGGTCAATTTTAGTCTCTAAAAAATTTTTGACTTAGTAAACACTACCATATCAAGTAAGAAAAATGTTTGTATGTTTTCAGACTAATTGTTCAAGGTGTAAATAAACGCTTAATAATGATAAGCGTATCACTGTAGTTTAAAAAAATAAGGTAAAGAAAACATTACTTACTGTTTTTTTTTCTTCAGTTTGTCATACAGTTTTATAAATTTCTGAAAAACCACAGCGATTAACTTTTTATTATTGAGCATTTATTAGTTGGTAGTTCTGGTAAAGGTTCTATTGTTCTAATACTTAACATAAATTTACTACAACAAATTATTACAGCAAATTTTGTAACTTACTTGGAGACAGGTCTATACCATTCTCCTTGATGTCTTATCTATTTAAAATATTTTTTAATTGCAACCAACAAGACTTGAAAATAGTTAATTGTAGAGCTTTGTAGTGTACTTTTGTTTTAATAGTTTTGCAGGTTTTTAATTGTACACGTCCAAAATTATAAAATAACAAATTTTACAAAATAACTTAAGAGGAAAAAAAAATTCCATTAATATTAAACTTTATTAAAGACACCCCACCAACGGGAGTAAAAACAAATTTAAAAAAACTAATAAAAAAATTCATGTTAGATCTAAAAACAAAAGAAAAAACTGGAGAAACGTTGTTATGTAAACAAAAAAACCATTTATAAAAATTTTAACTTGTTTTTAACATAAAAATTACATTATAGCGAGGTAAGAAATTGTTTTTTACATTTGCTTTTTTATCGTTTTTATAATTTAAAAGCATTAATCAAACTTTTCCTCTTTAAGTTATTCGACTTTCGAATAATTTTTTTACACAATTTTTTTTTAAACTTATAACTGAACGCAATAAAAGTTTGATGTAGCGAAGGTGCAGGTTAACTGGTGCAAATTGTACTTAATATATATATTTATGATTTGCACCGATAATTTAAAATCGGGCCTTAAGTTTTTGATTCTCTATTTATCTCATTTTTTGTCATCTAATAATTTTTCTTAGTTTTAATTTTTTTTCATAACTTTTTTCTTTGCTTAGATCATCATCTCCCTTTTATTTTTTTACTTTTAATTTTTCTAATACCATGCTTTCTCGTCAATTATGAGCACTTTTGATATTTTATAAATACCGGGTGTAAACGAAATTAGGTTCACATTTTTTTTTTAATAAAAAAAACAAAACTCCAAAAATTTATTATGTTAGAAAATCTTTATTAATTAAGTAAAAAATAAACTTTCTATCACTTTTTTTACCGCATTTTCTGGCTATAACTTTAAACTTTTTAATAAAACATTATGTATATTTTTATATTTTTAGAATCTAATATACTACTTTTTATAATTTTTTGTAAAATAAGATAAAATAAAAAGAAGGCTGTGAAAAAAAATATTTCTAAATAATGTAGCCAACTAAATATTAAAAAATAAAACCTTTCTCATAAAAATGTAATTTAGAAAATACACAAGTTTAAATTAGAATAAATTAATTAGTAGCTCAATTGACATTTTAAAATAACGTTTTTTTGTTAATTCAATGGCATCAAAATTTTATATATTTACGGAGTAGATACAAAAATAATTTCTTTAAAATCTGACAAAAGGCTTATGTTAATAAAAAATTTTAAACAAATTATTATTTTAACAAGAAAATAGTATAGACAGCTATAAAAAAAATTCCAAAATATTTTTTTAAATATTACAAAAACTACTAAATAGATTTTCAAAATTTTAGTATTTTTAGATTAATAAATAAAAATGTTAATTTAAAATGTCGAGTAAGCCACTATTTTTCTATTTGGAAAAATTGAGTTAGACCAAAAAACTAACTTATTTCAGTCTAAACTGTTGTATTTTCTAAATTAGATTATTTATGAGACTGGTTTTATTTTTTAATTGTTACCTACATTACTTAGAAATATTTTTAGCCATCACAACCTTCTAGATAAAACAACAAAAATTACAAAAAAAGATTTTTGTTTTAGAAAAAGTTATAAAAGGTAGTGTATTAGACTCAGAATTTAAAATACATTCCAAAAATATAAAATTATGCATAGTTTTCCATTTAAAAGCTAAAGTTAGGATCGTTTTCGATAAAACCAAAAGTGATAAAAAGTTTATTTTTTACTCAATGAACAGATACTTTTTAACATAATAAGTATTTTGAGTTTCAATTTTTTGTTTAAAAAAATCTATTAACATAAGAGGTAAGCTTCGTTTCACAAAAATTTCGTTTCACCTTGGTCTAATTTCGTGCTCACCTATATGTATACATATAGTTTACGTTTCTTTTTTTTTACAGATTAATTTGTTATTTCTTTATGTAAATTGTATTTGAATGTAATTGTTTTACTTTTATATTTTATTTTTTATTATCATTTCTTTTTACTTATTTATTTATTATTCTAAATAAATTTAAAATTATTACGTTGATGTTAATAATTCCTTAAACGTAATATTGTACAAAAATTTTTGTTAATATTTTAGACAAATAACTATTATGACGTATAAGGTATTAGAAAATACTTATCCCGGCGCATCCACCAATTTATATGGTTACATATTGTTTTTATAGATTTATTGTTTTACGAATATAATTGTAAAATTATATTCGCAAGTACATTTTTTTTACAATTTGAGTAACAGTAGTTATTAACACTGGAATATCGTTGCTTAGAACTTTACGTACGCGCACGGTAATTAACTGACGAGCGAGAGAGAGCTTGTTATCCGTGCAGCACCTAAAGTTTGGTAACGGTCAAGCGTTGTACAATGTTTAATGGTATACTAAGTAGTTAAGCATTTTTTAATAAAAAAAACTCTTAGATTAATTGCGCAGAACGTGATTTAATCGAGATAGCTCTTGAAATAACGGGATAAACTTTACAAAAACCACATTAAATTATTTCGTAATTTTAGTGAATAACCCGTTTTAATTTTTACACAAGCTAGCACGTTATGGCACTCTTTACCATTAAAGAATAAGCTCAGTTAAACGAGTTTTACAATTCAGTATACTATAAATGATTTTTAATTTGTAGAACACGTCACACTTGTTAAGTAAAGGTTTTAGTAGTAAATAATTAATTCAAAAAACTATAATCTGTGTCATTAACAATATTATTGATTAGTTTTTTATCCTTCTAATTAATAATAAATTTTTAGATAAATGGTGAAAGACACCCTTCGAACGTCTACAAAGACTTTCGAGCAGCAGTATTCAAAATTCTTGGAATGCAAGATAACCCTCCAGTATTTACAAATGGCAAAGTAGCAACCGTCCCGTCCGATGTTACAACCGAACTTCCAACAATGGTAACTCGTCAATTAATTTCCCATTCATTAATTCACTTCGTTTCTTTAGGCTAAATAAAGCGCAGCGACCGTTTCCTCAAATTTTCCCTTGTTTATTATTTCAACCGATCGATCATAATAGTCTCATAAATTGTACATCATAAAATAAAACGCAATCGATAACCAAAACAACATCAAAACAATCATGTTTATTTCAGCAAGCTTTGCCTCCTGTGCCAGCAAATTTGCAAAACCATGAGCCGGAAAGACCCAAAACACAGGTTATCTCGGTAACGACCAACAACCAACATAACTACCAGTCGCCCGTTAAGGCCGGATGGCCACCAGTTTTATGGGTGATTGGTGGGCCAGGAAGCAATAAAGCGGCACTTTGTTCTCAAGCGGCCCGAGATACAAGGTGGACACATATCAGTTTAGGAAAATTGTTAAGAGCTGCTGCTGAACCACCGGATCCTAGATATAACAGCGAAACTGTTAAGATTAGAGACAGTATAAGTGGCGGAGAATTGGTGCCTTTGGATATCGTTATGAAGTATGTCGAGTCGCATATGGCGGCTAATATGACAGCGCCGGGAATTATCTTGGACGGGTTTCCAAGGGATATGACTCAAGCAACGGAATTTGAAGCTAAGGTAATTTTTCAGGTGTTCTAATCAAACACAACCAGAATACTGCAGATTGTTTGTTTTTCTCAGTCTCTTAATCAGTAACAGGGTTTTTCAAAATTGTGTTTGATTAGAATAGATCAACAACTAGTTGTTCCCTAAAAATTTTTCTTTGCTGAAATACAATGATTTTACATCATTTTTTCTTAAAATTGTTTATTGTATTTATATGTATAATTATTATTATTAGTCTGAAAGTGTAGTGTGAATTACTGCATTAGTGTACCAAAATAAATCCGTATCGTCAATCAATCGAAAAATATAGGCTACAGGTTTTCATGTAAATCTTCAAGCTTTATTGCAAAGATTCCAAAATGACCCTTTTTACACTTAATGCTTTTCTAGTTTTCAATTGATAAAGATTGCCAAGTTTACGGTGTTATGTAAGAAGTCCAAGTGTTCTCCTGACTTCGTGTCTTAACTTTTCGGAATTAACTTGTAATTTTTTATATAGTTACGTAGCAATAAAATTGATAATTAAAAACTTCTAAAGCATTCTGTTATTAAAAACAGTTACAGGGTAATAAATTAATGCATAGTATACTACGTAACAAGTCAGAAAAAGTACATCTTTACATGACGACGGAATTCTTTGAACACACAGGAACGTTATTTTGAGTATTTCAGTGAGCCCAGTCGTGTAAAGACACTTTTTTAACGTGTAATGTGTACGATTTGTTTTGAAATCTCTTTATTTTAATTAGAAAATAAATAATTATAATTGCAGATATAAACACAAATATCAATTTTAATATCAAAGTTACAAATAATTATTAAATGTGGACAGATTATAAGCAAAATAATGCAGAATAATGTTTATGTACACCTAAAATTTTACGTAATGCGGTTGTGGCAATAGAAAATTACTCCTAGAGAAGTCAAAAAACGACATGGTTTCAAAAATGCCTAACATAATTTTTGGCGAGCAAAATCTTTTGATTTTGAGCCAATAGAGCAAAATCTTCTTATTTTGACTCCTGCCAATCAAAGAAGAAATCAAATGTAGCGTAGGATACGTAAGTCAATTAGTAACAAATAAAATAAGTGTAGCCAATAATATCGCTAGAAGAGTAAGAAAATGGTTTTGCCACTAACAGTTTTACAACGTCTGAACAGGTTATTCTTAATTACGATATTATATACATTTGTTTACAATACAAATAAAAATGTATTTCTTTACATTTGTTATTTATAAGGTACTTGGTTATTCTGCTAAATTTTGCCAATCCACTTCCTAAGTCATGACGTAAAAATAATTGGAAATCTTCTCTAAACAAAAACACGTGTTAGATGTAGGTTATGCGAATGGTGACAGCATCACGTAAACTTTGGTTATTTTTTGATAAGAATTTGTTATAAAGATTGTGTGTTATGTGCCGTTATGTCGCCACCACAATAAACGACAAACCTGCAAGTTTTTTGTTTTTGTACTAATCTAGAATTTAAAAAGAAGTGGATTGAGCTGATTGTAGGTACCTACTGATTACCAAGAAATATGTAGTTGTTGTTGTTACGCTTTAGATGATCAACTCAACAGTAATCACTCACTTACTTAACAAGTAAGCAAGAGTTTGACTTGGAGCTGTCAAAACTATATGTGTTTGTTTAGAAAAATTTTCTACTCTCACTCTCTCAATTTACATCATGCTTGGCTTGTCTATTTTTGGTTGCAGTACTTCCGTCGCGCATTTTTGGTAATTATTTAATTTTTTGCTTTATTGTGCTCAATTTTTATTGCAAAAGTTGTGATTTCGAAATAACAACATAAAAACGCTAAAGTTTGCTAAAATGTACCCTTTAAATAATTAAACATAATTTTAATTTTGTTATAAGTTGAAATAAGTCAATTTTTTTTGTGGATTTTTTTTTAATTTGTGATGCTATATTTTAGGATAAAATGTTACTCCATACTTTCGAATCACCTAATATACCGGGTGAGTCTGCTAATAGTGTTTCTTAACTTTTCTCAAAAACTAGCTCAAAATTTGGCATTAAAAACTTTGTTTTTTGCACTACACAGGTGATTTTTTTCAGAATTTTTCTAATATTTCTTCTAATTAATATTAATTAATTTGTTTAAAAAATCTAAATGTTTCCAATTTTTAAAATGATTCTAAAAGAAAAGATGTCAAAGTATTATTTTGTGCAAAAAATATTTTAAAAAATGTAGATAATCCTAAAAAATAATAACATTTATTTGATCCGTAAGACGCGTTTTGATCCAGCATTGCCATGCTGAACCTGGCGTAACTCGACAATACTTATCCCTAGTGTCTTGGTCCCACCAAGATCCCACCCACCCCTTTGGAAAAAAAATGGCGTATTTAAGTTATTGCTTCAGTGTTGCCTCTTAACTGTTATAATAGAGGGACCGGTAAGTCACAGACATTAACAAATACAAAATTGGAAATATTTAGATTTTTTTGAGCAAATTAATTAATATTAATTAGAAGAAATATTAAAAAAATTCTGAAAAGATTAATCTGTGTAGTGCAAAAAAAAAAGTTTTTAATGCCAACCTTTGAAGTTGATGGGATAACTAGTTTTTGAGAAAAGTTAAGAAACACTTTTAGCAAACTCACTCGGTATAAAACACAATTTAAAAAATTAACTCTAACTCGTATTTATAAAAATACCGCATATCTACATAAGCATGTAAGTATTTAAAATTTTAGCGCCTTACCTAAAATTAAGTGTTTAATCAAATACTAACGACTGACGTCATAATTACCACCTACATAAACATTTGTACTTTCTGGAAGTTATACCTCTTTAAACGTATAATTTACCTCATATCTTAATTAAATATTAAGTGTTTTATGAAGGCCAAACCTGAAATTACATGAAAGCTGATGTTTTTCTCAGACGACGTACCTAGCGTCCTGTTTTCTCAGTCATTTGCATACTAAAAAAGTATTTTTACTACACGAATATTTAAGTTCGTTCATTCATTGACACCTTTTTATTATTTATTATAGCATTGGGATATGTGTTTCTGGCTAAATAATATTGTAAAATACAAAAAGATTATTTATTTTATTCAATTTTAACATTATAAAGTGACATTAGTAACTCTATAGTAACCTGTATAAGCAGTCTATTATTCACTTGTAAGTTAAAAACGTTTTAATTCACTAGTAATTTAAAAATTATTTCACTAATGATTTAAACAACTTTAATAAAAAACAACTGTTATTTTTACCAGATAACATTTTCTTCAGTTGGGAAAACCTAATACGCTCACAATGATGAATATTTCACATTTTTAGAACGTTTAGAAATATAAGCCAAAATTATTCTCTCGTTTACTCTCTTTGCATCCTTCCGCTTCTTTCATTCACAAAAATTCGCATACTCTTTTTTGTATAATTGTTTAAATTTTGCTAACACCATTTTATTTTTAGCTTCTAAAGCTTCTTGAATGACCAATTCAAGCCTAAAAACCTGGTTTTCCTCTTTTGACTATTTTTTCTATACGCGTGACAATTCGCGTTCAGGGTATTACACATTCTACTTGCAAATAAACAATGGTTTAATTTACTTATTGTATAATATTTATTATCAAACTGTGTTATAATCATTACTAAAGTTGATATAATTTTTAAATTTTTTAAATACATGCAAGAGTATTTTTTACGACATTATTTTGAATATCATTAACAGATAAATTAAAGCTTAATTTATAACAAAAGAACAAACTCTGTGTAACAATAACAATTTCAAGAGTTTCAAAGTGCTCTCATTTGCTTAAATACAGAATCTTACTGCCGATCTTCATTTATTGAAGTATACCAAGAAAAGGATAAGAACGAGAAATGACTTTTATAGTACCTACTTATGGCTACCAATTTGTACGACGTTAGAAATTTAACCATTAAGTTAGACTGTTTTTTATAGATTTAACTGTTAATAGTCTCTTAATTACTTTCATTCTTATTGCATAATATTTCTTAATATGTTCGAGGCAATTATTAATGCTACTCTTCTTTTCCCATCTCTTTTTAACATATTCTCGAACCAAAATACCCAGTATTTTTTGTCTTTCTTAAACTCTTATCTTTGTAAAATGCATAAAAATTTAGCAAATGTTTATGCTTGATTAAAACAAGACAAATTTATGCAATTAGCATTTGCTGAAAGGGGATAACCAGCTAGTATAAGATTATGCTACTCTTTATGCATATTACCCATTGTTTGTTTCTGTCATTCCAACAATGTTTCTATATCTTTTTTACTAGTTACCTTTTTGCAGTTTTTTTATACTACTTCTTATTACTTCTCAATACAAGGACCTTAAATTTTTTTTGACACATACAAATGTAAAACTTTTTGAGTGTCTTTCTTGCAACGAGTCCGACAAACATTTTTAATGCAAAAACTTTGGCGCTGCTGGGTTTTCAAATGCGTAATTCCCGGAATTGTCGATATGACGTCACTATGACGCTCCGTATTTATGTAAAAGTTTGATTTTTTGAAAAATTTTTAATAAATTTAATTACAAGTAGTGGTCATCTTTTCTGACAAAAATCATGCTGCGTATAGAGTGTCCACCACCCCGAAAGTGTCGGTATGACGGCAATCGAAAATGCAGCAGCGCCGAAAATTTCCTATTAGAAAAGTTTGTCGGACTCGTTGCAAGAAAGGCACACACAAAGTTTTACATTTGTATGTATACAAGAAAATTAAGGTCCTTGTACTGGGGACTATATGTAATATGTCCTTTTTGTAATTTTTTTTTGTTTTTTTATTTATTTTACTTCTCATTATTCGTGTTTTTTGTATGTATGTTATAATTTAGCTTTTTTCTCTAGTATACATTTCTGATTCTAAAATTGTAATGGAAGCAACTATCAAGTTAAATGGATTATAGTTATTAAATAAGTCTATTAATAATAGACGTCCCTAGCTTGATTTAATTAATTAAATATTGCTTTGTACATCAAAAATTGTTATCATTATTATTATTATTTCAGTTCAAACAAAAACCGTCGATTATTTTACTGGATTGTTCAAAACTACAACTGGGCAGAGGAAGACTAGACGACAGTGTGACAGCTTTTAGAAGAAGATTGGAGATTTTCAGACAGTCATCGTTACCAATGCTAAAAACCATGGATAATATCGGCCGATTAACAATTGTTGATGGTGATACCGACACTGCTCCTGTCCAGGAGGATTTCAGAAACGTTGTGAAGGAACATGTCGAGTATATCAAACGCCAACAGCAAGACCAAGGAGCTCCTGCGGCTAATGGTTATGCAAACGGACACGTACCCAATGGACATCTACCTGGGGAAACAACTCTTCAGGATTTAGAATCGGAGTCTATTGAAACAATTAGCAAACATGTGGGTAACGGAGTAGCTCATTCTGTTGCCAACGGGGTGCGAACTATGGCTAATGGATTTACTAATGGACATATACCCAATGGTTACACCAGAGATTTGCCACAGTATACAAGTTTTGATACGAGACAAGACAATAGGCAAATGTACAACGAAGTTAATTATATGGACGGACATATTTAGGTTTAAGGCAGTGATTTCATTTGTGATATGGACTTGTACAAGTATTATTAAGCTTTAGGTATAAGATCGGTGCCTTACGGTTTGGCTAATGGTGGAGATTAAACGATGGAATTTGTTTAATCTACGACTTTAGCGATTGAAAAGTTTTTACTATAGGGATCCAACAGTATTCTTTAGATATTTAAGAAGCAAACAAGTTTTGTATAGAATTTAACACATTACTTATTACGAAATATTTTTACGATTAAATAAAACGCCGCTGGTCGGTTATATTATTTAAAAATTGTTATTTATAAGTGAATAAGTGGCAAAAATTTGAGGTTTTAGAAGATAGAAGCACAACAATCACAGCACTGTAGACATTAAAGAATTGTGAAGATATTTTCAAATGTCGAGTTGTATTTTATTACAATTGGTTTGAACCAATAAATTAAAAATAAATTTTTCAGGAATTATTATTTTTTAGTTGACAATTAGTGTTAATCTTGTTTGTGAACACAAAATTTATTTTGTCAACTTATATATTTAAAACAATAAGATGCTCATTTTTGTTGATTTAAATAACACCTCGGTGAACACAAAGTCAGATAATTCTGTGTTGTTACGTAATTATTTTTAGTTGTAGTTCATAAAGAGAATGTATATTTCTTGTTAATTTTATTTTTGTTGTATGATTTTAAGTACCTATATTAAAAAATAATTCTATTGAAGTCTATTACTTTTCAAAGATATTAAAATACCCAAAATCTTCACCTACATTACAAGTTTTATGCTGCAGACCTATAGTAACTAGATTCTGGATTCGATGTAGTAGAGTAAAAACAGTTAGAACTCATGGTTAGGCCAATTTTACCAAGCAGACAACGTAAATTATTAGATGTTAATAATTACCTTAGGCAACTTACTATCCCTCGGGCCTAACTAAAATTACCAATTTTTGAATATCAAAATGAAGAACATTATAGTCGAGAAGAATTGAGTTTGAGATTTTTTTTACCATCTTACTATTAGTCTTCAGTACTCTTCTCTTGTGTAGGTTCTTGGACTTTTTTTACATCCGGCTTTTTAAGCAACAATTTAGGAGCCGGAGACAATAATTCTCTGCTGCACGGGTAAAAGGGGATTTGTCAAAAATTGTTAAAAGCGGAGAAAAGAGTTGAGAATTGTCAACAAATTGTAATTTTGATGTAAATGATATGAATGTCAAAGTTACTCAGTCACAATTATATTCATAGTGCTATACCTATCCTATAATCTCATTACACAATAATAACTTTGAAATTATATACTAAATGACCATTTTCACCAAATTTTGACTTAACACTTTTTACCCGCGCAGCAGCGAATTATTCCAAAAACAAATGTTTCTACAAGGTTTATTATAAATAAATAAAAACTGTTACCTTTGTATCCTAAATTCTATTAAAAATTTTAAAATATATATATATTTGAAAAAAAGAAAATAAAAATTATTGTAAATTGTTTCTTTTAATCTCAGATTTTTTCCAATATTTTGCTCGAAGGAGCATAAATTTTTAACACAATTTTTATATTAAAATAGAAAAAATATAAAGTGCCCCAAAATTCTATGTTTTATATTCGGTACTTCCGTTTATTTGTTTATATAAAATAATGT
Source organism: Tribolium confusum (assembly GCA_029207805.1). Lineage (NCBI taxonomy): Eukaryota > Metazoa > Arthropoda > Insecta > Coleoptera > Tenebrionidae > Tribolium > Tribolium confusum. The sequence goes on from JALGAY010000004.1 coordinate 27,055,341, forward strand.
CTTTTTTAATGTTTCGAGGTTTATAAGAGCTAATAAGCCTTGAACCGTTAATAGTGAAGTAACAAAAACAAAATATTAAAAAAGGAGTATTGCAGAATGTCTCGTCTGTACTCAAATCTTTCTTCTTCACCTCGCTCAAAGAACCATACAGTTTTAAACACACTTTGTGAGCCGAAAAACAACTAATATAAAAAAAAATCTGCAGTGTTTATAAAAAAGTCGCTAGAAATTGTCTTTTTTATACTAACATTTTTTCTTATACTAACAATTTCTCTTCATCTGGCTCGAAGTTCCATAAAATAAATATACACTTTAAAACCAAAAACGGCAATTATTAGAAAAATAAATATTTACTGCAATTTTTATAAAAAATAGTACAAACTGTCTTCTTCAGCTCCTAAATTTTATCAAAAACTTTAATATAGATACCTAACTAAAATAGAGATTTTAGAGTGTTTGAAGCAAAAATTATTGTAATTGCTTATCTACCAACACTTTTCTCAGTATCCGGCTCGAAGAATTATTCTTTATTAATCTAGATTCTTATATTCTTCAAATATTGTTTTTCAAATTCATATAAAATTTTGTTCCTCCAGAACCTCCCAATTGACGTTTTCAACTTTTTAAATCTTCCTTTATCATTTGTTTTAGTTGTATCTTTTTCTTCTTTTTCCAATCGTTGGTTTGCGATTATTTATTTTTTTCTATAGGTCTAGAATCTACACAGGTCTTCTAAAATTGTCTAAACTACGTTTTAATTTTTTTTTCCTTGTACAACGTATTTGTTATGATATCCCCATACCCATAAACACCATACAGTAAACAGGAGTCTTCCCATAAGATTTCCTTGGACATCACGCGCTTCCCCTGGTGCTGACCACCACAGAAATTCTTGTAAACAAGGATAAGCTACCCTATAAAAGCATCGTCTTGTTTACATCAAGTCAGTCCTGAACCAAGTCTTGATTCATCAACATTCATTATAATTAAAGTCTTAAGTCTAGAGTCATCCTGGTCCTGAACAGTTAATCAAGCCCTGAATTATTGCATTCAGTTTATTATCAGTTATTATCAAGTGTATCCAAATATTTTTAAGTGTATCGATATTTAAAGTGTAAAAATAATCAATAAATATAATTTTTAAAAACAAGTGGTGTTAGCTCCCAAAGTTAACTTACTTCGAGTTTGTTTTATTAGGTTTTTTTCTAAAAAATTTTATACAATCTACTTTTTCAAGTTTTTCTAGAATCTACATCTGTTCTTCTTTTCCACTATTCGTAATTTTCCTTATTGTTCTTTTCTCTTTACTATTAAATACCTTATTTGCGTAGATTTTATAACTCAAGTCTGGATAGAAATTTTGTTTGTTTACACGTACTTAAAATTAATTTTAGTGACTTAAAAGAAAGTCTATACAATTAGTTTATTTTTAAAACAAACCTATTTTCTAACGCATGCTCGTTTTCCTTGAAGAAAAAACCTAGATAAAAGAACAAATTGTGTCCTTTAAGTACATGTTAAAGACTAAAGGACAGTTCATAAAATTAAAGAACTATCCTTTGAAATAAAGAACGGTTGGCAACCCTAGACCTAACAGCCCTCTGGGCAATTGTTGCCCCCGGTAATTAACATCTTTATAATTTCTATGATACATAAATAGCTATAATATTTTCTAGTGTCAAGAAAGTTTAATCAGTCACGTTCAGCTTAAATTAATTAATAGTAACGTTTTTGAAATGTACTTCAGAAAAAAATCAAAGTACAACGTACAACTTTGTGATGTTTATAACATTATAACTAATAATCAATGATGTTTTATTGTAATAAAGTAGAAAATAAAAATTTGAAGGGTGTATTAGTAGAGCTAACCTTTTCAATGATATAAGTACCTTTAAAAATTCCAAAAGCAGCCTTAGATTTTTGTGAGAGCAACTTATTAACAATATTTTTTGTAATAATTGATCAAATTACGTGACAGTAGTTTATTAGATTGCGATGGTTAATTTAAGTTTAAAGATTTATTTCTAATTATTATTAGACTGGGAGGCGGCGGCAAGAAATTACGTGATTGCTGAGCTTTGATCAGAATTTTCTCGTAGAGATAGGTAGGTCATTGATACGAGTAGTAGGTAATTATATTTCAGAAATAGTGGTCGGTCACAAAATATCTTAGTACGTTTTGAGTAATGGCAGTATTTCTGGTATAAAAAATACAACTTTTTTGTTATGTAAAAATATAGGTGACAATTTACTTTGTTAATATTTTGATACGGCCATACGCAAAACGTACCAAGATATTGTGAAGTCAACCGCTACTATAAAATTTCATTTAAGCTGATAAATATTAAAAAACAATTTAAAGTAAAAATTAGGCTCTAGTAATAGTATATTACAGTAGAAGTCTGTTAGGGTAGCCTTTACGGCCGAGCCAGAAATTTTGTGAGACGACAAATAATAATGGCGACGGCGACGCCGTAAAGGCCCTAACAGACGTGTACTTACTGTACAGTAGTTTTTGTAATACCTTAATAATTTAGCCGCATTTATTTTTTTGATTTTATTAATTTTAATTAAAAAAGAGATGATTTAGAGTGCGTTGTACCTTGTCAATGTCAACCGTTATTTACATGAAAATTGTTGATTCGTTTGATTATCATTTCCATAGTGATTTAGTCTTTACGGCCGCTCTTTACGGATAATTAATAAGTTAAGGTATTGTTTTCATTGTAACAAACAATCCTTAAAGCTACTTTAACAATGAAGTATTACAAAAAGGTTCTTTTCAGGTGGTTGAAACAATATTACACAAACCTCGAGGCAGTAAGCACTTTTCGAGGTGTCCAACGCTTTTACAGAGCATTTTAATCTGCTTACAGGCTCTAGAGATCATAAGTCATGCCTATAAAATAATCCACAAATCTATAAAGAGAAATTATTGTAGCTTACTTTTGTTTTTAGTGTAGCCGTAATGACTTGTTACAAGACAGATAGTTGAAAATAGTATAATTATAATTTTAAATAAAGCTACGACTTGTTGGTGGTGGATAGTAAGACTTGACTCGGTTTGTATCGGTATTGCGCGGTCTCTATTTTTTATTATAAAGTATTATTCATATTATTATAACATTTTATTTTCTTAGTATAAAACTATTATAAAGGTGGACCAAATGCATGGAACGGGCCGTTTTTTGGCTAAACTATAAAGAATTTAAAAAAAACAAAATATAGGCATTAAATGGCCAGGAAGATGCTACCTGAAACAATGTTTAAAAAAAATTTATTTGTTTAAATTTTTAAGATAACTATAGCAATATTTTTATTTTTTTTTTGTGAAATTTATTCTGAATTTTTTTTAAGAACGAGCTTTTTAAAAAAAATGTTGCTGTGTTAATTGAGTTAATACTAACTTTATAAATTTTCAATAAAAAAATTAAATATTACCGAATATTATCGCTAATTTTTATAAACCTACAAAATGTTTGGTTAATTCAAGTTATGCATGTTAAAAAGCTAATAAGTCTTTTAAAAAAGTTTTAAAAAAATAATTTATTTAAATAATTAATAATATAACAATAATAATTAATGTGTTTTTTCTTAATTTTTATTATTTTGTAGTGCACATTACGAGTGTGTTGTAGTACCTACTAGGTATAAATAAATAAAATGTAAATAGTAAGTATGTATTAAAAACACGGAATTTTTATTTAAACAAAGAGTTAAAAGCAAAATGTTTACAAAACTGTCTTCCACCTTTCAAACACCGATAAGAAAATCAAGTAGGCGTTTTTATACACCCCCGAGGTATTCTATTGCTATTGTTGTCTCAACTATACGCTGTCCGCTGAACACATAGAGTAATAAAAACGCCCACTTAAACCGCGCTGTTTGAATAACGGCTCTTCATTGGTCAATTTTAAATAGAGCGCCTAAAGTAAAAGTCCTTAACACACTAGAGCATACTTTTAGAAAGTAAGAATTTTCAGGCTTGCGCCTAAAATAAAACCTAAATGTAGGGTGTGTTTGTTTACCCTTTTATGTTTTGTTTGTCTGGGTGAGCGTTTTTAAAACCAACAATTTCATATTTAAAGCGCTTACATCCACACTTCAAATAATGATACAGTGTAAATCTGACTTCACCGCAGAACTGGCAGAACGTTCTACGCTACTTGTCTCCTCCCACTGAGTTTTATTACTCTATCAGTTCAGCGGACAGCGTATAGCATCAAATACCAGCGTTTGAAAGGTGGAAGGCAGTTTTGATAACATTTTTCTTTTAACAATCTGTTTAAATTAAAATTCGGGTGTTCTAGATATTTATTATTTACATTTTAATTATTTATATCTAGTACTACAACATACTCGTAATATGCACTATAAAATAAGAAAAAACACATTATTTTTTATTGTTAAATCATTAATTATTTAAATAAATTGTTTTTTTGTAACTTTTTTAAAGAACTGTTACTATCTTTTTACCGTGCATAACTTAAATTAACCAAAACATGTTGTAGGTTTGACAAATATTAACGATAATATTTGGTAATGTTTAATTTTTTTATTGAATATTTAGTTAATATTAAAACAATTAGCACAGCAACATTTCTTTTAAAAAGCTTGTTTTTAAAAAAATCAAGAATAAATTTCTCAAAAAAAAACAAAAATGTTATAATTATCTCAAAAACTTAAACAAATAAATTTTTTTAACATTGTCTCAGGTAGCGTCTTTCTAGCCATTTAATGCCTATATTTTGTTTATTCAAAATTCTTTACTGTTTAGCTAAAAAACGGCCCGTTCCATATATTTGGTCCATCCTGTATATTACTATGTACTATTTAATTATTAATTAAAATTTGAACTTTACTAAAACATCTAACGATTGACACCTTTCTAGGTGCGCTATGGCCAAGTCACGAACTTATACTTATTAAATAAAAAACTAAATAGCAAACAGAAAAAAGAAAATAAATAATTAAAACAATTTTATCCAAATTTAATTAAGTATAATTAACTAAATTTATTTTGTTTCATTTACAAAATAACTCCTCAACGAATCTAACGCTCGATACCGATGCGAAATCTTATTCTTCTCCTCCTTTGGCATTTCAGCATACGTCTCAGTGTACCCCACTGGCTGAAAACACGGATCCCATCCAAAATCTCTTGGACCCCTCGGCATTACTATCTCGCCATCAGTTCTTCCCTCGAACAAAATCACTTTATCCCCTTCATTTCCTGGGTGATAAGCAAACGTACAAACGGCTTGGGCGCTCTTGTCCTCATACCCCGCCAATAATCGATACAACCCTTCTGGACCAAGTTTTTCCAAAAACCATTTAATATACGGACCCGGTAAACCACCCAACGCTTTAAAACACAAACAAGTATCTTCTACAATACATGGCCCCTTTATAATTTCATAAGCCGCTTGGCATTTTTTTACACAAATATCCCCAATCTCCCCTTGAAGTTCAGGCAAGTCCACTTTTTGACTCACCACTTTTCGAGGGAAACTCGAACCGAGAATAGCAACAACTTCTTCAAGTTTTTTAGCATTTCCGGTCACAAAAGTTAAAGGTTTAGACATATTTTATAATTAAAAAAAATTAGAAGATCTTGCGTGCAAATGTGAGGTTATGTTTGAACAATTTTGAGGTTAGGTTTATTGACAGTTAACGAAGCTTTTGTCAAATAAATTGTTTAAGATGAGTCGAAAAGAGGCCCTGTCTTCATTTATTCAACAAATTCATGCCCGACCTGTTGTGGTTAAGTTAAATAGTGGAGTTGATTACAGAGGTATGAATTTTTTTTGTTTTAAATATGAAACTACTTTTTTGCTTTTTTAGGTGTTTTGGCTTGTCTTGATGGTTACATGAATATTGCCCTCGAGCAGACTGAAGAATACGTAAATGGACAACTTAAGAATAAATTTGGAGATGCTTTTATTAGGGGTAATAATGTGCTTTATATTAGTACACAGAAACGTAGAATCTAATGTAATATTTATGTACTAAACGGCTTTTTCAAAATTCTAAGTCGTTCATTAATGCACACTGATCAATTCTTGAAGAACTATTATATAATTTAAATAAATCATTGTTTATTTCACATTGTTGTTTCTTACCTGAAACAGAAAGTAACGGGTGTTCAAAAACTTACATTAAGAAGTCACTTTTGGAAGTAAATAATGCACCGTAGTGACAAATATCAAAAATTATATTAAGTTTTATTTTCTTTTTTCTCACAAGTTTAATGTCCTCTAAAAGTTGAAATTTTTTCAAATGTTGGAAAATTACTGGGGTAAGACCATAAATAAAACCAAAAGAGAGTTATGCAACGTTTCGTCTTATTACACAAGACGTCATCAGGCAAACTAGCTGATAAGTAACATTAATTAATATAATAAAGTGTTACAGATTCCAACATTTGAAAAAAAATTTACGTTTAATATTCAAAGGCGACTTACTTTTATTTTTAATTTTGCTACAATCTTTAAATTCAATTGTAGTTTCTAGTGGAGGTGAGGGATAAAACTCACAAATAAAACTTAATTTTATTTTGCAGTTAATAGCTCTCCAAGTTCTTTCAATATCCAGCATAACACAATCATCTTTTTTTCGTTGGGGTCTTGGATGCCCAACCGCCCAAGCTCTAAACCTTGTACATTGCAAAAAATTGCCCATAGGGGATTCAAAAATTCCTTCAACTTTTATGTCATCGAGTCCTACATAAGCTGCTTTATACCAGTTAGGCAGTGTTTTAAGTAATGTTGCTAAAGCGTTTGTTCTAGATTCACTTAAAATATCTGCTAGATCTGCCCCCAAATTTTGACAAAAGTGTATTGCATTGATATAGGTCAGTTTTTCTTGAACGACTTGAAATAAACCTACTGATTTAATACAGGTTGCGTTAATAGTAGCTAAAATAATTTATATCACCAGAGTAAAAAGAATCTTAATCTAGGTTGGCATTGTTTTTTTGAGTCAAACTTTATACACAACTTATAAAGCCTGAAATAAATTATTTCTTCAAACATTAACTCACAATTGAAGTCTCCATAAGCGCTGTAGTAATCATAGTTTGGATCAAAAACAAAGGAAGTCGAGTTGTGTATTTCAGGACACCCAATCACTTCACAATTTCTGACTCGATTCATTTCTGGAGGACTAAAATTAAAAGCTAAGGCATTCTTTTCACGTGCAAATTTTATGCAGTCTGGTAGATTATTAAAATTTTTTGTAGAAATTATTGGTAAACTTGACTTGAAGCAACTTCTTATTTTATAGTAATTGATGTATTTTTTATTTTCAACACACATTTTTAATGTAAGGACACAGGTGGAGAGTAATAATAACAGACACAATGAATGCATGTTAAAAAGTAACATGGTTTATTTGAAAATTTCAAAATACAAAGCACCGGAAAAATCTGTCGGAAATTTGTGTTTAATTAGTAAATGAAGAAAAGGTTGAATCGTTCTCTTGTGATTGAGCATAATCAAGTTCAGCAGTGATTTTGCTTCGAGTTGTAATTCGTACGGATATGGCAGCTTCGATTTTTGTGTAGACATCGTTTACGTCTTCATTCCCACGAATCTGGAATTTAAAATTATTTTTATTTATGCTTAATTATAGTGTCTTTTTTTAGCTACGAAATCTGTAGCGGACTAAGATAAACTAAACACCACCACGCGGCACAAATGTGAACTATCAAGAGAGTCGTTTACTGATTTCGTGGGAGTAAAAGTTATATTTTAAGTTCTAAATATTCTTTCTTTTTACCTGTGATAAGAATCGCGGAGTTTGGTTAATCTTTCAATAATTCTCGCTTGTCTACTTGTGTTGCTTATGTTTTTTACGATTTTTTTTATGATGAAATATTAGTTGTTAGTATAAAATCAAGTTCTTACTTTAATATAAATTTAATTATTGTGATTTTTGTCTTTGTATTTGATTTTTTTAGCTATTCTAGAATGTTGTCAAATATATCATCAAGAAGAAGCTTCAAAATTATTATGACAGCTTTTGATTATGCAGAATTGTGAATTAGAATAAACGACACCTCGACAGACATCCTTGCTTTATTTGCTTAAAGATATTCTAGATAGAGCTCTCAGGGTTTGTTGACAAATCATTTTTAATTACAATAATTGCTTTGCAAACTAGTGAAGAACATAAAATTAACTATAAGTAAATGGCAACTTACAAATTTATGTTACAAGTAACAAAAAAGCAATGTTTAGAAGCAAAAATGTAACTCTTATTAATACGGTAACACACCCTGATCAAGGCACACAATTTAGTATTTAATACTATTCTTACTTCGTCTTTATTATTGCTAAACGTAAAAGCATAAAGGTGAATAAATAATTGCGTAAATCAGTAGTAAGTTTGAGAAGGAACGACTTTCTTCTAAAACAGCAGTTTAATGCGACAGTGGCGTCCTCATCGGCTATCTCAATCGCGCATTTGGTTGTCTATCAAATTTTTATTTGTACACTAATTTTGGGGCAATATTTAATAGATCTGTTATACAATGATCCTATCATCTAACGCATCTCGAATTGTTGAACGAATACAAAAGGCGTGAAGTTATATAAAGCTGGTGCACTTTCATTGCGTCCACTTCCTAGTGTAAGTTTACGATAATCGGCCAGTGTAAACCGTTTTTTTTAGCGATAGCAACTGTTTTTAAAGGAAAATTTTTCAGAATTGACAGGTGTACAAAAATAGGTTAGAATTTCTGACGCTTTTAAGAATTTGTTAATTTTTAATTGTTAGACACCTAAATTACATTTGTGAAGTTATGAAACTGGTCCAGAAATGATGTGTCCTGGTTGATACTTTACTTACCTATTCTTTAATATAATAAAGAATTATCAGTTCAAGATTGTGTTTAGGGGGCTGCTAATGCAGCTAACGGTATGCACTCCCTTTGGTTGCAAAATTGGGTGTTTTGGAGTTCCTAAATTTGTGATTTTAGCCACATTAGTGTCCGTGGACTGCATTACGTTAATTTGTAGGCAAATCAAAAGTACCTGTGTTAGACCTGTTGCTTGTTTTACAGTTTTATTTTAGAATTGATAGATTTTCGAGTATAGCTGCCAACCTAACAAATTATCAACTGGACGCTATGAAAGTGCATTTACTTTAGCTAGCAATGATCGATTCCAAACAGAATCAAAAGGTTTGTTCTTACACCAGTTCAGAATTGGACTGCGCATGTGTAATACTGTTTTAGTGGTCCGAAATTTTTATTCCGCAAGCTCAGTACAAGGGTGCGTCCGAAATAGTACCACACCGTCCGAAAAGTAGTGAATAGACACTCGAGTATTACTCCAAAGCGTTCGAATAGGTCAGTCGAACAACGCTCTGATCGCTCATGCGCAAATGTTATATTTATTCTTCCAATTTCGTTTGCAAAGGTTAACCTATAAAAGTAATCTCCACTGCATATAGCATTTTTCGTTTTTATGCTTGCCCGTTATCAGAAATACACAAAACGGTTATAAACTAGCCTTGTATATTTGTAGGTTAGGTACAATCACGCTGCCAGTGCGCCATATTTATTGATCACTCTGCGAGTTACCCAGGGGCGTCCGAAAAACTATCGCTGGAGTGCATCGCTCTGTTTGGAGCGACGCTCTTGTCCGAGTGAGGTTTCCGAACGCACCCCAGTTTGGAATTGGTTCTAGACTTTTGTTGGAAAAAATCTAATGTAATAAGAAAAGGGTTTTAAGTATTATAGTGTGAAAAACTAGTTATAACGATCACGAAAGAACATTTTCGATTGTTACCGATGTTTTTTTAAATTTAATTAATAAGATCTCAATTTTTCAAATCTGTTGAACAACAAGCTTTTTGCCTAATAACAGGTCTATCAAATTTTAGAAGACGAGAAGAAAGAAGTAAAATCCAAAGAAAATCAATCATTATGAAAACAAAATTTAGGCATTAGTGTCTAGTAAAAACAAGTTACAAGGTCTTTAAAGCGTTAATTGTAAAATTAACGCTTTAAAGACCTTACAAAACCGGTTTTATTGTATTTTTTGTGTTACGGAACCCGTTTGCAATGCCCATCTACTGGTGGGGAATGGTTACCATTCCTTAATTATTGTAAAGCTGTTATACCTTTTCAATTTTGCTGCCATACTTTGATGTACCTTCTTTAACCTCTTTCATATAACCCACTATTGATCTTTTTATAACTTCTTCGTCTAGTCTTCCTTCACTTTTGATTTTTAATCTTTTTACCATTACCGGAATATCACACACCAAGTAGATAATAACGTCAACATCTTCAATTTCTTTGATAAAAATGGCAGCCTGTTTGCTATTTCTCGGGAAATTATTGATAAGATACCCTTTGCTATTCTGCGATTTTCTTAGCATTTCCTCTTTAATCAAATCGATAACAATAGAATCAGGGATTTTCTTAGATCGATGATGTAACGCTTCATTAATGAGTCTTCCTCTGTCTGTATCTTTATCAGCTTCTTCTCTTAAGATTTCAGCAACTTTGATGTGTGAAAATTCCAAATTTTCTGATAGCATTTTCGCTTGGGTATTCCGACCTGAACCTGGAGGACCTACCAGCCAAATAATTGGCAAAGACCTTGACTTGATGGGCGTCATATCATAACGAAGTCTTTGCATGGGAGGCACTTGCTGTATTTTTGATTATTATCAATTAATAGTAGTTGAAAAGTAACTTACTTCATCGATGCAGGAAAAAAAGCCGCCCATTTTACTTTTTGAGCGATTTTCTGGATTATTTTAACATAAAAATAATGATAAATGTCAAAGAATTCTTTTGTTTTTCTGGGCACAGCTGGCTTTGATTAATAAAAATTCGTTTTAAACTTTATTGCAATTAAATAATAAATAACAACATATTTAACAATTATCTATTTGATTAAAGGATCGAGGTAAGTTTGGACTTCTCCAAAAATGTCATCAGCAGATCTTTCAGCATTTATCTGTAACAAACTTGGTACAAAGCCATAGTTAAAATATGGATCTTACCTTTTTGAGCTTTGATATGTATTGTTGCACCACTTGATCGTTGTGAGTATTAAAAGTGTGCAATCTCTTCTTGATGGTTTCTTCATTATCATCAACTCTTCCTGAAGTCTTTGCTCTTCCAAGCAATCTATCGACAAGAGTTTTTTCAGAAGCATCAAAAAAGAGAACGAGATTTACTGGAGCAATTTTATCTTCAAACATAATCCCTTGTTCTTTTTCTCTTGGGTATCCATCAATGAGGAAACCTTTCGAGTTGGGTAAATTATTAAGCATTGCTTCTTTTAATAAATCAAGAACAATATCCATCGGGACGAGTTCGCCTCGTTCCATTATAGCCGTCAATTCTTTTCCTCGTGATGATCCACTGGCCACCTACGCAATAATTGCAAATATTTTGGCAACACAATCATTTTGCTAACCTCATTCCGGAGCAAATCCCCGGATGATAAGTGAGTGAAACCATATTTTGCTACAATTTTCTCACATTGGGTGCCTTTACCAGAACCGGGGCCTCCAAGGACCCAGATGATAGGGACCTTGATTTCGGGAGTTGGAGCCTATGAAAATACAAATAGTCTTAATTAAACTAGTTGAGTTTTTGATATTTACCATTATTAAACACAATTAAAAGTGTGTCTTTCAATATCAGTGGGTCACTGGGTTGGTGTGTAGCCGAGAATAACCACGAAGTGACTGAAGTTAGAACAAAGTCGCGGCATTGACATCCTTGCCAACGTTTTTATTAAGAATTTCTACGTTTGTGGAGTGATTAAATTTTGATTATGGATAAAAATAAATGGGTAATGGAAATACTTCGTGTATGTTCAATTAGTTTTTGGTATGAGTCTATGAGTGTGCTTATCAAGTGACCGGAAATGTCTCATTATGTGTTCAGTGGCTAATTACATTCTATTATTTATAGAGATTCCAAATTATGTAACTGTAAACAAGTTTAAAACAGATTTTTGACTGTTTTCAGTTCGAAAAAAAAATCAATAACACTAGTAATGATAGAGGGCATAATGAAGCAAAAATAGATATAAATCCTTGAAGTCTACATGGAATAATATTTAATCAATAATGTTTTGATTGTAGACGTGTACCTATAAATTGAAGGTACATATTTTTATGAAATACAAAAAATTAATTACTCTTGAAATACTTACCTACTCGTTAATTAACTTTTTGTTGCGTACATTGAAGAAAAGGTTTGAAACTATTTTATTGAATTTAAAGCTGTTGCATTTATAAAACTGTTAGTATAATTTAGTATTTTGCAGAATACAGCATTTTACAGTAACTACCTTATATTCGAATATTAAACATTTTTCTGATATTATAAAAATTTGGACAAGATTTAAAAGCATCTAAAATATCACTGCGATTTCAGCTCCAACTAAAAATACCGCATCTTTGTTTTTAGCGTAGGTGTATTTATGAAATTACGAAATTAAGTGAAAAAAACAAACCGCAGTACATTTGTTATTTAATTGGAGGTTGTAAAATCTTTTTAGAGTACATTGTGCTTGCAATTATGTGTATTTTGTAATGAAATACTACAATTACTTACACATTTGCGATTCATGGGTGCTAAGGTTGAGGAGTAGGTATATAGTTGGAGGTACAAAGGATTTGTCCTAGTTTTTCGTCCTGCTGGAGTCCAATCGATATTTTACATTTCAACGTCAAGTTCAAACGGAGAATTTCTAAATGGAAAAATTTGAAATTTGATATCAATCTTTTGCAAATATAATGTAAAAATAATCTTATCTACAGCTATAAGGGCTTACTTTTAATCACTTAAAAATGATTTGGAGATATTTGACAACTGTCGATGCCTAAAAAAATATTATAAACAAATCGTATCCAGCAAGCAATTTTTTTTAAAGGCTCACTATTTTTTTTATTAAAATAATTGACAGGACACTAAATTTGCGAGAATAATAATTATGTAGGTAATCTGTGTAATGTATTGTGGTTTGGTGTGTATTGCTAGTTGTCTAAATTTTAAAGGCTTGCCAGTCTACAGAGGTGTTTTTTTTATTAGCCGGATCAAAAGAATAAAAAAACGTTTTTACTGTTTTTAATTTGACCTATTATTTCTATGTTTTGTTGCATTTTTTTTCGACTCTGGGGGAGAAACAACTATCTACTTTTTTTTTCAAATGCAAAAGTAGGTACTTATTGTAATAGCACGTTTAAAAGTATTTAAAACACGGAATATAGCTTATTATACAGGGTGACTTTGAAGTACGTTTGGGAAATTTAACCCGCTATAGTACATAATAAAAGAAGTCGAAATAACCCAAATTGCCTTATACAAATGTTTATAGTTTTTGTGATACAGTTTGTAGAACTTTTTTAAGAAAAATTTTTTTTTGCACGAGATACAATGTATTACGCATTTTTTTTAATATACAGTGTGTGACTGCAATATATGCAACAATTTTTTCTGGTGATAGTTCTAGTTTTAATGTTAAAGTCAGATATAGGTCATTTTTTAATTATATACCGTTGTCTGTCTCTTTTCAACACATTGTTGTATATGTTGCTGTGTAATATAGTTTATGTTTCGCAAAAACCTAGTCGTGCGCTCAAGCGTGCGGAATCGTGGTGGCACAGGTCGCGCATCGTCTTAGACCAGTCGGCTTTTAAACCACACTTTTACGGCATATCTGCGGTGTTATTATTTGTCTACATTTGGAAGAATTTTATGATTTTGGCTTACAAACTAGTTTATGAGGGATTTAATAAAAGTGGTTGTAAAGATAAGTGAACAATATTGTTACCGAACCGACCAGCTTGTTCCTCGAAGGAGACAAACAACAGGTGCCACGCGCCGGATTTTTACAATCCATTTAAAATTCAGGAGCTAGAGTTTCTTTATCAGTAAAGGATTAAAAAGTTAATTCTTCTATTGCACAATAAAATTCTTCCAAATGTAGACAGACTCTACCATTGTATTTTATTACCATTCAATTGGTAATTAAATTGACCTTTCTGACATTTGATTGGTCAAAATAGATACTTAATTACGAATTAAATGTTTAATCGCAATTAAAGTCAATGTTACTTAGGCTCTAAGAGTCGGTTTACAAAACACAACATTAGCTTTAATAGCAATCAAATAGTTTATTCGCAATGCAGTTTTGACCAATCAGATGTCAGAAAAGCCAAGTTAACAGCGAAGTAAAAGTTGATTACAATTGTATATTTAATTCATCTTCCGGCTCTAAATAAAATAAACAGGGTTATAGTTAGAATTAAAATAATCTTGGTATTTGCCTGCGAAACATCTGGCAGAGGGAACTGTCATAAATTAAGATTCATGCTTACGGTGATTATCCCTGTCCATAAAGTAAACGGTTATAGAAGGGTTTTAAAAAGTTAGGTCAGTTAAAAATACTTTGAGGATACGTAATTAACAGAAAAAAGATATATAAGTTTTGGACTTCTATTCTTGACTGAACGGTCTGCCGTTCCCTTAGAAGGTTATTTTTAACTTAATTTTTGTTACGTTATATTTTTTATAAAAAGAATATAAGAAAAAAATTAAACGTCAACATTTATGTTTTTTTTATCTTAAAGTTAAAATGGTCTTACCAGTGGATATTTGTTTAAAGTGGCTGACAGATTGAAATTTCTTTCAATGTAAAATTTGCCAAAAATAATTCGTAAAAATATCAAAACTTTTAATGTTAGTTTTCACTTTGATAATGAGCGCCTTATTGCTAGAATAACAGGTATAAATAATACGTATTCTTATTTATAATATCAAAAGAACTTGGATTTTTTCTGTAATTTTTTTCGAATGCATTTCATAAACCTTATTATTAATTAATCTGAGTGGAACGCGAGAGCTAATTAAACATTTTTTTAATGCACGAGAAAAAAATTCTGGAAATAAATTTAAGTTTGTTATGTGGTATTCAGTAAGAAAATATTATGACAAATAATTAAATTTGTCCTAAAATTTGTGGTTTTGGTACGATTTTGTGTCTAATTATTATTATAGCTTTTTTGACAATAATAGAAATATGTAACTATTTGTTTAAACTTGGTTTTTTCTTAATTCGAAAATGTTTTTACTTATTAGTACCTATCTCATTAGTTGGGTAATATGAAGATAAATACTAACTTTTATTTTTATTTTTGTAGAAGCAAGTCATAATATTTGTCTCTCATTGTTTCTAATATAATGTCGTGAGATTGTAATAAAATCTTTGAAAAATTAACTTTGTCAACACGTTATTTTTATCTACTTTTATATTTAAAAATTTTAGAATTACAATTTTACAATTCAATTATAATATTTATAAAGATGCACCATTAAATTGGTATTTACAAAACGTAGGCCACATTAATTAAAACGACTAAAACCTATCTACAAGAAGAATTTTTCTTTTTCCTGTTCTTTTTTAGAAGTAGTTTTGATAAAATCTGTGTAAGAAGTAATTAAATCATCCATTTTATACCCTTGTGACGTTTCACAAAGAAGTTTAGTTTTTCTCATTATATTTCCAATGGTCAAATGGAAGAAAGTATTACCAGACGACCAATTACTTAAATCTGAAAACTCATGGATTGCCAAAATATCCTAAAAAGCATAAATTAGATTTATAAATTTAATACAACATCGATAATAAACCTTTGTCTGTGGATGCAAAATATTAACACCCTGTTTATTAATTCCAATTAAAATAATATCTGGTAATGCAGGATCAGTTGTTTGTTTGACTTCAAAGAAAGTACAACCAAAAGTAGGCCACTCGTAGATTGTTTTTAAGAACCGCAATTTTGCGTCTTCAATACTAATATTACCAAGTTTTTTGTATTCGTTTAAAATACTTTTTTTCCATTCTGACGAACTTGCAGCTTTGACTAAATCAGCAGGAATCAATTCTTTGACGTGTTGTACAGCTGATTGGGCTTGAGTAATATCATTATCAATTTTTGTGTGAATAATAAGAGCTGCAAGCTTAATAGCATCTTGTTTTGTACATTTGTGAAAGCCTCGTAAATATTTAGGAAGTTCTTGATGGAAATGGAAAATTTGATCAGCGTTGGGATCTTTTCCTGGAACGGCGTTAATCCAAAGCTTTTTCATGAAGAAGACTTGATACTGGGCTTGAATCGGAGCAGCACCTTAACGAGATTTTAAGTAACTGAATTACTAATATTATAATTTGTACTTACTGTTCCAACTGGGTTTTGTTTGTCGCATCCAAGTTATCAACTCGTGGAGAAAATCATAGAAGAAGTAATCTTCAGGAATTGAAAAAACTTTATCTGAAATCATAACAAACAGACTGAATCCTTCTGTATATTCTAGTTCTAATCTCGAAGAAATAGTTTTGCAAAGGTCACAAGCTCGAGTTACTGAATCAACCTCAAAAGCTTCATCTGTGTCATCTGGGAAATAAATTTTGTGGTAGATTTCCATACTGCGATGTTGAATTGCTTCAACTTCTACTGAATAAGGCGCATATTTTCTTGGACCAACTTTTTGACTTCTTTGCAATCGTTTCAAACAAGGTTCAACAAAAGGGTGTGTTCTCGAAGATAAAAATTTTTGCAGTTCTATCATTAGTGAAGTACTGGGTACAAAAAGTCCAGTGACAAGATACATCAACTCCCATCCACGTTCCTCACTCAGTAATAGTCTATTGAAAGTCAATTGTCGCATGATTTGACAATAAATTTCATCTTTTAACAAATCGTCTTTGAGAGCAGCTGAGAAAATTTGGTCGGTGTATTCATTACTGTATTTGGCTTTGGGTGCGGGTAAATCTCCCATGTATTTAAGAATGGCAGTAAAAGCTGAACAAGCATCCTTGCTTAAGTCTTCATAAATCATCAGTTTCTGAAGATGAGGTTGATAAATAGGTTCGTTGGTGTATTTCCAAAGTTCTTCTCGTGATGACCTTCTTGCTGCTGTTAACACTGAAGCTTTATTACCCGCAAGTTTTTTCCCAGTTCTAAAATGCTCATTTGCGTAATGAGCTAATGTGTACAGTTTTAATCTCTGCATTGTATTCATGACAGGAGCAGAGGGTTTTTTCTGTCCAAAATTACCCTCTTTTTTGAAAGCTACGAGTATGTCAGCTGGAGGTTGGGTAATAGCTGGTAAAATATAAACTTGTTCTGTTGGAAAATCTCCCACTGATCCTTGGCATTCACCGTAACCCCAAGTGGCAGACATTAAAGCTTCACCGGTGAGACCATTCTTTAGGGCTATTAAGTCACCTTTTTTAAACGCTAAAAATGATGGGGCATTTGTTGGATGTTTGTAATCTTGAATTGCCACAACAAATGTTGAACGTTTTTTTAAACCATCGAGTAGATATTGAACTAGAGTACAAAGACTTTCAGCGTCAGGACTCAAAAAAGAATATTCTTCGTTTCGAACAGTTGTCAAAACAAATTTGTGGAGAAGAGTATGAGCAAGTCGTTCGAAACTAACGGAACTTACATCACAGAACGTCAGTTCAAGAAGAATTTGTTCTTGGTCGTCGATCATGTATATTCCGGTCCAGTTAATGGCAATTATCATGTTCTTAGTAGGGAGTTGTGGTCCTGAAATTTGCATTGCCTCGTAGAATTTGGAAAATAGAATTGGCCATGTGGTTTTGGCATATTTCACAATAAATTCTTGTGCTTTTACTGCTGGAAGTTTATTTTTGACACATAAAAGCTTAGAAAAAGCTTCTTTAATTTTCTTTTCCCAATCATCTAATTTTTTTTGTCCGTTTTTGACCAAATATGTCGGCATGTATTCTCCTATTCTTGTATGTAGTATTTCTAGGTTGATTTGAGCTCCATTATCAATATAGTATTGGGTTGCAACAAGTGATGCAATATCTCCTTCAGCAGTACAGCGATATTCTCCAAATTTGAGGCCACGAATGACTTGGTGATAAATTAGATTTGTTGCAACAGCATCGTCGGCAGGATTATGCCAAGGTGTGAAGATTTCCTTCCTAAAGAACAACCTCCAAGGAGCATTTCGTTCGGACTGTCCTTTTTCTTTAGCATATTGCTCACATTGTGAAACTGCATCCATAACATGATCAGAATCACTACCCAAAGACATGACTTTATCAAACAAAGTAATAAATAAAGAAAAGCCAAAAACATCTTTTAAATTTCGTTTAGCAGCAATTTCTTTACAAATTTCTTCAGAAGTTGTGGCGGAATCAACTTCAACTTCTTGTTCGGAATTGTCCATAAATGTTATTTTCAGGGAAATGGGATTTTTGTTTCTTGTAGCCATAAGTTCTAACCAACTTGGAGGTTGGGTTCGGGCTCCATTTTTGAAGGTTCGGTTTAAACGACCTTCACAATAAGGAGCGTAACCTGGAGGACCACTTCGAATGAAAGCACGGAGGTAATTGAGAAATCTGTCAGAAGGTGGGAAACAACCAATGCAAAGAGATAGAAGGATCCATCCACGGGCGTGGGAAGCTTTAGTTGGGTTGTTGGTTAGTTGTTTACAAATTTGGCAGAAAATTTCGTCACTGGAAAAAAATTAATGAAGATCTTTCTTAAGAGTTTATTAAATTTACCGCAGTTCGGGGCGTAAAATACCATGTCCGATTATGAAATGCAACTTTTCTAAATTTGTAGTTCTGCGGTTATTTAGCCACTCATTATAACTTTCTGCAGCAAAATTATCTTCAACTAAACCTTGACGAACATCTTCCAACAGTTTATTCTTGCGTCTTAACGTCATACTTATGAGCTTCTTACGTTCAGATTTAGACAAACTTCCTATTTTTCTTTCGTCTTTCAGGATATCCTGAAGAACAATGATGTAAGTTTATGTATAAATGTTATTGAATTTTCTACCAAAACGTTAGATTTTGTAAACAAATTTGGAATGAACAGATTGTGAGAAAGTATTTTAGTGAAGGCAAATATTTGAAAATATAAGAATAAAAAAAGGAGTTGAAAATTGTTAAACTTAAAGTTAATAATGGAAAGAAGTTTTAAAAGTTGAATTTATCAGATCAGGGTTAAAATCTTGAAAACGAGTCTGGTTTACATTTGTTTGTTGTCTCAAAAACCGAGCTAGTGGGTAAGCACGTGGTGAGCGCTTTATTAAAGAGGCAGTGAGTTCGAACTTCGATACCGATTATTCTAATAGGAGTTTTTGAGAGGGTTTCTTCAATCAGCAGGTGAGTGCTCAAACCGTTTCAACAATATCTTTGACGAAGAGTAAAAACGAACGTGCTTTAGGTGACAGACCGAGGTTAAAATAAACCCAAGGTTTGCCACACTGCAATTAAAGTTACAAATTTTTTCAACGGCATACATTACAACAGACAAAAAATACTCTTCTGTGTTGAAAATGTGGTTAGACAGGTCAAACTCGCCGAATTTGTATGAGACTATTTAAACCATTTTTTGTTCTTTATTTTAAATGATTTCGGCCGGTCTAGCAAGAAAAGAGGTGCTCTGAGGGTGTAATAGGTTTTTTGGTTTAATTTAATGAAAAGATCTGAACTTTTAATAACTCGGCCCAAAAGTTAACCCAGTACTAACATAAACATTACGAGTTCGTTAATGTAATAAATACCTGATATTCTTTTCTGTTTGTAAAACTTCTACTTAAAGTTTGTGACACTTGAGTCATGACTGATTCATTAGTTTTAACAACATTTTCGAATCTAGGTTCAGGTAAATCTCCCATAAATCTTAAAATTGTAATCCAAAGTGCTTGAGCTGCTATGGTGTCGTCCGGTGTAGGTAAATCAAGCAAAGATTCTTTAAGTGGACGTTTAGAATACTTGTGATTTGTATTTTTAATAAAGTAAGTTGCTGCAAATTTAGCAAAGTTGTAAGGCGATAAGTCTTCTTGTTCTTCATTGTAGGTTTTATCGTTCTTGGATGATTTGGCATCCTTCAGTAGCTCCTAAAATTTTTATTAAAGTTAAAAATAAATACAGATCTAGGATAAGTAGCTTATCAAAATATTTGATTAGATTATGTATGTACGTATCTAGTATTAACTAAAATATTCAGTTTGCAAAAAACTTTAGCAAAAGTGTGCACTAATATTTTGAAGTAAAATGTATCATCGGGCACATAAGAACCATTCTCTTCTCTCTCGTAGAGAGACGGCATTAGTGGAGTAGGATGAAATTTTAGATTCTTTTTATTTATGTTGTTGATTACTGCATATGTACATATCGGTGATGACTGAAATTTTAAAAGGTTCACGCCTTTTAAGTCGGCTGTATGTTACCTATGGGCGCGATGCTACAAGTAAATATTTCATTTAAATATATTTGTTTTTATTCTTAATTCTTTTGAGATTAAAGGAAAGTAAACTTTAAAAGTTTTGTATTTTATATTTTTAAACAAAATTAACATTTTTTCTAAAAATTGCATATAAAATACCGTTACTTACAATGAATGCTTCATTTTCCCTACTAATATCAGTTGGTGTAACTGGAAGATTCGGATCTTTGAGAAACTCGAAAACATCATCAACTAGTTTCTTCGCTTTATTTTCTTCTTCTTCTTGCTGTTTAAGTTTTAAAGTGTACTCTCTATTTAATTCAGCCAAACTTTTTTGCATTTTGGTTTCAGCATCAACTCTGTAATTCTTATTTCCTGCATTTCTCATATTTTGTTCATCGACTTTTCTTTGTTTAACTATAGCATAAATTCTACCAAACTGCGATTTATTTCTGACATGATATCCTTTAGCCACTGCTTGCAAATTAACAATATTTTTCCGGATCTTTCCGAAGGAATGTGTAAGCTGTCTTGCACGAATTGAAGCTTGCAACCTTTGATAACCATTTCTGATAACAAGAAACTTGCTGCGATATCCTCTTGCACGCCAATGTTTTTGAAAAATAATTGCAGCTTCTCGCAGTTTCCTAAAACGTCTTTTGAAAATCCATCCTCGTATTGCTTTTTGCAAAACAAGAATGTATTTTGATAAAATTCTGCTTCTTTCTTTTTCTAAAAATTCGTGATCGTGAGCTTTTAGGAATAATTTTGTGTTGCCCATTTGCCAATCTTCGTTGTTTTGGAAAACCGTTTCACATATTTTTTTTGTTGATTGTTTGCAGTCACCTTTTGAACTCGGTGGAATTGCTTTACCCAAATGCCGAAAACGATCGACAAAATCTTTGTAAGTGTATCGAATGGGATAGCCTGCTTGACGAATTTTTGCTGTTTCCATCATTCCGGAATAGCGCAATTGTCGGCAACAAAGTGTTCGATCAAAGACCTAAAATTCGGATATTTTTACTCTACAGTTTCGAGCCAAGATTTTATTTCTGTTTTTTTTTGTATATTGATAACAGTAGAAAATCGTTTCGGATAACGATTTCGAAAATAGAAAATAACACAATAAAAAAACAAAAAATAATATTATCGTATTTAGATAGTTTTATATACACAGGGTATATCAGAAATGATGGTCAAAATTTTAACCAGTGATACATCTCATTAAAAGAAACAACTTTTCTATATACCATTTTAATATAAATAAAAAATTAAATAAAAAAATAATAAATTACTTATGCTCCTTACTACTACGAGTGAAGGTTCTTGATATATTAAAAAAAAATAAACTGTATAAGCTCTAACGAGTCTCACACAAAAAAAGTAAGAGCATTATAAATAATTTTATCTAATGCCTCTGTATAACAAGCTCATTACTGCTCAATTGAAACGAATAAAAACGTATATATTTCGCAAGTCAATTATGGACTCTATAATTAATAACTTGAGAATAATTAAATTTAAAAATTTTGTTACTACCTCGAAAACTGTAAATTGAAAAGTTTGATATACAAATTTTAACGTTTTGGGACTTAAAACTCACAGCAGTGTTTTTTTTTTACTGTAAATAACGATTTTATTTGTTTTGTTTCAAACACACAAATTTAACTAGTTTTTATTTTGACAATGTAAAGGAATTTTGATTTCTTTTAAAATTAATTCACTCAAAACTCAAGTCACTCAAAAATCTTAACCCACTCGCCACTTTGTGGTTCTTGGGTTAGAAGTTTTTTTTTTACATACTTGAGCAAAAACACACTTGTACCGTAACTTACTATAAATTTTTATTTTTAAAGTGCAGTTCTAAGATTTCTTATATATACCTGAGGTTTTTTATCTTCGTTTGGTTTGATACACCGAACAAAATACGGGTGGCACATATTTAGAGTCTTCATTAGAATATCAAGAGAAGTTCTGAATTGTGATGATAGTGTTACTGTCCGTTTTGTATTAGACTCCATTTGAAAGTCTTGAGCAAAAATTTTTTTCATAAGTTCATTATCAGAATCTTGTATTAGTTGTTTTAAATCTTGACTGAAAGAATCACGATTTTTTTCTAAAAATCCTGGAACATCATAGTATACAGCACCGGCAAAATGTTGGACACCAAATGCAGGAGTAACATCAGACTTTGGCTTCAAGTAATTTTTCTTTGTAGAATGTGTGTTATGCAGTTTTGCCAACATTGAAAAATCTGTGCCTTTTGGAAATTTCGATTCTTCATCAATTAGCGACATTAGATTCATTGGTTTCATTCCGATCATATCTAAGACGTCCTGATTGTCAATGAAAGCAATATTTTTCCAATTTATGCCTTCTTTAGTATAATACTCTTGCTCCAATTTGAAAATATGTTGAACAAAAAACTGTTGCAAATTCTCGTTGGCGTAGTTAATACAAAGTTGCTCAAAACTATTAACTGTGAAGTTTTCAAACCCGAAAATATCTAAAACACCAATTGAAGTTTTAGAAGTACCTTTAGGTTGGTAAATAGCTTCGTTGATTTTTTCTATAAGCATTATGAAAAGTTTGCCGTAAATCCCTTTAACAAAAGCGTGTCTTGATTCAGACGCCTGATCTTGTGATAAAGTTGAAATAACTTTATCTCCATGTGCAAAAATAGTTTTTTTGGTTAAGGCTTCTCCCAAATCAAATTTGTTTGTACCAAGAAGTTTTGCAATTTTGTCGGCTGCTGTAGCATCTTGAATTTCTGAAGATTCAGTATTTGATGCAGTTCCTGCTTTAAATTTCAAATTCCCCAAATGAAGAATAGCAGCAAGCAATTGAAAGATATCATTTGCTTCCTTATCCGTAAAATTTAAAACTTTCATAGCTCCTCTGATATCAGTAAACTCGTTCGCTTCATTTCGACCTTGACAAGTTAAAGTTCTGCCACCTTTAAGGTACAAGTAATGATCAGGCTCCGTTAAATCAAAACGTTTCTTTTCTTCTTTCGTAAGCCCAGCTAACATACTGTAAAAAATATGATAGTTGCGTTCTCCATCATTTTGTGATACAATTCTGCTTTTTTCTAAAAGGTACTGTTCAATGCGAGCACCTTCTATGTTACCAGATTTGTTAAAATGTATGTCTATGTATTTGCCAAAACGAGAAGAATTGTCGTTACGAACAGTTTTAGCGTTACCAAAAGCTTCCATTATTGGATTGGCTTCAAGGATTTGTTGTTCTATCCAAGAATGTTTGCCGCTGGTAGATGCAAGGTATTGTAAGATTAATTTGGTGCTTTCGGTTTTACCTGCACCGGATTCTCCACTGAAAAAAATTAAACATCAGTCAGACTGTCAAACATAAACAGTAAATTTTTTTATGCAAAAACAACAAATAATGAACAGGAATACAAAAAAGCATCAACATCACAAGAGAACTTGACACAATATAGACTATGCAGAGTACAGAATAAGTCAGTGACGGACTAGAAAGACTGGAAACTGAGCTACTCGTGGACAAGAGTTTACCAATAGAGTATTTACCAATAGAAAAAAAGTCTTAAAATATTTTAACGCAAATTTTGTTTGGTTTGTGATCGTAAACATTATGAAGTAACCAGAGAAGAAAGATAATTTTATGATAAAAGAAACAAGAGTGAATATGTAATTTTTATTAAATTTATATTAAGAGGAATCGAATACAAGAATTGTACAAAAGATATTAATATTAATAATATGATGCTAAGATTTAAAGTCAACACATAGGTCTTTCAGTAGCTTGAATACTGACGAGAGTAAAACTTTTTGAGCTTATGTAATATGATTTGTGCAAAAACAGGGCACAATGTGCGAGTGAGAAGTGTATAGTTACGAAATAAATTCAAAAACCTGAGTAATTGTAGGTACTTAAAAAATTATTTGTCTAGAAACTTGTTTTAAAGGTCTATTATAGTTAGATGTTTAAAATAAAAACATCAATCATCGCCGTAATTAGCGGATTTGCAGTATGAATCTAGATAACAAAAGCATTTCTGATAAGATAACATACCTGATGACAACACATTGATCTTTTCTGGTGGTTTTCATATTCATATAACTATTATCTCCAATGGCGAATATATGGGGAGGCAATTCATTTAATTTTTTATTTTGATATTCTTTGATTAAAGCATTTGTGTAAATAGGCAATAGCTCATATGGATTAATCGCAACCAACATTGATCCAATATAAGTCTACAACATTATTTTCATCTTATTCACAAAAAGTTGAAAAAATTGAAAATGAAACTTACATAAATATTTTTACTTCTGTATCTTTTATGCAAATTTCGTAGTATAGCATAATCCTGTAAATCTCCTAAATTGATCATATCTTCCACACCTTCCACAGATGATACGTGCATATTTTTAACGACTTGTTGGTGAGAAATGGAAATCTCGTTGTCGTCGTCATCTCTAACACGAATTCGTCGTTCTTCAATGCCTGTTATTTTACCACCTATTAGAATATCGAATTCGCCATTTGTGACCGGTTGGATCCATATGTGGTCTCCCTGAATTCAGTTTATTGTTTATTTTCGTAAATCAAAAATTTTGATAACTTACCACTACAAGACCACTGGTTTTTGCCATTTTTGTGACACTAAATTTTGCACAGACACATATCGCTCACTTCTAGTTTTAGCAAAATTGATTAAGGTTTTCTGTTATCAAGTTTATTGTGAAATATTTCATTATCAATCAACGATAAGACAAATCTTGAATCTGTTATAGATTTTCTGATAACGTGACTAACTAATAAAAATATTTTGGATATTTTGCTAAAAGTAGGTTTGGAATTTAAAAGTTAACAGGTACTAAGTTTACCACATGGTTTTCAAGTTTTTTTAAACTTCTGTATTTTTTAAACTAAATGTAAAAAATAACAATAAATACCACAAAAATTATTAGGTATTAATCAAATTCTGATAGTGATCTATTTTCTTCAATGGGCCTCAGTTGCTTCTGACTTTTGATGATATAATGGATTGATCTGAACTCTGACTTGGCTTTATTTATACCATTATGCTAGAGCAACTAGAAATTGTTATAATGTAAACAGCTTAAATTCTGTTTCTAAAATAAACAGTCCCTCCAATGTATTTCATATTTAGGTTTAACCGATAAAGGGATTTTGGTTAATATTATCGTCTGTTCTTTTAAACCTAAAGAAGCCATCAGTAACCATTGCAAATTGAAATAGTTGTTTGTGATTGGATTATTTTGAGAATTAACTAATCATGAATGAGTATTTCAAATTTCTAATACTTATACTGGTTTCTCTCTAGTGAAACAAAAACAGTCTTGAACTATTGTGACGTCGCATTTTTTTAAGGCTAGGGAAATATCCTGTTCTTGTCTGGTCAGAAAAAAATTGATGCCCAATAAAGCTAGTGGCTCATTATTATCAATAATGTGATTATCAAATATTTAATGTTAATTGTCTTAGCATTTAGTTTTAAAAAGAGCGTTTTGGAGAAGTTAACAATATCTAAAAAATCAAAACTTTAGGACAATACGTTATTAAAACTTTTTGCTAACCTTACCAGAGACGATAAATAAAATCATAATTTTAAAAATCTTGCTTTATTAATCTACAATACCATAATACATGCCAAATATTGTTAAAACATTTAGTGATGGCTATAACAGTGTCCATGTAATTGCTGATCCACTCTGGGAACCACCACAACAACTTCATGGTGATGGTATTCCAAGTGAATTCCACTATGGTGAAGGAATAGAGCGACAGGATGATGGTAATCTTGAGTAAATACATGCCAATAAACCCAATCTTCATGATGATATTCCTGAACAGGAACCACCCTTCCATCTACCGTAATTTGATGATTAATTCCATGGGGAAGAATCTCTAACGTATGACCATGGTCGACAAGTCTGACAGCCTAAAAAATGAGATGTGAATTTAAGTGAACTAAATTTAAAAAAACATACAATTTCATCGTTAGCTACTCGTTTCACATAGACAGCTCTTTGCGGATTTTGGGCAGCGTTTCCGACATACAAAGTCCAATCATTTGGTACAGTTTCATGGATTTCGTGAGAGTTCATGTCGTGGTGGTTCAAATGAATTACACAGTGATCTACCCAACCAGTCCAGTGGGAAAGTAGAAAACTTCTGGGGTATTCCAATGAATCTGGACGTAAACCAAACGAGTCCGAGTGAAGTGAGTAACGTAATGGTACTCCTGTTAACCTGTAAACGTGTTGTGGAGTAGTCACATGAACATTAACTTGTTTCTCTTCCATAGGATAATCAATATCAATTTTGAGATTGTGGTCTCCGATATTATCATCGTGTTCATCTTCGTAGTTATAGTAAGTCACGTAGTGTCCTTTGAGTTGGTCCCACCAGTGGGCAAAAAGTTTCTTAAATTCTGTTGGAACATTTGTAGTTTTTACATTGTAAGTGTAACGCCTGACGGTGGTGTGATCAACCAAACATTCAAGAGTATGTCTATGAGGAATCGAGTATGGGTTTACGTATTCACATGTGCCGTATTTATGATGTCCATCTTCTTGTTCATGTGACCTTTCTCCAGTCATTGTCACGTCAATCACGGAATCATCTTTAACACATTTACCATCAGGAGTTTGACTCATTGCAACATTCAAATGACCAGTGACTCCTTTTTCTGACCACTTTTTCACTCCATCAACACAAATCTTGTAGTCATTTTGCCCTGGAACAATTCTGGTGACATACATTTTAAGATTATTGACTGTATGTCCAGAATTCAGATCAACAATTGCATTGATGTCCCAAGTTTTAAGACTCTTTTCGTGGTTTTTAACAGCGTAAGTCATACGAGTACTCCACTTGATTTTATGAGAGTAGTGATATGTATCATCACTGGCAGGTTCTGAATGTAGTCGAAGAGACAAATCAATGTTACTGACAGGATGTTGATGACTGGGTTCTATTCTCATAATGAAGCCATAAGTACCATGTTTGGGTAAAAGCAGAACGTATTTGTGCCAATTTGCCCAAGTTGTCAAAACGTGTGATATTGGTTTTTCTGAATTTGCGTGATGCGACTCAGTGAACAAGTGTAATAAATGTTGAAAGGAACCGTTAGTGACATAGCGGCTGCTGTCATAAACACCCACATGCCACTGATGACCAATGCTTAAATTATCTTCGTGAAGTAAAGTGTACTGAAAGAAAGATATTACAAAATTATTATTTTATTATTACAAGACTTACGTCATGTCTGAATTGTTTGCCATGACTGACAATGACGAAATCTTGACATTGTGGACTAGACTGGCTCAAGACATTTCGATGATGGTCATCTTTGATAAACACCATTTGCTTGACGTGGCTTCTTAGACCGGCAACATCTAATTGAACGTTGTTATGTTTTTTCCATGATAATTGTAAACTCTGTTGTTGCATATTGAGTATAATATCAAAATGAAGAGGCCAAACGGCATCATATGAATGGAATCTATTAATACCTTGCCATATATCAACAATAGGATTGTAGAAGGATAAACCATGACGATAATGAATCCAATTAATATATCTGTTATCAACGTGAATATTCATTACTTTGTTAACTGTTTCCTTAGTCACACTAATTTTATTTTTATGTACCACAGGCATTAAATATTCCCAAACAGCTGGAATACCTAGGTCAGTCGGAATCACAGCTCTGTGATATTCATTGTATGTGACGTGCAACAAATCTCGTGTAAGTGATTTCGAATCTTCAGTGAAAAAGTGAAGAATGTCATCTAATTCGTGTAAACTATCTTCATCAAAGAAGTAGGTATTTATAACTCTTCCATGTCTAAAAACAACTAATTCGATATGAAGTTCTTTCTTGTTGACCAAAGGAGTTGTCCGTTTTCTAATGGCATCAAAAATAATTCCAGCCGGAATTCCACGATAATTAATTCCACCAAGCTTCAAGTAGAAACTGTAATCTTCATGGTAAATATTAAAATGTTGAGAAGTCGTTGTAACTCCATAAATTTGCGAATCATTTGTGGTGATAAAATATTCTTGAAGACCTCCACTAAATCCGAAATTGATATCACGATAATCATGGAACATAACTGATGACTTTGCATGGTTAGGAGGAGGGAGGAAGTTTACAACATTTGCCATTCTGACTCGGAAATCTTCGTTACAAGGATCATGGGAGTCTCTAACACTTTGCATGTAAGTGTGCACGAAATGATAAAGTTCTTTGTTTGGTTCGTGCAATAAAAATGAAAACATATTAGCAATTCTTGGATCACTTGGTCGAGCTTCCATCAATTGAGAGAAAGCCAAACATCTCATTTCAGTGGTTTCCTCAACATTTGTAAATATCGGCCAAAGTGTTTCAATGATTGTATTTGGGTCATGTTCGTGGTCCTGAATCACTGCGGGGCCCATTGCCCACAAACTCAAAAGACGGAAATGATGATCGTTGATCCATTCACCATTAACTGCTGGTAACATGTGTTTAATAATGCTGCGTAATCTCATATTACTCAGTCCAAAAGCATGGACCATTTGAGTTCTGAAATCGTGAGCTGATCGCATCCTGTTGATGTACTCTACGACATATTTTTCGTAAGGTTGTTGGTGATTGTGATCTTCAGTGTGTTGTATGTGGTGATCGTAGTCCCTGATACGGTGAATTTTTTCAACAAACATATGAGAATGGTGAATGAGGTTAGCAAAACTCAAAATAGCAGCCTTACGAACATTCCAATGTACACTTTCATCCAAGTGAATTAAATGTTCAAGTTGGGTCACTAATTCCATTGTAGGTTCAACTACATGTTCTGGGAAGTGCTGAAGAATGTCAACTGTTACATTTTCGGGTACTGACTTTTTCACAACTAATTGTTGTATGTAAAGGACTGAAGCTCGTGTTCCTATAAGAGGTAAGATGTGATGAAAGATTCTTTTCGCTTCTCCGGTTAATCTCTTGTGCAATTCTTCAAGTTTGGCTAAATTAAAGTGTTGCAGTAGTCTTTGTACTCTGTTTATGAGTTGTCCACGTTTACTATCCGGTTCTCTAGTGTGGATGTGATCTTCGTGGAGGTACTCATGAATGTCTTCTAACATGTGTTGTACATCGGGCATGATTTTCTCATAGTTTACAGTATGACGTCCATTTGTCATATCGTGGATGCTACCATCTTGCCTATCCTCAAAAGTGTGATGGGTTAGATGGTCATCAAAATGTTCAGATTCAACACGAAGTTGCTGCTGAATCGGTACAATGTGGTGCAAATGGAAGGTTTGGTTCACCATAATAAACTGGTGATCAGATTCTGCTTTAAAAGGATGATACACTAACGTACCAATTGCATGAATATGTTTGACAATATGGTGTCCATCTTGTTTAACAATCCAATAGTCTTTTCTACTATCGTGCATTATCGGATTCTCGTAACGGACATCGCAATGTCCTGCTTCATTATTACTGAACAAATTCTGATATAAGTGATGTCCCTCATGCATATCATGCATTTTATTGACTTCCACATCCCCATTTTCGTGACTTCTTACAGTATAATCAACGTCAAATCGGCCGTAAATCGAATGTTCTTTTGTTACAAATGAATGAGGATGGTGGTGGTGATGCCCCATATTTTTTACCACCGATTCATCCATCTGCAAAATTGTCGCAATTGCTTTTTTAATATTGCGTGAAAATTCTTTTTCTTGATTGGTAGTGGCAATACCAATAACCAAACCACTGGTGTCGTAAACCACTCTGAAAGGATGTTCCAAGTCGTGGACTTGGACTGGGACGCTGTGAGCTTCATGTTCTCGCACTTGGTCTAAAATGCCGTTGTATAGTTTATATGTCAAATCAGTTATTTTAACATGCGTCGCATTTTGATTAGATTGTAAGTGTAGTTTTCCGTCGAGTACGAATTGTGATGCGTGAGGGGTTGGTAAGTCGGTGCCAGCTTTGACGAGTGCTCTCCAATTGTAAACGACCTCCTTGGCATGAGGTGTTAAATGGATGAAAGCTTTTGATGTGGAAATTGTCGCAAAAGCTGAAAAATACACGAGAACTAAATTATGCATATTTTAAGAAGTATTTAAAAGAATATATTCAAATACATCATTAGTTTTTCTGAAAAACTCAGTTGTTTCATTTTTTCAAGCTTTTTTTATCCAACGCTTCTATATAAAAAGCCCATAACTATGTTTACTTTAGATAAGAAAAATGCTCTCTAAGTCACTAGTGAGATAAAAACTTTTTAAGTCACTACTGGCATGGCAACACCTCACTTAAACTTGTTTTTAAAAAATTAGCAAGAAAAATACTAAAATTTAACATTTTAAGGATTAAAACCTACAGTTACTGTCTTTAATTTAACTTATATAGAAGGAAAACCTCTTTCTTTTATATTTTGTAAAATGTCAGAACGACAGAATGTTTGATTTTTAATAAAATTAATACAAATTAAATTTATTTTAAATTTTTTGAGGATTTGGTGGCTAGTGATAGCTGTTGGATAAAATTTTGTATGCCAGCTCGTATGTTGTAGCCCTAAGTCACTCAAAAAACTATAACCCATTCTCCACTTTGTCGCTTTTCTGACGCAAATTCTGTTAAAATGTGTGATTATTGGCATCAAATAGGTTACTGTAATAAACAATATTGATCAAAATTTTTCGAGTTTTTTTGGAAAATGATCTGGCCAATCAAACGTATATAATTATGTTTTTTATTTAATTTTTTTGCTGTTAATAAGCAGATTAGTCGAACAAAAAGAGTTGCAGCAATGCATAACTAAATGACGGAACAGCATATAATTAATTCTTGGCCAATGCACAAATTTATGTTAAGGGTTATGGGGCGGGCGTTTTTTTATTACAAATAATTGTTTGGAAGAATAAACCAATTTATCAGTTTTTGGTGACTGAGATGTAAAATTTAATAAGTAAAACAACAGTCAAAAGATTAAACATAATTTTTAACAGAAAAGCAGTTAATAGATTAACAAATTAACACTTCATCCGGTCGTGTAAGTGATAACAACAAAATTCATTATTCAATAAGGCGTCATAGCCGCCCACTAGCGACGATTCTTCTGAGAATTGTCCATCTGGTAGGTATACTATCCAAATTTGAAGTGGATTTTATAACATTGCAATTGGAACGATTGAAAGGGTTGTCGAAGTCTGTTGTAAATCAAATTCGTTCGCCTGAGTCGAAGTTTGAGGTGGACTTGTAAGAAACTTTATGTTTATAATTTTATTGCATGCAGCAGGACATTTCCTTTGTTATACTATTATTACCTTTAATACAAGAGGACACTGTCATAAAAACCACTTTAGATTTCGGTAAGTGTATTTTAGTGGTTTACAAAAACCAATTGAAGAGAGAGTTCGTCGAGCGCCTCTTTTGTAAAATATTTACAAAGAGCCATTACTCGATTAGTACAGTTTAGAAAATGGACAAAAAATAAGTCTCCTATTTCTAATTTACCCCGAAGCTGAAGACAACTATGCCGGAGATTTTATTATTTGGTAGGTATAGCACTGTATGATCGTGTCTGAGCATGTTTTCTTGAGTATTTGTTGAAAATTATGTAACTGTTAGGGTAAACCTGCGGTTACGTGATTTTTTATTTCCTGTCTCCAGTTGTGATTATGATTATTATCAGGTAATAATCTTTATTATGTGCAATTCTAAAAAATATTCTCGTAAATGTAGGTATGTAAAGTCTCCAAAAAGTAATATCCGCTCCAACTAAAAGCAACCGACAAGAATACAAAATCAGATATTTCATTTTTGAATTAAATACATAAATAAAAATTTAAAGACGGATATCTAAAATTTCATATTCAGTTATTCTTAATACATAAAACACGATTCTTTTCTATAATTGTTGAATGCTTTCAGTTGGAGAAGACATTATGTTCTTGGGTACTGTACATTAATCTTATTTTCTTCCAAGAATGCCTGTAGTTTATTTCCTTTTTCTGTAAAATCATAAATTTTTGTAATTAGCATCAAAAGTGTGATTTTTAGGTACATATCTTAGAACGTTAATACGCAAAATTAATAGAAAAATAATATTATGTACAAAACGGTGAAGCTTGTAAATTGTGATGACTTTTCGCTTACGTGTAATAATTGTTTCTTTGTTTATCACCCTGCGCCATCACTCATCCCGCAAATCTAAGTAAATCTATCCACTATCCTCCTAAAGATTTTCTAACAATAAAAGAAAATTTTTAAAACTATTTTCATGTAGTGACGATTTTCGTTTACTTGTAATAACATTTTCAAGAAAACAGACAAATAAACTTCAAACACCCTTATTTCGTGCCCCTTTCACGATTATCTTATTCTAAAACATTTTTATGCAATTGTCAAGATGCAATTTAAGTTGTGAGAACTTGTTCCAAGAATTTCGTTTTTTAAGGCTATTTTTTTAAATGTTTGCTTGTATTAATAAATTATATGCACAGGCTGACATAAAACTATGGAATAAAATTAATATTTTCTAAGTTAATCTTTTTTTTAGAAAATCGACAAGACAGGTCGATTTTATTTTTTCATTGCGTACGTTTTTAATTTTTTTCCAATTTTTTTTGCCAACCGGTTTTTTGCTGTGACGTAATCAATATTTTTTTAAATAGCAATTCTTATTTTTGGTGTTGAAAATTGATACTACATTTTTTCTGAATATCACACTATAACATTTATAGGGTCTAAAATGAAAATTTTAAGTAATTTAACCAATTTAAATCTTTTATTGAATTTTTCAAAATAGACGCAATTTTTAATTTAACAGAATTACTGAACTAAATCTTCAAATTGGCGTCCTTCCGTTTCTTGAAAATAATATAGCTAATTTTCAAACTTTGTTGACACATTATTTCTTATTTTTTGACTAATTAAGCGGTACTGATTTGTAATTCGTTCTCTTAAATCTTTGATTTTGTTGCAAGTACTTTTGATTTTAAGTAACCCTTCAGAAAAGCGGGCAAAACTTCTTGTTTAAACCATACATTAGCTGTTGGTATGTCTGGATCCTCTTTATTAGAAAAAAGTTCCGCTAATGCTGGTACTAACGTGTCGCAAAAGACATCAAAATAAACTTGTTTAGTCGATGAGACGTCAAAAAAATACGATCCTAAAATGTGATTTGATAAAAAAACACCAAACATTCAATTTTTGTGGACGTTGTGACGAGTATGGGTTTCTCTCATCCAGTGCGGATTTTCTATAGACCCATATGGCAATTGTGTCTTTTTTGAACTAATCACATTTTAGGACCGTATTTTTTGAAGTCTCATTGACTAGACAAGTTTATTTGGATTCTTTGCGACACATTAGTCTCAGCATTAGCGGAACTTTTTCCCAATAAAAGGATACAGATATACCAGCAGCTAAAGTATGGTTTAAACAAGACGGTGCACCTCCACACTACGCTCGTGGTGTCAGGAATTATTAGATGATGTTTTGCCCGTTCTTCTGAGGGGCTATTAAAAATCGAGAGTATTTGCAACAAAATCAAGGATTTAAGAGAAAGAATTACAAATCAGTACCGCTTAATTAGTTAAAAAATGATAAATAATGTGCTAACGGATTTCGAAAATTAGTTGTATTATTGCAAAGAAACGGAAGGACGTCAATTTGAACATTTGGTTCAGTAGTTCTGTTAAACATTGCGTCTGTTTTAAAAATTCAATAAAACATATAAATTGGTAAAATTACTTAAAGCTTTCATTTTAGACCCTATAAGTGTTAAATCGTAATGCTCAAAAAAAAAGTAATTTCAATTTTCAACGCCAAAAATAAAAGGTGCTATTTAAAAAAAATCGATAACGTCACAGCAAAAATCCGGTTGGCAAAAAAATTTAAAAACAAGTGAAAAACGTGCACAATAAAATAATAAAATCAACCTGTCTTGGCGTTTTTCTAAAAAAAAAAAATAATAACTTGAAAATATGAATTTTATTCATTTCTATGTCACCCTGCACATATTTATTTATTTTTTTTTTAATAAAAATTTATTAATTTTTTGAAAAAAGTTTATGATTTAAAATTAAATGTGTGTAGACGTTACTTATTTGGTCCGCAGCTATTTTTAAATCTTAAATCTAAATCCGACGCTAACTCCAAATACATGATTAATTAGCCTATGGTATGAATCAGAACAGTCGATGCTGAAAGCAGCTATCTTCTATGAAAAGAATTTGGGATT
Source organism: Tribolium confusum (assembly GCA_029207805.1). Classification (NCBI taxonomy): domain Eukaryota; kingdom Metazoa; phylum Arthropoda; class Insecta; order Coleoptera; family Tenebrionidae; genus Tribolium; species Tribolium confusum. The sequence goes on from JALGAY010000004.1 coordinate 27,089,861, forward strand.
TCCAAAATTAATTGCCTATTTAAAAAGACAAAAGCAAGACCATGTTTTTGTAAAGATACAAGCGGCAGATGAAATTTATCTGTTAATGAGGGTAAAAAATGTAATACAGTTTTTTACGAGTAGTTTTCTAAAAATTTAAGTGGTAGTTGTAATAGACATTGCAGGTCTATGTTGAAAAAACGAGTCTTTAAAGATGCAGTTATATCTAACATAACACACAACACAAAGAAACATTAATTTATTCGGAAAACTAAAAATTGTGGCCCACGTAGTGTCACAGAAAAAAATGCTCTTTAAAAAATTATTAAAATTGACTCTTCCTGTCATAAAAAAGTAACCCTTGTACTTGTATTTTCAAAATAAATAATGATAAAAATTGAAGATCTTGGATAATAGATTTTAAACACTAACTGTTTTCCAAATTTCAATGTGTTTTGCTAAACCGTTCTGAAAATATTTAACTGTATCTATACTTTTCAGCGACCCCATATAATATTCTAATAATTTCTAATAAAAAATTATATATTTTTTTAACTTCTGCTTTCCGATGAAAAATTTTCATAACGCTATAATGGAAATTGTGAATCGATTTGATATTAAAAATAAAATTTAAATTCAAATTTAAAAATTAAGTGGTTAAATAAAATAATAATTAATAAAAATAAATAAATAAAAAATAATTCTTCACATTTGAAAAAGTAGAAAGAGAAATCACGCGCGTTTCTAACTCTATATTATTAGAAAACAATAGTCTTACCGACAAATACCACAATGACTTTCCTCAGCCCCATGGTCGAAGAAACCACTGAGTAATCAGTGGTCGTCCGCATCTTATAAAGATTTTCTATGGAACATTTTGTTTTCTTTTTTAATAAATGATACAATTATGATTGTTTACAGGGATAAATTATTACCTATTGATAACTCATGACCTTATTCTTGTCTGCATTTTATTTATACTGAATTAATCTTTCTACAGTGTCCACCTAATTAGGTGACAACTCTTATTTTTTGTAGCTATCAGTTATTTTTTCCAGAATTCTTATGCAAACGAATTTAACATTAACTCATTAAACAAAAAAATGACATTTAATTTTAACCCTAATTTAATAAAATATGGGGTTCGAAACCAATTCATACTTATCGTTGTTTACCTATATATCAGCTAATTATAGACTTTGGTTGTTAAAAAGCATTAAAAAGGCGAATAATCTTATTATTAATAATTCTAAAATCATCGTTAAAAAGTATACTCTGCTCTTACGTGATAAATGAATAAAAATAAATACAATTACTGATAAAATGTTTTTGCACTTGACGGCAATAACAAATTAAATTTATGATATAAAAGTGCATTAAAGAATAGCTTATTTACGAATGTTTATTGTAATGAAATTTATTTTCTTAATTAAGATGTTCTTATTCATTAAATTTGTAATACTTAAAGAATTTTTATCAAACTAGAACGAAATTATTTGTCATAGCATCAATATGTTTATAATCAACTTAAAGCTTTACAGTTTCATCATAAAGATATTTTTTGTTTCTCTTTTTTTTAAATAGTTAGCTGTCTAGTATTATACGTCGTATATTCTCATATAAGTGGGACATTCTACGCGCAATCGGCCTACCTATTTTATCTTATTAGAACTAACTTCATGTTTTTTTAATTTTAAAAATTCAAAAGAACGTGAAGTCACAGATATCCTGAGAAAAAAAGACGTATTTATCTTATTTTTAAAAACAAAATAACGTAGAAAGAATAAATTACCTACAATGAGTGTAGTCTTAAAAATCATCAAAAATTGTAGTTATTATGAAAAAAAATTAAAATTTCATACAGTTTAAAAAATTTAAATTGATATTAAAAATGAAAGAATGTTTATTATTATAAACGTGGTGATATTTTTTACAAATTTTTTTGTATAATACAGAGTAATGCAAATTGGATGTCCATATAGGGTCTCTCCAAAACTACGGTAGAAAAAGTAGAATGTGCTAAATTAGAGTTAGCTTTGCGTTCCTTGACTGATCAGCAATACTATCAAATTATCACAGACCAGAGCTTGCTATTATTCCACAAATCTTTGATTTTTGAAGGTTTAGAGAAAAATAGTTTGCATATTTTCTAGCTCGCTGTTTTGAGAAACTAATTTTGATACAAACCGCATTTCGCTATTCTTTTTTATTTCAAAGTTAAAGGCAAAAAAAATTATCTTGATCATTATTAAAGATATTGATTTGAAACATAAACATCATACGGGCACTTTTTTACGTAGAATCTAATAGAGTAGTTATTTTTTTTAGCTAGCAGTTTAGCCACTATAACCTTCATTTTTTTTTTTTAATAGATGTAACAAGTGTTCATTTAAAAAAGTTGTCAAGTGTGCTATGAAAAAATAAAAACATTTTGAAGAATGTCTTAGTTTAATTGGGCTGCCGTACTATCAGTTACGACGACAAATCACGACTGCGCGCGCACTGTGAAGCTGTGTATCAAGTTCCGACATCCCTTCTCCGCTACATTTTCTTTTATCAAAATCTCATAGCACACTTGACAACTTTTTTAAATGAACAGTTGTTAGTAGTTAGCTTTGACATTTTTAAAGTTTTTTTTTCTGATTCCAAAATATATCTTCTTTACATTTAACTCATTGTTTCTCAGTTAAAAATAAAAAAAACTTAATTGGATAACTTTATTATTTGTTTTTGAGAAAAAAAAAACACAATCTTGTTCATTCCATTTTTTGGGGTACTTAGTTAGCAATAGCAGGCCGTAAAAAGTTTTAGATCACATCACAATATCGCTCCGCATTTACCGTGACAACATTTCCTTCAATGCTTCAAAGAAGATCGAACGGAGCGTAGTCTTCTACTTCATGGAAGATCTCTTTTACTGCTTCCTATCCTGTCCTCGAAAATGAGCAACCAGACGACGAATTATTGCTTCTGATGATCCATAATAATTACTGATATGCTTGAAAAGTCTGGATTATTGATCTTTCATTTTCAACATTTAATTTTATAATTTTCGCTTGCTCGGCAACACCTATAAGGTCTTTATCATAATTCTTCCTAGGCTCCGAGTGTCGTTTATTATACAGGGTGACATAAAAGTATGGAATAAAATTCATATTTTCTAAGATCATTTTTTTTTAGAAAAACGCCAAGACAGGTCTATCTAATTTTTCTATTGCGCACGTTTGTCACTTATTTTCAAAAAAATTTGACAACCGGTTTTGTGTTGTATTGTTTTTTTAAATTGCAAACCCCTATTTTTGGTGTTGGAAATTGAAACTACTTTTTTATGAGTATAACAGTATAAATTTATAGATAGATTATATATTATATTTTAAATTTAATTGTTTTAGAAAATTTTCCAAAAATGCGCAATTTTCAACAGAAGTACTAAACTAAATGTTTAAATTGACGTCCTTCCCTTTCTTGGCAATAATACAACTAATTTTCTAACTCCTATAGCACACTTTTTGTGTCATTTAGTGACTAATTAGGCGGTCCTAACTTGTAATTCTGTCTCTTAAATCTTCTAAATCTCTTGATTTTGTTGCAAATACTTTTGATTTTAAATAGCTTTTTCAGAAAAGCGGGCAAAACATCATCTAAATAATCTCTGAAACCACGAGCGTAGTGTGGAGGTGCATCATTTTATTGAAACTAGACATTAGTCTAGTTTCAATGTTGATATGTCTGAATCCTCTCTATGGGAGAAAAGTTTCGCTAATGCTGGTACTAACGTGTCGCAAAAGATACCCGGATAAACTTGTCCAGTCGTTAAAAAAATATGGTCCTAAAACGTGATCTGACAAAACCACACGAAACATTAATTTTTGTGGATGTTGTGTATGGGTTTCTTTCATCCAGTGAGGATTTTCTATCGACCCATATGGGCAATTGACTTTTTTGGGCTAAATTTGTTTGACTTTTTTAAGGAGCTACCTAAATAAACAAGTATTTGCGAGATTTAGACTTTAGAGGATTTAAGAGAAAGAATCACATATCAGTGCCGCTTAATTATTTAAAAAATGATAAATAATATGCTAAGAAAATTCGAAAATTGGTTGTACTATTGGAGGTGGCTCTGTGACGGCTTGAGATCTTTAGCATCGCGCACGGAGCTGCTCATTTTAAATCAAGAAACCATGAATGTTTTACGATATCACGACTTGGTTATTTAACCTATTATAATACGATTTGCATAAGAATTTGGAACAGATTTTGTTTTTGTAGACGACAATGCTTGCCGTCACCGAGTTGAAATTGTTAATTTGGCACTTCAACTTCATTATGTCACACGGATGTAGTGGCCTCCTCGTTCACCTGACTGAAATCCTATAGATCACGTATGGGACCATCTTCAGAGACAACTCCATTTACGAAATCACCGGCCACAAAATTTGGAGGAGCTTGCAAATGCTCTTAGAGAAGAACGGCAAGCTATCGAGTATGCCGAGAAGGGTAAAAGCAGTTTCTAGGGCAAGGACAGGACCGACCAGGTACGGAATGGGAAATTACAGCGGTGTAAATGTTAATAAATTAAATATGTATAATATGTATAAATATGTATAAATTAAATTTAATATTAAATAAATTAAAAATGGTAATAACAGTTCTGCTGTTGAAGCAATTTTGTTATAATTATGCAGCTTACTGCATAATGTAAGAAAGATTATTGTGGTAATAAATTTTTCAAAAATTATGTCACAAGTATTTTGATTTTTAGAATAATTTGAATTATCCACTTTAAAAGACGCGCAGTGTATTACCTTAACTAATAAGTAATATTTTATTTATTGGTTAATATAAAATTACTGTAATAGAATTTAGAATAATATTTTTGTGGAATTTGGTAATAAGTTGAATAGAGGAACTTGTAGTTTACGGCTGATCCGCCAGTTCTAAAAAAATAAATGTAAAAATAAAAAGACAAAGTTTGATGCAGTTTTGTTAAATATTTTTTTAATATATTAATTTTAAATAATATAATTTATCAATTTTTAAACATTTTCTTCTAAGAAAAAAGTTCTAAATTATGTTAATAACAAATTAAAGAAAAGTCCGGATATCAGGTTTTTTAAGACACTTTTGATCCTTTGACCTTATGTAACGTTTAAAAAAAAATCAGTCCAACTCCCAAAAAGTTTAAAATAAATGGTAATTTGACGCAACTATTAGGCATATGATACTGTTTTAAAAAAAAAAATTTCGACAAATAGCTCATTAAAGTTAGCAATCTTCATAATTTTTTTTGTATAAGTTGTTAATTACATTTTAAACAATCTCTTAAAAGTCCTTATCGTAATAAAATCTTAAGTAAAACTGATCGCTAGGGATATGCACCAGGGGTGGGTACAACGTGTTCAGAGTAAATTAGGTGGTGACCAGGGTAAATATAAATAATTTGTTTAATTTTATTTTAGAACCATAATCTATTTTATACGCCTGCAAATCAGGGCGCAATCCTTATTTTTATAGCAGTGAATTTTTTAAAGTTGCTATGCAACAATTACAAATAAATAACTGTACATTCATCTAGCTGTCAAATAAACGTCTTCAATTTTGTAAACGTCAGTTATTACATTAAATAAGAATTATCATGAAAAATCATCATTTATTTCAAAAACTGTTAAACACTACAAAAGCAGGGAGAATGACACAACTTTTTCTTGCATTTTGGGCTCTTACCTGTTATATCCTCTTACCTGAGGATCCTCATTCAACGCCTGTTGTAACATTTCTCTAGAATACACGTTTACATACAGGATTTTCACGAGATTCCATTCTGAAAAATCGCAAAATATAAAATAACAACATACCGTAAATGCTGGCAACGACAAACTAGTCAACTAATTAATATGGATTTTTTTCACAGTTTGAAAAAAATATCGGAATTTTGAATGTTATTCTTTTGATTTGAAAAATTAAAATAATTCAAAAATAAAATAAAACGTTGTATGTACATACCACGGGCGTAATCCTTACTAATGGCCCTCAGGAAATTAAAAGCCCTACTAATAAATCTAAATCTCTTCCCTCGTGCCATAATCCCACAATCCCTTGATTACGTCCTTAATACATAAATAACTATTGTTAGCATTTTGTCGAAAGTTGCGTTGCCATGCGTCAGCCGTACGTGTTCCGACGTGGCCCTGGGGTACTACACCGCCGGGTGAAGGGTGGAACGGGACGCGGAGGAAAGGCTTGGCTCGCCCAGGAACGGCAGGGAAGAGGGACTCGCGGTTGAGATTCGAACGCCACGAGACGTTATTGTTTTGTCTTAATTACAGTGTGGCTGTTAATTAATTGTTCTTAAATAAATGAGGTTTTAAAAGATATTTGCGTTTATGTTCAATAATTCGAACCAGTAAATTTAACACTATTAAGACGCAACCAAATTTTTGTCACCAAATCCGTGGAATACAACAAACCGTAATAGCAACTGGCCTCAACCCCACTTGTGGCTCAAGTTGGCGAAAAATAGTGCATTATACATAAAGGTAGAAAAAAATATAATAATATGCTTGTATGTATCATTTTTCGCTGTGACCATTATTTTGTACTAAATTTTTAAATAATTTTACCTTAATAACGATTGAGATTGGGAAAAAATGGAATTTAGAAAAAAATCTTCTTTAAGCGAGACTTATCACTGGCTACATTTTTGACCATCATTTCTGATACACCCGGTATAATAAAACGAGCGGTCGTAAGATTCTTGTCGACAATATTTTTGTCGTTTATGGTTTAATTTATACAAGTACGAGTGTAATTAAATGACAAATATTGCAACAAGAATCTTGTCTCGAATTATATTCAACCCAACGCGAATATCGATAATGCAAAAATCTTATTTGTGTTGAATAATATTGGTATAAATTATTATGAAGTCACCTAAAGTATCTACTACAATAACTCTACTTTAATTAAAACTATAAATAGATAATGTACATAAAACGATTTCTTCAGTTCTTGTCTTTAAACGTTATTAAAATTATATGACAGTTCTTTGTCAAATTTGAAATATTTTTGTATCAAGAATTTTGACATAATTATTATCAGAACAAGAATCAGAAGCCTTCTTCGATAACTTGAATTAAATTAAGATAATAAAGAAAAACAATTGGCTACTTTTTTCAAGTTGAATTTGTCGATAGTGAATAATGATATACCGTTGAATATATACTTACAAATGCAATTTAAATTTACCGCTCTGACTAAAACGTCCAATAGCGTAAGTATATGTATCCAAGCTCACTTTTCATTGGTTGTTTCTGTTGGGTAGCAACTTTGCGCGGCAGCCTGGCAGCGGAAATCGACGTTCGGCCATCTTGGAAGTTTCATGGTGTAGGAGGAGACAGTGCGGTGTTTGATTCATCAAAAATTGTCACTTATTCCAGGGTAAGCATATGTTTTTAGATCATAATCAGATAATTCCCTTTATTCTAGGAATTGTTGTATTGTTTATGTATAATTTGCAATCTCTTTAACGTTGAAAAACCATCTGAAAGACGTTTAATCGCTTTTAAATTTTTCATACCATAGACGCCATCTTGTCTTACCGTTAAACCTCATGAATTATATTTAGGTTTTAAATATTTTTTTACAAATTCACGTCGAAATCAACTACTAATCAAGTTCCTGCATATTTTCGCAGGCCTGAAGGAACTTTCTGGCAAAAATAATCAACGCTCCATCATGGAGTCGTTGAACGCGAACCTTGTGAGTCAGTCCTTGAATTTTAATGGACAACAGATGCAAAAATTGTGGGAAGCCGAGTACGGCGAGAACGATTTACATCGGAAGAATGTCAAGGATCTTAATTTCCAAGTGTACAGCGAGAGGCAGAAGCATTTGTCTTTCCAGGATCGAGGCAAACGCCTCAGACTTCAACAGTTTATTGTCAAGAAGGCAAATTTGCTTTTTTCTACTGAACCGGCCGATTTTGAATACAAACCCGATGAGGGCCCAGTTACTGAAGACACGTACGCTATCATGCCCCCATTTGAGACTTTTCTCAACGTTGACAAGCAGCAAAGGCTCAAATATTTTTTTAAGGTTTGATGATTCATTTATTGGAAATTTGTCAATATCTTATCTGTTTGTTTTATTGTAACAGAATGTAAAAGTGGGCGATTTGATAATTGGAACCATTGTAAGCAAAACCCAATCGGGAATGATGCTTAAAGTCTTGTGTACTGCAGGGCCCGGGACTTCAATCATTTATGCTGCTGATATCAATGTCAAGGTAAGAAATACTTAAATAAAATGTTAAAACTGAGTACTTGGTTTGTGACCACTAATTAGTGTTTATATCGTGCGCTTATTTAAACTTACTAAAAGGTGTCGGTGACACTATTTCTTTAAACGCCATCATATATTTTAAAATAATGTCTACAGATTTTGTCAAATTTTGTTTATTGACAGTTTTTGTATGTTTTTCATAACATTTCTTATACGTAAATTTCAAATCTCTAAATGTTTAGTATTGGTCAGTTATTTTACTGTAAGAATTTAAATATTTAATATATAATCTAAAATTTGGTATCAGCACCTCACAGAGTTTGTTAATTTTGAGAAACTACAGTGGGACTAACAAATTAATACTGACAATAAAATGATTTTTTTTCTTTGTTGTCTGTCAGTTTGACAATTTTGATGACTTCATGAGGGGCAAATATGAAACCATTGTGTAAAAAGTTGGTATTTGGAACGAAATTTGTTTAGGTTGCGGCTGTTGCGGCTAGAAAATATTAATGGTCGTTTGCGCTGTCTGTATTTTTTTCTTTGTTGTCTTCAGATTCTTTTTTATTAAGTGATACTCAAAATTTAAGTCATACTTAAAATAGAATTGTTAATAAATTTTTAATAAAGTCTTGTTCGACATTAGCTATTTGGCAGATTTTTAAACCTAAAAGTTAGAGGCAGATAGAAAGTGCTGAAATTTAATTACGAATACGAGTTTAATCATAAGGCTTTTACAAATCGTCTATGGACACTAATTTTGGCTTTCCTTGTTCTAACAAATAGATAACGATACCCTTTCGGTAAACAGTGTTGACGGGGACATCTACATGAAAAACCAAATAATTCATATTAATTTGATAATATAAATAAAGTAAATAAACATAATGTAGTTTTTTAAGATTTGTTGAATAACATCCAAAAACTGCTCAAAAATGATTAATAACTATTTTAACCACAAACATTTTACAATTGAACAATTTAGAAGTATTATACTTTCGTTAAGTTCACGTTAAGTCACTGAATTTGATGATTTGATGCCTTTTTAAAGTATCGATTTAAATTCGACTCAAGATACGGTGCAAACTAAATTTTTGGTTTAAGCACTGCTTAACGTTAAGTCTCCCTAAAAAATTAGAGCAAAACGGTCATAAATATTCGTTATACTCAAAATATCTAAAAGTGGGTTGACTTCTTAAAGCCCTTCTATAAACCAAAGAATATCCATTGTTCAATTGATGAAGAGGCAAATCGCCGTAAGGATGGATCTTGATTTATGACAATTTCCTCTGCCAGATGTTTCGCACGTAAATATATATTTGAGGGAACTGTCATAAATCAAGAACCATCCTTACGGTTTGCCTTTCCATAAATTGAACAATGGCTATTCTTTGGTTTATGGAAGGGCTTAAAAAGTCAGCCCATTTTTAGATATTTTGAGTATTCTAACCGAGAGACAAGACTTCCATTGTATCAATTTTAAACCTGAAAGTGTCAAAACTATTAGTAACGTCGCGACATTTTACGGAAGTCAAGAAAATGAATTTATATTTGATATCAGCTTGAGAGTATTTTAACATAACTTTCTAATGGGCTGATTTCAAGTTGAGATAATACCGGTAGTATCTTCGTTTCTAGGCAAAATTAAACGAATTCTGGGCTGTCATTGGTTGTTGTTATAGAAAAGTATTAAAATCTGCGATATTACCGGTATTAACTCAACTTGAAATCAGCTCATAAAAATATATCTAAAAATGGCATTTTACAAGTTTTTTCTGTAAACTTTTTGGGATACCTGCAAACATATTACGGTAGCCGAAACAATTTTTTAGCCAATCGATGCCAGACTGCAAATTGCAGTTTGCTCATTTTAAGTGGTTACCGTCTTATTCAAGGTACCGTGCTGCTGTGCCGCGGTGAATAATTTTCGGTGGCCATCCAATTAAGCGAAAACTACAATCGGTAATATGCAACCAGTTGCACCATACTATATAAACTGTACTCATTAGAATGAGACAAATGAGAGGCATTGTAAAGAAGTAGCTATACTTGCAGTTTGGCGTTGATTGACTAAAACATTGATCTGGCTACTGTAGTAGTCATGTTACCCCTTCGCCATATAATATTATTATAATCTCAACACTGTTTAACAGCGGTACTGTAACAGCACCTTATTACGTCGTTGATAGTACTAATCTAATTGTAGATGTCTTTATGGGCATATATCTCGTCTGAAAATACTATTATTAGTTATGTTGGCACCCTGTTGCATTTTAAAATGGACTTAATCTGTTTTGTGTTTTAGCGGAAAATTGGGCTGTGACAAGTTTTATATGATAATGGCTGTAGTATCAAATTTACTTTCCTCTTGAAACTAATAGAAGCCTTTGTTTCCAGGCGTTTTGTCCGGTGGCTAATATAATACCGGCAGTCGATAAGAAGGGCATAACTCGCAGCTACATGATGAATGATTCGGTTTGCTGCGAAGTAATCGAAAAAATTCCCGATTCAGATAAGATGGTTTGTTGTATGAAGGGCACACCTAGAAAACCGAATGAACCCGAACGTCGTCCACCTCTTGGATTAATCAGCGCTGATGATTTTCCACTGGGCTATAAGTAAGTCACTTTAATAATAATCTGGGGGGGAATAATATTTTTTTCAGTAGTTATCTCTTTTTGGGTACAGCATATTTCATGTTTTGCACTTTTTTACTTATATCTTTACAAATTAAACTGTAATAATTTGCGGATGGCGTTTGGTTTAGAGTTTTTCTGGATGGAAACAAATTGAAAAAAGCGAGAAGTCTTCATTTGGAGCTAATAAGAGTATTTTTCTTTTTAGAATGTTTTGTTTAAATCCGTAAAATAATGAGAAAATTTTCACATTCAAAAAGTATCGTAAATGTTAAAATGACAAATTACATATTTGTGCGTACACATGATCCTAATTGCACTGTTGTGGGTTTTAATAGCAGCGTCTTTGCACAAATCCCACGTGTTTAAAAACGCTGATACAGGTGAGACATTTGTCAATTTATATATACAAACCGATTTTTTTCCTTGCACTTCATTTTTAATATTGCTGTATCTGGAAACTTTGTACGCATTGCTTATATAAGACATGTTTTCCACAGTATCGATGAAAAAAACCAGAAAAATGTATTAAAAATTAAAAATGTTGAGGAATATAAACGAGGTTTAATTTTATGTGTGTATCCGATATAATAAAAAGGAGAATTTTTGTATTGAAAGCGACAAATTTATTTGTAAAATATTAAATTAGACAACACAGGATGGAACTGTTTGAGTTTCAGACGGTATGTATAATTAGTATAAGGGATTGCAAATAATACATTTTAAGGGTAGCGTGTTTGTGAGTCTGGATTATGATCAACCGCAAGAAAAGGACTACTCGACAAGTTAAAAGTTCTTTTAAAAAATGGACGCACAAAACATCGACCATTTTTGTTGGCGCCATTTTCTTATTGGATAAAAAAAAATTCTTTCCTGACTCACAAACAATTCATATTCTAAACAGGTATTACAAGAATCACTTTTGTGTGGCAGACCAACTTGTTTGCGGAATTTTTGAAAACATTATTTTCTTTCATTTTCAGAAAAGCTTTGGATCACAAGAATGAAAGCTATGACACTGTCCTAGAAAAAAGCATTGGTTTCAACAATCCAAATAACATTTCGTATTTGGCTGGAGTTTTGGGGATCAAAGATCATTGTACACTAATGAAAGGGTTAAAGTAAGTTTGTTATTAAATAATTTTCAAAAGATATTTTAATTATGTTGTACTTGTAGAGGCCGTTTTGCTGAAAATGAATACGCTAATGAATTACGTCAAGTACAAGCAAGTAAATGGGCATATCGTAATGTAGCTGATGGCATCGATCATTTCAAAGCCGGTAAACATGTTGAAGCTTTTCAATGTTTAAATAAAGCGTTAAATATCGATCCTAAAAACGTGGAAGGTCTGGTAGCACGTGGTGCCTTGTATGCAAACAGTGGCAACTTTCAGAAAGCTATTGCCGATTTTGAAACAGCTCTAAAACTCAACCCCAATCACGGTAACGCTCGTAAGTATATGGGCGAAACGCTTGTAGCACTTGGTAGAAGTTATGAAGAAGAAGATAAAATTGAAGAAGCGAGAAAGTCATATCAGAGTTGTCTTAGTTTGATACCTAATCATGAAGAAGCACAAAACTCTTTAAAGTTTTTGAAGAATAAAACTGCCACTACGAAAAATATAATTGAGCCAACCGAATTATTGCTACCAAATTTATCAACTGCATCAAAACCAACAGATGTAAATGACGCTTTAAAACAGTTACTCAAAAATGAGGATGAAGAGAAAAAAGATAAGAAAAAGAAGAAAAAGAGCAAGAAACGAAAGAACCGGAGGCATTCAAGTTCTAGTTCTAGTAGTAGCTCGTCAGGAAGTAACGACAGTTCAAGCAGTTCTTCATCAAGTAGCAGCGATTCAAGTTCAACTTCCGGCGATAGTGATTTTAAAAAACGCAAGAAGCATCGCTCTAGGTCGCATCGACGTGAAAAACAAAGTTCTTTAAGTCCATTAAGTAAGCGTATGGCAATGATGGACCAATCGCATGACACTCCAACAACTTACACTTTCAATAAACCTGCTACTGCCAGTACTATGTTCGATTTTAATCTAGAACAACCAAGTGAAGCACAAAAATCAACCGATTTGAATTACGAACAGAGATTGAGATTATTTTTACAAGAGACTAAAGGTGATTCTGATTATGAGGAGAAGGTAAGGAAATTTTTAGAGGAGAGTACGAAATGGAAGAAAGAGAAACGAGGTGACGATAAAAAGAAAAAACGTAAGAAAGATCGTAAGAATAAAAAAGAAAGCAAAAAGAAGAAGAAAGAAAAGAAACTGAAAAGGAAAGGGTTTGACTTGAGCGAATTTGAAGACCATAAAAAGTTGAGGGATGCCATTAAGAAGGAGTTAAGTAAGGGGAAAAAGTCGAAAAAACATAGTCTACCATCAGATGATGAGGAATATCTTCTGCATAAGGCTGGTTACACTAAACGGTAATTATTATTTTCTATTTTTTTCTTGTCTAATTGTATTTTATCTAGATTTATTGATAGTCTACCTGATCTGGAAGAATTAGAATCAAAGTTAAACGCATACTATGCAATGGAAAAGGAATCTAAAAGGTAAGACTATTTTTAGTAAAAAAAATTTTTAAGTAGCAATTTGTTTAAACTAGAAGTGAACTCAGTGATAGTCCTAAGCGAGGTCTTCTCGATTCGCCTTCACCTACTCGTGAACAGAAAGCCCGACAGGCGGTGGCCGAAGCTGCTGCAACTGCTGGTACAGCAAACAAATGGAAAATGCAAATTGGTGCACAACCGCCAACTGCAAGTGGTTCTCGTTTTAAAAAGAAGCCGGATCGTGAAGAATGGAAGGACGAACAGCAACAAATGATGGATAAACGAGCCGCTATGATGGCTGGAAAAAATGGTAATTTTGAAGAATCGCAACGTAAAGCCCAACAACTACAATCTCCTGAAAAGAATATGAGTGTACGAAAAGCTATGGCAATGAAGGAACCACCACCACCGAAAAGACCTGATTCCCCAAAGAAGCCAAAGTTACTACCACCTCTACCACCAGTTAATAAAGCTTTGGTTAATCCAGGACAAATTGTTTTGGACAAGTTCGGCAATTTCAGGTTGATGACACCGCCAGAAATGAAGAAAGGACGAGATGATATGCCACCATTACCACCAGGTGCTCCTCCTAAAGGACCTATTGCAGGTAGAGCTCAGTCTTTTTTTGAATGGCTAAAATATTTAGCTTAGTTTTTTATTTTATTTTGATTCAGTTGTTGATGTTAGGCATGCAGCATGGTTATTTTTGTCATCTGAAAGGACTGAGCTTTGCGGCAAGTCTTAATTGTTAAGTTTATGGAAAGGGGAAACATATACAGAGTGAGCAACAACTAATGATTGAGTTGGTATCATTTCTTCCGCCTGTTACAGAAAATAGATTTCTTCTTTATCAACTTCATTTCTGTCAAGTTTTGGTTCAAAATTTTTTTTTGACTTTATTTGTTTACTTCGTTGATTCAAAACAATGGTTTTCACGCAAGAACACAATACTTTTTTTTCACGCAAGAACACAATACTTTTATTCTGATGGCGTACTTTAGAACTGGCAATTACAATCATCAAATTGGTTGGGAATATTTTGTTGTGCAAACATACAACCAATTTCGAGAAACCTACCCCCAAAATGATGTCCCTTTTCCCGTATTCCAAACACATTGCATGCGGATTGTAGAACGGTTTTTTATCGGGGGAAATGTGAATAAACAAAAGCCTCCTGGTAGGCCAACAAGGTTAACAGAAGAAGTGGCTGAAGACATACGCGCTAGGATAGAGCAAAGCCCAAAAAAATCTGTCCTCAAATTATCTCTTCAAACAGGTGCAATACACGAAAGACTTGCTTCTGGAGTAATAACAGATTCAATAAGTCAATCGTGGGGGCTAGCGCTCAGAAGGTACAAATTAATAGTGGATCTTGAATTAGCGTATTCGTCAAACATGGGTTGTGGAAAATGATCATGTTTCAGCTTCAAAACGCCCAACTCTAAAATTTTCTCATTTTTATCACAAGTAACAAAATACAACTCCTATAAACAACCCTTTTTACATAACCATAACCTCAAAGTCCCAATCTGTCAAATTTGTAATTTCCGCTAAAGCAAGGACTGCCAAATTTGCTGGAAATAATTTCACTATCAATTCTAGGGTTTTTCGCTAAATGTGTTGCCAACTCAATCAATAGATTTTGCTCACTCTGTATTTTGTCAAATTGAAATTAATGTCAGATGTTGAGTAATTCCGATTTTTATAGTATTTACTGAATATCTGAACATTAATCATCTTTTTTCTTACAAATTTGTTTTTGGTGTAGGCCGTCGTCCACCGGAGCCGCCTGGGCGCCCTCGTTCGGACAGCCGTTCTCCTAAACGTCATAGCAGATCCCGTTCACGGCGTTCTAGGTCTTCAAGCGGTTCTCGCTCTAGATCTCGTAGTTACCGGAGTCGTTCTCGATCATATTACAGTCGTTCGAGATCACGATCTGGTTCCTATTATTCACGAAGTCGCTCCCGTTCTCGTAGTTACTCAGGGGACCGTCGCAGATACCGCCGAGGCGGTTTTCGAGGTCGCTACAATGACAGAGGCACCTACTACAAGCCGCGCTTCCAAAATCCTCGTAATAACATGAGAGGTAGAGGAGGAGGAGGAGGTGGCGGTGGTTATTATAACAGAGACGGCAGGTATAATGATAGGGAGTATAGAGGGCGTGGCAGGCCGTATAATAACTATAACAATAGAGGCGGAAGAAGACCGCGAGGTAGATACCAAAGAGGCGGCTACAGAGAATACAGAGATAGAAGGGATTATAGAAGTAGATCAAGAGATAGGAGCAGGTCGATGAGTGGAAGTCGTGACAGAGACTCAGATGAAGGGGTGAAGAAGGTGGCGAATGTTGAAAAGGATAAGGTTAATAAGTATATGGATAATGATGGAGAACAGATTAGGCACGAAGGACCGCTGTCGGAAGGAGAGGATCGAGATGATTATACAACGAATGAAAAGTTTGTAGATAGAGAAGCGTTTGGTGGAAAGTGGGCAGAGAAAGAAGGTGGAGGACAGGATAATGCAGGTGAAGGCGGAGGAGAAGAAGAAAGCGGAAAAGTGGATAAAGCTAACATTCCGTCGGAAAGTAACATTGAGGAAATGGATAAGTTTCTAACTAAAGTCAAAAAGGATAAGAAAGAAGAGATGTTAGAAAGAAACAAAGACTTGTTGAAAAATAAATCTTAATTATCCTCTTTAAGTGTAATATAGAGAGTTAAGTGTTTGCATAGAATTAAATAGCGTTTTTTTTTTTTTTTTTTTAAAACATTCAAATTTTTTGAATCAATATATTTTGACGTAACTGTGTTTTTACTGTGTACTGAATTACTCTTAATTCACTAATAAATGTAATTATTAATGAATTTTTTTAATTAGTTTTAGAATTAGTTATTACTAATTGAATTGATCGTTATTCCTAACCAAGCAAGTTTGATGGGCATCCAATCTCTTTTTCACAAACTTTGAAACATGAAAATTCAGATTAACAATAATATACCTATAGTGAATATTTAGAAATTGACAATCAATTTTGACCTTTTTATTTGGTTGAAGGAAATAATTTATTTAATACTATCAATATAGTAAAAACATTTTGCAAACACCCCATAAAATTTTATTATTTTTTTGAGTTATATATCTCTTTGTTTGATGGGACTACATGGGAGGGTTGCTTTATCCTAAATCGGTGGTAGGAGAACCGCCAGATTGAAAACAGCCATGCCACATACTTTTGTTCCCGGGAAAAATAAATTAGGAAATTTATTTGAAGAGCCCAAGTTTCCCTTCCGATTTCCAGTGAACTGTTTTCAACTGAAAGTTGGGAACAAACTTTAGGTTTGTTACAATTTAGTTTTGTCATTTCCAGATTCCAAAAAGGCAGGCTTGTTTATCAAAATTTTAAGATTTAAAGCCTAACTTTTTTTCATGGATACGGTCCATGCATTCTTGAACAGGTCTAGTGACAAATTCAAAGCGAGTGTCGTTGATTGACAGCTGTGAATACGGACCATTGTGGGGTAGCAATCCTAGTGGTATTATAAGATTTTTCGAGGTGTTAGCAAAACGTATTTACTATAAGGCAAAATTTATCACCTATAAATGCAAAAGATTGTGTGAAAAAAATTTCGCAAAGGTTGCTCTGTTTGTCGATTGTTTCATAAAACTCTGTCAGGGGAAAATTTGGATAAGTTCCAGATGTGTGTTGTTATTTATTTTCTTTTCTATTTATTTTTACATTCTAGAAACATACCCTAGGAAAAGTCGCACTTATTGCACCGGTACTTAAGGTTGAAGTTATAATGGTTAAACGTTAACCGATGAAAAATTATAATATGGAAACAAATAGGGCATAATACTCTATAATCTTCAATATCCTAAATATTCTAGTTTTAATCCAGTCACAAGCATAGATATAAAATACTGGATCGAGCCTCCCGTATACGTTGCCGAAGCGAGCTGCGGTGACAACATAGTATAAGAGAGAGATAGTATAATACATAGATTAAATGTGTGTGAGAGAGCAAATTACTTGCGGGTAGGCAAGAACGTTGAATTTTTGAAAATACAGAAATAATAAGGCAAGAAAAATTTTTTTAATTTTAATTCAGTAAACATTTGAGCGCCAGGCCTTTATTGTGCACGCATACAATACTCATACTTTACAAATTAATATTTAATTTATCTGAAATCATATCCAAAATTGTTTAAAATGCTTTTTATAAACAAAATTGTATAAAAATGTGCAAATTTTAGCGATTTTAACACTTCTTTTAATGCAAATACCACCTTTAACACGGTAAATACCCCACTTTTAATGTTTTGCCTACCAATATGTTGTCACCATACTTTTTTGTCTACCCTCCTTCCAGTCTTATTATTAACTCAATGGTCACAAGTTATAAATAATTTACATTTTGGGATGTTTTGCTGGAATTTGCTCTTATTGAAGCTGCGTTGAAGCTTAGAAATGAAAGAAATCTGCTTTGAACATCTTATTTTCGATTAATTTCTTTATTATTTGTAAGTTTGTCGTGATTTGTGACTAGAATAGTTATGCTTCAATCTACGACGCATAGTTTCGTGTGAAATTGACATTTGACAGAACACAAATAAACGAAATATTTAAATAACGAAAATATTGTAATTTTGGGGACTAAATTTTAGAAAACTTTGTTGCTGCAACAGAACTTAAGGTGGCGCTTTTCGAAAAATCGGTGTTCTCGGTGTAAACTTTGGGTTAACATAATGTACAAAATATAATGATTATGTTTTTGAATTTTTTATATATTAAACATAATAGAGTGCAGTAGTTATTTACTATAAGTTTTATATTTATGCGCTAACATTTTAACTGATTAAAAAAAGATAAAATTTTCTTCTTTTGAACATTTTATTTAGATAGTCTTGAATAGTTTAATACATACATAAACCAGACTTGTACTATATAAAAGAGCAAGAAAATGTCTAGTAAATCTTCTAATTTCAAGAAAAAAATGCTTTTATTTAAAAAAAGATACATTTGATATCTATGTAAAGAAAAAGGAATTTTTGATTGTTGTTTGGCAAAATATTAGATCTTTTTCTTTAAAATTATTTGAAATATTTTGTTTTTAAAAATAATGTTCCATTTTAGAGAATAACTAAAAAATAAAATGGGGTATTATTTTTAAAAACAAAAAATTCCAAATAATTTTAAAGAAAAATATCTAATATTTTGCCAAACACTAATCGAAAATTCATTTTTCTTTTTTATTAAACTATTCAAGATTATCTCAATAAAGTGTTCAAATCAAGAAAACTTTATCTTTCTTTTAATCAGTTAAAATGTTTGCGCACAAATATGAAACTTAGTAAATAACTACTGCACTGTATTATGTTTAATATATAAAAAATTCGAAAACGTAATCTTTATATGTATTTTGTACGTTATCTTGACCCAAAGTTCATTGAGAACACCGATTTTTCAAAGAGCACCACTTTAATACAAAGGATTATACTCTCATGTCCAAAGTTGTAATTTCTTAGTTATTGAAATAACATATCTCTAGTCAATAATCACGCATTGGAAGAATATTTTTTTAAAAGTTTATATAAACCTATATTCCAAAAATATTATTACCTACTCAATAAATTGTTGAGATAAAACATCGAAATTAATACTTTAGATACAAAAATAATTAGATTTTTGACTTATGAACGTTAAAGATAAAGTCAGAGGATTGGGTTTGAGATCTAGACATTTAGATTTAGAGAAATTATTCTCTGTGTTCGAAGTGTTTATTTTACTTTGTTTTTAGGTGCAGTGTTTTTAATTTATTTTTTTCAAATTTGTTTTTTTAGAACCTAGCACTGTTTCTGCATTATTTAACATTGCTGTTGTAACCAATTTTTATTAAGACACTTAGATTTCTAAATAACAAAGTATTAGACGATAACTGATATGGAACTGAAAATGTTTCTGGCAGAGAAAATTTAAAACATTAAAGTGAGAAACAAGTATTTTCGCGGGAAAATTGTGGGGCAACTATAAATATAATAATATTTATCTCAACCAGAAAAGTGGTGTAGGAAAATTAAATGTACTCTTTAGTCCAACATGCATGTGCAAACCCGTCATTTTAATACTAATGTCAGCACATTAAAATAAATGGTTATTAAGAATAGATTAGCACCACTCTGATATACCCTTAAACTTAAAAAACTAAAAAGACAGGAGGAAGTATTATTGAAAACGTGGCTTACCGTTTTTCCGTTTCTAGTGCGTAGAATTTTAAATTGGTACTACAGACTTAGTAAAGACTTTTTCAGAAAAAATATACAGCTATAGGTTGTCTACATTTGGATGAATTTTATGGTCAATAAAGAAATTAACTTTTTAGTTCTTCACCGATAAAGAAACCCCTACCCCTGAATTTTAAGTGGATTGTAATGATCCGGCGCGTGGCACCCGTTGTTTGTCTCTTTCGAGGGTCCAACTGGTCGGTTCCTTAGCAATAGGGTTCACTTAACTTTACAACCGCCCTTATTAAATCTCTCATAAACTAGTTTGTAAGTCAAAACCATGAAACTCATTCAAATATAGACAACCTTTACATATATCGGTTTTCTTTATACCCGTAGATAAAAGAAACAGAAAAAAAGTTGGTTGCCTAACTCACAATGTAAATAGTGTACTGTGCAGTAAGTTAGATACTTCTGTATCTTTATATGTATTTATATATTTTTCTGTATCTATTTTAGCTGAGCTAGCAGCGTTACAGTAGCAGCTTTTTAATTCAAATGGTTTTGTTTTTAATATACAGGATCATTCAAAAGGGTCAAATTACCGCCCCTGTGGTGGTAGCATAGCGAACGTTAACGGAAGTTAACACTAATAGACAGCGCCTCAGTACACCTTAACACATCCTGTATATGAAAAATTATTTTTTGTACTCATGAAGTGTGAGCAGCTATTTTTCGGTGATCGTCGACGCATGAAAAGACTGCTTTTCCGTACCGGGGTGTTTTTTATTTTCCGCAAGGAAACAATTAAAATTTGTTTAAGCCATTTGTTGGTAATAATAAAGCAACAATTTTGGGTTTTCTGTTCCTAAAATTTTCTAATCAGTCTTACCAACCCATTAATTAATAAACAAAATGCTCGACAAAGTTAGATTAGGGTATTATTTTTTTTAAATGTTAGTTTTATTCGTTACAAAAAATGTTGTACCTAACTATTACGGGAAGAAATTTCCCGAATACTTTAGGTAAATAACTATTATTACCACGTACTCATAGTAACGACAACTTTTTGACGTGCTGTTGTCTGTCAAACTGTCAAAGAAAGTGGTATTTGTCTGAGTTTTTTTCTCAACTTAATGTAGATATTAATCAAACCCCAAAATTACATTATTTGCTTAATTTTTTTTTATTTTAAAACAGCATCTTTGAAGAGTCGTATACACTTCAAAAAAAATAATAAAAAATTTTTGATTACGATTTAAAAAATAACTTACTTATTAAAAATTAGTGTTAAAATCTTTAAAAAAAGATTAAAATCTAAAATTAGTGTTAAAATTAAAAAGATTAAAATCTATGCGAGTGATGGTCCAACTATTTTAAATCGCCTTGTAGAGAATTTTCTCTCTTGTTACTCAATTTTTTTGACTAGACTTTAAAATAGTTGCGTTCTATGCATCGAGTACTCAAAATTCATCCTATCTCTATTTCTTTGGACGAAAGCGTCAAAACCGATTCAGAAAAATTTAAGAGAAATCATGCTTGAAATCAAATTTTTTTTTTTTAATTTTGTGTTCGGCAGTCATATGCAGTTATTTTATAAATTCAAAATTTTCAAACTGTTATATCTTTTAGACACATATTGGGACGTAAGTTTCGTAGAACAAAATCTATTTTTATATTTTGTACAAAAAATAGAAGATAGACCAATTTAATTTTAAACTTTGACAAATTTTCTAAAAGCCTTTGAAACCTTTGATCATTTTCTATAGTTCTTTGATTATATAATAAAGCCGACGAGAGAGTGAACTTTTTTAAATATCCTAAGAACGTTAAAATTGCCAAAAATTTTGTAAAAGTTGTCTTAGACAGGGTGGATTCAGATTGATGTAGTCTAAGATCTCAGGGCCGCCAGACCTTAATGTTGTTAAAATTTTAACAAAATGTTAAATAGAATAGTGTTAGTATACAGTGTGTAAAAGCCAAATGGAATAAATTCATTATTTCATATTATAATTGTACGTATTTATAAAATATCTCAAAACACGTCAAATTTAAATTATAAAGTGACATTCTTCAACGTAAAAATGCGATCCCTACTTTCAACCCCCTTCGAATGACAGGTACACCCAATTTTTTAAATGCGAAGTATAGGCTTGTAATATATCTTTTGGAAGATCTCTTCACTCTCAAAAATGTTTAAGTTTTCAAGTTTATTGCACGAATGAAAAAAGAATTAAATTTTGCTATAATACACTCAAAATGTAATGAAAAATGTTGCCAAGACGTTTGCAGTGAACATTTTGAACATCTACTTTATTAAATTCACAGTTTTTTTTAGTGTTTTACATTTTATTACATTTTCCATTACATTGTAATTAAATTAAATTTCGCTGTAATATACTCAAAACGTAAAATGTAATAAAATGTATAACACTAAGAAGAACTGTGAATTTCAATAAAATAGATGTTCAAAATGTTCACTGCAAACGTCTTGGCAACATTTTCCATTACATTTTACATTTTGAGTATATTATAGCTAAATTTAATTCTATATTCATTTTTGCAATAAACTTGAAAACAATAACATTTTTGAGTAAAGAATCAACAGACCTTTCAATTGATATATCACAAGCCTATACCTCCCATTTAAAAAATTGGTGGTCGTACCTGTCATTTGAAGGGGGTTGAAGAATGTCAGTTTATATTTTAAATTTGACGTGTTTTGAGATTTTTTATAAATGTATACAGTAACCGAAATAATGAATTTATTCCATTTGGCTTTTACATACTTTATATCATAAACGTACACATACTTGCTATCTTGTGTCGTGGGCTAATTCTCAGATACCAGTGCTATTACTCATTTATTACTCATTTTACTTGAAGTCTAAGGGCTAATTTTTACAAATGTTTGACAAATTATTGTTAAAAATTACACATACTTGTTAGCTTGTGCCGTGGGTCAATTCTCAGATACCAGATGCTGTAGGTACGTAAAAATATTACTCACTTCACTTAAAATCTAGGGACTAATTTTACTTATGTTTTACAAAATATTGTAAAAATTAATAATTAATATTGCCAGACACTTTAAGCATCGACAAAAAAATCAATCTTACTTATAGTCTTGGACTTGATTTTTATTCATATATGATACTTTAAGGACCTACTAACAAAATTCAAAATTTTTAGCATCTGTTGCAAAAATGGTATACTGTATGTAGAAAAGTTGCTTCTTTTGATGAGACGTATTACTAGTTTTTTTGATCATTATTTTTGATACACCCTGTATTTTCGCGCCAAGACTCCGTATTGGTACATTGCGAATGACAGCAATTGACAACTGAGTCAAGGTGAATTGATTATTATAAGATGGCGCATTCGCAATGAAAATGGACTGGGTTTCAAAAGGATGGCAAGCTGTTATATGCATTATTTTATAGCGTACCATATGATTTGTATATGTTACGGGTAAAGCTCAATGATGGGTAAACGTAGAAATATCCATGATTCCTGGGTAAAGTCCGAAATATAATTTAAAAAACACACCTTTCAGGCTTCACACAGGTAATCTGGGTTCTATCCACTTTCGTTTGGGTAAAGTTTGATGTAGTTATTCTGAACTTGGATGGACGATGAAAATTGCAGACATTAAGTGCATCACTGAATAGAGAGTGTACACTTTGTTTGTACAAAAAAATATGCACTCAAACAAACAAGAGACAAAAAACATGTAGCACATCAAACAAAAAAAAGACTTTATCAAATTTAAAGTTTTCTCTATGTTGCATTGGAGACACTATGGGGGTAAAAGTTTCTGAGGTGGATCGAGGAAGAGAAGAATTTAGAAACCTTTTTATGACAGTTTTAGAAATTAGTGATGACGATTTTTACAAGCTCGAAAACGAGAAAGGAACTATTGAGGAAAAATTTTCTAGAAATAAAATTTCTGTCTGTACTGAGAAACTTGTGACATTTGAAAATATATCACTAGGAAAAAAAACTTTGCGTCATCTTGCAAATGAGCAATCACTTTAAAATTGCATACAAAATATAACTGCAAAACCAAGTGTAAAACAACTAATGTAAATGTTAAGCTACTTCAAAACTTTGTACCTACTTCTAAATGTCACAGTAGTTTGTCTTGTTTGAATAAATAATTTCGTTTTTGTTTGTATTCATACTGGCTGGATTTAAATTTTTGTTTTGTGTTACAAATTTTTGTAAAAGATTTTAGTATTAAATATGTATTTAAAAAGTTTATATTGAATGATTTTTAATATACCTAACTTTACCCAAGTGAAAGTGGGTAGAACGTGGATTACCCGGGTAAAGCTCAAAATGTGTGTTTTTTAAATTATATTTCGGACTTTATCCATGAATTATGGGTATTTCTAGATTTACCCGGGTAATCCTAGGTTTACTCATTATTCGAGCTTTACCTGTAACATATATTTACATTAGATTGAGAAGCATCATAAAGATAGCGCTATAGTTGCAACCTTACGTTGACTGGTTAAATGGGTTTGGGGACCACCTTACAACAGGCAATTTATCTTGAGTTTTGGTAACTTTATTTTGACTGGATATCAAGGGCATGTCAAATAACATTACGTGAATTAAGGGCACAGTGGTCGCATCATCTTTTTAACTAATAAACGCCAAACTGTTAATGTAGCTATCTTTTATTACGCTTTTTATTCTAATGCATACAATAAGAATATATGCATTCTCATTTCACCGTGAAATAATATCGCACTATGTAGAGTATGTAAATTTTTAAATAATGAAATTTAACACAATACTAGAGTGGGGAGTACACGTTTTATATCATTTTATTAGCCAAATACGCATTCCTCTGGCTTTTTTTATGGTTATTCTTTTATAATTTATCTTAGCCTACAAACATACAATATTCATGTTTGCGCTTTAAATCTAAATCATCTTTAATTAAATAGAAGAATGTTGCGTGCGATATTTATTAACTTAGATTTAAATCGGTTTCTATTAGTTTCATCTTTTATTAGTGACGGTAATTTGTTTATTTGAGGTTTTGACTTGATTCGATTGATACGGACAGAACGCATCATAATATAATAGATAATAGGTAGTCTATTAGTCACCAATGGTTAATTTTTTTTGTAATAAGTTTAGTATGAAAATTTAGCTTGTGTTTTCAGTTTTGATAAATTTTTTGACAAGTCTTTTGCATTACATAATAGACTTCCTTTATCTGCGTTCTATTAATTACTAGCATATTAACAATGAAATAGTTGTTTTACAAGGGAACACAATAAACTACTAGTACAGCATTTAGTTGTTCTACCCAACAATTCAATAGAGCTTACTGAGGGGATACAGTAAAGTTATGGTCAAATAAGTTATGAGAAAGAGATGGATACTTATTTCAACTTCCATCCAAACTTTGTTACTCTTATATTGCATTAAAATGAAGTTGCAACTACAAATATCTATGAACTATTGATTATTATTTATAACTTTGAATATTTATTACCTACATAATTACGTATAGATCCTTTCAATTATACCTGATTGCAGTTAGTAACGTTGAGACATAATGGATAATTTAAGCTATTGTATTTGGAATGATAAAGGCTACAATAGATTTTTGTATAATAGTGAGTCAAATGAAACAAACAGCACTCCTCTATTATTAAAATAATATTCAAATCGTATGTGCAGACCATACATAACAAACAAATTACAAAAGCATCACAATGATGCTGACTGATTCATTGAAACGTCCCATTGATTTTTTCGCAAAATGTCAGAATTGTATAGAAAAAGCTTTTCCGTTAATAACAAAATGTCACATCAAAATATATGCTTATTGTTGTCGAGATCATTGTTTCAACATTTAAGATTGAGAAACGTCTTATCTCATGTGATTTACATTTTAGTTTCATGACGGAAAAGAATATTTTTAACATGAATACAGGGTGTTTCTGAAATGGTTTACAAGCAATGCAATTTTATGAAAAACGTTATATTGTGGAATTCAAAAAAATCTTTTTTAAGTAGCTGAAATAACTGCCTCAAAGTTGGTTTTTTACAAGCTGTATATTGTCTATTAGTGAAGTTTAATAGTACTTAAAAAAATGCGTTTTATAGAGTCAGTTTCGTGGGACGAATTTAAGTTTATAAAACGAGCGTTAAGCGCGAGTTTTATAAAGAATGAGTGCCCACAATGACTTATAAACAAGTTTTTTATGCTATTTTTTATAATTTTAGGGAGACTCTATATAATCTCTCATTAGATACAACAACGTCAACTCAAAAAAGCTTATTTTTGAATAGACGCAATCTAAAGTTAAAATTTACTGTGTGAAACATACAAATTGAAGTGGTGACATGGTACAAAACCAGTGCCATGTTTTGCAAGTTTTTTAGCTACAGATATAACTGTCTAGTAATTAAAAGACAATACAAAATACATTCTAATCATAAATATAACAAAAATTTTTGTTTTTGAGTTGTGATGTTGTTGTATTTAATGAGCGATGTAGCGAGTGACCTAAGTTTTACTTTCACTCTCAAAATTGCACATTAAACAAAAATTGTGAAAAAAATACATATTCTGATTAGGTATCTGTTATCGAAATTAATTATACTAAAATTTGAAATTATTTGATAAAATATTTGTAGTTAATTGAAGTTGAAAAAGGAAGTTGGTTTATTTGCTTTTATATTAAGGGTCTACAAGACTGAAATTGACCCGTAATTTGACCAGTCATAATAGCGCATTGGCAATAGTTTTATTAAAATGATACTTAAGTTGAAAAGAAGTGAAATAAACTTTTTTGCAAAAAAATTTGAAAAAAAAAAATAAAAATAAAAATTAAATTTCTCATGAAGTTGAAAGTTCTTTAGACTTTACAAACATCACAACCAATAATAACTGAACAATGAGGCGCGTACATTTCCCATTACACGGCACTAGGTAATCACCACCACATTGCCACCAATCAAACGCATTAAGTTTATTTACGTCATTTGACCTCTTTCGAACAAAAATTTCTAATTTGTGGTCTCAATATTAAAAATTAAGCATAATAAAAAAATAGTGTATGCTTACTTTTTATGTAGTTTTATAAAATGCAATAATAATATGCAGGGCTATTAATAATGTAGAATTTAATATTGTACAAAAACTTAAAATTATAGCAGACGCCACATACAAGTAAATTTACGTCATTACATTAGATCTTAGATTGATGATGTTGTAATATGAATTTAGTGCACTTTAATCATTAATATTCAATATAAACTATAAAAATAGTTTTGACACTACACGATAATTAACTAAGTTTGTTGTAAATCTGTGTTTTTATTATAATTTTTTCGAGACCGTTTTTGAGAAATTTTAAAGTTATGCTTTTTGATTGTATGTTAGGTACCGATTTAGGACTATAGGTAAACTTGGTACGTATAATTTGTAGTTTGTTTCAAATCAGTTCGACTGATAGATGTGGTGATATTAAAAAAAAGATATATAAAAGGAATTTTTATGTAGATTATCAGAAAAAGGCGATTCGCGGGGATGCGCGGAACGTTCCGAAACCGAAAAACGCATTTTCTCAGAGTAATAATATTCACAATTTAAAAAAGTGTAATAATATATAATATAATAAATAATATATAATTTAAAAAAACATTGTCAACAAGGTTTTCGGTAGATTTACTCTATTATTACCAGAAAAGTGATGAATTTTTAGAAAACATTAAAGTTTAATAATTTAAGTAATTTGTATTAGGTACACTGTTAAACATTTATTTTTATCTTCGGTAAAATAAAGTTGTTAAAATGTCGTTAATTTATTTCAAGTCTAAATTTTTAATTCTAAATTTTTGGGTTCTCTTCTATTATTGGGGGATTTGTATATTTTTTTGAGAAATGTGTGTTCTGTTTACCAAATATTTGCATTTTTGATTTATAGTTTTCATTATATTTTGAAGAATTTTTTAAGGTTATTTTTGTTTCTATCATTTTTGATATTTACCTTTTTGAAAAGAAATTAGTTACATGACGTACCTGGGATTGGCCTAAATCTTAAGATGTTGATCGAGGTTTTAGAAATAGGCGCGCTGTTATCTACTGACATTTTTTGTTCAAACTTGCTATGGAAACTTATTGTGTCTTATTTGAATATAAAACTATTAATTTTGAATAAAAATTTGTTATTTGAAACTTTGCGGTAGGATTAAGCAAAACGCTAGACCTTCAACGTTCTAGAAATCAACAATCTCGAATTTATTATTTTCAACGCTACTTGTTCGCTTGTTTTAATTTTTTTAATAAAATTAATATATAAAATAACAGGCTTAAAAAGTTTTTGAGAAATTTTTGAAAATTCCTATAAATTTTATATAAGTTTTCTAAAATACTCAAACTTAATAAGAAATCCATTCCACGTAAAAACATGAGAATTTATGGGAAATCTTACTCCTTGTGCACCAGATATCTCTATGTGTTCAACCCTCGATAGTTGTCAAAAATTAGAAAGGAGACACCAACTTATTAGCACAAATCATGGATTATTTTACTATAAATTTAACTATTACCGCCATCTTTTCCAGGCTTAACTTAACCAACGAGATCTTGAAAAATCTAGGAAAATTGGTAGTAAATAAAAAAATGACAAAATTTAGATTAAAAACACCACTGTATTGACATCTAAGAAAAGCATTTTATATTTGGGCATACAGTTTTTAAATATGGTGGCAATAGGTTGGACTATTCATTTAACAAATTCAAAACTACACTGCAAAAACAGTTTTTAAGCCATCCATATTATAATACTATAGAATATTTTATAACAAAAGAAAATTGTTGAGTGTTTTAATAATTTTATAATTAAGTGTAAGTTTAGGTATATTTTTATGTAATTGTAACTATTTTTAATTAATTTTGCATTTGTTGTAGATGACGATTCCATACTCTTGTAAAGAGTCTAATGCTAAATAAATTATTCTATTCTAAATTATTCTAGTCTATCTGTATTTTTATAACAAGTTTTCAACTAACGTGAAAAACATAAAAAAGTAGCTATTTTTTAAATTTAAATATTAGAATAATTTTCTAGTTTTACCAATTTTTTAAAATTTAAATTATCAATATTTTGACCAATGTTTCAATTATAAAATTTTTTGATTGATTCTAAAATCTATTTGTTCAACATGTTTGATTAATTAATGGTATTAGTTAACAGAAGATGAGCGCTTTTTGATGCCCAGTATTTGTACACTCGGGCAAAGTGAAAATGACGCTTCCATAAACGAATTCCTGCTGTCGATGCCAGCCCACTAGTCGCAACCATGCAAAAATCATTCCTTGGTGCAATCATCCCAAACTTGTAAACTCTCGCTTAGGGTAGATTCTTTACATCGTCTTAGATTTTCTGATAAATTTAATTTTGAAAATGATTTGGTAATTTACGGATAAAAAAAATAAATTGAAATTGTGTTTTTATGTAATTTTATCGTAAACCGTTTTGTGTCTTTACTAAATAAAGCCAAAATAATAACATTCTAAAATTAATAAATTTGTTTCGTTAATTTGTGAGTTTCGTTAAAAAATAAAATACAACAATCCTTTCTGAACAAAATTTGCATAATAAATTTTTATTGTTATTACATATTATCTAGAGTACTATAATTGTAACTGTCTCTTCTATTTTAAATTTGATCTTGTTTTAAAAAAATACTAAACTGTTGAATTATTAAAGTTTTTTTGAATTTTGCTATTCATTACTTACATCAGTTACAATAAAGACTCTGCAAATTATTATTTTTCTATTATTAAAAGCTTAATAATGCAGATGGAATATGGAACCAACACTTGATTTCTAATGATAATAATTCTTTGAAAATATTTGTTAAAATGCATTTTTATGAAAAATTCGATAAATTAACATGTTTATTTATTGTAATAATATAAATATTATCAGAAAAATATTATTAGAGATCCTGTGTTGGTTCCGTATCCTATCTATATTATTAAACGGTTAATTATAAAAAAAAATGATAATTTGTATAGTCATTATTGTAACTGTTGTAAGTAATAAAAAGCAAAATTCAAAAAATTCAAAAATTTATTAGTTAAACAAAACCAAACAATTTAGTATGTTATTAAAAACAATATCAGATTTAAAATGGAAGAAACAATTAAAGTTGAGCAAAAGATATAGCGATTTTATGGTCTTTAAAGGTATTTAATTTTTTGTGTCGTTTATGGCAGATTTGCTTACCCTTCCAATAAATCCATTACAGGGGATTATGCTACGATGTTTCTTACCAGGTCCTTATTAAAAAAAGTATTATTGAGTTACTAATTTAAAATAATCATAGAACAAATTGTGAATAATTTACTTTTAAATGCCTAAAATTAAATAAGACATTAAAAATAACATTAATGTAATACAATTATTCAAATATTTTTACTACCATTTAAATACAAACTAAATTTATCTCGTTCATCACTATCTAAGTCACTATCATTATCATATATCTTTATAATTAAATCATGTACAGCTATTCGCTAATTCGAAAATTTTTAGGTTTTTTATTTATATCTGCTTATTTGTAGATACAAAATGTTAAAAGTTTAAAAAATTTAAAAATTTAAAATTTTAAAGTTTGGGTTATATCACAATGTCCTTACCACTCTGCAGTTAGTGCAACATTTTTTCGACCTTGCCTGGCAAATACCTTATAAAGTGATTAGTATGTAAAAGTTGTAAAATCTCTATATCATTTGTCAAAATTTACAATTGTAGCATACTTACAATTAGAAAATCTAAGACGATGTAAAGAATTTGCTCTATGCCAGAGTTTTCGAGTTTATGATTGCACTAGGGGCTAGGGGATAATTTATACATGGTTGCGGCTAGTAGGCTGGCATCGATAGCAGGTGTTCGTTTATGGACGCGTCATTTTTATTTTGGCCGATAGTACATACTTACCTATACTATATGTATACAAATTGTCTATTATAATTTTATTTATGTACTTTTAATTTTTTTATAATTTACGTTTTTAAGAAACTTATTATAATATTCTGTCAGTACTAAAATAAAATATTATAAGACCCAATTTTTGTTATTAAAATGAATAAAAAAAATGGTAAAAAGCGCAAATTATAACATACATATATATAGGATAAACAACTTGTTTCTTGTGGACATTTATTCATCATAGAATTTTTGTTTTGTCCCTGTTTTATAAACTTAAATTTGGGTTACAAAACTAACTTTACATAACTCGTTTTTTAATATACTACTTGTACTAGACCTTTTGTTTTCTCGTATTAATATTTTTTACTGTTTTTTACAAAGGGTAATAGGTAGATTCAATATTTGTCATCTGACACACACGAGAGCGTATCTTTTAATTTTTTTATTTATAATGTAATATAATAATATATACAGGGTGATTTTTTTGAAAGCATTCTACCTCAGTTTCTTGTTAATGATATCGATTTAAAAAAAGAAACGAGACAGGTCGATATTAGTTGTTAGGGGGACACGTTTTCGTGGTAAAATTAAGTTGATCCTACCAACCACTTGAGCACATGGTTTTCCACCTTTGGAGTTTAAACAGGGAAAATGGATCACGTAATATATTATTTTGAAGATCTTTGTACACTTTTTTAGTTGATCTTGTTTTATTTTTATAAGGGTAAAATAGGTGAGTGATTGTACACTCATATCCTAGACAGAAGTTGACATCCTTGACATACAAATTATTATTATTATTTTAATCGTTTTAAAAGTTAGTATCCGTCAATGAAAATCATCATTTTTAGAAGGATATATCAAAGAAGACAAAAATAACCGGAGATCAGCAAAAAAAGTGTTCAAAAATCTTTAAAATGAAGTATTATGCGACCGACTTTTTCTGTTTAAGGGGTGGAAAAACCTGTGCTCAAGAAAGTGGTAGATTTAACGTAATTTTACTACAAAAACAAGTCTTTGGCAATAAAAATCGACCTGTTTTGGTTTTCTTTTTAAAATTAAAATCATCCTGTATAGTAATATAAAAATATATGGATAATAATTTGTTTTTATATTTCAAATATTTAAAATATAATGCATTTGATAGAATTTATTGATTGTATTTCCGTTTATAGTTTCTCAGTTAATTTACTTTTGAAGTAAACATTCCAAATAATACTCCAGTACCTTATTTATCTCATATATTCTCTCATATACTCTCATATATTATTACAAGTTTCCAGTTTGTTTTCGAATTACTTTAAATTGAAAATTTTGTATTGATCAGTATAGATAGGTAATAGTTAAGTACGACATAATAAAATTGCATTTTGTGGTAAGACGCTTTCTTGTCGCGGATTAAAAGTTTATTATTATGAAAGTGTATTGTCTGGGAGCGATTCGATGTCCGATATCGATGTTGGAGAATGTTTTATATCGACTACATCACAATATAGACCGGTGCGATTAAATAGTGAATAGCTATTGTGTGAATCCACGGGTGTCTAGATTCATATAGAAAAGACGTGCCTTGACAATAGCAGTCAGTGCAGTCGAACAATTGTGTATTCGCCGACGAATAAAGGGAGCGCTTATCATCTCGCGGTTTTTACACTGTTGCAAGCACCTACGCAATGGATTAAAGGCCGGCGCCACACAACAATCAAAGAAACAAGTCGAAGGGCATTATCCAACACACCCACTACAACAAATTCCTCTCTTTTGTAATGGATTTAAGCGAATTCGTGGAGGGTTTATGTATATAATGCACAAATGGAAAAATATTTCTTAGGATACAATCAGATATTGTTTTCTTAAAATTCTTATAGCGAAATTGCAATTTCATTTAACAATAATTCAATTGTTGGGTTAATCATAGTGATCTTCGGGGAGGTCTAGTAAAACAGCATTGTCATAAGTAATTATGTATGTACTCATATGTAGTGTGTTTGTCATTTGACTCAATTTTAAACGTAAAACAAAATTGTAATTATCGACGAAAATAATATTGAGACATATATAAAAATGAATGAGATTATACGTAGAGTATTTATAGGGAAAATATGCGAAAGCCATTCTTTCTCAAACTAACTTGTCTCGCATGCGCATGCGTTGTACTGCGAAACTGCCATTATCCGATTGCAATCGTCGAAAAAGAACGATTGCAATCTTTGCAATCGATTCCAATCGGATTACTCCCACTGAACACCGCTAGCTGTCAAATACTACAATCGCTTACAATCGCTTAACTATTGAATGCCCCTAGTGACATTAGGCGCTTTCCATTTACAAGTTTTTGCAGATGGTTTCACATCACTTCCAGTTAATATGGATTAATGTTGTTAATATTGTTTATTAATATGTGTTATATTACATATGAAAGGCTAGTTGTCGTCATAAAAAAAATATCATAAAACAACGGTAGAGAGAATATTTTGAAGAGTCTATCTAATACACGCACGTTCAAAACTAAGAGGCAGATTGAAATAATAAAGACAAGAAGAAATATAAGACGCAATAAAACAATAAGAATAGGTAAAACTCTCCTTAAAAACAACATCGACGTGGTCGATGTCAGAAAAGGTCGAAAAGAGAAGTTATTTTTAACACGAGTGGGAAAAAGCTGAGAAAAGAACACTACAAAAAATGGATTGACAGAATCATTGAAGTAAAAAACAAAAACTGAAAAAGCAACGGCATTTGAAAGAATTATGGAATAAAAACGTTGACACAAGGTATAAACAATGTACTCAAAAATACAGAACTCAACTTCATGAACCATACATTCATACACCTAAAGACAAAAAGATTAGCTGAAGTTTCTTCTTACAAATAACTAACTTCTGGTTAAATTAGAAAGAATAGACAACTGTACAGGACTTTTGGAGTTGGAGTAATGATTTGGGAGACTATTGCCTATGGAAGCCAATTACCTGCTGTGTATATTCGAAGCAATATGACAGCTGTGCGTTATTATGTTGATGACGTCCCACCAACCACTTTACTGTATTATCTAGATGGCCGTCAACCTGTTCTTTTCCAGCAAGACAACGCACGTCCACATGTTTCTCGTAAAACTATGGACTTCTTCCAAGAAGTTGGCGTTAATTTTTTCCGTGGTCACCTTATTTACAGGACTTAAATCTCATCGAGCATATGTAGAATATGGTGGGGAAAAGACTGTTTGCTTTTCTACAGACTCTGGCACAGTTAATCCATGAGGTTTATGTTGCTTGAAATGAGGTGCAACAACATGGAAGAATAAATAAGACAGGAGGGAAGGTCGCTTATGTTCACCATGTAAAATTCTTGTCGGAAACTCAAACACTATTTATGGTCTTCTTGACCAACGCGCACGGAAAGCCGTAGTTCTGTTATTCATCAGTGGCGTACTGTTCTTAAAATAGTGAATAGTAGCGTCATTGTCTCATATATCAGTAATGTATTCATTGTATTCAACTTGCATGCAAAGTTTATAAAACCTTTTATTTGTAAATCAGTATCGTACAACGATTTTATTTAAATTTATTTTTAACTTATACTGCTCTTAGAAAAATTATTAATGCTACGTCTCTGAAATCCGACACCATGTTCAGACACCTTTTATGAAAAAATACAAAAAGGATGTTTCTATCAAATTTAATAGAAAATTGTCTAAGCAGACACCACATGGATTGTCTAGGAAAATATATTAGATTTCAGTGAGGAAGATTAATAGGAAATTATTACAACAAAAAATTTTTATGTTTCAGATTGGAGTTAACTTTTTTAATTGTCGCCTATTGGATGAACAGATTCTATAAGTATTTTTTAAGATACATGGTGTAAGTTTTGGAATGAAATCAATGTCTATCAAATTTTGTTTTTATCTCTGGTTTGAGTCGCTTCTCGGTTTTACACCATTGTACTTGTTAAATCAAATAAAATATTACGCAACTTTTATATTTAAATTATTGTAAGTTTTTTGATTTAGGCTGATGTTGTTGTGAGCATATAATAAAACTACTTTGAATAAAAACCATAAAATATAGTTTTGTACAAATACACATCAATTATATTCCAGAATTTTTCTTAAAAAGATATGTATGTTTTAATTAAAAAGAAAAAACTGATTGAAGTATGAATCACTTATGCAAACTTGATTCTTCGAGGTAAATTATTGCTTTTTTTACTTGCGGCACGACGATCAACACTTATGACTAATAGGTATTTTACAAAATTTTGTAATACTTTTAAATTTTGCTATGGGACTGATACTATGGAATTAATAATCAAAATGTTTTGTAATTGAATTTTTTTTATTATGACAACAGTTCTAAAAAGGATGGAATTTATAATTCAACAGTCTCAAAAAAAACAAATGTTTGCCTTCGAGAATTCGGAATGATGACAGACACACATCAACCATCAATGTTTAGTACATCTGCTACTGTGCTTAGCAAAACACCTTAGCTGGTGTTTTGAAGTTGCTTACATCTAGCAACAAAACGATTTTCATAAGTGAGTAGAAGGCAAAGCGAGAAATCGAAATTGCGCTGGCAGGTGCAAGGAATTTGTGAATGCATTGGAGGACAAGTTACCACTTAAAACTAACATTTCATTCCCAACGGCTAGTTGCAAACAATTTTTTACGGACACAAACCCTGTCAACTTGTAAAACGCTAAAAACGAGCGTAAGCGACTAAAAATTCGGATTAATGACAAGCGTGACTATATACCAACCAACTGAACCGAAAAAGTGCAATACTTTTTGCAATATTTCAGAATTATTTTGAATCTGTTTTGCAGCAGCAATTATGCGGTTTTACAGATTCATTTCATTTTGCACGAGTATTTCTATAAACTAATCTTTTCAAATGTTTACAAAGATAAAAATCGCAGCTATTCAGATCCGGTGACCTAGGTGGCCAAAGCACAGGACCACCTCTACCAATCCACCGTCGTGGATAATTATCGTCCAAAAACTGCCGCACATTTCTCTACGGGTTTCTAATGGTACATCTTCTAGAAGTTCTAGTAGAATTTCTCTTAAAAAATTCAAATAAACTTCGGCATTCAAACGTTGTGGCAAAACCTATGGTCCAATTAAATGATCATCGATGATTCCGCCCATACGTTTACTGCGAATCGATCTTGAAAATTTATTTGACGGATTTGGTGCGGGTCGGCATCTGACCAGTGATGTATATTATAAAAATTAAGTATGCTATCTTTTGTAAAGCAGCATTCGTCCGTCATTAATATTTTCAAGGTAAATGCAGGATTTTCAGCATTTCGTGCCAGTAACCATTCGCAGAAAGCAACTTTTTGTGGATAATCTGCTTCTGTGAGTTTTTGTATTCTTTGTACATACATGGTAGGGATAAAGCAAATTTCTGTGCAAAATTTTTCGGTTATAGTTTACCTTAACTGATCACACTAAAAATGCATGAAAAAAATCGGGGTTTTCGCTAAACCTACATAAAATGATCCCTAGAACATGAATCCGGTGGCGGAGGTTTGATTTTTTAAATATATTTTTTTAAAAAGTCCTTTTTTTGGTAAAAAAATTGTTCGGTTCTTACAATGAAAAGCAAATTGAATGTAATGTATATATCTCGAATCTCGTTATTTTTTTACGTTTTCAACCTCTTTTACAATTTTTTAAATAAATAAATCAATCTTAATTACTTTTTTTGCATTTATTTTAAAACACTAAGTAAATGTCAACTATCAATTATAATTTACAAACACACAATCGAGAAAATATTCAAGAAATATATTTTGACAGTTCCTGTAAACTTCAAAATTACAGCGGCCCAGCTACCATAGACGCTTTAGAAACACCGTTACGCACAACTTTTGTCAAATACCTTATAAATAAAAGCGAATGTTATATCTAAAACTGAATGTAAACTGAATAAAACAAAACTTAATAAAATGGCGGTCAGCAGTATTATCCCGAGGATTGACTGGCAGGTAATCGAGGATGTTTCTGGCAGGTATAGAGGGCGATGCCCTCTACTACCGGAAAAAGGATCTTATAAAAAAAGGCGATCAATAATGTCAACCCGAGGATTGGCTTACTTCGAGGATGTTTTTGATGGGTTTAGAGGGCGAAGGCCCCCACCACGCGTAAAAGGTGCATATAAAAAAGGCGGTCAATAGCGTCAGCCCTAGGATTGGCTTACTTAGAGGATGTTTATAATAGGTCTAGAAGCTACCGCGCGAAAAATATACTTATAAAATAGCGGTCAGCAGCGTTAGCCCGAGGATTGATTTAAAATCGAGGATGTTTTTGGCAGTTGTGTTTTGAAGTTTACAGGAACTGTCAAAAGTTTTTCACCAAAAATGGGATTTTTTTAAATATTAAAAAACTAAACCTCTGCCACCGGACTCGTGTTCTAGGGATTATTCTACGTAAGTTTAGTGAAAACTCCGATTTTTTTCATGCATTATTAGCGTGGTCAGCTAAAGTAAACTGTTACCAATTTTTCAAATTGTTCAATGGCTAACGTTAAATTGTTGGGATATTTCCCGTGTACTAGCGGATGAATTTACCTTTACTTTTTCTAAAACTTTTTTGTGAATATTTAGATTTTTTTTGGGTTGAATTCTTTTAGGTAGTACAGAACCTGTCTCACGTAATCGACTAGCTACTTCAACAAAAGTTTGTCTGCGTGGATGTCTTAACTGAGGATATCGTTCTGCATATTTGCGCTTTGCAGCACGAGAATTGCCTACAAAATGTATATTTACGTAGTCTTCAATCGAGTATTTAACCATTTTGCATAATATTTTTAATAAATGAATTGACAGTGACACTTTGGCCGTATGCACCTATGATAGATACAATAATAAATTAATTCAATGGTGACCCGGTTAACGCAAAAGAACTTTATTTTCTTTAAATGGGCGTGAAAATTGGGCTGGTATTAAGAGATTTTGCCCCTATGAAATATCGCTATAAAGTATTAGGAAAATCGACTCTTTTATGAATTTTAAGTAGGCCCTTAAATTTTGGCAGAACATTTACCTAACACTCTGTATAAGTTAGATAGAAATAAATAAATGTTAGATACCAATATACCTAATATACCAAGCATTGTAGGCTGAAGCACTTGAAGAATTATTCTCTTGACATCTATACACCCATTCCATCTCATCAAATTGTTTCCCCAACTGATAATCCGCATACCAATTATCCAACAATAGTAAAATTTTAATCAATTTTGTTATTGTTTCGCGTGTATTGTATGAAAAATTGTATGCAACGCATGCGCTACCTCTACATTTAAACATTGTTTGCACGATTTCAGTCAGTAAGACGCGACTTGTGCCTAGAAGGGGATGTGTTCGAGTCTCGTTCAAAGCTCACACCATGCTTCCACTACGAAAGTGACAGCTCACGTGGTGTTTGTGTTTATTGTGTCAAAGTGTTGGTGCTTCCAATGTGTGTTTCTTTAATGGATAATTATTGGATATATTCTTTAATGAAGATTTCGATGACTTTCGGTAAGTTCTTATTTAATGAAGAAAGTGCTTGATTAAAAAAATCTTTAGCAAGTACTTGTTTCTGTTATAAAGACTCACAATGGGAAGAGTAATTGTTAAGATTTTCATTGTTGCTTTGTTGAATATGATTGACACTTTTATGTATAAATCATAATTTAATGAAGAATGGAATTTTATTAGCGCAGTTTCGATTGTTGCTTGATGAGACGACTCGGATCCTCAGTGCTTTTATTATCTCTAGAAAAAGTATACAATGAAACTAAAAATTATTGTTATTTCATTTTGTTTGTGTCATGAATGAAACACAATGTGTTTACTCAGAAATTAAAAATATTATTGCATCGAGCTCGTCACAATCATAGGGGATTTTAAACGAGCCCATAAGTTGGATATCTTGGGCACTGACTAGGACTCATTTTTTGAAAAATAAATGCACTTTTATAGCGAAATAAGCAACGAATTTCTTAAAATATTGCAAATACATTTTGCGAAGATTCATAGTAAACACATTTTAGTGACAATTTAATCGCAGTACACTATCACATTTATTGATTAGGCAATAATGGGCTAATTTCAAGTTGAGATAATACCGATAGTATTTTTGTTTCTATGGAAAATTAAAAGTATTCGGTGTTGTGACTGGTTATAGCTAGGGAAAAGTATTAAAATCTGCGATACTACCGGTAGTATCTCAACTTGAAATTAACCCATAAGTCAACGTTTTTATGAACTAAATAGTAAAACTAACATTTTAAAGTCTTTTAGAATTTTTTAGCTGTTACAAAATTTGGAGGTTAAACGCCAAACAGCAATTTTTTTAAAAATAAAAGGTAAACTGGCATATAGTAAGATCTATAAAAAAATTTTATGTTCCATTCAGCAATAAAGCAGATATAATGCCTTGCTTGGCTTTAAAGCCTCGGTTACGTCTTGTCTTTCAACTGCCAATCACGGCATATATTTTTTAATAAATTTTTTGATAAATTTTTGTTTATTGTGTTTTAATAACTGGTTATACATAATCATATTTAACACTTTTCGAAGCAGTGTAAATGTGATTAAAGTTTAGTTTCTTTAAACGTGCGATGATTTTGTGTTGGAGGGCAGCGCCGCAGATAACGTAATATATTGATAAAGCGGGGTGTAGTCAGTGTCCGCGACCTCACTACAATGGCTTATGAAAATGGTCCAGCGGGTTCTTTGTTAACGGCTATTGTCATATGAGCCATTACAGAAGTCGGCGTCGCATCGGTCTCTTGTCCATCGTCGTCCGTCCATCGGCCAGAGAATAGGACAAGAATGAGGCGAGTATTGTCGAAATGTTGTCATGGATAAAAATGGTGATTTCCAAGCAACGTGCGCTGAAATGTAACGGGAACATTTAATGTGAATGAGGGCAAGTGAGGAGAACTTGTAGGGTTTTGTAGGATGGGGTATAGTGTGGGGATTCACAAGGATGATTATGAAAGTCCACACTCAGGTGGTTTAAATTTTGTATAAAATAAACTTAATTCTGAATTAGAATTCAATATTGTTATTGAAATTATTTTATTTTTTTAGCATAACCCGTATCGCAGCTCTCCCGTGTCGGAGGTTTATTTCACGCATTCTGACACTGATTTGCTTCTCATAATTTGCCGTTTTCAGTTACCTAACCTTCTTTTCTAAATTTTGTTTTATTTCCAGAAGATTTCCTTCAAAATTTCTATTTATTTTTACAAACATTGTACAAACTGTTGAAATTCTCGAACATTTTTTCTTGTTCTTCTAGAAACATCTTTTCTTTTTTTTGTTCTTTCAGAATTTTTATTTGTTGTTCTTTTTTCTATTTTTTTGTTTTTTTTTGTCTTTTTTTTAAGCTAGCTTAGAATTGTTCTTTGTTTTTCAAGAATCTTCTTTTTAAAGCATTTTGTTGGTTTCGATTTTTTTGGCTTTTTTTCTACAATAACACTTTTTTCTGTGTTCTTATAATAGGAGATCGTATTTTGAGAAATGAGAGATGGGATTGGCATAGAGCAAAAATAAGCATTACGTAGAGCTTTTAATTATTAGGTTACGAAAGTATGTTTTTGGATATTTTTTGTTATTTTTTTACGGAGAGGGTTTTAATTTAGGATTTAAATGAGGACTTAAAAATAGGATAGTGGAGCTGAAGGCGCCTCATTCTTTTTTAATAAAATATAGAATTACTTACATTAGTATTAAGAGCAAGTAAGCATTGAAGATGGCAAGTTTTTATGAAGAATAAAAATTATAATGGGCCAAGAAAGGATCTCTGTGGTACACCATCATGTTTTAATGATAACATAATGATGAAACGTTTATCTTATTTTGGACATAAGGAAAATTATAATTTTCCTTATGTCCAAACTTCAATAATTATTGAAGTTATCTTTAGATTTAATTAGAAAAAAGTGACCAGACTTTTATTTGATTTATTTATCTAGTCTATTGTAAAAACATAATTTATTTATAGTGAAGACAGTACATGTATTGTTGAAAGGAAGGCCGTACTGTTTGCGTTTACACTTTTTGAAGAAATAGCAATTTTAGTTATTTTTTAATTTGCGACATAAAAATATTTTATTTGTGTAAATCGGCTTCTACTGTCTACGATTTTTCCGGACTACGTTATGTATTTAGCACATTATAGTAACAAGTGACAAAAATATGTTATTATAAATGAGTGACAATTTCATCACTCTCCCAATACTCCCAATAGAACCTCGATTATTCGAAACAGTCGAGAACGGCGGGCGATTCTTTGCATAATCCGAATCTGCGAGCAGCTTCAGATCCAGAAAACCTTTTGTCACGTAATATCTACAACTTTTGTATTTACCATAATTGATCTCAACTATAGAATTAAGGAAGGTACTTTTACTTTTAGTACTACCCTCGGTAATTTCTTATTCCTAGGAGTCAATTTTTGTTTCAGAGTTTCTTCAGTTTAGAGGAAAATTATGAAACCGAAATCGAGTTTTGAACGAATACTAAACAAAATTTTATTGTGTTGTTAGGTTTATTGTAAATAAGTTATTAAAAAATGAGTACCTATTGGTATTTTGGACTTTTTTTATTAATGACAGGATTTACATTTTTTTTTTCTTGCCAACGTTTCGGGACGACTTCTCTCTTTCTCAAGACTTAAAGAAAGAAATAAAATTTTTGCGAAATAAGAGTCACCTATTATAGGTGACTCTTTTTCTTCGAAATTTTAACAAGAGAGAAAAATTGTAAATCCTGTCATTACCAAAAGTATAAAATATCATTTTTTATTGAACTAAATAAAATGTTTCGTAAGTAAACGGCAATTTCTTAGACACTAACCGATAAGAGCCCAAGAAATGTTATTCTGAATTACAGATGAATTTTTGCACGATGTTACCGATAACAGCATTTATTTATTTAGGGTGATTCTGCAAAAATCTCTTTATAATTTGCGTCTTTTATAGAGCTGTAAAAGCAATCAGATGGATGCGTTTATATCCATTATAGCACGCAACATTTTTTTTTATCACCAGAAGTTAGTATGTGAATCTGAAAAGTGTAAAGACTGCCAAACTGAGTTTTTAAAGTTAAGATATTGCTTCTCATATTGTGGTCTGGATTTAACGGGAAGCAAACCAACAATTGTATTTTCGGCAATTTCCCGTATTTTGGGAGGAGTACAACTGAAATAGTCGCTTATTTTGTGATTTTTCTTTAACTTTTTGACTTTTGTGACAAGACAAAAGTAACTTTAATTTTAAATTTGAAATGCACTGCTGCTAAAATAATTCTAGCCTCATAAAGTTTCTATACCACAGAATTTTTTTTTTGTTTAAAAGAGGCGTAAAATGCACAAATTATAAAAAAAATGTATAAAAAACTTGTTTTATAAGTCATTGTGGGCACTTATTTGCCTCGTTTTATAAACTTGAATTCGTGCCATAAAATAGACTTTATGAAACGCGTTTTTTAAAGTTCTATTTTGTCTTATCTGATAATAAAATTATAGCCTAAAAATTATTAATTATAAAACGTATAATAAAATATTTTAACATAAGACAACTACAGTTTTTTCAGGTTAAAATAAAGCGATTTAACATACTTCTTCTCTATACCACGTTACGTTTAGGAGTTAGATGGTGCCAAAGTTGGAGATCAAAATTCATTTTTAAATGAATTTTGGAGATGAAAAAATTGAGATCAAAACTAATTTTTAGGTTATAATTTTGTTATCAGTTGAGATAGGACATTTTTTTGCTGTATTTTCGGTTAAAGTATTGTTCCATCTTTT
The DNA here is from genome assembly GCA_029207805.1 of Tribolium confusum. Classification (NCBI taxonomy): domain Eukaryota; kingdom Metazoa; phylum Arthropoda; class Insecta; order Coleoptera; family Tenebrionidae; genus Tribolium; species Tribolium confusum. The sequence goes on from JALGAY010000004.1 coordinate 27,132,326, forward strand.
TGAATCATTTGATACAAAATTCAATTTTTTTGAATAGATAAAGAAAACCTAAAATGCTTATACAGGGTTTCTTAAAATTAAATCATTCCGAATTTAAAGCATTGTGGGAGATTTTACCAGGAGTAAATTGTAAAAAAAGATTGGTGATTTTTCTTTGCAAAGATATAGAAGTCTGAAGATGCAGAATTTTTATCAGGTTTTCTTTAACTAAAGATTTTGAACATTGGCGTTTATTTTTATATATTATGAGCTTTATTATGTATAATAACAATTCAAGAGAAAATTTTGAAAAAGTAGCGTCAACGCCGGGTATAAAAATATTCAATTTTTACAAATTTTAGTCAGAAAAAGAACGGCAACGAGCCTAGAATAGTATTTTGTTACTGTAGAGATGGCATGGTGAGAGAGTTATTTTATTGCTTGGGAGAAGGCCGCTAACAATAAATTTTTAAAATACAGTGCTCATCAATTGAAATGGAACACACTAAAATTTTAACAAAGTTTAAAGTCTTGTAACTCCTGCAAAAATTTATTAAATGAGATGATCTTTCGTTTTTCTGGGTAGCTCATTTCTTAAGTTTAAGTTATACAGGGTGTCAAAGACAGGCCCTGTAAAAAAAGAAAAGTTTAGACTGCTCTCATTTTATCAAAAAAAAATTGAATTTTTTTATTGGGTTTCGGAAGAGTGCTGAATCAAACCTTCGAAACGGTTTTGCAGATTTTAAGTTAAGTTTATAAATTAAAGCCAAAATAAAAAAAAACTGTTTTTTACACTATAAGCAATAATTTTGTTAATTGGTGTAATTTTTTTTGGCTTATTCTAAATGTAAAAGTGCAAACTAGAATTCTGGAAAGAGTGGTGGACATACCGTTAACATTTAACATAGTTAACATAGAGGTTATAGAGGTCAGTGGCTTAATCCAGTGCTCTTCCGGGACTCATTAATTATTTTTTTTTAAATAGAAGATGTCTAAACTTTTCGTTTCTTGTAGGGTCTCTGTTTGACACCCTGTATAACTTAAACATTTACACGAAATGTTTTATTAAATATCTTAAAGTATAAAAAAAGATTTACCCAGAAAAAAGATGATTCCGATTAATAAATTTTTGTAGGAGTTACAAGGCTTTAAACTTTGTTAAAATTTTAGGGTGTCTATTTTAATTGTTGAGCACTATAGTACGAAATACAATTTGTGCAATGTTGCTCTTTCGAATAAAGTTAAAAAGAAAATATTTTACAGGAAATGATTTAAAGGGGGTAAGAAATTTAAAGGTTTATTAATTAATGACGCCAGAATTTACATAAAAACGCTTATACCGTTTTGTTTTACCAACTGGTCATTCTCTTTCAACTGCTTAATTGGATTGTGTTATAGGTTGTGGTGACTGAAATAGGTACCAGCAACCTAACAGGTGTTTATTGTTAATCTGTTTACTGTGTTTACTACTTTTTATTGAGTTATAGAGACACAATGAAGCTAAAATAACTGACTTCAGACAAAAATTACGGCGATTTAATTCATTAAACAAAAAAATACGTATTTTTACGATAAGTGGTTTTTACATAAACCTTTTAAGTGACTTTATTTTGGGATATCGTGCATCTGGCCTACTTTAAATTTGAATTATTAACGTTAATTGTTTTATCAAAGATCTCTTGATTGATCAATTTTGAACTGTTGTAAATTAAAAGTTTTTAGAAAGATTTTTTTGTTTTTATAAATATCTGTGGTCTAAGTGTGCGTACTCTACTTCAGATGTAACATAAAAATAGAAACTTGTATTACCAACAACCTGTTGAAAACAACGGTTTTTATTTCTTCTTATTTATTTTCTTTTCTTGTGAATATGTTTATGTACTTTGTCTTTGCTTAAAATAATATAATTTAAATATTTATTATGACGATGCAATAAATTATACATTCCAACTGCTACCATTGTATCAATGCAGCTACCAAATTAGAACTCATCTTATTGTAAAGCGGCACACGACAAATTTTACATTAGCCAACTTGGATTATAAGGCTAAAATATTGTTTAGCTGTTTGGAAGAAAGCCGCCAAAAACAAATTTTAAATAAGTTTTTAAACGATGCGAAATACTGTTTGGGTAATTTTGTGATATTAAACAAAAGCGAATATCTTGTAGGGGATAATTTCAGAAATTAATTAAGAAATTTAAGAGAATTTGGTTTGTATATTTTTACTTACTCCAAGGGGTATTCCCTACAACGCTTTGAATTTCATATGTAAAGATATTTATTAGATACATACATTTTACATGCAGCGTATTTTTAAGAATTAATAAGATTTTTAGTTAATAACAAAAATCTACCTAATTGTGATATTTTGTTTGTGTACGAGTTTTATTGGGCCGAGCTAATGAATCCGATATTTCGAAAAGGCATTTCCCTAGCCGTCCACACAATCCAAACATCACAATATACAATCAAAACCTGTTGAAGCATAAATTTGCATACGTCACCCTTTGCTCCTGGAGCGAGTGTAGGCAGAGTATGGCGCGCGCGAAAATACACTTTTTGATATTTCCCCTGCAGTCTATTCGAAATTAACGCTATATTCAAGAGGACTTTGAAAGACGCCATTGTGGCTACAATTTACTCTTATTCATAACATTTTCTAAAGAAGCCTGTTTGTCGGAAGAAGTCGAAATATTTTGAGTGAACATGCATAAGGGCTATGTCGAGGCGATGACATCCACAATACGACGACAAATTTGCGCAATTCTACTTGTTTCAACGCATTAATACTGACTTTTGAAATGGAAAAGGTTTGTTTTTACAACTATTTTAACATTCATTGTTTAAAGCTAAAAAAAGCATTATGCATACGTTAAATATAAAATCTTAATTTTATCTTCTACTTTGCGTTTCTTACGAATTGTTTTTTAAAACTGAAGTCGCATCGGTGATGTATCAGAATTCAAACGTTGGTAGCAGCTTAAAACAGTTTTTTCGCCGATCGAGAATAAACACCACATTTTAGTTACAATTTAAGCGCACTAAACTATAACATTTATTGGTTAGGCGCTAGGCAATATGTCAGCATTCTTGTGGACTAAGGAGGTAAGGATTTCTTCAGGATTTTTTAGTTGTTTCAAAATTTTGAGTTTAAATGTCAATCAGCAAGGTAAACTGGTAGGATCTAATACGACAATAAAGCAGATTGATGCCTAAGTACACAAATAACTCTTCTTTTTTAATAAAGTTGCTAAGTTTAAATGATGTTTAACAATTAACTACCGTACTAAAATCTTTGCTGTATTAAATTTTCTTCTTTTTAAAATATATAGGTACAACAATTGCTACTTTGCTTGTTGGATGTTTCTTTTGACACCAGATATTAACGGAGACTTGAAGACACCATGTTGAAAATTGTAGCTACTTCTTGAATATGGTGGTATTTTGGATGTGTTACAGTTGAATTTTAACTGCGCTATTGGCAACTGAATTGACCGATGATATAATTTCAAGTCTGACGTAATAAAAACAATGAAAGTTTTTTCTCAATTGTTACGATCTAGATTTTTTTTAATTATTTTTTTTTGCGTTTTAAAACTGTTTTGTATGCAGTAGCGTGTGGTATGTACCACGCTTAGTATAACAGTATGGACAACTCGCCTTAAATTTTCTGATTCAATATGTCTGACTTGCATTCCTTCAAGTGGAGTTTACTAAGTGAAGCTACAGAATAATTTGTTGAAATACTTTTTTTTTAGAATTATATGAATTACTAGAAAGTGAAAATATTTCTATTAAACAGCGGGTTCTCCAATAAAAAAATAACTTATCTTAACCAAAAATGTTTAAGGTATTATAATTTTATTATATTTTAACGTATTGTAATAATTTTTGTAAAACTTTTCTGAAATTGAAGCAAGAAATAATAAAATATAGACTATTAACATTACTTTTAATGAAATCAATTTTGAGATTTTTTCAGGTATTGTCACACATGGACGCGATCATTAGTTTTAGCTTTTACTTTGTAACCAAAATTTAATACTTTTTTCGCTTAATAAGAAACGAAAACGTAAGACTTATTCGCCGTGATGGTTTTAGTGCAGAAATCTAGAAGGAGGTTTTAGTACACTATAATTGTAATAACTGAGGTTATGTTTGACGTTCAAAATTTCAAACTTGTATGCAGGTTAACAGGGGATGAACAATAAAGCGATCAATTGTAATAATCAGTCGACGTTTTGCCGCTAATTGCAGCTTCTTCAGGAATAAAGTCTTGAAGTTAAAAAAAACCGTTTGTGAGTTACTTTTATAGGATTTTGGACAAAACTACTAACGAAAAAGTCTTTAAATATTGAAAAGTTAACTTGTGTACTTTAAAGGCACGTAAAACGCACAAAATAGAAAAAATTGCATAAAAAAACTTGTTTATAAATTCGTTATATAAACTCGTTATTATGGGTAGACCTTAAATTTGTGCCACAAAATTAACTGTTTGAAACGCGGTTTTTAAAATATCTATACTACGTCTCACGGTCTTATTCCCATCTGTAATAAAACCTTCAACGCACGTAAAGATTCACGATCTTACTGCTATCTCTTTCTACATCATGGCCTAAAATGCAATGGACACAAAAAGTATTGTATTAATCATGTCACACTTTTCATCTTTTCTCACCTTAAAGCGACGACAAAGACAGCATGTAGCATCTATTCGAAACTTGAATGCAAATCAGATGGTAGCGCAGTCAATAACCTCAGCGTAATTCAATACCTAAGAAATTGAAATTTTGGGTATAAGAGTATAATTCCTTGTATTCAATTCTGTTGCAGCAACAAAGATTTCTGCAATGTAGTTTCCAAAATTATTTAAATTATTATTTAAATGTTTTGTTTGTGTTTTGTCAAATGTCAATTCCACACGAAGTTATACGTCGTAGATTGAGGCATACTCTAATAATTTTATTACAGATGGAGATAAGACGGTGAGACGAACTATACTATTATATTTCGTTCGCTTCGCTTACTCATTTTGGCAAATGTGGAGTAGGAAAAAATATTTGAAATTGAGTACTTATATTTAATGAAAACGTTTATGATCAGAAAGTTGTTTACAGATTTGAGCTAAATAAGGTATACCATTTTATTATTTAATTAAAAATAAAGTGGCTTAAGTAAAAATTATTTTTGTGAAAACATTTTTCATATTCAAATATTACGATCTTGTGGCTTGCGAGATCTTCAGACTTATCCATATGAATTCTTGTTTTTAAGGAATTTTTAAGGAGAAAGATTTACATTGATAAACCAAACCAAATCGTAATTAAAAATATATATCAGAGAAGAAATTGAACGGAGTCAAACCCGGTCTGCTTCATCGAGTGATGGTAAATTTTTCTTCCAGATTAGGTTTAATGTTTACACAAAGATAGCTATCATTTGAGCGGCGTTATTTTTAAATAATAAGATGGCATACTTTATTCAATTCAAATCCATAAAACAAGAATTGGATAATAAATTTTTCATGCAAAAATTCGATACTTAAAATTTTTTTCGCTCCACTGGCGGACCTGTAATACGCTCTTTAAACAAACTTGGTCTTTTTACAATTGACTACGTAAATAACTATTGTTATCTTCGATTATTTCAAATAACCAGATGGGCGTATCAGTAAATTTTATTCTCCTATAAGCAAGTGCAGGTGCCTTCTAATTTCTATTTGCTGTGACAGTGACCTTTTGCAAAATTTATTGTCTAGTTAGTTTCAGCAAAATTATATTTACCGCTATTCTGTTTGCCGCAATAATATTACTTTTGTTATTTTTATAATGTAGGTTGTAGGTATTTATACACGTATATCTGAGCGTATATCTAATTATTTCTTATTAGATGGTTTTCTAGGAAAAGATTCTTGTTCATATTTGATAACTAATTTTCTAGGCTACAAGACTGAATTCAGCATTGATTAATGAAATAAAAACACAAGCTCCGAAATAACACTTTTGTATAATTCTAATTACATGCTTATAGTTGCAAACCTACAGAAGTAACTTTAAATTCTAAAAACTAAAGCAGTAGGTTATTCAGGTTTTCCGGTCAAGTTTTTTGGGCTAATTTCAAGTTGACTTACTACGGGTAGTATCGCAAATTTTAATACTTATTCGTTGAGATCAATTTTAATTTATTTAGTTAGCTAATATGTACCAAATTACGAGCCAAGTTAGTACTAGCTTTAAATTTTGCAATTTTTTTGTGACGGTAACTAACTTGTATTTTGGTACCATCCTAATCAGGATGGTGCAATACTATAACTTCCAGCTCTGTTTTTCAAAGTACAGCTGTCTCAGTGAATGCATATACCTTTTTTTTATTAAAATAAGCCAAAGGAAATTGCAATTTTTGGAAATTTGTAATTGAAATGAAAGATTGATATCCAAACTACCTGATTACAAATAACTTGGATGTATGGTTAGAAATACTGCTGACACTTAACAAAATGAAAAATCATGAAATATGTTTATTTAAACATGTTTTCTGTATAGTGGTGTGTATAATAATTACATGTCATTTAGGTTTCGTAAGTGTTATCGGTTTTATTTGTCAAAAGTTACTCTAGAATTTTCAGAAAGATATTTCGTGTTTACTACTTAATCCGGTATTTAACTTTCACTAATTTTTATGAAGATCTAACCGCAAACCATTATTTCTAAATCTCAATAATAAAAGAAGGTAAACAGATTTCGTCAATGCTGGGATAGGTCTAGGCACGCGTTAAACATTGTCCTGATGTTAGGGTGGCCATAAACTTATTAAAGAATCATATCTATAAAAGGTTGTAAACACGAAATGTCTTTTATGTCCGACTGTTTCGTCTATAAAGTACCTCTTTTTTGTACTAGTAAAATAAAGTAACTTTATTTATAATACTGTCAAAATACAAAAACACTGTTGAAATCTTTACTAGAACATTACTTTCGATTAGCACGGTACGTTTCTTCATATACGGGCCTAGATTTTATTGTAATAGTGAATCTTTAGCAGCAGCAGCAATATTTATGATTTCTTTCTCATTAGAATTCTTAGAATTGCACGCTTGCATTTTGTATCAGACAAATTTTTCACAAATAAAATAACAAACTCTCCGTAACTAAGGAGACAACGTGCACACTTAGTTGATTATTTTATTAGATTTATGATTTTTTTTATTAATTTTTATACTTTTATAGGTTTTGCAGTCAGACATAAAGCTTTATATGTAATTCGTATATAATTAGGTCTTTTTGTACGCGCCCTACTTATCTACTCGCTCGTTTCACTCGCTCGTACATAATCTGTAGGACTTGTACAATAAAAACCTAAATTATTACATAAATAGCTATTTGAGGACTTTATCACACTACGATGAATTTCCATCATTTTTTTGACCACGCCGTCGATGAATAATATAGTGTATCTTCAATTTTTGTATTTCTGCAATAAATGATTTATTCGCTTATTTTTCACTTTGCCTTTTTTATTTATTAACGTCTCACAGAGGTTATTGCATAAAAGACTTTAATAAGTGACGCAACACTTTATGCGTGGGGCTATTTTAGTTTGGACTGTTTACCGTAACAAGATACAATCGTGATCTGCAGAAAAGTGGGAAAAACTGTCCGAAATACTCGTTTTTGGCTTAAACTCTTTATTGGTTGACAGCTGTACTTTGACAACCGCTGATCGTGACGTCAGAGAACCAACTTGATTGGAACCGTCGTAAAATAATTTTACTTAATTATAAATGATTTCAAATGTAAAAAATGGTTTTAGTACGGTTTTTTGGAACGATTAGAACGATAAAAAACTAGCAAAAGTTATAACTAGCTGCAACACAGTCGCAAAAATTACCATTTACAAGTTGTTTTGTGAGCTTTTTTGGGTATCTGCAAACGGATAGGAAATCTAAAATAGATTTAACTATTATCTATTTTAATCAAAACGAATTAAGTTGGATAGAGTTACTTATGTTTCAGTAATATCAAAATTTTTAAATAAATAAACAAATTACTTAATTAAATCAATTAACAACAGTCAGTATATGTACCTACTGTTTTATTTTTTATGTTTCAACTTTTCATGATTGAACTTAATTTCGTAATTGACTTTTGTGGATTTTCCAATATTCGGACATTAGTCAACATATAAATGTGCTAATACTTGAAATTGATAGTAAATCGGGGACATTTAGGCTAGTTTAAAGGGATTTCTCTAAGTTTTGTTACCCACGTCGTTTTTACGCGATAACTAAGTTATTTAAAAAGATATCAACTTTATTTAAAAAATAGTATAATCTTAGCAATATTATCTACTTAATGAACGTTTTTAGTCAATTGTCATGTTCTAAAACACGACAGGAGTCAGTTAGAAAATTTATCAAAAGTATTTAACAAATATTTTCATTATTATTAAAATTGAAAAAAACTAGAAAAGTCATTATATTCGGAGGAGAAGAATCTATTTATTGTACGAAACATTTTTTTATGCAAGTCATTTTTAATTTTTGAAGATTTTTTTTTATTTTAATTAACTGTAATTATTTAACGTTATATTTTATTTAAGTTTTAAAAATAACTTACATCAAAAAAGGTCTTCGTAGGATAGATAGATTTTTTTTTCTCTGGATATAATAATTATTTTAGTTTTTTTATAATGTTAATAATAATGAAGATATTTGTTAAATATTTTTGATAACCTTTCTAACTGACTCTTGTCGTGATTTAGAACATTACAATTGATTAAATCAGTTGATTGAGTAGATATTATTTCTAAAATTATACTGGTTTTGAAATGAAGTTGATATCTTTTTAAATAACTTAGTTATCGCGTAAAAACGAAATTGAGAACGCTACTTAGAGAAATCTCTTTAACATAGCCTTAATTATCGATAATATTACATTCTCTACTCCAACTTGAAAATAGCCTTTTTGAAGCATCTACATGAGTCAACAAAAATGAGTCAACTTGAGCGTAGACATACATAATATCGGTCAGAACGTGTCAAAAGTCGCGCGTTTTTTTAGAGGTAAATATAACAGTTTATTAAAAAATTAATAAGTTTTTTACAGTATTTATTAAGAGGGTAATTTTGATATAAATACCTTGACATTGTAAATTTTTGGCAAACCTTTTACATTCACGCACAACATGAGTTACACGATCCTCCGCCAACATCTCAATGTCCTTTGTACATACATATTCAAAACCACCACTTACTGGAAAGTTTAAGCAGTTTGGAGAGTATTTTGTAAGGCGTTCAGTGTGAAGTTTTGGGTTTCCAGAGATTTTTGTCCCAGTCAGCGTGTATCTCAAAAACCACCAACATTTGAAAAGACAAATTTGGATATTTAGTATTGTTTTAATGAGGACTACCTATTACCAGGTAAAATTTTTGTACATATTTCGGTTACACCTCGTATATCAAAAAGAAATTTATAATACAACGTATTTCGTATAATAAACAAGAATTATTTTCGAAAAAAAGTTTTACATGGTAAAACTTTACATCGAAAACCATAAACATTTTTATAAGGTAGATAATAACAATTAAAATCAATGTCGAACCCACAAGTTTAATCAAAATTCTAATACAACAGTGGCAAAGCGCTTTCGAAAACTAAAGTTTTATTATCAGGGCCTGAATAATAATGTAAAAAGGAAAGCAATATAAAAAAGTTAAAAATGTTGAAACAACTTACCAATCTTTTGATAAAAACGAATTATTAAAACATTAAATTATGTCAGTAAGAAGAATAAAGCCTCGGTTGCGTTTTTTCAAAATATTAGTGTTTTGTTGCTAAAAACAAAGTTTTTGCAGGTTATAAAACAGTAAACTAACTCTCTTCTATTAACGGTACTAGATTATGGCAAGAACATTTTTTCCGGGTTTTCAATCTTAAGTTATCTATTCTATAACAAAACCAAGGTAGATTGATTGTTAATTTAGCATCAACAAGCCGATAGTAGTTCTTTTTAAAAGACTAACTTTTTTATTAAAAGTGTCTGACGACCGTGATGTCGTCTACATGTACAACTTTCCAAACAAAATATAAATAGTAGGTTTTTTTGGAGGAAGCAGTGCACCGCAGTTTTATAGATTTAGGTAGTGGGGTCGCAGGACTAAGGTTAGAACGCCACCACAATCTCGTTATGATTTCGCCTCTTAAATCCATAATAAAAAACATGAAAGCAATATAAAGTTATACAAAACTGTTTGATATTATTTAAAAACGAAACAAAAGGTATGCATGTAACATTCTTATGTTACAAACTTAAAAAAAAGTCACAGTTACATAATGGATTTTGGGAAATGGTCAATGCAATTTTTATTAGAAAGAAAAGTATAATTGCAGACCGTGTTTGAGAGTTGTTTTTCAATCTTTTTGATTGTTTATAATACAGTTAATAAATCAAAAAACGGTATATAGACTTAACTCTACGAGAAGAGCAATAATTAATAATAAATTTTTGCAAATAACCGAAACAAGTTTTTTTTCGATACCTACTTACCTAAAGGTTTCCTAGGACAATCGCATAGTAAATTATAGATACACATATTTCTCTTGGAATAAGATATTTTTTTAAAAAAATTGGCGGTTATTTCACAGCACTGGTAAGCTTAATTGAATGTTGAGGATTAAATTTAAAATTGGGCCATACAGGAGCATACAAATAGAGCTTCAAGACAAACGAGCAGATTTAGTAGTTGACTATAAAAGATCGTTTTGAGGCTTTTAAATTTCTAAAAGTTAATTCAGTTTGCAAGGAATTAGATGACGAACTTAGTCCATAAAGTACCATCGGTGCTCATAAAATGTTGGGACAAATCGAAAATTGGATAATGTCAAAAATGATCAAATTTGTACCGTTTAAATCACCGTTTACTTTAGTTTAGCAGTAACTGAAGATTGACAAGGATTTTATCGAATAAACTCTATCAGCTGATCTCCATCTCCGTTGGTTGTAGATTTTCAACGTCCCGATCGGAGTTTTCTGCTAATTTTTATGTCGTCATCCCAAACTTTATCATTATGCTAGCCAGACAAAAATTTTACGAATACTCATTACAAAGGCAATTTGTATTCTATTTTGGATGAGTTGTTCAATACATAATATCATGTGTTCAATAATTGTTCTGGTCAGATCGCCTGGGTGTGGCAATTGTCTCAAAAAACGTATGTCTCGTTCAACATTACAAAACAATTTGACGGCATTCGAAATCGCAGCAACCTCGAAAGTTTCCCATTAGATAAGCTTGTCGGACTCGTTGCAAGAAAGGCATTCACAAAGTTTTACATTTGTATGTATCAAAAAAAAAGGACATTGTACTGGGGGCTAAATGGCTTTAGATTTTGCAAAATTAGACAATTAGGACACATTATTGTGTTAACTTTAAATTTTCTGATGACACATTAAATGACAACTACCTAACAGAATTACCACACTATAAAAATTACTTGTTCCAACGTTCACCGATGGTTTCTTATATAATTTGCTACTTTTTTTTGTAACGATTACTAGTTTCTACAGCATCGAATTGTATACCTAAAGTCGGTCAACAAGAATCTTCAATAGGAAAGCAATGAAAGAATATCAATTATAGCCTAATGGAAGAAGATAATCGCTCAAAGGTCAATTTTCTCTTCATAGAACTAAATTCTAAGCTAAATTTCATAAAAATATGTACATGCTGGGTGCATCAGAAATGATGGTCAAAAATTTAACCAGTGATACATTTTATCAAAAGAAAGAACTTTTCTATATACTATTTTTGCGAAAGATGCTAAAGATTTTAAATTTTGTATCCTTCCATAAAATCACGATACGCTTACGATCACTTTTCAAATAGGTCAGGTTTGCCTAGTTACCATTATAATACTACCTAGGTCAGTAGCGGGTATGGTATTTTGTACTAAATTTTTAAATATTTTTATCTTAAAGCGGTTGAGAGTGTATAAATGTATAAATGAGGTGTCTCATTTATAAAAAGAACTCGTAACAGTTGACATAACTCGTAACAATACCTAAGTTACAATTTCAAGCAACTTTTATAATGTGGGCCAAACAATATTTAATGGTATTCTAGAATAGGCCAATCATCATCAGTCAATCTGTTTGGACTCTTCTATATAGTACTTGTATTTTTTGTTTTTACTGTTACCTATCTGTCGTATTTTTTTTTAGTTTAAAATAAAGTGGACAAGTGAAGTAGATACTTCTCACTATGTTCATTTTATTCTGGTGTTATGAAGATTAAGAGAGTCGTCTGCGTAAGTGTCGTTTGGTGGAAGTTGTGAAATTCGCAGACGTCTTCGAGCCAGTGGTCTCGTACAATGTACAATCGGCATGAACTGTGAGAGTTATGTGCCCTATAAATCTCAGTGTCTTACTTTGAATATAAAAGCTGCGAAATAAAAAGGCGTCTGTTCCATTAGGGCGATCCTGCGGTTATGAGATGAGGATATGCTTTCAGTGTAATGCCACTATTCATCCCGCAATACCACTGAAAAATATCGTCGTCTATTTTAACCGAAATATTTCGATTTACTTAAAGCCGTAAATTAGAAAACCGCCCACACTTTTAATGCGAGCCGAAAACCAATAAACATGAATACGATTTCACTGGCAATTGAATCTGTATAAACGCGATTGCGTGTATATCGAATCTATTGACCGCTATGCCGTGAGAAGGACGCTAGCGTCTACTCATCAACGACGACAAAGCAGCTGATTCAATGCTTCATTCGGCGAATGAAACAATATAATGTTGCTCGTCACTGTTTACTCAATGACTCGTTTACGTCATCGGACATATGTTTGTCTACCCGCTCGCCGGTTCGGTTATTCTCACTTGAGGGGGTGCCAAATTAACCAACCTGGAGAGGAGACAACACTTGACGGGCAGATGGTTTGGCGGAATCCGGGGTGCGAACAACCCCACAGTGGCAATTTGTGAGTGACTACATGCTTTTATGAAGGGTGGTAGATGAAATTTGAAACATGTACAAATAATAATTTAATTAGTTTTTTTTTTGGTTTCAGCATTAGGTACCTAGGTAGGTAACATTGATGACTATTGAAATGTGGGACACTAAATTTGACATTGTTCTCACAAATTTAAATTATTTGCAATCTTTTATTAAGCTCCTTATTGTCATGGATGGTGATTAAAATTTCATTCTAGAGAATTCATAGGGAGTTTAAAGGCAAGTTTACAAAATAAAAAAATGTTCCTGTTAGAGAGACTCACTTTTCAAAGGCCACCACTGTAGGTACACTCGGCCAAAATGAAAATGACGCGTCTATAAACGAACCTCTAATATCGATGCCAGCCTACTAGCCGCAACCATGCATAAATTTTCCCCTGGTGAGATCATCCTAGACACCTAAACTCTGATCTAGGGCAGATTTTTTACAAAGTCTAGAGATTTTCTGGTAAATTTGATTTTGAAAATGATTTGATAACTAGCGGATAAAAACAATAAATTGAAAAATGTGTTATGATTTAACATTACCGTGAATCATTTTGCGTCTAAGGAATTATTGATCTAATTAAATTTCTTTTAGAAGAATCATAAGAACGACAACGTACTTACTGTAAATGAAAATTTTTTGTTTAAAAGTAAACTACTAGAATTTTTTCTAATGAATGAATGAAGATGGTTTTTTAAACAAAAATTACGTGATACATCCCAGTGAGATGATTTTTTAACATCTTGAGAAGGAACTTTGACAAAACTGGTCTCTTCGTAATAGAGTAAGACAACGCACTGCCAGGTCTTTGGAAAATGAAGTTCTTGTAATAGCTTCCGTGACACACAACCCACATATCGGTCAGAGGAGTGTAGCTCGAGAAGTTGGCATCAGCCAGACTTCAGTTAATTGTATTCCTAGAGAAAATACATTTTATCCCTATCATGTGCAGCTAGTACAAGACTTAGAGAAATTGATTTTGAACGAAGATTAGATTTTTGTCAGTTTATCGGAACTCAAATTTAAATTGACAATAACTTTATACAAAATATTATATTTAGTGATGAAGCCAAATTTTCTAACAACGGTAATGTTAAAAAGCACAACTGCCATTACTACGCTCAGGAAAATCCACGGTGAATACGTAAAACACATTTTTAATGAATTGTTTCGGTGAACGTTTGGTGTGGCATTTTTGGGGATCGCATAATTGGACCTTTCTTCTTCCAAGAAAATTTGACGGGAGAAATCTACCTAAATTTTTTGCAATACACATTAGGACCAATTTTAGAAAATTTGCCATTAGCCGGCTATCGTGCTTTGTGGTTTCAAAATGAAATGGGGCACCACCACATTACCATAGACATGTTAGGACCATATTTACAATCAGCATTGGATTGGAAGAGGGCTCTTTAATGCTTGGCTACCTTGTAGTCTGAACATGACTCCTTTAGACTTTTTTTTTATGGGCTGCTGTTAAGGAGCAAGTATACGCGACACTTTTTGACACCCTCGAAGGGCTACAGGAACGAATAACCGACGCGGTGCATAATATTTCGCCGGAATTTTTACAGCGTGTTCGGAGGTCTTTCCTCAAAAGAATAGCGGCTTGCGAACAAGCAGGAGGCCAACATTTTACGCACCTTCTTCGTTAAATAAATATCATTTTTTTATCTCTTTGTTTATTTTTTCAAATTATGATTTAGAATACATAGATCTGTTTCTCTACCTTTAATGCTTCATTCTTTTATACGTTTTGTATTGGAGTTTAGGTACTACATTAAAATGAGTATTTTATTTTCTTTCTCTGACACATATGACCATTTTCTACGCTAATGTCAGGGTGACATAAGCAGATGATAACTTGGATTCAATTTGAAAACCCTAATTTAAGTTAGATCAAGACATAAATGAAATTTATTTATTTGGTTGCATTGCCTAAACATCGGGCTCATTATCTTATCTAAATCATTATCATATCTTATCTGAATTAGGATGTATATTATTATTATGTATATTATTATAATTTATCGTATTTTTTATTAAAATGCATTTTTTTTACTTATGACATTTTTGTTTTGTTACGAATTTCATTTTCTACTCTTATAATTGCTATAGTTTTAATAACAACTTTTGCAAAAAGTGTCGTAGAAAAATTTTAACAACTTTTTGGGTTTTTGTTGACGTTTTCTATCATCACACAAGGGGTGGCCCTACCTGTTTGACTCATTGATTCAGTTTGTATTTTAAATACTAAAAGATATGAATTTTTCTCGTGCTACTTGGATTTTAATTGACTTTGTATTAATAATTTGGCGCGTCTGTTCTGGAACACTTAAAAAACTACGTTTTGGTTTTAAACGTTTGGGAACATTTTAGATATTCTAATATCTGTGAAAATCTAGTAAATAGTATGCCATGTCGAATGTAGAAAAAATGGAAAATTTTAAGTGTTCCAGAACAGATGCGCCAAATTATTGATACATTGTCAATTAAAATTCAAGCAGCACAAGAACAAATCATATCTTTTAGTATTTAAAATACAGGCTGAGTCAATGATTTAAAAGGGTCGGACCACCGCTTGTGTGGTAATAGAAAACGTCAACAGAAACCCAAATTTTTTTGCAAAAGTTGGTATAGTTATAAAAACTAGGTATAAGAGTAGAAAACAAAATTCGTAACGAAACAAAAACGTTACAAAGAAAAAATGTATTTTAATGAAAAATACGCTAAATTTTATTTCTAAATTAATATCTACTTATTTATTGTAAGTATATAACTATTAACTATTATCTAAGAATTATTATTAGAGACCCTATGTTGGTTTCATAGCCCATCTGCATTATTAAGCTTTTAATAATAGAAAAACAATGATTTGCATACTCTTTGTGTTAATTGTTGTGAGTAATAAATTGCAAAATTTATAAAATGAATTTAATCATTTATTAGTTAAACAAAACCAAACAGTTTTGTATATATTTTTTTAAACGAAATTAGATTTAAAATGCAAGACAGCTACAATTGTAGTGCTCTAAATAATATGTAATAACATTAAAAGTTTATTATGCAATTTTTGTTTAGAGAAAATTGTAGTATTTTATTTTTTAACGAAACTTTAACAAAACGAATTAACGAAACAAGTTTATCAATTTTAGAATTTTGGTTTTATTTAGTAAATGCATAAAGCAGTTCACGGCAGAGTTAAATTGTAACACAATTTTCGATTTTTTTTTTTATTAGTAAATTACTATATTATTTTTAAACTCAAATTTACGAGAAAATTTAAGACGATATAAAGAATGTGCTCAAGGCCAAAGTTTACGTGATTGGGTCGATTTCACTAGGGGATAATTTATGCATGGTTGCGGCTAGTGGATTGGCATCGACAGCAGGAGTTCGTTTATGGATGCGTCATTTTTATTTTGGACGATAGTACATATTTAACGAGCCTCTAGAAATGAATCACGTAGTTGTGTAGACTTATTACTGTAGGGCTTAGCCTGGTGCACATAGTGAGATTATTATAGTTTGTGAATTGTCTTTATTGCCAATTGTCAAAATGTTAGGTCTAGAAATTTTTGGCGAAAATCTTCTAAACATAGTGAAATAGAATATTGCCATTCGCTCTCGACTCTCTGTTCATTACGGAAATACGATTCAATCATAAATGTTTTGTGGATTTGTGAAAACATTTTTAAATTTGAAAAAATAAAAAAACAGGTAAATAACAATTTAGAAACTAGTAATGTCACTATGTGCGTCAATCTAAGCCCTACGTTTGCAGGTTCACAGAACACTACGAGTCATTCGTTTCTAGACGCTCGTTATAAAGCACAATCAAATGAAAACCTTAAAAAAATATTAAATAAAATCTAGCAAATAAAAACTTTTGTATTCTTGGAACCAATATCCATAGATAGAAAATGTGTACGAGTTTACGAGTATACGAGTTTCAGCATAATATAACATAAACTCGTATTACATTACATACCTAACTATTGCCATTTTAAACACAATTTTTTGGTAGTACTGCACTATTTCTTATAAATTATTTTATTGCTTTTATTAATTTATGAACGGTTTCTATTTGGCCAGAAAGAAACCAGTAGGCTCGCGATAGAAATTTAAAATACTTATTGGAGATTTGTTAATTTTCGAAATAAAGTATTAACCGATCACAGTAAGTATTTTAAAAGTTTTAACGTTATATTTTTCAATGGTCCCTTATAACACCGGTGTGTCATTGCTGACTAGTAACGATGTACTCTCCTCTCTTGAAAGGGAGGTAATTCTAAAAGACTACTGGTTGAAATTTTAAAAGATTATTTTTTTTTGAACGGACTGTAAAAATATGAGTGACAATCATGATTGATACAACTAAAGTATTAAAATTATGCTAAATTTTGTATTGTCAATTTAATTAGTATTTATTGTTTACGGTGTATTATTAGGTATACAATATACCTACAATTATAATTTATTGTAGTTAAAATATTGAGCTTTTAAATTAAGATGTTCGGAATGATTAAAAAAATAAATTTAATAACAAATATTTGAAATTGTATCTTCTATATTCTATTGAACGAGCAGTTATGGATACTACAATTATTAGGGAGGCAACGACAACGGGCCGAACAACAGTCGTCCCAAAATTTTTGTCTCCAAAAAAAAAGCTGCTGCTTTTTTTATATTTATTAATATAAAATTTATTTAAACTAATAAAAATTTGGACTTTTTAAAACACTGACGATAATTTTAAGTTTTGACAACTTTTTAGGTGTTTTATTCCCGGATATCTAGCAACCCAGACCGTTGACTGTAGTGTATTTACTTTCACACAAAATGCAAGGTATTTTTAAATTTGGACTCTCAGAAAACTTTTACACTTGCTTTATCAAGTAACATTTTACCTTTATTTTGTTACTACATTTTATCTCCACAACGTTTTATCAAATTGCGCTACGATTCGTTGAACCAAATTTTATCATGTGATAAAATTATCAAATTTCTAATCCTAATTTTAAATATTTTGTGGGCCAATACTGTCACCAATGTTACCAATTGATTCTCAATTTTGTGAAATAATAAAGTGTGTTATGGTTGTTTTTAATGAAAAATGTTTAATTTTATAATAAGAAAATATTTTGTATTTTATAAAGGTGGCAAATGTTAAAAGTCGATATAATACGGACACCACTTCCTTCCATAATAGAAGTTTGAATGATTTTTCTTCCGTTTGTAAGCAATAGACGTCGGCATTGTTTACTCCGGAAACAAAAGCTGCATTGTAACGAAATAAAGAAACGTGGAGGCAGGCAAGCAGGTAGGTATAATGCTTTATAAAGCAGCACTCATGTGGTAATTGTAATTTATTCTATTTATTATGAACAATGGCGAGTAATCCTCGCTGCAAAGACCTCAATATCCTGGTTGCTTTCTCTATATTCCTCCAATTTCTAATTAGCTCGAATATGAAATTAGCCGAACAAAAGGTATATATAACTATGTAGCGCCGGTGTATTGCTTGATAATAGGAGGCGAACCGGTTGTTTCCGTTCTTCATTCATTTCTGTGCGATGAGCACAAACAATCGCATGACACTGCCACATTGTAGAGGCAACAATGCACCAAAGATGGCCGCGCGAGCTACTGTTTGTATGGTCAGTATTGTAGCGCTATTGTGACAAGACAAAACATCATTACAATGAACCAAAGATACCCACAACACCGGACTTACCGCCAACTCCGGGACGACGCTCTGACCTGGAGCGAAACGAAGCACAACATTCCCTGACTCAAGGTTCAATTGTTATCCTGTTGCTTGAATCTCAATACTTGCTGCTAGTGGTTATAAAGGATACCGACGATGGCCAACTAATAATATAAAAATGTTGGCAAAAATTAAAATCAAAATATTTTATATTATTTTTTTAAATTAAAAGATAATGACTTTTTCGGGATAACTAAAAATAACACTTTGTATAGTCCGAGATTGTAGATATAGTAAAGCATCCACAACGGATTTAAGTATTGCGCGAAGCACTATATTCCATACCGGGACACCGGAGACCTGATTTACTCCGGAGCGGAGTTCTTAATCATGAACACACTTTCTCTTTGTTTGTGAAGATCTTCGATTACAAATTTAGCTTCCTCGATTGCTTGATGTTAAAATTAACTTCTTGCTCTGTTTTTAAAGGATAAAAAAAATGGCAACAATGTCGAACAAGGCTGCCTTGAGCATTTGACATTTTCCTGCATTACATAACAATCGACGTTGTAAGACGTTTAAACAATGGCCATTCTACTCCCACCTAACGGAAACAAAAAACATTTGAACAAAGAGCGCGGTTTCAATTGTCACTATTCAACTCCTTGCAAAATAAAAGAGTAAAGCCATGGAATCATAAAGGAGGAGAGTTGGCTTTGGCTGTGTATTTGAGAATGATAAAAGCCGCTGGAACAAACATACAATGAGAATCAAGAGGTCTTTTGTTTGATAAATGACGTCATCGACTTGTCTTGGACATAAGATCGATGTGTAATTCTTGTTGTTTACATATGTTTACTGTTTTCGAAAATTTCATTACTATTTCAAAGCTACCTACACAACAATGTAAAAGGAAGCAGGTACTAATAGTATCGTATAGTAACATGAGTAGTATGGGAAGATGTTTCACGTGCCAGTAGTAAAGTTGTAATCTATATATGAATGAAATAAGAAGATGAATAAGAAGTAAAAATTTATTTTTGACAAAAATTGCATATATTTTGGGACAGGACCGTAGCCAGAGGGACGCCAGGGGAGACTAACTATTACTAGTTTATTGTTTTTACTATTTCTAAATGAATGTTTTTGTAAGAAAACTTTTACAGATATAAAAATAAGAAATAATATAAGTAATATTCTTGTAATTAGTTTTCAGATTTTATTTCGGTTTTTTTTTTGTACACTTCTTATCTGATTTCTCTCTGGCCACGGACTTGTTTAGGAATATTGATGAACACTTAAAGTTGCTACAAGGAAACGAGTATCATGTAGGTAATTCCATCAGATAATTTAACAAGAAACTTTACAG
This sequence comes from Tribolium confusum, assembly GCA_029207805.1. Lineage (NCBI taxonomy): Eukaryota > Metazoa > Arthropoda > Insecta > Coleoptera > Tenebrionidae > Tribolium > Tribolium confusum. The sequence continues at coordinate 27,152,394 of JALGAY010000004.1, forward strand.
CAAACTAGATCTGTAGAATCAAAATTATTAATTTCACTGGCCACTGGCTTAAACTAATCTAGGAGAATAAACAAATTTCTTGACGTTGTAAAATTAACAAAATTATAAAATGCTTAAAAATTTAATTTTATTTAGTCAACATTTATAATTGTTTATTGTTACTGTTCAATGTGTGATATACAGGGTGTTATTGAAGTAATGTTACAGATTTTAACAGGTGATAGTTCTTGTTGAAAGGATGCTAAAAACCAAATTTGTATCTCAACCTAAGTTGTTACAGATAAATACAGGGTTTAATCAAATTTACAGAAATTTTATTTTATGATAGTTTTTATTAAAAGGATGCTAAATACCCAAATTTGCCTTATACAAATATTTATGGTTTTCGATATACGACATACAACTTTTTACAAAAATTTGTTTTTGTACATGTTACGGTGTATGTATTATAGCAATATTTTTATATACAAGGTGTGAAATTTGTCCAGAAATTTTACCTGGTGTTAGTATTTCTTAAAATAAAGCTAAAAACCCAAATTAGTCTTTTTATATATTTATGGTTTTTGAGACATAAACCGTAGAAATTTTGTCTCAAAACATTTTTTTTTTGATATGCACGATGTATGATAATACTTTTTTGAGTAGAAACTTTTACATCGTATATTTCAAAAACTATAAACATTTATGTAAGACAAGTTTGGATATTTAGCATTTTCTCAACCAGATTTATTACTAATTCAAAGCTCGGTACTTTCTTTGATTACACCTTGTATATCGCTTCGCAGGTATTTTGTATACAACATTTAATTCTCCATAACCAAATATTAAGAATTTGAATCTCTATATGATAGTATTTTTATGTGGAATTAATTTTTTGTGTAATTAGTTTTGCAATTTTTAGTCTAAAACGCATTGCAAGGGTAAGCAGTCGATGTGTCTTTCTCAGACACATCCCTAGCTGAGTAGTGAATACTTCTTTCTTTCTATTATTTTACCTTGTACTACAGATTATTTTTAATGTGATAGCGCAGTCTGTTTCCTGTTCTTATTTTTGTTACGAAAACATTCTCTATTGATTGGTCAATAATTCCATAATCATGAAAGGTAGAAGTAAATACTATCAATTTTCACCTTTATCCAGCTTTTTTAAATTACTTACTATTGTTTAAGCTATATTTGCTTGCACTATATTTGCTATCATTGTAAACTTTTATTTACTAATATCCGAATTAAATTCAGACACGATTTTGTGAACAGCATGTCTGTTATAGTGGGCCAAAAAAATCGAATATTTTTTTTTAATTTTTGACTGTGAAAAATTGGTTCCTAGGCACCTTTAAAAAATCCTTTTTAAAGATAAGCTTTTAATTTTAATAGAAAGGTCCTCCTCATCTCAGTTTTCTATTTTTTCTTTAGTTTTATTTGGCAAAATCCATATCTCGTCAGTACTTGATCGTAGGAAAAAATTTTATTTACATTTTTTTTTAATCGATTAACCACAAGAGACCTTTTTTGTAGAGCGTTTAATTTCCTATAAAATTAAATATTTTGCATTTTCTAATATTTATTTATCTACGAGTTATAAGATTTAGAAGGAAAAAGAAATTTTTGATAAATTTTTCTTTCTAATATCCTCTAAACGCTAAAAGCTATAAAAAATATTGTAAGATAACTTTTTTAGAGCGCTCAATTTTGTACAAAAAATGTAAATTAAATTTTTTTCTACATTCAAGTTTTGACGAGATATGATTTTTGCCAAATAGAACTAAAGAAAAAATAGAAAACTAAGATGAGGGGGTCCTTCCTATTAAAATTAAGAGCTCATCTTTAAAAAGCATTTTTTAAAGATGCCTAGGTACCAATTATTCAGTGTCGGAAGTTAAAAAAAATATTCGATTTTTTTGGCCCACCCTAATATTTATTTTATGTAAAGACATTATAGACGCGCGTGGTGCATAATTTTTAAAAAAGGCGGATATGGTAGTCTAGCTTAGTAGCAATAATATAAGGTGCTCTGTAAATGCTACAAAAAACATTATGAGGTTTGATTTAAGCGCACAGACAGCACTTGCAAAAGAAATTTGTTATTGATGAATTGCTTCATGAACGAGGGCATATAGTGATTAGACCACCAGCGTACAATTGTCAGTACAACCCTATTGAATTAACTTGGGGTTTTTTGAAAACTTTCTACAACAAACATGTCAGTTCCTCAAAACGTCTCAAAAATTCAAAAAGTTAAATAAATGTGGCAACAGCTATTAAACGCTTCACTTCTCGAATGTAGAAAATTAGCATTGCTTATTGCGAGCAACTAATTAAAATTAAATAGGCAAAATTATTGGGAAGTGCATCAGTCGAAATTATACTTTTTGTAATAATCTAACTCGCAGAAGATTCTGACACTGTACATGATTCTGATGATTCTGATCTGGAAACAAATTTACAATAGCTATTGTAAAGATCATTCTTTTAATGAAAGTGTTTTGTCTCTTTTCTGGAAGTTTTATTTTTCTGTAATTTTAATATTTTTTAAATTGTGCAAACACGATGAATGCATTTAACTTCAATCGCAAATGACGTTTTGCTGGGGATAAATGGTTACAGTCGATCTTTCACTACTGATTTTGAAGTGGTACAGTCTGATCTTTTTCAGTGTTTTGACACTAACAATTGCTTATAAAAAAATTTGACTTTAATCAACATAAATTGCAATAAGAAAAAGAGAAGTTTAAAAGGAGTAGAAGAGTGTGATGTTGGTCTTTTATTTGGGAAACTTAGATACAGAGTGAGGTATTATTAATGAGGCTACTTGTATACGAGCTTAGTGGGTAGTGGCATTCTTTGAGCTGGAATCTTCTTCTACTGGTTATTTCGGTGCACTTTACTGCCACTTTTTAAGGTTGTAGAATTTATTTCAAGCTCATGGAAATAATTTTTAATATATGCTATATAAAAACACCTTAATATTAATTTTTTGTAAAAAGAACATTTTTTTAGGGTCATGCGCGTAGCTTTTGATTTTTTGTGTTAACAAACAAGTGATTGAAATAAAAATTGTGAATGTATTTTTTTATTAAAATGTTCATACAAAAACATTGTATAATCTTTTTTCGTCGCTTATGCTTTAAAAAATGCGCTCATGCGAGAACATAATCTTCCCTCACTTGGTTTGTAAATACCTATTGTTATCTCAATTGATTACTGACTTTTTTGTAGAGTCCTGAAAACAAACTAATCAAAAAAATTTTTTACTGTACATTTATAATTTGACTACTATTTTAAATTATTTATTTTTATTATTTTGTCACCATATATCATTTTGAAAAAAAATCGATATTTTTAACTTTTTGATTAATCTGAGGTAGAATGCCTCCAATTATACTTATGAAGACAACATATTCTGTTAAAAATTAAAGTTGCTTTTCTATTAATGGTATTTTCATTTAATTATAAAATTTATCTTTTGAGTTTCGACCTCAAGGTTCGTAAAATTAATTAGGTTGTCTGGTAACTTTAAGTCAATCAGAAGTTAGATGAAAGCCCGCGAAAGTGACGTAAGTCGGCGTGACTTTTTAAAGTTTAAGCCACATGTAAGACAAATTTTAGTTTATTTTTACTGTATAAATATTTACTAATTAACAAATTATATATAATGGAGTTGTTGTTTTGATTAATTTTATGTTTCTTGTAATTTAACCCTTTGCAGCTTTGTAGTATTCCAAACATACCACCTATTTTTAAATTTTTATTTAACTAGTTTTGCGGTATAAATTATAAAACACGTACCGCCAGTGTAATGGGATGCTGGAAGTACGTCCTCCGTCAGGTAAAAATAATAGCTTTTGTATGGCACTACAAGTGCCTATAACAAATTTTATTTTGTTTGGTATTTTATGTTTCTCCAACGAAATTTAGTCAAGTGGTTTTTTGAAAAAATTAAGATACAATGGCCAGTAGGTGCTTTTGTTTTTCTTTAGTTATGAACTTACAATTATAAAATCATACTCTTATCTCTGTTGACATGTATATGTTTTGTCTAGTGATAATTTTTTTTAGAAATCATGTTTTCATGAATTTCATAAAAATTAATTTTTTTGTTATGGCGCGGTGGTATTTCTAAGGTATCATATTTTCTTTTTGAAACACTTGTGGAATATTTGTAAATGGAATGTAAATTTTTTTTGTTACGGCGCGGTGGTATATCTAAAGTTTCATTTTTTTGGGGAAAAATTTTTGGAATATTTTTTTTTTAAGTGTATTTGAGTTTTATAACTACTTTTTATTATCTTCACTAAATTTTATGCGTTTTAAGTAATTTTGTTTGAACGCTGCCCACAAAGGGTTAAACCGTAGTTTTTGTAATTAGGACGTGAATTATTTTTGTCAAAAAAATTCCGATTCTTTTCAATTTAAAGTTTTGTACAAACCTTTATTTTAATGTCCTACTCTGTATTTGATTCGTTTAAGTTTTAGAAGACGAAAGAGAATGAACTTTCGTTCACAGAAATAGGTCTGAGATTTTGAAAACCAAATAATTTAAATTGATTGTATTATTTATTAAGGAGCTAAAATTTTTGCATATTACAAATCATTTTATTATATTAAAATAAAAAATACAACCAAAGAAAAAAGTATAGTTTGATTAAAACAGAAATACCTTAAGTTACAATTTTATTTATTTTTTTACTAGTCTTTGGAGACCAAAATTCGTGAATAGTTCTCTATCACTAAGTCAAAGTTTTTTTTAACAAACGATTTAGTTCTACATTTGACAGCAAAACTGCTACACTACACTTAAAGACAAAACAACTGCAAAAGATTTTTACTTTATCTACAGAGGACTATATAACGTTTGATTAATAAACTAATGTTAAATTTTGTCACGTGAATTGTACATATAATGGGCTATTACACCATGAAACGAAATCGAAAAAAAACATTATACGCACAAAATATATATAGGAAGAAGCCCTATGACACAATTGGTTATGTCAAAATGGCATTTGATTTTGAATTACGGGCATTAGAAATTTAAATCTGGAGGCCATGACGTAATAGCCCTTAATGACTCTATCAACCAATCGTGTTCAAGCTCGATGAGTTTTAGTTAGTTTCGATGTTGGGAGAAAATAGGTTGGTACCACTTCACTTCATTTGACATGTGTGATTTGTAGACCTCGGTGGGAATATGGGAACAAAAACCCTTTACAGTCGTCTAGCTAACTACTCGTATCGTACCCGCCACGCGATAAAACATTGAAACTTAAATTGGTCGATAGCGGTACTAATTCGTTATTACTATCGACCAATTCAAGTTTCAATGTTTTATCGCGTGGCGGGTACGATACGAGTAGTTAGCTAGACGACTGTAAAGAGTTTTTGTTCCCATATTCCCACCGAGGTCTAGTGATTTGACAACTGTGATTTGTTTTTGTTTACTAACAGTCGTGTTTTCATTTCTTTAATAAAAGTGGAGAACACGTCATGACGCTGCGTACAAAGGGACAAAGTTAATAAATAAGTGTTAAATAAGAAAGTTTTGGTGAAGTGACCAGTTTAGTGATAAATCCCGTGTGATAAATTTGAACCGTATGGACAGAAATGACCACTCTCTAAGTGCAGACAGGACAGTTATAGAAAATACTTATTTTGTATACTACCTAATGACCAATAGACTGGAGAAATAATTGCAGATACGTACTAATGTGCGGAATAATTTTATAATGATTTAGAACAGTAAAGGTTGGGAAAAGCAAAACGAAACAGAATTGCTGCACAACTTATAATAAATATGTAAATTCTATATTTGAAATGTTTTAATCAATAAAAATATTTATTTCTTCATTTCCTTTTTAACACAAAAATTAACAAAAAACATAACTTAATTTATAAAATAAAATCACTCAAAAAAAGCATTCTGATTTAAAGAAATCATTTTCCTCTGATTCATACTTGCGTTTCTTGCTACTTGTAACAAAATCTGCAAAAAGATCAATCATTCTTTCCCTTTGGCTGTTTTGCTCGCGTAATAAAGTGGACAATGTGTTGAAATTTTCATTATTAATTTTACGGTCTTTTTCTAATTCTTCTTTAACTACCTTCATACATATATGTATTATGTATCTGTGTTTGATTTCACTAAAGTATATTTTTTATTTGCAAATCGGTTTACGATATTCTCTTTGTCAGACACTGCTGGCTCCTCCTCTGATAGAGTCCTTTGTTTTTTTCGGATTAATTCTGTCCTTTGTACCTAATAATACAACATTACTAACTTTTTATTGAAATGGTTAAATATGTATAATTATTTTTCACCTAATATGGTATGTAGTCTTTCAAAATATAATGGGGGTTTCCTGTTCTTTTCACCTGTACTTTTTACGTCGGTAATGTGGCTAATATATTGCTTCTGAAGATATGAAAATTTTTGTCTGCACTTCTCGGCCCCATTTTTTCCTATTTCTTCATCTATTTTGGCCGGCCTTTTTTACAACTAAATACCGCCTGGTAGACCGTTTGAGGTGGAAGGTACAGGTGAGAAACCATCAGATTCAGTGTTGTCTTGGAGTATGCAAGTTTCCAAAAGTAATTTTGCTTGAGTTGAGTCTACGATATACGTATTATTGGTTAATATTTATTACAAACAATAATCTTTAATGTAATTCAAGTATATAAATATGTACAAATCACTACGTACCGTTAAATAGAATATTTGCTGTTTCTAAATCAACGTTCACAGCCATATCCTGTACCTCATGGTTTGAGATGATTGTAACATCATTATTATTATCCATAATGATATAATTAATAATAATATAAACGTTCTTCAAATGTTTTTCACAGCACGTGACAATATCACATAACCTCAAATAACAAACCGCAGCAGACATACTGACTGGTCTGTGTCACCAAGTATATTTTTGCGTTGTTAGGTGCGGTAGTAAATTTATTAATTTACCGTTTACTACTGAAGCGGTTATCGGTAATTCGCCAAAAAATCTCTTTGTTTACAGTGACTGGTCGAGTGACATATACAGTTAGAAATCTATTGCCAACTTAAATCGAATATATCGGGTCGAATGCGCATTGACGCAAATTAGTCCAATAACGCAAGTACAGGGCAGTGACGTCACAAGCAAAATTTGAAATTAAATATTTTTTTTTGTACTTTAGGGCAATAGTAATAGTGTCAAAATTTAAGTTGAAATACTTTTAGATTTTGCAATAAAAGAAAAGTGGTGTAATAGCCTTGTTTGAGACAATTAATAGAAGTTTTAATTTTGAAAAATCGATTTTTGTATAAAAAAAATAGGCAAGAGGTGCAAAAGAAAATGAATATGTGGAAAATGTTTTAGAAATTATTTGTAGACACTTGTTCTTTATAATACTCGTGCTTCGGTGTTTGTTTTGCAAATCTAGACTCGTGCTTCAAAACACACCAAGGCATTGGTTAATATACTCTTTTAGCTTAAGTGTAAAGCAAAATTTTATGATTCTAGTGAAAAATGGTAGTACAGGAAAACATTATTTATCATTTGGATAACAATAGTGCAAATCAATAACTCAAATAGCAGAAAATTCACGAAATGTAGGACTTGAGACATTTTTAATAAGGAGGTAGTTTTTGTTAAAGAGGATTTAAGTGGTAAACAATTTTTTATATTGTTGTCTAACGTGTTGAATTTATTATGTTTACGAGTATATGATGTGTTTTTATTAATCAATTGATCTGTGTTTGAGGTGTATTGTAAGCAAACGTTTTCAAGTAATAATATCCAGTCTCTCTGGTATTGCAAAAGCAATCCATCCGCAATAATTAGTCGCCATTATAAAACCAAACAAAGTTAAGTGGATGCGATTCAGAGAAGAACGCAAGTAATAATTTTATTCGATTCGTCCGGAGCTTGGAGCAGCAAGCATCCTGTTAAAAATATCAATAGCGCGCCAGATAACTCGCGATGTGGCGCTTTTGTGCACAGATGAATATTATAAAGGGACAAAGATTCTACAATACAACATACAATGAATACAATACAATAGTGTTGTATTCAGTATTGTATACATATAATAGAACTATAGAAGCAAGCTTAATGCCATTTCAAACACAGTGTTATCAGCAGCAGTGGAGCGGTGGTGGCGGTAGAGGCAGAGGCGGTGGAGACGTCCTCATGCCACATGTGCCGCTACCGCCGCCGCCACCACCGTCGCTCTAGGCTAATTGCGACTTCTCACCAGCCGGGAAGCTGTAAATATGTTCGGCCCGAAACGGAAACGACGCTAATGTCGTGATGAGAAAGGGACGTCGCATAGCGCTGATATGGTGTGCGCTAAACCGATATTAATCCTTTTTTCAGTTTCATTTTTGTTTTATTCATTCTGATTTACTATTACATTTTATTTTAGTACAATCCTGTAGTAAAAAAAGAATTGTAATGGAAAAGAAGGTTAAACTAAAACAATTACATAGTCAGAATTGTCTACAAAGAGAAGAATAAAACAAATAGCAAGGAAAAAATAGAAAATAGGCAAGGAATGAATAAAGTACTCAAAAATTACGATCCACGGAAATGGGATAGCAATTGTGAAGGACTAGTGGAAAATGTTTAATCCAAAATCTTGATTAAAAAAGAAAAAGATGGAATATGGGATCCAAGCAAAAAGAGGATTTGAGGAGAATGTTAGAAAACAAGAAGGAGTAGAAAATACGACAAGAAAAATAGAAAATGTAACAATTAGAAATGAAATAGTATAGATAAAGAAGTTACTATTGGTACTAAATTTAAAGGGTCAAAGTAGTGGGAAAATTAGTAAAAGTGGACAAGAAAAAAGACATCAAAATATTGATATTAAAAATGATAAAAAACTAAACATTTAAAGTAATTACTTGGCATGATTTTAACCTGAAAAAATCTCCACAAATTATTTATTTAAACAGTTTTTTTTTAATTTAAAAATACTTTCACTTATTAGTGGCGCCTTGAATGCATAACATAAAAATACTTCTAGGAAAATTTTGTATAACCATAGAAACATTATATATTTATCTTCCATTGATTCTAATATAATGTCATAGGATTGTCACGTGACGATATTTAGAAATTGGGCTCTAGAATTGGTAAAAGTATCTACTTAATTTTACTAAATATTTTCATTCTACAAAGTCTTGCGTCATATTTTTCTACCTACACATCTAAAATTAATTGGTCGTTCAAATTACTGCAAAAACACTCAAAAGGTCAAATTTGGCATCGAATGCCAATTAGTGTTCTTATTAGAACGTTTCTTTTGTTTTAATTTCTTAATAAATTCTTATCGAAATCTGACCTATTTAAGCTGAACTTTACTTACGTCATTGGGACAAAAGCAGTTCTTGACAAATTGCTTTCAAGACTTAAAATTGTCTATAAATAAAAAAAAGGTAGGAAATAACTAAGTTTTTCTTGTGCTAAAGAAACTTGAAAATGCCTAATTTTTGTGTACATTTTTACTGTGAGATACTGTGACTCATTCGTGGGCTCTTAACCTTTATATCCCCATTAAAAATAGTAAAAAAAGTTCAAATAAAAAATCATTATCGGCATTCATTTGTTGTGGTATGTATTGTTTACTGGGAGCTTCTATATGTCATCGCGTACTCAAATTAATACACAATGGCCGCGGCGAGAGCGCTTTGTTATTTGGCCGCATTGTGTCGCTGTCAATTAACCTGCATTGAACGACTATCCTGAAATATCCAAGACAATACCAGCACTGGCCTCACCCTACGTTCTACCCCTGTCGATTGTCTGGCGGACATGGGCGCCTCCATAATACACCCTCGCTTTCTTCACGCGACATATAGACTGATTCTAAAATTAAAACCAAAATTAAATTTATCAATTATTTTTATATTTTTTGTAAAAAGATCGTCAATTACGTGGAACTACCCTTGCATTAGGAAAGTAATTTGTCGGCACCTATTGTTGTTCTTATGTTTCATCAAATACTCATTGTTAAAAGTGTAATATCACGCTTTGGTCGTGCGTGGCGGATGGCCGTATTTCCATCTGCCCTCTGTTTGTACACCAATTATATTTTATGACTTAATTCATTCGGGTGTAACCGACTGGAGATTAATTTAATTAAAGACATCACGCTACTTAATTGTTGATCTAATTTGAAGTTATTGTAGATTTTTTATTTAATTACAAATAGGTAAAGAAATCTGAAACAAGGTAGTTGATAAAGAAACTAAAAATAGTATATCTAGAGCTCCTTTATGTAAGTTTTTTAACGTTTTTTGTTCATTGAGTGTAAGGACACAAAACGTCACTTTCTTGGGTTTTTACAGAATTGTGGGTACTTTAAACAACACGTCTTTCCAAATAGTCACAAATGATGTTTTTATTGACAAGTCAGCATATGACAGAGGAATTTGTTTAATACAGTATTTAATTCAGTACAACAAAGCAGAATGTATTAATTATGTCTAAATCTCAACACCCAATTTAAAAAGAAATGTACGCCAATGCATTAATTTATTTTTTTTTAACCCAAAAAATTAATTTTTGACATATTAGAAAGAGTAAAAACATAGCAAAAAATATCTTCTTAGCAGAAGTGCATATTAGGGCAAAACATAGAAAGAAAGGGAGAATTTGTGTCTTAACTCCCAATCGACGAGAAACGTCAAAAAATGTCACATTTAGAGACCTACACTGTAGCATTCTGTTAAAAATAACCGGTAGGTTAAAATTTTTATTTTAGCAATTAGGTTAAGAAATTAACTAAATTTGCTAAAATTAACAATGCAGGACATTATCTAACAGAAGTTTACTAATGTAATATTTTAGAAAATAATAACTTTGGTTAAAAAAATAAAGAAGCTGTTAATTTTTAACTTTTAACAGAATGCGTTACGGAATAGCCTTCTGAGTAACTTCAATAAAGTATATCTACTTCTCTATAAGCAAGAAAGCACACAAAGTAGTTTTCATCAAACAACAACAGCCTTGTCCATTGGTATATGATAAATGACGGACATTGTTATTAAGGCTCCGCTGCCGCGCGTATTTTGCAAGCCTTTACTAGCTGCAATAGATTTCAATTGCTCGTTATGATAATTTAGATATTTCAACGGTATCTGATAGATAAAATGTTAATCTAGGTCGCTATAGGGTCCTTTTTTTAAATAAAAATTATTAAAGTTAATATTATTGATTACAAAAAAAGGTCAACTTTGGCTTCGTTTAAAGAACAAATTATATTTTTTTTTCAAAATATCGTTGTATAGCCCCCAAGATTGATGCTTTTTCTATGTATATACAATTTGTTCATGGTGGTAAAATAAATACATCTGAAGATATTTTGCAGTTCCTGAAGCAATTTTTCGTGTATTCTTGCCTATACACCAGGCGTTAGGATACGATTTATAATCTGGATCGAACGTACCACAACCACTTGTTTTATACGTCACAGATACACTGTTAAGTTATTAAAATTGTGATTATATAGTACTTACGGATCGTCATTATTATCTTATTTTAATCAATAATTACGAATTTAATAATATGAATTTAATATAAATCTAATATGATTTAAAAAAAATTAAAAGCACGGCTACTTTAATTTTAAATGTATTCGTTTATACATTTAATTAGAATATATAAAAATAAGTAGTAAAAGTCCATTTAAACATTTTTGGACATTTAGCACCAATAAAACACAGTTGTGTTTTATAATGTACTACTGCGATCCGAAGTAGCTTTACACCGGGCAATAAAAAAGAGCGTTTTAAAAGTTGAGACAGTACCAATATGTAAACAGTAACCAGCAACATAACTAATGACTGATAATACCTAAAAACACAAAAAAAATTTAGAATTACTTTTCTTATAGGAAGAGAAGGTTTATGGCTACTCATGTATTCCTCAGTTTTTTTCGTGGTAAAAAGCTTAGTTAATTAAATTAATAAGTGTTATAACGACTACAATTTTTGTATTTTATTGTAGTAAAGGAGCGTGTACATATGCATAAATTTCATAGCGCCAGTTGAAACTGGCGCGCCAGTAAAATAAAATTGCATGTGTAAACTGTGTAAAATTGCATGCAAGTTAAAGATTACACATGCAATTTCATTTTACTGGCGCACCAGTTTCAACTGGCGCTATGAAATGTAGGTATGCATGTGTAAACCCAGCATGAAATCATATGATAAATTTTGTAATATTTTTTTAAAATCTTGACGTGATAGATAATACATGATTTCAAATTTGAATTCGCGGAAATTGTCTTATTAATCTAAAAAGAAAGTTATTTTGTCGGCTTGTGTTTACTATTTACCATACAAATTCAATCATTGATTAAAGTTACAAAAAGCCGACAAATACGGGTGTTGGTTTTGTCGGCTAGATCAAAAAAAAGAAATTCACAATCCAAAAAATTAGCCAAACTCCTTCATTCTTTGAGTTTCATACTATGGTTTCAGTCTCATCGAAAGCTTGTATTTTCGGCGTTTTTTGTGTTAAAATTATTACATCGTGTGTTTTTAGTGAAATTACTAATTAGTAATTACAACTATTTTATGTGTATTCGTTTTTTTTGTATTGTAAATTGTCACACCGTGTGTGTTTTTTTGTTGTAAAAACATGAAAACCAAAAAGTACAACAATAAAAAACTTGCTTCTTGTGCACGGAGACAAAGTGTAAAAAGTCGATTAGCAGGTGTTAGACAAAATTATCGATAAGTAAATAATTCTTTTTTTCTGAAGAATTTTCTTTCTAAAGTTTGACCGAAATTTTTGATGTATTAATCAATTTATGATTATTAATCAAATTACGTGGGAAGTGATAGAGAAAGCCGGACTCGAAGAAAAAAAAATTGCAATTGAAAAGGGACAAATAGACAGTGATGGAATACTATTTATAACGGTGATAGCCGATGGAGCTTGGAGCAAACGGTCGTATAAAGTAAATTATGATGCATCATCGGGGATGGTAGGTACACTTTTAATCAGCATGTAATACAATTGTTAGTTATTAATGTAACATGTAATTAAAGTATTGCTTTTTTACGGTTATGGTAAGCCCTGAAAGTGAAAATAGTTATTTACCTAACGTATTCGGAAAGATAAATTTCCAAGTTGAATAAAAAAAAATTCTACCTTCTTTAATCATACCACAATTTTACGAGATATTGATACTGAAATATTGATCCGTCTACATCTTATCAAAAATTACAGCAGAATTTTACTTATAACTCGATAATTACCATACCATTAGTTACATCTGAACGACAGTATACTTGTAATTTGCAGTTAATTATAATTAATAATTTTGATTTTGTATATTAGGGAGTTATAATTGGAAAAGAAACAAGGAAAGTACTATTTTTAAGCATCAGAAACAAATATTGTTGCATACATATGTGCAAGAAGTGAGAGAAAAAATGAAGCAACACCTGATCATGTCTGCTATAAAAACTGGAACAAAACTTCAACGTCTATGGAATCCGACATTATTGTTGAAGGATTTTTAAGAAGTATACAGTTACATGGCCTCCGATATGCATTTTTAGTCGAAAATGGCGACAGTAACATGACAAAAAAATTAAATGATGCAAGACCTTATGGAAACAAAATAGTTAAAAAAATAGAATGTAAAAACCACCTCTTACGAAACTATTGTAGCAGACTCAGAGATTTAACTAAAAAGACTGTTAGGTTCTCAAAGAAAAATATTCCTATAAGTCAAAGAAATTTGTTAAATAATTATATAAAACGATTGCGGTATGGAGTAATTGGGGCTGTAAATTATATAAACAATAATTATTTAGATTTGCCACATTCGGAAAAAAATAAAATGTTAAAAGCAGATATATCTAATTCTCCTTTTCATGTGTTTGGAGATCACTCCAAATGCAAACCATATTTTTGTAAGAGGCCAAAATTAAATGAAAAAAATTTTGTACCTGATCTTAAAACATCAGCTCTTTTTGATGATATTCAGTACGTTTTGAAACGCATCGTACAAAATTCCGAAAGTTTGTTGCTAAACATGAACAACAACGCAGCGGAGCAGTATAATGTTGTTCTAGCAAAATTTGTAGGAGGTAAAAATACGCAATATTATACGTAGAACTCAAATATGCTGAAAAACATTGAAGTTCTCATTTGTAGTTTCAAAGTTAAGAGTCGTATCTCGATTTTGGGACACCTGTATATCAAATTTTTTGTCAAAAAATGCACGTTAAAAAATAACATAAAACGTGTCCGAGCGTTTTCCTGAAAGGCAACTCCCTGAATTTTTATCGAATTTATTCATTATAAATGGTTCACACTGTATAGAAAAATATTTTATAAGTTTTTTCAGAAACCTGACGTGATGCCCAATTTTTGAGTTCATTTTTAGAATCTGCATAATAAAGTACATAAGAGACACGTATTAGATTAAAAAAAAAATGTCATGTTGACCAGTGTAATCTAACGCAAATACAAAAATTATGTGGCAAATTAAAAAGTATAGGAATGTTTTTTTTATATTTTTTGATCCAACTAATGGTAGTCCAGTTATAGAATTTATTTCTGTTAAAATACTCAGTTTGTAGGGATTATTAAACGAGACCACATCTTCTCTTTGAAAAGAAAATTATCCGTTCGTCCTATTTCGTACGAACTCGTATCTGGACTTTCGTCCGTTTGTAACAGCGTAAGAAGTTTCTGTATTTTCTCAGAATTGTCCTTCCCGTTTTTAGTTTACTCTACCGAAATTTACGTCAGCATATAGTGCTTTTTGTCTGGCGATCAAGTCGTGCTCTCTCTAAGAAATATTCAATGGAGTCGGCAGTGGGCTCTTAATTCTCAAAATATTGTATTTAAATTTTAAGACAGGTCGCGTAAACGAAGAAATATGTTAAATAATGCTGCAAAAGAATCGGTGATAATATGTTATCTTCTTCACAGTGTAATTGATTATTATCAGTGATCAGGATCACAGATCTCCAAATTTTTCTTTCTTTTTTGTTTTTTAAGGTTAATTTATTTGAGCATTCTTTGTAAGTAATTAAAAGCATTAAAATTTTCGATGATTTATATGTTCCACACAACGTTTTTCGTACGAAACGGTTGCGTGTAAGTAATCAGCAGATTAAGCGATTGGCGGTAAATCAAATATTTTTAAAAATAATTAAGTAATAAAACCATTTCTTTTGAATGTTATTTGAATGATGTGGGAATGATAATTTGGTGAACTAGAGTAAGTCTTGGAGGTAAGTGTTACTTTAAATACAATGATTTTAAGTATCCAGAGTGATGGAATCACACTTTATCTGATTTTTTTATCTATAATGTATTTTTTATTAATGTTTTGATTAACCACTGTCAAAAAATTTTTTTTGTGCGTAGTCTACAGGTTTTACTTTGTGCACTGCTTGAATTTCGTAAGGATGCAGATGTATTAGGATATTTTTCGCGAAATTCGGCAAAGCATTCACCAATTAAATGTGCATTTCCAAACTTCATTTATTTTTTGATCATCCGGAAGTAACATTCTACAATGTAAGCTATTTGTTGGTCACCACTATTTTGCGAGAAAACAATTTTCAAATTTTGGTCTGTCAATTTCTTAGTTTAGTAACGTAAGGTTCTAGCTAAAAGTATATACAGGATGTTTCAGAAATGAATACAAAAATTTTAACCACTAATAGATCTCACCAAAACAAACAACTTTTCTATATATCATTTTTGTAACAGATGCTAAAAATTTTGAATTTTGTTGATCTTATTTCGTTCAAAACACCCAATACTGTCTCAAGTTATAATGCATTAATATCAAAATTAATAAACGGTCAACGAAAAAATAGTTTATATAAGTCTTGTTACGGGCTTTAATTAAGATAATTTGTGCTGTGTCGTCTTTTTCGAATCCATTGGAGCTTCCAAACTCGTTGCAGCAACAACCAGATCTTCCAGATTCCACTTTTTTTATTTTGGTGGAATGAAAACTAATAAGTAGCTTAAACACCGGTTTTAAACCTAAACATTAGGGGATAGCATCTTCTCTAGGAAAGTTTAAAAACCAGTCAACCTAAGTAGTTCATTTTGCTTTATTTATGTGAAAGTAAATATGCAGAAATAAACAAAGAAGCTACGCTTTGCATAGAAAAAATGTATAAAAATGTCTAGAAAAAATAACTTTTTGCACATAGTTTTTTTTATTTAATTTTTTTTTCTTATTTGTTCTAAATAAAAAAATGTTTTAGGCATGTTTCTATGACTCCAAAGTACAAGAAAAATTTGGGAAAAAAGTTAATAGTATTTTCGTGAACAAAGAACGGTGTTTTTAAATAAATATAAAGAAAAACAAATACACAAAAGAGAGGATAGACTGATGGAGTAGAGAGCAGCAATCACAATAGAAGTAGGTAAATAAAAGTACAACTAAAGTAAAAAACTATTTTTTATTTATATTATATTATTTGTATGATACAGTCGAGAGAGTCAGAAGGGGAAACTAATAACGAACACCTAGGTCCAAGGTGTCGTGCGACCCGAAGAGTGTCAAACTCTTACCTGCTAAAATCTTTTTTTGAGGTTTTAATTGTTCTGCAAGGCTTTATATTGGTTTTTTTAATTTTTTCTCTACGTTTTTGATTTTTGTTTTTTTACTTAATTTATGAATTTTTCGTATTTTGTGTTTATTAACTCAAAATCTTAGAGTATAACTAGTATAAGTTGGCTACAAAATAAGTAAATGTCTTTAAAAAAAATGAGTATAAAAATTCTTATGTATATAAAAGGCGATTTTTTTATTTGCTCCCGCCTGAGATTTCAAAAATAGGCAACACGTTATACAAACGATAATCAACTGTGGGAAAACTGCAAATGATCCAAATGGATCGACTCTGAAAGCACTGATAAAGGTATTGTCAACAATGTTGACATTAATTTACAATCCTCTATGCCTTAATTTTGAAACTTAAATTTAAAAAAAAACTAGCAAAGTATAATGTGTTGTCTATTTTTGGGGTTTCGGGCGGAAGCAAATAAAAAAATTGTTTTGTATACAATAATCTACGAGTACTTCTGAGTAAATTTAATGGTAGAATTTTATATTTAATAAAAACGAGAAATCTAAAGCAAAACAGATCGTTGACAGTGCATCACTTCCTGTATTTCCCTATCTGCATCAAATTGAATAACTAATGGCTGTTGATGTTATAAAGATACAGCGATGAGATACATCACAATAACCCTCCCTACTCGCCCTAGTCATAAATCTGCGGTGTAAAACAATCGTACGGTGCCATTAAAACCATTACAAGACCCACGTGTTCAATGTAATATTACGTTAGGAGCGACACGCGATGTTGTTCTTTTATTTTTTCAATGGCATCGGGTGTCATTGTTGTCACCCTTCATTACATTACACTTCATGTTCAATCGAGAGATTATGTTTTAAGCGGATAAAAGAAATTGTGTATTGCATGGTAAAGTCGTTAATGATAGCAGTGTGGAATGGAGACTTTTTCCGCTTCTGTATACAATAAATGGATTGAAAGTTACAAAATTATTTGAGCTTAATTTGTCTTTTTGTCATTACTTTTTTATTCGAAATCTGCTTAAAATGGGATAGAAACATTGTTGAGTGGGGGATTTACCGAAAAGTTGGGCAAGTAGCGTCGCGACGCGTCGCTCGGCAAAAACTTCTGATTGAAACTTGTGTCAAACATTGTCCAGCGGTGAAAGGAGACTAAAATGACTTCTTTGCATGTCACCATTGACAACAAAAGTTGTCTATTGTTTAGCTAAACAATGCCATCATATCTCCTTGGTGATGAAAGGATTTCATCCCTGTCTGGCGTCCATTTGGGACGTAGCTCCGTCCTTCCCATTATCGCAGTCTCTTTATGTATGGCTCGATGCGGCATTCAGGACATAACAATGGGAAATGCGGTGACATTTTTATCGTGTGTACATAGAGGATAGAAAATCCGCTGCATGGATTTGCGATCGCTGAATGTCACTCAGTTTACGTATCTTTTCATGAAAACGAGCACAAACGCTGATTTTATACGATAAACTCGAATCGCAGATCTAACATAAATCTACCATACTTAAACAAACATGTACAAATGAAAATAGATACATTAAAACATTTGCTTTTTTTACATTTATATTAGTATTTTAACAAAATTAAGTTAAAATATATTTACAAAAAGTTTAAATTTTAACTTAAATACAAAAATTGCTTATTCTTAATTTTTTTACATGCGAACGTCTCACATATTGTAATAGTTATTTACACGATAAGTGCGGGAACATATATTTTGCATATGAGTGCGACAGTTGTTACACATGTGTCACACGAATAAAGCAAAACTGTTTCTGCACGTCTCTTGTATATCATTTTTTGCACGGATCTTTCACAAAGCTGAAAAATGATAATTATAAAATTTATCTTTAATTTGTCGAAAAAATCAAGTGCGTTGATGTCGACAATACAGGTAATTAACTGTCAGTTTTTTCAAGTTACTGAAATCTACTGTCAAAATTTGACGTTTTAATGTCTTACACAATTTCTCACAGATGGCGCTGCTTAAACTTAAACTTTAAAGGCGATATTGTGAATGCATTTCTATTGTTTTATCTGAATAAAAGTGGTAAAGTGCATTGTTTTTTTATCAACTTGGGCTCTGATAAATTTCTGTGCTCTTTGCAGGTACTAGTGCGGTAAAAACGGAGAATGATTGTAAAATTGACGGTCCTGATTGTTCGCTCAGTGCATAATTACTTAATTTCTATTAGAGTAGTGCAAAAATTTTGTTTCCATCTCTATCTTGAAAAAAGAAAATTAAGCGTCATTTTACAGCACTGTCAATTTTAATTAAGTCGTGAGCATACAGTTCAAATTTAGGCCATACCATACTTTATTTGAAATGCTTTTGCATTAAAAAAAAATAAAATAAAAAAGATACGATCTAAACAGAAAGTAATTTTCTAGCCCAATTTCAGAAAACAAAATGCTTTGTTACAAATTTTCAGAATTTTATTTCCTTCATTTGTCGAAATTCTAATAACTGTTTTATTTCTTTGAGAAAACTACCAACTTTATTACTACCATATGTTTATTATAATTTTTGATCAGAGGCTGTCATGAAAAACAAAAATTCTAAAAACGTAAAGCTTAACTTATTTCACTTGATAATAAAATTATTTTACTGTCACTCACAAAGGGATTTGTTTTTGATTTTCCAGTACCTTTCTTCCGATTGACGCTGCCCGTCTCTCGAAAGGACGTGATAGTGTTTTTCAAACTGGTATAAAAATTTGACTCTGTTATGATTTCTTCTGAAAATTTCTCTCGAAACTCGTCAAAACAAAGTCTGGATGAGTAAACCCGTTCTCCGTTCGCTAAGTGCCCATTACGAAAATATGATTGTACTGAAAAAATCTTCAAATCAGTAAACCCCATAATTCAAATCAAATCTAAATTTTACTTTTGACAGTGACAGCAAAATGACATTTATCAAGTGAATTAATCTAGGCGCTACGTTTTTAGAATTTTTGTTTTTCATGACAGCCTCTGATCAAAAATTATAATAAACATATGGTAGTTATTATACAATGTGACGCACAAATATTAAGGTTATTTACTGAAGTTTCTTATCATAAAAAACAAGAATATTTAGTGGAACATCGAATAGTATAATTTTGAAGATATTATGTGAAGTTCTGACAGAAAAGATTTATCACGGATGATTTGATCAACATTGCAAAAAGATGGTCTTTCTTCACCGATAATTTGATTAGCAGTGTAACGCTTCCTTGCTTCTAATTCTTCTAAATATTCTTGTAGACAAAGGGCAGCAAAGAATACACATGAAATTTTTGGCGACATTTTGTAAAATTTAGAAGGGCACACAGATCTGCAGGTTGACAGATTTACTATAAAAATTTTGTGTTCTATAGGAAATATATAGAATAATAGTAGTACATACAGTGTGTGTAAAAAGAACCGAAACCAATTATCAACTTTTAAAAAACATATATTTCTTAAAAATTTTAAATTACGTTGATTTTTATTCAAAAAAAGACACAATTTGAAGTATGTTAAAACATTCTTCTTCTTTTATCCATAGCCAACTTTGAAATTTTTTTAAATGGCACTATACTTTTTTATATCTTAAATGAAAATTTATTTAATAAGCAATTTGTTGGTGTAATTAGTTTTGAAATTGAATAAATAGTTTTTACAATAAAAATACATTTTTTAAAAATTTTTAAAAAATATTTCTTTTATCGTTTCCAATTAGCGTATCTCAATGAATTATTTGCGGAAAGATAGACTGAAGAGACAATAAAATAGCCACCTCGATTGCTTGACCTCACTCCACTGATTTTTTTGTGGGGTCATTTAAAGAGCAAGGTGTATTTAAACAGACCAATGATGTTTTGCAACAAAAAATTCAAGAAGAACTTGATAAAGTACCACTTCCTATTAAAATTTCTAACATTATTTTAAAAACACTTTGTGTTCTGATATAATATCAAAATGGATAGTAGTAGTATATCGAGATCTAGTCTTTGGAATTTAAATTTAACATTGTAATGGCGCTTTTTCATATTTATTGAAATGAGTTAGAAAATGAGGCTTAAAGATGAAACAATGAAGTTTTGAAACATCGCAAAAAAATTTAAGTGTATTTTTGCTGCCTACTTTAGTAGTATTTTAAAACAACATTAATTAGCTAACATTTTTTGGAGTTAATTACACTAACGTTGCTGTTTTTTAATTTTTTTAACTGTTTTTTATGTTTTTGTTTTTAATTCTGCTATTTCTGATTTTGTTTTGATCTTTTTTTGTTAATTTTTTTCTGTTTTTTATGATTGTTTAATTTTTTAACTCAAGACTGTACGGAGATACTCTATTCCACATTTCGATTTAGGATGTAAATGTGATGCATCAAGTATCTAAATAGGTGAAGTTACAAAAATTTACAAACGAGCTGACGTATGCTGATATAAGTATTTCTGATTAATCTAAAATTTGATGGAAACGTTAAGATTTTGACTTGTAGAATAATAATTCTGCTATGTGCAATCATGTGCGGTTAAACAATTGCATGTAGATAAAAAGAATTATTTTGATATTAACAGCATCTGGAGAAGTAAATAAAGATATTGAATTGAATTTTTTTTATATAAATCAAGTTTGAAATAATCCAACAAATATATTTTCAAAATTGAAGCACCAGTCTGAAATAAATTATTAATTGGAATTTTGGGAGAAAAACACGGCTTGTTTTAAATATTTAAGCAAGAAAGTAACTTAAACATTTAAATTTTTTACCGCACATAACAGATATTTTAATAGTTATTGTTATCAAGGAACTAAAGTGTATCGTTTAATTTTAATAGTGAAAGTTTGGGGCTTGAGAGCTCTAATTACTTAAGGAATTAACGCACTTTGGTTTTAGCTATTTTTTGCACTTTTAATAAATAAAAGAGTGATTTGTCATTTAGATTTGTTTATACTCCTATTTTAAATTTTAGGGTATTTGGGACTAATACTGATTACACTTATAAAACTAAAGTTGCGACTGAGTGGGTTTTTAAACCCTACATTAAAGTTTTAGTTACACCTCTGCCTGATTGGGTGTTGAAAGTTGATTGAAAGGTTACTTATAAAGCTAGACAGATTCAAGGTGTACTTGTTATCCGGCGCTTCCACCATATTTCATGCCTTACTTGATTGGGTGTTGCGTCACGCAGGGAATAACATAATGCCAAGGCGGTGTATTTCATAATTTTTTATAATTTTTGTCTGTTTCGTGGTTTTGGTTTTATTTAATTATGGTTTATGTTATTGATTGGTTTCATGGGCAAAAAAAATATTAAAATATTAAAAAATGGGCTGAAAAGGCTTATAAATTTGCAAAAAAGGCAGCTGAAACGCTATATATTAAGCCCCAACATGGCTTCTGCACTCAGCATTGCTACTTCTGCTGAAAGAAAGCTGAAAACCGAGATCATTAAATTTAAGTGACTTGACCAGCCGTCTTGCTCATACTGGGAATACACACACTAAAGATAATAGAGATTTGAAGAAGATTTTTTTTGCTGGATTACTTTAAATTAAATTCTGATTGTATCATTTTTTGAGGTTTCTTGTCGATTAGAGAGTTAGAACACATATTTTTCCTTTCTATTTTTGTCTCCATTTTCTATTATTTTTAATCAGTGATATTAGTATATTACTTCACAAACTACCGAATAAGTAACGGCAATTTATCATATTTTACCAAATTTCACTTACGGTAAATTACTAATAATTTACTGTAATTTTTAGGTAAATTACTAGACAGAAAATGATGTTTACTGCATGTTGAACGTATGTTAAACTTTACAAGTGATGACAATGGGTTACAAAAACAAAATCAAACAAAGAATACTTAATGTCTTATTTAAATTCTAAAAAACATAGGCAAATTAAACTTATTTTATACATTATATAAATTTATTAACAATTTTTATTCTGGTAAGATTTCCTACGACGCTCTGTACTCAGAATGCTTTAATTTTGAGCACGAAGATTCTGGGACATTCTGTATCTGAATTTGTGCAGTGTTTATTGTTTTTCATTGTAATTATTGATTACAATGATCATCCATGTCATGGATGTAACCGCGACTTGAAACCTCTGGCACTTAGTTGTAGCATTACTACTACAAGATTATTTATTTATTTATACAAGGTGTTCAGAAATAATAGTCAAAAATTTAACCAGTGATACATCTCATCAAAAGAAACAACTTTTCTATATGTACACCATTTTTGCGCCAGATATTAAAAATTTTGTATTTTGCCTCTCTCACAAAATCACGAGACGCTTATTATCACTTAGTTACCATTATAATACAAAGTGTCTGTAAATAATGGCTGAATCTGTTGGCAACCCTGAGGTTAGTAAATTTAGTGCTATGTCGATTTTTAACGTTTTCAAACGGAAGTGTTGATCTTGTTTTGTTTATATTTGACAATTAGAACAATTTTAAGGTTAAATACTTCACTTCAGTTTATTAATCATTATATCATGCGTTCAATATTTCTTGTGGTCGTAGGCGGCTGTGGTTTTCTCTTTCTAGCATGTACGTAGTGTCATAGATAAGTTCATACTCACACTTGAGGATTGACAGCTGTCAAGTAATAATGTTTGCAATGTTAACCAAGACATACGTTCATTTTGACAATTGCAATTTATAGCCTACTTGACCACAAGAATTATTGAACGCATTTTATTTTGCGAAAAGCTTTCTTAAGAAAAACAGTGGTGTAACGAACATTTAAGAGGCTCTTCTCGCAACAGATTTGGTAGGTTTCTAAATGAACCGTGTTCAAATTTTGTTTAAACATGGTTAGGTGCTTCAGTGCTCAAACAGATAGTAGATCAATAAAAAGGCTTATAAATTTGCAAAAAAAGCAGCTACAACGTCATATTTTGAGCCCCAACATGGCTTCTACATTTAGCATTGCTACTTCTGCTGAAAAAAAGCTGAAAACCGAGCTTATTAAATTTAAGTGATTTGACCAGCTGTTTTGCTCATACTGGAAATACACACATTAATGGTAACAGAGATTTGATTATTTAATTCAATACGCTTATGCGTTTTGTGCCCATTAGCCTCATTCTCTTTTTTTTCTTCCATCGCGGAGTCTGCCGTAACGCCAGTGAAAAAAAAGCAAAACAAAACACTTAAATCTAAGAAAATTGTTCAAATTGTGTCTCTCTGTGTTTTTGACACAAAGCCGTCCTTCTTTTTAAATTTTTAAAAACATTAACTAGCATGTGTGGTGTTATGTTAGCAATTTTATCTGTTATGGCTTCTTGTAATTTTTCTAAAGTATGCAATGCTCTACTGAACACTTTGTTTTTTAAATACCAAAAAAAAAAAAAAACAAAGTTCAAGAGGTGTCAGATCCGGTGATGTGGAGGGGCCAAATGTCTCTACTTATTTTAAACGATTTCGAAAACTTCTCTTAAAAATCGAAGCGTAACGTTCAGCATTGACTGTAAAGTTAAAAAAGATTGGGCCAATAATTCTTTGCCTAGAAATCGCTAACCAAAGACCACTTTTTTGGGAATGTAAAGTTTTGTCTCTTGTAACATGAGGATTTTCGGCAGACCATAAATGATAATTTCGAGAATTTATAAAACCATCAAGATGAAACCAAGACTCGTCGGGGAAAGGTATCTAAAAGTATCTAAATTTTAGTAGTCATTTAAATTTTATATAAACCGTTAACAAAACTTTAGTCGCAGTCTTAGATCTGGTGGATTTTTTGGTGGATAGTTGGAACTATTGAAATTTTGTAGGGATAAAATTTAATTTATTATTTCAAAGTCTTAGACCAAGTGGTTTTTGTTAAACCTACAATAAGGATGAGGAATATTGGAAGTAAGGATGGCCACATTTGAAGAAGCTAAAATAGGAGGTGTCCCTTCTATGTACATTAAAAAGATTTAACCTGTTTTAATAGAAAGCTTTTTGACAGATTTTTTAGCACTTCTTTCAATTTTTTCTCTTACATCTTCAACAAGATCTTGCGTTATAACTAAAGGACGGCCAGAAGTTTTTTTTACAGTTCTTATTGCAAAATAACGGTCTATCAGACGCAAACAGTGCTGTTTAAAGATGGAGAACGAAAAATTTTGTTCTGGGTACATTTCTTGAAATTGTCGGTATGTCTCTTCTAAGGAATACATCAAACATTTTGGGAATTCCTCGTACCCGTTCTAAAACATTCCATGCATATAAAATATTATGTTTTTCTGAAAACATAATAGTTTACAAAACAAAATTGTTAAACTTCAGAAAATGACAGCTGATGCCAGCAGGAAACGAGTTAAAATGTAATACCAATTGCTATCAAATTTTAGGGCTGCCAATAGATTCAACTATTTACAGCCAATTTGTACTACATAACTTATGTACCCGCCACTGACTTATGTAACATAAGTCAGTGGCGGGTATGGTACCTTGAACTAAATCTTTAAATATTTTATCTTAATAATGGTAGAGATTCGGAAAAAAATGGAATATAAAAAAAATCTTTTTTAAGCGAGACCTATCACAGGCTAAATTTTTGACCTTTATTTCTGATACACCCAGTATTATGTACCTATTAAAAATTATTAACATCTCTTTTTTTATTATGATAAAAGTTTTGTATGGTAAGATTATACTCCAAAATGTTGTAAAAATACTTATAGTTTTTTGTAAACTATATGTTGAATAAATGGTACATTTTTTTGAAAAAGTTTTATTATATTATATGAATTTAAGGCAAGTTAACAACACACATGGAATGATAGAAACGAAACGGTTTGATAAACATAAACATTGTTTAGCCACACTTACCGGCTTTAGTAGGACTTTAATAAATCATCTTTCAGACTTATTTTGGTCCTGAAAATAAGATTTTAAGGTAAACTATGAAATAAAACTTTAAAAGTTATTTTTATCTATACGCTTTCTTTATAATCATCGTAGATCTTTGTGTTTTACGTTGAGGCGACATTATAATTTATTTTAATCATTTTGTAGGTAATTGGTTTAAAACTGGCATAATAATCTTATTGTAAAAAAAAACTCTGTTCAAATTGTCTTTTCTCTGTAGTTCCCATCCAAACTAACTTCACTTCATCAATTGATTCCCAAAAGCCGCAATTGAGTTGCATCCGCATTTGCGATTGCACCAAGTGCGATAATAGCCGTCTGTCCCTTGCCCGTTTTCGACACCGACCATCCAATATCTTATAAATTGGCGTCGGAATGATTAACGCTCTATCTAATATGCAGGAGTGAATAGGCAGGGAGCGGTTAGTTTGTGAAAGGCTCATTGTCAGACGTTCACAATGAGCCAGCAAGGCAGCGCGCGTCTCTTCACTTCGGACCATCGTCTGGACCCCATTCATATGCCCGGAATACTCCGGGCTCGAGGATCTCTATTGTTCCTGCACCGGACCAATATTATATTGTTTTGTTGTTCGCTCGTTCGTTTGCGAATATTTAAATTTTACAACAATCAGAAAGAAAAAAAACAAGATAGATCGTTCCAATCTTTGAGACGTCAAAATCTTAATCTGTTTGTTTGTACACGCCGCCGGATTTAGAGCGGCAATAAATTTAAGAGAGAGTTTTTGAGGTTCGAACAGGGCGACTGTTCACAGAACACAGTTGATACAGATGGGTTTTCATTTGATTATGAACAATGGACGTTGAACAATGCCTCTGCCTGAGATGCATTGCAGTCGAAGATGACGAGATTGAATAGACTTTTCAGCAATGCTATTTGCATTTTATCTCCGGTTTCTAAAGCGATAATAAAAGACCTGATCTTGCATTCTAATCATTTATTTATTTATATTTATATCTAGATTATATTACGTTTCTCATCAGCCATTCTATTGTCAAGTTTTAGATTGTACTCGCACATTTATTTTTTATTTTAATAATTGACCATGATAAGGAAACAAAATGACATTTGTTTTAGATTAATATTACTAAAAACTTCTTATTACTGTTAGAGTATCATTTATTATTATTGGTTCTTTTTTAAATTACTCTATTTTTATTATTTAATTTATGGAAGCCGGTTAATAATTAAAAGTGAGATTAGACTGGATTTTCATTAATTTGATCTACTATCTATCATAATGGTTTAGCGTTTGCTCTGAATAGGAGAATGGTATGCCTTTAAAAAATGTCTAATTAGATTAAATCTATCTTTTTTGTTCAAGTGTTTATCAATAAATAAGGATGAAAAATGTTTAATTTACTATCTTAAAATTAGAACTTTTTTAGTGAATAAATAACTGGGTGTGTATTACTGAAGCCCTGTTTTTAACAAAAAAATTATTTGGCAAATTCATAGTTTAAATATTTTTTATTATTATTATTTTAACATTCTATAAACACTACCAGATCAATCTTCTCTATTATTTAAAAAAAAATGACTTATTTTTAGGCGAATTATATGTAGGTACCATAGATCCTTATTAATCTATAAAGTTAAACAACGCAGTCAGCTGTACCTAATCATTCGTATGGGTGATTTGGATAAAGTAATAGGTACCATACTAACTGCAGCTATATCGTCTTTTGGAGAAGACGCTGTTGCGTCGGTCTCGGCTACCAGTGGTCATTAGGTCATGTTTAGTGGCTGTTTGAAATGAAAACATTAGTGTACTTATTTAAAAAAATCATTGCTCGGTTTGCAAATTCATTGATTTTTTATGATTTACCTAATTCCTGACAACGCAATCTGTGAGTCACTCACTGAATCAATAATCAGATTGTCTTAAACGTTATAATAATTTAATTTTAATTGATTTAGATGAAACTTAAAACTGAATTTTAGAGCACAAATGAATCAATTTTTACGATTAAATCAAAATAGTTCAGGTTAGTTTTAATGTCTTTATTGCCTAATTGGCTTTACAGTCCTACGCATTTGAAAGTTTATACATAGTGACATAAAAGTATGAAATAAAATTTATATTTTCTAAGTTAATGTTTTTTTTTGATAAACGCCAAAAAAGGTCGATTTTATTTTTTTATTGCGCACGTTTTTCACTTATCTTAAAAATTTTTTAGTCGACCGGTTTTTTGCTGTGACGTAATCGATACTTTTTTTTAAATAGCAACCCCTATTTTTGGTGTTGAATATCGAAACTACTTTTTTTCTGCGTATAACATTTGTAGGGTCTAAAAAAAACTTTAAGTAATTTAACCAATTTAAATATTTTATTGAATTTTTTAAAATTCAAAAACTGGTGGGAAATTAATTTTTTCATCGATATCTTTTTCAATATTTCTTGCTTTTTTAATTAAAACCTCAAAATTTGCGTCTGTTTTATTAATGGAAACTAAATTTTCCAAATTTTGTAAATTTCAGATACCTCTCTATTGTAGCAGATTTATTTTGAATTATTTTACTCAAAACATTATTTTTTTCTAGAAGAAAATGCCATATTGTTAAACTACAAATAAACTTAAAAAATATATTTTTGTTCCAACAGAATTAACTATAAGTTTTGCAATAGCATCTCTTGACTAATCAGTTGATATTTTTAATAAACTGTCATATACTTCAGGTAGCTAAAAATAGAGAAGTCTGATCGTTTTAACTTTACTTTTCTACCGAAAATAATAACAAAGGGCCGTGGTTTTTAATAGTAGCAATTGTTGTTTAACATGTCCCACCACATTTTGAACAGTGAATGTAGTTTTTGATAAATTCTATAATTAATTGCGTCCATTGCTTTAGGAGGCGGATGAAGGATTGTTAGATCCCGTGTGAAAATCACGCACTGAACACCCGCCCCAGCTACGGGCTTGCATACGTCCTCCCGCCTTGTCTATTTCTTTCTTCACCGGTTTTCTCAAAATACATACATTGTCCATCGCTCTCCTTACGTTTCTGAACCCTGCCTGTCCGTCTGGTAACATACTTTTTTGTCTATTTCCTTTCTCAATTTTAGGTAGGATATACCACGGTAGTTTTCAGTTTGGCTTTATCTCCTTTTTTTATGTATTGGTACAATTAACTTTTTTCTCTACTCTATAAAAAAGCCTCCTCTTAGCCACACTGCATTTAGCATTTCTCATACCCTTTTCCATAGCTTTTTTGTACCAAACAACAGCGCTTCATTTGGAATTCCTTTTTCTCCGGGTGCTTTCTTTTTCTTTAACCTAAACATTTGTTTCTCAATTTTCTCTTTAGAAAGATTGTTTATTTTCACTCGAAATTCTTTATGTTTTGGCAAGATACTTTTATTTTTACTTTCACCTAAAACCTCCATAAAGTGTTCCTTCTTTTATCCATACGATTTTTAATAATTTTTATGATTAAATCGAAATAGTTCAGGGAAGTATTTATTTATTTGTTGATTTAAACATTTTAAATATATGAAGAAGAAGTTTATGAAAAAGAAAATAATAATTTATAAAAAATAGTTTATTTCCATAAACAAATGTGACAGTTTTATATTATTAAAAAACTATACAAGACACTCAAAGTAGCAGTACAGTCCATACGGACAAAATTAAGTCGTTGAGTGCAAAGACTGGCCGAGGCTGAATTAGAATTATTAGACTTGGATTAGCTTTCGTTCAACTTTAACGTGTGGTTTATGAGTCATATGAGTCATATGACTGACTTTCTCGATACGACTTATAACACTAAGTAAATCATTAGCGAACAAATCTTTGTGAACAAATCACTTTATCAGAATGAGTCAAATTCACTTAAAAGAATCTAAATATTCGTTTCTACTGTAGATGCATCCTGAGAACTTCTGTTACTTGGGTGAAGCATTCTCGCCGTATAGCATTTGGTGTTTCAGGTGCAGAAAGTAGAAATTTGCAGCCTACGGGTACTTTATTAATTAAGCTTAGCGAAGGCAATAAGAAGTATATGCAGCCGTCCACAAACTCTCGTAGAATGACTATAATGAGAAAGCAATAATACTTATTCCAACAATACAACTCTTTATTAGTAGGCGGTTAAAATAGTTGAGAAATACTTGTATATTATTCCAAACTAGTTCTGGCATACCTGACTTTACAGGCAAGTCTTCTGTTTATTACTAATGCAATAAAGATTGTATTGATACCAAATGCGAGTAATAAATATATGGTCGTCAAACCTTTCGATGCAGTCTGATAAAATTATCCATTTCAGGCAGATTTGCCACGACTTTTACGTAGATTTAAAACTATTATAGTTTCGCATTTATTATTGCTCTCGATGTATAGTATTTCGGGTAATAAACTCGTTTGGATATAAAAAATGTTGTCTCTACTTTGGTTTATAATGTACTATTTTATTTACCATTATTTAGTATGATTTATTATTTTGATTGTCTACTTAATTTTTTTACGATAAGCAGTATTGTGTCAATTATTTGCTTTGAAATTCGGCCGGTAAGGGAGTAAAAAATAATGTATTTATTTATAATTTTTCAAGATGTGTTTTTAATAGACTCTTCATTTTATTTTTTTACGAGATGAAATTGTTTTAAATGAATTGTACTGTAAATATTGCGGTAATGTGTCTTCATTGTCATTTGTCAATGAAATTTTTATTTACATAGATAATTTTTAAATTGACTTTATCACTAATCTATTGAAACAAAAGATACAAGGCTTTTTTAGAACATAAAATTGTCTCTAGTAAAAATGGACTGAGATTGATTTGTTTTTTTACTTTGTAACAGTGTGATGTGAATATATTCTGAAATAAGAACTCTAGAGAATCACCACTTGTGACAGAAAAGGGCGACAACACAGTTCTGACATAAGGGGCAAACAAAGACGTATTTTCTGCCCTCAAAAGCAGTCATTACGATAAATTTTTTGTTTAGGTATGGGAAAAATATTATTTATTTATTCCTCAAATTTGGGCTTTGAATTACTACTATTTAAATATAAATGCATAATCGTATTTTAGAAAAAATAATTGCTACACAATGAAGTTCACTTGAAATTTTTTAAATATGCACACATACGAAAAAAAACTTACAGGGGACGTGTATTTTTTTATTTATTAGTTTTTGGTTATTTCTAAGTCAGTTTTTTTGAAGTTTTGCGGGTGTGAATGAGACCATTATTTTTTCTTAATTATTTGGGGATTATTGAATTTATCAATGTTATTCTAGCATTTTTTTACGATTGATTTTCTATATAACATAATTTTTATATTTGTGTGTGATTTTTGAATTTGGTGACATAGGTTGTAAAAAGTTTTTTTTACATAGTTTTATTTTTTGTTCTTTGGAGAAATTGTTTTTTAAATAAAATAGTACTGTTGTCTGTTCTTTGGTAGTTTTTGTGAAAACTATGTTTTCTTTATCTAACTCTTTTATTCAATTAGTTTTTTGTTTAGGGTTGATGGGTTTTTATTTTTTTTTATTTTTTTTAGATTATGTTGTGGTATTTTGTTGCGATTTTGATACTAGAGTATATGTGGGTTAGTTTAGTCAGATCTCGATAGGCGGCATAGCCCAAAACCGGTTTTTACAAAAAAAGTAAACAAAAAAATTGTTAGAACGTTTACTAGTTGTTAATATTATAAGGCTTATATTCTATACTGTTGAAATTTTTTACAGAAAATTGACGTAGATCTAGATGCGTTTGTGGTTACCCACAGACATCCCGGGAAGTTTTCGAATAAAGTTTTTTAAAATTTATTTACATATTTTTTTATTAAAAAACTTACTAGGTAGTGACTACCTAAATATTTTTTTACTTGAAAACTTGAGTTTATACGAAAATTTGTCTAAAACAAAAAATATTTAAAAATAATGCAAAAGTAAAATAAAAAATAAATCAAGTCAATAAAATGTAGTACAAGAAAATATAAATCAAAATTTTGAATATTGCCATTACCGCCGTAGATTAAAATTACAACATCAAGAAAACAGTGATATTATAATGTGTGTACTTTACATAATAATTTTTTAAACGTGGTTAAAAAATTAAAAAAAACACAAATTTTAATTTCTAACTTTAGTGCTCTCTAATTTCTGTACGGTGCAACATTATATGTAAGAAAATTTACCTATAATTGCATTAAACTGCTTTACTTTGATTTAAAAAAAATTAAATTGTTTTGTGTAAACGTTTTTTGGGACACCATGTATCCAATCTTAAGGCATTTTATGTTGAGTGATTCAAAAGTACTAATCAAAATTTTAACCTGGCATACAGTATGACAAATGATGAACATATTTTTATTAATTGTGGTGCTGCATTTCTGGCAAAAATATTGCTCTATACTTTTGAATCACTTATTAATATATTTAAATTACTTTTACTTAATGCAACACTGGTAACTTAAACTATTGATCATAATGTCAGGATCTTTGACGTTGCACGACTTTATTACTTTGTGGCCCAGTGTGACAAACGACGGTTAACTTTAACTACGGGTTATTTACCATGGTTACAATTGTTTAAACAGCTAACCGTTGATTGTAAAATTGGGTTTGTATAATATAACAAAAAAATATTGTACTAATAATAAATTAGTGGTTTTTAACGTTTAGTAGTAAATGACTTTGTTTTACAGTTTTGGTGGATGCGCCGGGTAAAAGTTTTTATTTTCTGATTTTTATGGCTTTTCTTGAGTAATGTAGATACTTTTTAAAATATATTTATTGATATTGTAATCGTGTTGACCTTAACCTGTGGCATCGGCATTTTTAAACAATAAAACACACTATCAGTGCCGAGTAATAATGAAGCAAAGAAACAAAAGGCGTCGGAACGAAGACAATGGTATAATATCAAGTAAAGGTCCCTTAAAATCTTAGAAAGAGGAGAGACAATAGCCTTCACATATACAAAGTATAATGGAAATGAACACAAAAAAGTCATCGCATCGGTCGAGGAGCGGGGGCGGAGGATAGGAAGCTGGTAACAATACACAATGCTCGTGTGGTGGTTCACAATGGGGGCTAAAAGAATAGCCGAATGCACCGGCCGTGAATGCCGCATAAAAGAAGTCACTTTTATATAATTGTGTAAATAAAGGACACGCTTTTCAAACGCTGCTGGAGCGCGCTATGCAAAAGAGAACGATTTTTTACCGTACAACTTGAAACCTAACGCTCCATAGCGATGTGGGAGTTTCTCACTTTCCAATTTCGAATAGAAACGATTAACAGTATTTTTTGTTCAAAAAAATTTAATCAGTAAATTGTTCTGTTAATGATACATTTCATAAAGTTTTGGAATATGAAAAATGAAGCCGATCTATGTCAAGTGAAATGTTTTTGGTTCTGAGAAGTTTTTAGAAAGTAATATTATTAAGCCTAGCATCTACAAAAAATAAACTTATTTGTACCCACTACAGGTTTGGAAACTGTCATTTTGCAAATACCGGACGTAGAAATACACGGATAAACAATTTTCGAGTAATAAATAAAAAAATGTGCTAACTAACACATCTTATTAACATTTTTATCTTCGGATTTTTTTAGTTATTGATGAATAACTTTTTACATATGCTGCTATTGGTTTACGCCAAAAAAATTTTAAAAACATTAATATATCAACAATAATTGTCGATATGAAATAAAGTCTTTAACCTAGAATAGCACTAAATTAAAGAAATGAATACATTAATGAAATATATTTTTTGCATAAACTATGTTAATACACAATTTTTCGTTTTCCGCCAGCACGTTACAATTTTCAGAAAAACGATTTTTTTTTTCATTTTTTTTATAAGATGATATTATTTGACTGACGATGACGACTATACTACTAGACCAATTTGAAGTGTAAGATTCAAGGTCGCAGAATATCATGGTCTTTACATTGCTGTAGGAGTTTTTGCTCAAGGAAGCACGGTTTAAAGGTTATAGCCAAAAAAAAAAGATGTTAACTATCAACAGTTCTGTTGCTCGCACAATGTCTTCCAGAATTATTTGAAAATAGAGTTATTTAAACTGATCAACAATTGAAGTGATCCACCACAAAAATTGTTAATTATACAGAATTTATTCTTGTTTCTTGTTGTTTTTTTGTAGTCTTTTGCCTATCTGAAGTATTTTATGGTCTATCTAGTGGTAGTTTTTAAGTGTTAATTTTAAAAACGAGCTTTTTCGCAGTTTTATCTGACAAAACATGCAAAATGAGAATTTAACTGAATGTCTTTTTCAGTAATATTAAAACTGATACGTTAAAAGTATTATTGAAGGTGACTTATTCTTAATTTCTAATGTTTCAACAGCGTTTATCTGATCGAGAATTGCAGCATGTGGTTCACATGGTGCAGGAAGGGTTATCTCATCGCGAGGTGGCGCGAATCTTTAATGTGGCACATGGGGTGATCAATAGAGCCATTAATCGCTTTCAAAAATGTAGAACTCTTTGTTTCGGATATGGTGGAGGTTGTGCACGCAGTCTAACTCCAAGACAAACGCGTTTTTTATAAATTACTCCTCGCCGAAACCCTACTTACAACGCTACTCAGTTAAATAACGCGCTACGACGAGTTACAGGAGTAGTTATTTCTACTCAAACAATTCGACGAAGGCTACACGAATATGGCTTAAGGGCTAGAAGACGTGTGCCATGCCCACTGTTAACCCGGCAACATCGATATTGAGGGGAAGCTTATTTGAATTGGACCCAGGACGAATGGTCTCGTTGTATGTTTGCAGATGAGTCTCGATTTACCCTTTATCGTTTGGATGGGCGTATTAGAGTGAGGCGACGCCCGAATAAGACGTACCGTGAAGAAATGCGAGAGCACAGGGTACCTTTCGGAGGAGGTAGTGTTACTCTTTGGGAAGGCATTAGTTTTAACGGCCGCACAGTGATTGTGGCACTAAGGGGGTTTTGCATAAATGCACATCATTGAAATGAGTTTATGTTTGTGGATGATAATGCATGACCGCACCGTGCTCGGATTGTGAACAATGTTCTTAATGCACATGGTATTGAACGAATGGTGTAGCTGGCACGCTCCTTTGATTGCAACCTCATCGAATGTCTGTGGTTGTACATAGAGCACAGGTTATCGGAACAAGATGTCCAACCAGAAATTTTTGAGGAGCTTCAAAACATGTTGGAACAGGAATGGGAAGCAGTGCCTTAAGAAGTCATCAATAATTTAATAGAAAGTATGTCTAGGAGATGGGAGATGTATGACTGTCTATAGGGCTAGAGGTGATCCTACTAGATATTAATTTATAGAATATGTTTAATAAATAAATATGTAAATACAATATGTGTTTACAAAATATTGCTGGGGGTATTTACTGTTTTTGTAAAAAGTTGAATAAATAACCAAATATACTGATTTACGATGTTGCGATGCATGTGTACCTTTTTTTACTCAGCTTGTATTTTAATAACGGTTTTTTAAAGAAATATGATGTATGAAAATGAAAACATCACTTATTATAGAATGGATCACTTCAATTGTTGAGTAGTTTATTTTATGAGTGGCATTACCATGTTTTATAATTTTTTTCCTGAAAACCGTGAAAGTATAAGTGACGATTATGGCGAACGATTTCACTAATTGTAAGATCTGAAAGTATTTGAAAAAAATTATTAATGTTTTTGGGATTAGAACTTACTGGGCGATTATTGTTGGTGTGCTGTGAGAAACACAGATGCAAGTTATTATAAGAAAAAAGCTAAAACTTGTCATTTTTAATTTTTTATTCAACGTTTTATTTGTAATATTTTTCTTATTAAATATCTTAAATGTTTGGCGTGCTGATTTTTTTAATATTTTTTTTCAACTGAGTTTACCTTATATAACAAAAATATATAGGTCTCATTTCATAAACAAAAATGTTGTACATTAGTGTTATTTATTTAATATGTTAGTTCCAGGCAAAATCAGAAATTGTTGAATTTTTTTTTAAGAAAATGCAGATAAGCAAGGTGGCGTGCCTACATTTTATACTAATCTTAATGATAATGTTTATTTCGTCATTAAGAATTTATATAACATGTCAGAAAAAAACATGTTTGTTTTTACAAATTAATACATAGAACTGTAAAAAAAGACACTATGCACGTTTTCCATTTAATTACAAACTGTAGATGAAAATAACGTGACTGGATATCTCTGCGGTAGTTGAGGAGTAAATAATTTTGCAAATAAAAATACGAATTAGCCATCTTAATTTTTGGTCGCAGAATAATTTAAAAAAAAAATGAGCAATTCAACTTCTTATGACGGCTCTGGTTTGGGGCAACTATCCAATCAAGGATCTGTATATTCTTTGACGTCATAGGGTGTTTCAACATTAGAATTTTTTTAGAAAATATTTTTAAAATAATGCATTGCATGACATTTAATGGTACTAATTTTTTTTATTTATTTCTAATGATTTGCGTGTAATTTGGATAGATTTCATTTTTGTACATAACTAATTGCAGATTATAGGTGTATTCAATTCATATTTTATTGTCGTCCTTTTACGATTTATTTTGCTATACAATAATTATTTACACAAAATTTGGCAGTACATCTTTAGTCAAATCTAAAAATGGTAATGATATTTTACGGAAAATTGTTCAAACGTACTCGTAATACCTAACCGTGGGAACATTTAAATAATTTACATCAAGATAGTCAACACAAATATAATGCGCTGCAAAAAATTGAGAACATCAAATTTTGACAATAACAACTTCTAACAATAACTAACCTCAAAATTGACACGAACAGATGGATGGTTTACAGTGTTGCTAGACGTAGAACAATAGTGCATTTTTAAAGCTATTCTAAACTTTCGTAGAACCAAATTTTCTAGAGTAGACGTTGTAGTATTAATTTTTGCAATTTTTGTAAAATGTAAGTCATGCTTTAGAGACTGATTTTTGTTTAATTTAAGTACATATCAGCATAATTATTATTTTTTTATTTTTGTACTGTGTTTTGTTGGGTAATAAATTATTTCTAATAAAAGTTGTAGTTTTTTTAAGGTTAAAAACATAGAGTATAAATTTAAAAAATGTATTCAGAACTAAACATATTATTTAAAAACGTAGAACTGTGAAGCCTATTTGTTACTGTAGCACTATTTCGTAGTCTGCGTAGAACAACCACTCTTTTAAAATTGCCAACATTGGTGGTTTATACGATGTCAATACATCGTGACCGATATTGTGACTGTGCTTAAATAAAACAAAAATTAATGATTAATTTAGTCACTTTTTTATGTCAATGTCAAAATTTGTTGGCCGTTTTTTTTTTTGTTGCGAATTGTGTTATGTAGAAAAATTGTCTCACAAAGTGAGCAGACGGAATTAGTCCGTACTGACTATATTATGTGTGCATTAATTTTAAAGCAAATTAATAATAATTAAATGCACAAGTGATTACAGGCGTAGTATGAATGGTTACTCAAAAATGTCAGATTGTAATATCAATGACTATGGTGTGTGTTTTGCAAGGAAAAACTAGTAAGCGTTGGAAATTTGAAATACTCATTTGGAAATGTTTAATTTCGAAAATTAACTACTCACAAATAAGTATTTAGAATTTCCAATGCTTATTAGTTTCTCTCTAGTAAAAAGACGGACTCTAGTTAGAGGACTATAGTTAGTTAATAAAATTATAAAAACGTGTTGTTAATTAAAAAAAAAAACAGAAAATCTCAGAGTAATTTCTAATTGTAAAAATGTATATTTGATTATACTAAATGTAACTTTAGTTAATTTGTGTAAAAGTATAAGTTATATGCATTTTTGGTTATTATTACTAAACAAGAATAATTAAAATCAACATTTAAAAGTTTATTCAAGATGGAAAAATATGAAAAAGCTCGAAAAATTTCAGATAAAATTGGTGGCGCCACATAACGGACAAACCTGTAAACTTGATGTAGAGTATCAATGTTCCTGAAAGCGCAAATTCAGCTGTTGTGACACTGATGGCGCTGACAAAAGCTTTAGACAACAGGTGGGAGTACACTATTGAGCTTAAAAGACCGAAAAAGAAAATTTAAACGATTTTTCTTTTTAACATTCTTACTCATTTTTGCAATAAAACTTAATATCAAATAATTATCCAATCCGTACTTGAGGTTCAAGGGACTTGATTTAAAAAAACTAAATAAAACTTGTTCTTTTTTAATAATAAAAATAGTGTTACCGTGTTACTAATGAAATAAAAAATATTTGATTTTATTTATGCAGCTTCCTAGCCAGTAGTAAAATTGAGGAGCTTGTTAATAAGTAACATATGCAAGGTTAGTAAATATTTTAACTAAGTTAATTTCGGTAAATCGACTTTCATACATTGGATCAATAAATAAATTTCTATTGTTTTTATTTAGGACGTGTGTGAAAATGTGTATTCTCGAGAAATGTTACAACAGGTGAGAGCCCAAAATTCAAGAAAAAGTTGTGTTACTCTGCCTGCGTTTGTAGTGTTTAACAGTTTTTTAAATAAATGATGATTTTTTTTATGATAATTGTTATTTAATGTAAAAAGTGGCGTTTACCAAATTGAAGATGATTATTTGACAGCTAGACGAATGTACAGCTTTTAATTTGTTAAAAAATTCAGTGCTATAAAAATAAAGATTACGCTCTGATTCGCGGGCGTATAAAGTAGATTATTCTTCGAAAACAAGATAATATAATGCTCACCAAAAGAAATACCGTTTTTACAATTTAACAACCTATGTAACTTTTACTAATTTTTATGATGGTTCAACCGCAAACGTAAATACTAGACCCCCTATAAATTATCCCAAACAGATTCTCTGAACATCGGTTCAGGTCCGTCTTCAGTAATCTTTACCTATTATTTATCTACATTTAGAAGAATTTTATGATTTTGACTTACAAACTAGTTTATGAGGGATTTAATAAGGGTGGTTGTAAAGATAAGTGAATCCTATTGTTACCGAACTGACCAGCTGGTTTTTCGAAGGAGACAAACAACAGGTGTCACGCGCCGGATCTTTACAATTCACTTAAAATTCAGGGGCTTGGGTTTCTTTATCAGTAAGGGACTGAAAAGTTAATTCCTTTATTGCACAATAAAATTCTTCTAAATGTAGACAAAGTATACTTAAAATATAGAACCACTAAAGTTGCACATTTTATTTTTTGTGTCTTGGCTTATGTATCTTTGAAGTAGGGACACTTGCGTCTGGGTCATATGCGCGTTTTACCTGAAGTGGGTGACTTGCGCCTAGACCTGGGATCAAGTCTCTTACTCACCTGTGTTTTAGTGGGTAGCAGGTCATTTGCGCCCCTCTTATAAACTTGATGTTTATGAACATAATTTTTATATAAGTTATTTATTTGTAACACAACATTATAAACGTTCTATCTAATAACATGATATAAAATCAAAATTTAAAATATATCTATTTGCAAAGTTCGGTAAAAATGTTGTCTTTCTTGATAACGCAGTTGCTTTTCATACAAAATATTGTCAAAAGAGGGTCCAATTTTAAATTTTTATAACCATAAAAAAGATCGGACTTTTTTGATAATAGAGTCCTTTATGATGTCCAATATGATTTTGTTTTGAAAACAGCGGCTTTGCTCGGAAAATCAACTGCTTTAGGCTGTAAATATAGTAATATTAGTTATTTAAAACACCGCTACAAATGTAAGTATATCACTGGAAAAACTTGGACCGCTCTATATCAACAATAAAAAATTTAAAACTTAAAAAGTTAAAAAAAACACTTCTCAAATTAGGCACTGAAAAGTAAAACTCACAGATGAAAGCTTTATTAGATATTTTTTTCAAAAAAATTATCTAATTAACAAAATATATCTAATGAGACCACCCAGGTCTGTTTGACCTTTTTAGTATATGCAGCATTTTTTTTTTAAATTATTATTATAGGAAAAAGTTGACAATGACACATATAAATGAAAGAAGGTTGTGTTACATTTTTGACCTTTTTATTTTGTTCTATAATTGTTTCAGTATCTTTCTGAACAATAATCCTACTAATTATCAGTTTTACAGTGGGACATGAAGTGGATTATATTTATTAATACTGTTTATTTAATTACAATTGAAAATTGATTAATTAACTCATGCCCGAGTATTGTAATTTGTTGTTTCAACCCCGGAGTGAACTATTTAACAAGATTAAAATTATAAAAACAAATTGCTAATCAAAATTAATTGTTTAAATATTTCAGCAATTGCAATTTTTTTTATATTTTAGCTAAATTAAGAACTTATGAGTTTAAAACCGCAGATTTTGGAAAACAGAACGAATCGCTTTTTGACAAAAATAGAGTCGAACAATTAGCAAACTTATAATAAAGAAAATTAATAAGAACAATCCTTTAATTAAATAAATAATTAAAGGCACGCCATGCATCGCTGCAGAAAGTCACGTAGACACCCTTGGCAACACCAACGGCCTGAAGACGGTCAGAAACGAACCAATCATCGTTGCGGAAAGTCGCCTCATTATCCCTAGCAACATCAACGGTCCAAAGACTTTCCGGTCCAAACTTTTTTCAAATGGGGAAGAAAATCCAACCAAAAACAATATTAATGTGTCAAATTAAAAACACTGAAAATGTTTTTTTTTAATTCGTTTGTTTCAAGTATTAAGAGTCAAATTATAGAGTTTATTCCAGTTAAAATACGTATTCTGTATAAATGGGTAAATAATAAAAACATAGTAAAATTATAAAATTTTAATCAGAAAATAGTCGTTTAGAAACTACAGTTGTTTAAAATGCAACAAAGGTAAAGACTTACTTAATCGTTTGAAAACATTTAATGTAAATAAAACAATGCTTAAATAAAACAGTTGTAAAATGATCTTGATTTACAAAGAATTTACTAAAACGCAAAAACTCGTGTGTGGCGGACTAGTATTGCACAAGGACTTAAAATTTACTGAAGTTATTAATTTTCATATGGATAGAAAAAATAGTAGCGGCCATTTTTTTCGCGTACCTTCTTCACTATGGTAAATCGACCATTAACTTCACTAAATTTGAATAAATTCGGCTCTGTAAAGTCACTCTTCGAAGGACGATAACTCCAATTCCACTCAATATTGTTCCCCAAATCCAAAATATTACGGCCATGATATTCAATAGTGAGAGTGTCCAAGTTCGAAAGGGTTTCTTCACAAACCTGAATTGGTTAAGAATTTAATAGAAAATAAAATTAAATGTACAAAGCGTTTCTTTATAATCGACACATTATTTTTTTTAAATATAAACATAAAATGGTATTTAACTATGCCAATCTTAATCACATTGTACCTAAAAACAAATTACCTTTGGCGTATATTTTTGGTAAAGGGCTTCGAATACTGGTGCTAGATTTTTTGCATTAGGGCTGCTTCTGTTGGTTTGTTTGAGTTTCTGGGGACTCGGAATTGGACTAGGGGAAGGACTTTCAGGAGGACTGTCAGAAAGTAAAGGTAAAAATTTCTGCAATTCAGAAATAGTGATATTGTCATGGTTGACTTTTTCTTCTAAAATTATACAAAGTTAGAGATTTGGAATAATTAATAAAATTGTTACGTACCCTCAAAAATCATCTTGATGTAATCACTGAAAGTGCAAGAAAAGGAATGAGGAAAATTTAGAAAGTGAATTTAAGGGTGGAAGTGGGGGTTTGTTCGTTTTATGAAGAAGGGGTAAGTAACTGGTCGTTATTTTAGCTATTTATTATATTGTCCAAAAATCACAAATTCAGTCTTACCAACTAAAGCAAACATAAATCACAAAATTACATATAAAATTCACAACCATTTCTTTGATCTCGGTTTGTAAAACCGGTGAAAAAATAATATCACTAAAAAAATAACATCTTTTTCATTAAAATGAGATTAAATCTAGTCGATTAAGTACAAAGGTAAAAAAGTGTGAAGGCCGAAATACTGAATTATTCGCCGAACTTATAAATAAACATTTGTCTTGTGGGTAAGACTACCAACAAAAAAAATTGTCATTAAATCGTCATTCGTAATGGGGTTCATTAAACAAACATCCTTCTATTGAGCAAGTTACCATAAAATGCTCAGGAATATGAGCACCTAATACTCGAGAATATTGAGATCTGTTCTCAAAAAAATAACTGGTTCCTGATTGGAGTACAGCAGTTTTGCATTCCCACTTCCATTGAATATTTGCCGCCAGGTTTAAAATATCTCGATTGTCGTAGATTATTTCACGGTTTGGAGGAGCTTCTTCAACCTCGTCTTGGTTCACACCCTAAAACAGGTCGTAGGTAACAACGGGGGGTGCTAGTTTCACCACAATCACTAATCGGATTTGGGAAGTTTGGAATTTTAGGAAAGGTGCCTCTTTGGGGTTTACCTTTAATTCGATTTGTTTGAAGAGCATATTGAAATAGGGAGCCAAATTTCTGATGACAGAAGTATCGCTAGACATTGAAGAAATGCCGCTTTCTTGGGAATACGCGTCATCGGAGGAAGCTACAGATGAAAGGCTGGGGCTTTTGAGGAGGACAGCTCCGTGATTGAAAACGTCATTTAAACCATCAGAAAAACATTCCTGGTTTAAGCCAGACAATGCTATAGCTGCTGGAAGGGCCATGTTGGCTGTTGTCACTAATGCGGGTGCTAAAAATGAAGTGATTAGATATCATTTTGTAATCTCTTACGGGTTTGATAATACTAATGGAATCGGTTGGTAATTTGTGCAAGTATTTTGACATTATCTGCCTGCAATAAAATCGATGGTAGTCATATTTATTATCTAATTAAGAGGTGCTAAATTGTGCACGAATGATTTCAGTTTTTTATTTGTCATATCAGATTTGGTAACTAAATTATTACCTAAAACAAGGGCCTTGTCACAATTTTGTTATAAAGCTTTGTTTTTAAAAAAAGAGACAAGAGATCAATTGTTAACAATAAATGTCATAGTATGTCTTTGTCATTAATTTGTATCATATTTGGTAATACAACTGTGACAAGAAAAAAAAGTTAGAAATTAATTTCATATTTGCAACAGAAATATTTCCTCTTGAAAAATTACACAAATTTAAAAATTTGTGTTTTTTAAATACCCTACAAAGAGGACATAAAAATAGAAATGTAGGTGCTAATTACAACTAACAAAAATACCAGAAAAATAAATAGATAAACTTTATTTATTTGACTCTGTTCGGTGAGATCATAAAAAGAATGGTGCTGTTTAACAGTTGGTGGGTAAAAGTACGAAACATAATTTTAGGTAAGCGGAAAAGTACTGTTCAGGGAAATGCGCTTTCAAGTAACATTCTGCGAAAATTGGAAGCCCCTCTTTAAAGAAGCTGTACTATCGTCTGTTGGTAGTGTTGTTCCATGACCCTTAATGCACTTATATATAAGGTTCATTTTTAAGTTGGTTGAGTGTGTGGAATTTTTAGGGTCACATTCAGGCTGGGAAAAACCAGTGGTCCTAAACTGTTTTGTTTATGCATTGTCAAATGCCTGGCGCACGTTGACATGTTTTAGGACCACTGACCTAGCCGAACCTAATAAGTGTTTATTTCGAGACGTCACCCACATTAACTGGTTTAAGGACGACCCTTATTTGCAAGTGCGTTAAAGGTCTTGAAACAACACAACCAACAGACGCCATATACCAATACGTATTTTTACATAACACGTGTTAAACCGTACCACCCCTTTTAGATCCCACCGGACAGAGTCAGAAAAATAAGGTATACACATTTTTTTCAGAAGTACATAATTTTTTCAATGAATTTACAAGTGGGTAATTATATTATACTACTGATTCATATAAACATATCTTTGAATGATATTGATATGACTGATAACAATTTATATAACCGAACAACAACTACTCGAAATAAATAAGACCGAAGGGACTTTAATAATTGCCTGAGATGTTAAGTAAAACTGATTTAAAATTTTGCGACATAAATTGCTGGTTTTATGATCAACTGTTAAATATAACTGCAGATAATTTACCTACTACAATAATTGCAATTGTAACAAAATAAATATAATACATACATATTATAACTTGTAACTATAGTTAGTAATCTCGAGTTAAAAGTTAACCATAGATTGTAAGTAAATTGGTTTATACAAAATGAATAGGATTTTAACTGATTTTCAATGTACATCGCGGTTAGATGGTCAGTTTTTATCAATGAAATATTAGAAAATTATAAATTAATTTGCAAAGAGTCAATTAAAGAATTAAAAGTCAATTAAACAATAATAGTCCCCAGTACAATGTTCTTAAAAAAATTTGATTCATACAAATGTAAAACTTTGTGAGTGCCTTTACTGCCTTTCTTGCAACGAGTTCGACAAACTTATCTAACTAAAAACTTTCGGCGCTGCTGCGTTTTCGAATACCGTCATACCGACATCTTCGGGGTGGTGGACTCTCCATACGCAGCATGATTTTTATCGGACAAGTTGACCACAAGTTTTAGAGTTTTTAGTTCTGATAATAATATAAGTTTTTGTACTCATTTTTGGTCATTTTAACAAATTAAGTTTAGATGCCAATGAAATCTTAATTATCGTTAAAAATTAAGAAAGCGCCAATAACCAGCGCAGTAGGTATAACTATTTTATTGAGTTAGTGTCTTACCCTAATTGCTTATAAAACTTTTTAACAAATCTTTATATAATTTAAAGCTTTTTCTAAAAATACATATGTATTATGGAAAAAATACATTAAATTAATAGTTATTGTTCACAACTTTAATAAATATCGTTTTTTGAGTAGCTAAACATTGTTAAAACATTTTTTGGAAAATAATTAAATAAATAAGGGCCAAAATAAAAATACTTTTGATGCAAAGCAATGCATTACTATTACTACCCAACATTTTGTAAAAAAAACACACATTGTATGGATGTAAAATAAAAACAAAGTATAAAAAATTTAGAAAAGATTTTATCTTGATGGGGGCCATCACATTTATTGCCCTTTCTTAGATCTGTTCTTGCCCTCATTAAAATATTTGTAACGTTACAAATAAAAATAAACATTTAAAAAAATCATTAAAATCAGTACTGATTTATTAAAAATAGGACTCGAGTTTTAAACGTGTTGGAGTTAGTAGGTTTTTATATCAGCGATTTAACTCTTTCCTGCTAGTTTTCAAGACGAAAAGACATCTATTTTTCTATCAATTTT
Source organism: Tribolium confusum (assembly GCA_029207805.1). NCBI lineage: Eukaryota > Metazoa > Arthropoda > Insecta > Coleoptera > Tenebrionidae > Tribolium > Tribolium confusum. The sequence goes on from JALGAY010000004.1 coordinate 27,197,056, forward strand.
GTTAAAATGACATTTTCAGCCTAAAATAGAGTTACCATGCTTTTTCTCTAAGTCGGCGACATTCGTCAAGGATATTAGAATTTTTGATCCAGTTTTTATCGTGCATTAAATAATAAATATTTTTTTATTTAAACGAATGCAAATACAGGGTCTTAGTAGGGAATGGTTTGGCAAAAATCTACCCCGTGATAGATCTTATCAATCAACTTTTCTATATACCATTTTTGCGACAGATGTTAAAAATTTTGAATATTGAATTAATTTTTTTTAAATAAAGTAGCCTGTGAGGGAATATTTCAAAAGTATCTTCTAATTGATTAAAAAAGTATGGCTATTTTTTTTATTGTTTTTGGCCACCTTACTTCTAAATGTAAGGTAATTCATTCGAAAAAGTACACCAGCCGGTATACTGGGTACTAAAATTTTCCAACAGTTTTTCCAGTTCATACGATGCCTTCAAAAACAATCTCAAGCCACGTGATAAATCTGCGTACAAAATTAGGCTTACACAGTTGATATTATTAAACGCAAATATTACTGAACAATCACTGCTAAAATAAAAAAGTAACCGACTTCCACATTTCGGGTGTGCATTTCAGGTAATTGGAACTACCGATCGGATTAAGAAATTCCTGCCTTTTCGACCCAACTTGACCACTTAAAATGATAATCTCAAAAATTCCTTAATTACAATTTAATGGTCAGGAATTATAAGTACCCAGCCCCACCCGGATGCACCCGTTCTGAACTTTGATGAGCACCCGGCAATAAAATAGAAGCCAGTCTAAAAAATATTTTAGCCACATTTTTCCACTATATTCGTACAGAAATTCTGAATACATCACGTAAGTTTTTCGCATGGGAATATTTTAGATACACATTTTGAAAAGTTTTATTTTTATTAACTTTTCTATGAAACATTTGCAACCTTTTTTATTAATTTTGAAATACATATTTACCATTAAAAGACTGGTTTAATTTAATATTTCTATACTTAAATATTTTCTAATGCTACTAAACAATGACGACATTTTTGAAATTGTAATACAAGACCTAATACAATCCGATTACCGTCCGAAAATTGCGGGGGTATACGTCTTATAACAGAAAAAGAGGATTTGACTAAAGTCATAAATTATTTACAAAGAGCAGGTAGGAATTTTAGACTAGTGGCTGATTTGTGAATGCCTTTGCCTGAAGCAATTTATTTTTTCGAGTTTAAACTTATCAGTAGGTGGTAACAGCTTAAATACGGCTACTTTAGTCAAATTCTTATTTTCTATTAAAAATACTCCCACTATAGTAAAGATGATTGGCTAAAAAGTTCAAAATTGAAAGTTTCTACTGGATTTTAGAAATGTCGAAAAATAATCTTTTAAGTGATGTGCCAGTTGATCTGGTTCTTGAATTTTCGTATTTTTTTAAGATATCGTGTAACGTATAGAAGTTGTATAAAAAAGTGGTAATCTAGTTTTTAGATTTTTTAATTCACAAAGCTTGATGACTGGCGGCACATGAATGGTATGGCGTAAATGTTAGGTATTTAAATACTTATCCACTATTGTCTACAGTTATAAAAATGTCTTAGGACCATCCGAATTCTAGCTACATATTAACACACCTAGGATGTAAAAATGTCATAACAGCCGTAGATGTCATATTAAGACATCTAAGGCTAATACAAAAATTTTATACTTGCGGTATATCCAAGAATCCAAGATTTTATCGGTTTTTAACTACATTGTTGAAAACATTGTCTAAATTTGATTGGTTTGTCTAGTGTTTGATTCAAGTATATACCTTCGATTGTGTTAGGGATTTATTGCAGCGACCGCCATTCTCAATTTATAATATAAAAACCGCCTTTTCTAAAAAATTAATGAATTAGAAAATAAAATAAAATTACAGATTGATTTCTTAATTAATGTTTGATTCTGGTAAAAACATAAATAATTCTTACAAAATCAGTTTTAGTCACACTATCGGACACAAGTAAAGCAACTATTTAAAAAAAAGTATATGTTTTTTTTAAGAAGCTCTGTGATCCAAATAAGTATCATACTATTATTTTTTCTATGACAATATAGGTAATGCCTTTTAAGGAAATTAGATTTACAGTATCATTATTTGCACCGCTGTGTTTTTTTTTTAACAGATATGTAATTCTAAAGGTATCTTTGTAGATCTTTAAATTATTCGACCGAATGTATTTTAACTTATTTGGATATCATGTGTGAAGTACCGTATATTTATTATAATTTTTGATAAGGGGTGGCTATGGAAAACAATGACACTAATGACATTTATCATAAATTAATTTAGGTGCTACTTTTTTGTGCATTGTTGTCTATTGTGATTTGAAATTGGATGATGAGAAATTTTTTGGCATTTTTTGAACTGTTAGATAATGAGAAAAACAGTCAATTTTCGGGCAACGTTTCGAAAAGTATTTATTCTTCTCCAAGGCTGTCAAATGGAATAAAAATTTGCTTACGAAAGTGTTTGGCAAGGACATTTGGACAAGACAGTCTCCCAATTAATTTAGGTGTTAAGTTTTTAAAATTTTTGTTTTTCATGGCCACCCCTTTATCAAAAATGTGACTAAACTTACAATGTACAATGATATAGGTACAAATGTACCAATAATAAGTATATTTATCTAATTTGATTATATATTTTATAAATAAAAATTTTATTGTTAGTAGTTAATTACAATGTTCCATTTTTATCATTATCTTTATTTATCATAATTTGTCAACGCTGTATTTTAAAAATACGCTCTCACTAGTAAACATTCAAGGTTAGAATATGTATTTTTGTTATTTAAAAATTATACAAGATAACAACAAAATGTGGCAAACTGGAAAAATGATGTTTAGATGTTTATACATATAAATTTATCATTATTTCTAAATACACAACAAAATTCAAGTGCAACATAATTCTCGACGTAATATTAATAATTAATGTGGCCATAAATCTCATTCATTATAAAATTTAAACAAGTTATCATCATGTTATGTACACATGCACTTTGATCACATCACATATCGCATCGTGATAAGGAAAATGAAAATAATAATTAAAAACTGCAGTTTTTACTAAATTCTTATTTTACACAACAGTTCTACTCAAAATCTGATTTTTTAATGACTAATCAAATATATAAACATAATTTAATATAAGCAAACTTTGATTTTTTATCAGCTTGTAGCTATGAGCACAAATCACAGGAATTGTATTGTTTTTACACTTTTATTGTTAATTAAATAAAAATCAATTTTTAGGTGATTATTAATTTTAAAGATTTAAATTGATGCACTTACCTTACAAAAAAAAAGAAAAATAAAATTTTATACTCTCACATATACACAAACTCACTCATTATTCGACACTCTTTAATGTCAAAAACTGTGTAACTTTGGTTGATTTTTTCACGGATCTTATCTTACCAACTTGTGAAAAAGTCCTGATAAGGGATTACATTTTATTTTTCCTTATTTTGTTTTAATAGTAACGATAGGTGGCAGCAGTGTACGGAAGTGGAAAAGCAGTGCTCGGTAACTTACAGTAAGGTTTGAATCTGTGCTGTTACTTCGGCTTCCCAACACTAGAGGGCAGGCCTGGATAATCTGTAACTTTTTACAGTTATTACTATTAACGAATTGGAAAAATGTTTATTCATTAATATTACAACTGTATGAAAGGCTAATTTGTTTAATAAACTGTAACTGTCTATAAAAATATTTAAGTTAGACAACCCATTATGGTAGTCTCTGCAACGAAAGTTATCTACCTGTACGACAGTCGTTATTTCTTTTACCACAGATTAGTTGATTTAGATTTTTTATTGATGCATCAAATATGTATTTATTACAAAATGTAATAAATCATTTGTTGGTCGTATAACAATGTATAAATAATGAGCGAATTTGGGTGCTAGTATATCGCGTGTCTTTCAAAATTAATTCAGTGGAGTGTGTTTATTCGATTATTTATTTCACGATGACGGCACCCTCGAATCCATTCTTCTCGCGTTACTAATCGCGATTTGACATGCCACGTCTATTTTAATTCCTCCCCACAGATCCAACAACACAATTTTTGCGGCCGTGCTTCAGATTTGATATGTACACGTCAAGTAATCATCCCTTTAATGCGATGGGGCAATGTTTAATTCATAACTATACGCAGTATAACAGATGGCATGGTCTATATTTTTTATTGCTTTATATATCTTTGATACATTTTTTAAACTTGTGTTTTTGAAAGAAATGAAAATAATTAAATACACACATGGGTGATGCTTTTGATAGTTATTGACACATTTATCACAATTTTAAAAAATCATATGAATACATGCATTGTTGTTGCAGTACGCATTCAAGCTGACTTATTATTTACACAAAAAGTAAATGTACACTGTACAGGTACTTTCATTATAACACCGTTAAACTAAAGATCTAATTTCTGCAATTTTATCGAACGTGTATTTTGAATTAACGGCGTTGGTACACCCTAAAATTATAACATGATTGGTAGACATGACATAGATATCTCAAGGGTTTTTTGCAAAATATAGTATTTAGATTAAAAAAATCATATTGTTTATCTTACATTTTATGTATTGAACTCTTTTCTATAAATATAATAAATTAAACATTTTCTAATACCTAAAATAACTGTTTAATGCCAATTATTTTCGAAAAACACACTTTGACCTTTTTTAAAAAGGGAAAAATATTGATTTAATAATAGAACACACATCTTTTAACAAGAAATATTCAAACTTTTGAAAATATGTATATAACATTTAAAAAATTAAAAATTACTAGAGCTTCATGTTCAAACAACTTAACTTGATCTTATTTTTTATTAGAAAAGCCAAAATCATCATTTTATAAGAAAACTGTATAAGCAAAGGTATACAAAATTTGTAATTTTTTGTATTTATACTTTATTTGTAAGTTTAACAGGGGCTGAAAAGTCGAGAAAAGATGCAGATTAAGCAAAAATTACCAATTTATTGAATAAACTATATCTACATATAGTGGAATTTTTTAAATTAGCAGTAATAATTTAAAAATATCGTACATGTGAAGGTAATTATTTAAAATACTCTGTTTGTTAGTTTCGCCATATGTGATCAAGTAATGTCAAGTAGCTTGGACTTGAAGGGTACAGAAATAAAAAGAAGAATGTCCAAAAATTTGTTTTCTTACAGAGGTGGGATTCCTATCGTTTTTCATGAATACGACAGATTTTTTTATTTGATATAGCTTTTGAGTAGACTTAAGAGTGTTGACAGTCATTGTTTTTAAGTGTTTTTGGTCTGTATTGCATTTAATATTGGTGAAAAAACAATAAAAAATTTTGAACACACCTTTTTTATTCCTGTACTCTTTAATTGATGTCAAGTCAAGGAATAATCGCATAAAACCAAGTCAAGTCATTAACTTTCAAAAAGCTTAATATTTAAGTCAAATCAAGTAATTTATAAAATCATCAAGCTGCTTGACTTGATAAATTTCTGAAAATTACAGACAAACCAATAAAAAATATATTTTATCTCATGGTCTACATAATTTATTGTGCTTCAGTAAGTGGACCTGCAATATAAAGAGTGACAAGGCTATCAAAATATCGTTTTTTTTTTTTTTTTTGATGATTGATTTGTTCACTGTTTGATGATTGATTAAATTTGTTCACTAATTTCTAGAATGATTTTTTTTACAAAATTATGTTTTAACACACTAGATAGCATCTATTTCGTAGGGCCACATAATATGTCAAAAGAGGCATATTACGCATTTTTTGACTAAACCTTTTATTAATTTATGTATTTTTAATGAAATATTTTTTGAATTAATAAACTTTTACTAAAACTAATGCCCAAAATGAATGAAAAAAGAAAATAAACATAAAACAAAACTTTTTAAAGTTAACCTAAAATTGAAACGGGGACGGTAGAGCACTTTGATTGACATCAGAAAAGATACGTAAGTTCTGACACATCTATAGAGCACTTTGGTATATACGAGTACCTATACATATGTATTTGTTTTGAAGGTAGACGAAAGCTTTTCAGATATTTGTCTTATTAAACAATTTACTGCTGGAGTAAGTCATACCCCACCATACCAACGCCAAGTTAACATAAGGTAAGGCAATTCACAGAAAAAATTGAATTAAATTTTTTTTTCTACTTTATATTACTACTTTTACTACTACTTTTCATTCAAAAAATTGAATTAAAAAAAAATTTTTACTTTGCGTCTGTGACAAAGCCTAATTTAATACGATACCGATTTGGGTGTCGTATTAGCCAACTCAACACCCATTTTTTTGCTAAAAAGTACTAGTGTAATTATTTTTTTTGAGTTGGCGACGCTTTCGCTGGTATTGGACTTCTGACATGATGAATAAAACGTTATAAATCTCCAAAGACATTTGTGACGTTTCAGCGTTTATACGTCAGCGTTATGAGCTTAAAATAATTTTATTCGAACAAATTTTGTTGCACTCTGATGACTTGATGAAAATTGTTTTTTTGATTGTATATTTATACTGAGCTATCCTGGTAGTTACTAGTTGAGGTATTATTTGTAAATTACCTACCTATTAATTAAATTATTTGCCATCAAATTTAATTTGGTCTATTTTATGAAAACGATAGATTATGTAACGCTGCAATTTTACAAACTGCCACAAAAAGGTTTTTTTATCTAATATAATTTCATGAATGAAAAACTTATCAACATTTTTTTAAATTTTTTTCGCTAAAAAGAATAAATATATTAATGTTTAATTTTAATCTATTTGTTTAAAAGGTATGTAACTAACACCTTTCTATTTACTTTGGGATAAAAAAAACGTTTATTATTTTCTTTTCTTATTTTTAAAGATTAGTATAATTTTATAAGGGTATGTTTTGAAACAGTAAAGCGGCCGCCATATTGGCGACAGTGGTAGCCCTAAATAAATGGTCAATTTACAATTTTGATACTTTATAAATAAACATTTCAAGGATAATTATAATAATAAGAATGGTTTTTTTAATGAAATGCACTAATTTCTGTGGAAATGTAGTTTTATTTCAAGCCTACTAGTTTCGAACCTCTATGGGTTCATCTTCAGGACTCCTAGAATGTTTACACCACTAAATACTACATAATATTATTTTGGTATTTTGTAACTTACTTGTCGAGATAATATTACAGAACACATGTGGGTTATGATATGGACATTTCAGATTATTTTGAATTACAATGGTTACATACAGGGTGTAACATTAAAAACTTCTACTTCTAATAACTTTTAAAAAGGTGAAGATAAAATAATAAGGAAAAAACTGATTCGACAATATCAAGGGAGAAGTAGGATGGGTATGTTATTTGGTCTGTAAGTGTTAGAGTATTAGAACCTTAACTTCTACAAATTCTACTAGGACCATACTATTTGTGGTACATCAAATGAAAGGTAAGAACCGAGAGGATGCGTCACAAAAAATTCAACAAAATATTTTCTTTATTAACAGAGGCACAAAGTAAAATAATTGATCAATGGATGTTTGCTGTAATATTTATTAACGTAAATTAACTGTTTAAAATCTGGCGATCTGGCCGGCCATTGCCATTGGATGCTACTTCTCCGACCTATCCATTTGTTTGGGTACCTCTGTTGTTTAAGTAATCTCTCAAGGGTCTAAAATAATGAGGTGGTGCGCCAACTTACTGAAAGAATACTTCATAAGTTTAACGTGGGATTTGTTTTACTTGCATCTACGATGAGAGGATCTACACAATATGATATCATCTAACAATTAGCAATTATCAAATATAACAATCTAGCAATTTCAAGTATTTTTTCTTCTCCGTCTCTTTTCTCAAGTATCCGTCCATCACTTGTTTTCTCTATATCGGGGTTAATAATAAAGATATGTTGATGCGGTTTTTTTGTCACACTTTACCGGTCTTTACCCTTCATTTGATGTATCACAAATAGTAAAGTCCTGTTAAAGGTTGTAGGGGTTGGAGTGCTAATACTTACAGACCAAATAACATACCCGTCTTACTTCCCCATTAATACTGTCGGAATAGTTTTTTTCTTATTTTTTTATCTTTACTTGTTTCAAAGTTATTAGAGGCAGAAGATTTAAATGTTACACCCTGTATATTTTATAATATGACTAACATTTATCTGGCGTTTAATAACACGACTAAATTTTTTTGTCACTTTGTAAAAAACACAGTTGTCATTTCTAGGTTATAATAAAAACTGATTAAGCTAATCAGTTTTAATTTTCACTTGAGAATGACAACTTTGTTATCGAAACGCGCATTGTGTTTACTGAAGTGTTTGGTGTTAATAGGTGCTTTCCTTCGTTTCATGTTGTATAGTTAAATAATAATTAGAACCCAAAAAGTTAGACAGGCCGTGCTTTCTTTGTTTTTTGCTTAAAAAAGAGTTTAGCGTAGTTAGAATTTTTGATAAGTAATTTTGAGTTCTTAATACATTCTTATAGTTAGGTACTTTTAATTAACAAGGTTTTTCTGTAGTCTCTACCTAAATTAATATTTTCATCAAATTATTTTTATAAATTACAAACTTTTTAATTAATTACCTTTCAAAAGCACTTATTTTTATCAGCAGAAACTTAAGTTTTTCTCATAGTTTTATTTTTAATAAAAGTAATTAATATTTTTAGTCATATTTCGTTAAGCTGCGTTATTAACACCGTCCCGCAATAAGAATCGATATCTGTAGAAGGTCGCGTGGGGGTGTAAGTGGCGCGATTTCCTCCCGATTCATTTCCGTCTGTCTAGTGTCCGCATTCTTTCGAACCGCGACCGCTTTCCCTCGGTGGTGTAGGTCATGAACTTAACAATCAATGATATGTTAACAATAGTCGTTACGTCATGCCATCGTAAACATATTTGCATACATGAAGGTAGCGAAACGTCGTGGTGGTGGTGGCGGTGGCAGCGTTATCAGTACAGTTGCGTGCGACTCTTGCCCATGCGGCACGCCGCCGGCGCGTTGTCCTCCAATCCTGGAGGTTTAATGGCCGAATGCCCCCTCTGATGCCGTGGCGGAGACAACTGGTGACGATGTTTAGACGCAACGACTAATTACGATTGCCGAGGTTTAGCCTTGTGTTTTTCGATACAAACATATACTTATCCCTTATCAGAGATATCAAACGGATTTTAAGGTGTATAAAGAAAAAAGAAAGATCAGCGTTTTCAAATTTTCCTGACAATTTTTTTTTGTTGAAAGTTTTTCACTTGTCTTTTCTTCTATTCATAAATCTATCAATCAGTCATTGACGATGAAAAGAAGGTTACCCTTTAAATGTGTATATCCTCAGGTACCTATATTAAGAAACAAGTGTCAAATTTAAGTGTCTCAAATATTTTAATAACAATTTTTTTATGTGGAATTGAATGGAAGTGAATATACAAAAACAAACTGTGATAATGCAGAAATAACCGGTTATAACGTCTATATGTAACTATGTTAATATAGATATATAAATATGTACATATTATAATAATTTAATATAATTAAATGTTAATCAAATTAAATGTAGATAAGTAAATATTTCATATTTAAAATTTGACAAAATGTAACTGTATAATTGAAGGTAAATGAATTGATTAGTTGATTAGTAGCAATATCTTACGACGGTTGTTTACATCTGTTGTCAATTTGACACTAATTTAACTTAACTTTTTTTTAATTATTATTATTATTATTATTTTATATTTTGTCAGTGGGCAAAAAATAGCGCCATCCAGTACAAAACTATTATTGGACGTACCTACCTATTTTGTTAATCACCAACTTAATGTTTATAGTGCGCAGACATGTAAAACAGCAACCTCACTTTTTTTAAAGTTAAAAATGTAAAGTGTTCAACTAAAAAAAACGCTCAACATTGCTATGGAATTTTGTTAAAAAGAGACGGTGATAAATAGACAGGTCGTAACTCGAATGTTATGACTAAACATAACCTCTAAATTTTATCTGCTTGTGTGTTAAGTCAAAGTTTCTTTTCAGTGATTTTTAAGTTTTTGTTTGTTTTACCTACTGTTTCTCATAATTACAAATCAGCTGTTCTCACGGCTACACATTTTTCATATCGCTGAAACAATTCGGTTGGAATCATTGATCTTCCAAATTCTGATAGTTCTATCACTGGCTGTTGAAGCAACCGATCGCATTAACGACATACTTCACAAATTGCTTTTATTTTAAAGATATCCTTTTCTTATTGGACCGATGCAACGTCAAACTCTCATACTATCAGCTGTGTGTTCGTGTAGCCAACTTAATTGTGCGATGAGGGAGATACATATGCGTAGGAAAGAGAATGCTAGCGGGCTAGCGCATTATAGAACTGTAATTTTGTTAAGTACAAATAACAAATTTTTGATGAACTAAGTTGAAAACAGCCATTTGGATTGTTAGTAAAACAATATTCTTTTTCTTATCTTGTTAGCAACCATCACTTTTCTAGTTAGCAACACTTTTCTTTTTTATTTATTTGTGGTTGCTGTTACCATTACCATATAGAAACCAGCAAGCGTTGGAACCTATTTGTGATTGGTTGATTTCGAAAATTATCACAAATGAGTACCTATTTCAAATTTGCAACGCCTACTGGTTTCTCTTTAGTATAAAGCAGACCTTATAGGCTTATGCTTATGGATCTTTAATTTCCTAAAAATTGTTGTTAAAATTTTCTGCAGAAATGCATCATGTTCTAGTAGGTTCAAGTTCAATAAAAAAAATTCTTGACTAGGAACTTGGCAGTAAAGACTTCGACAATATTTTATTTTTCCAACTACATTTTGGTTTGTAGAATTATTGAGTATTTTGGTATTGATGTTTGAGAAAACTATTTTTCAAAAATTTCGTTCACACCTATCTGTCATAGAACCTGTCCAGTTTCTGCCTGTCATCCAACGAAATATTTACAATTTCCGACCGAGTTTATCCATCGTCGTCTGCAACACAATAGATTCACCAGCTGGTCGGCTTTTCAGTGAAGGCATGTGGCAAAATCAATATGAACTCAGTGGCGCGGACTTGCGGCGATGCCCGGAACCGTTATTGTTAACATCTCGCCGATATTACATCACCATATTACATTTTAATATCGAGGGTCCACAACCCTGAGAGTCGCGACCCTTTAATTGCTTTTTATCAACTTCTTAGTTTCACACGAAGGGGTAGTTTCTGATCCTACATTACCATTTATTTTATAAATATTACACTACGCGTTTAGATTTTTTTTCTGAAATTTGGCGCGCCACAATCTACCGTTTCGGGTTCTTTGCTGTTTCGAAATAAAAATTGACAGGCCGAGATTAATACCGTCAAGGTGTACAGATTTTATGCGAGTTCTTGGAAGGGTGCAGCACGGGCTATTATTGTCCCATGTCCCAGGTAATAGTTTTGCACCTGGTCCACCTTCCGCCATTTTGTAATTAGCGAGGGCGCCATCTAGCGACATTCCTCAGGTGCATGTATGAATGGGCTTTTTTCCATTGACAGGGTACATCGATATTTTATTTTTATTTTTTCGCCAAGTGTCAGGTCGGCTTTGAGAGAGGAAGTGACGCGGGGGGCCATCAGTCACGCTGACACCTGGAGAATGCGACGACTTCCACGAATTCACAACCGCCGTGAAATATCGCTACACATTTCTCGCTTTTGAACAACTACGACGCTCATTTTTAAGCGTCATTTGTTTTATGGTTTGCTATTGTGTGTTGATTTTAGGTTTAGTTTGCTGATGATTTATAGCGGGACAAGGGAATTTAAATTCTTTACGGAAGATGGAGACCCACCTGTCCTGATGGATGTCTGACGACGCGACGTCTACCAAACACACCAATGACTAATTTCGATCAATTTTTAACAGTTTCGGACAAGAAAAAAATAAATAGATATTTTTACTTCCACTTTGACACATTTATTGTTTTTATATTCACTGAGTTGTTTATAACAAAACAACTTTTAGCATTTAAAAGCTAACAGTGACTAAGATATTGTAAACACTTCTCAAATTTAACAAGTTTAATAAGTATTCGTGTACCAAGGCCAAAAAGTGATATTTTTTTTGACCGAATCTAATTTTAATGGTCCAGGCGACGCCGAGGCCACAAAACAGATAAGGATAAAAGCAACACTTTTTAGATGTGATGCACGCAAAATTTTTTAGGCGACATTAACAAAAAATTGAATTTTTATTAGTATTTGGGGTGCTCAGTGCTATAACGAAATAAATCCAATTTTCACAATTTTGAGATAAATATAAAAAAGTATTCAATAAAATCGTCTCATTTTAATGCAATAACTGATTTTCAAATATATCGTTTAATTTTAAAGTTATTAAACAACTTTCTTATAGCACCGAAATTTTTTTACTTTTATTCAGTGCAGTGTGATAAGTCCATCAATAAGTTTACAAATTAACATTAATACAAGGTAATTTATTTTAAACAACACTTTAATATTAAAAGGTAATGACAAAACATATTTTAACGTTATTGTTTTAATTATAGAATAATTATAAAATTTATTATGCAAAATATAAAATAATTATAATAAAATATAAATGGTTTATCGTTGCTTTTTTCTTCAGCAGCATAAATCTCTTCACAAAATAATATTGATTTGTAGCAAACAAAAATCGTCTTTCAAAAATGTTCTTTTAAATAATTTGCTGTCAAAAACTATCTATATTACCGTTTAGAGAATTAAAATATCTTTCAAATGAAGGGTCACTCGACCCCTCTTGCCATTTGAAATTTTTGAGATGGAGGCTGCCGGAGCAAAAGACTTGATATAAGAAAAACAAATTACGTACAAATACGGTAAATACAAACAAATACAAACCTTTGGGTTGTTCTCCTTCCATCAAAAATTAACCTGTCTGAGAGAAATTGCCAAAACATAAGAATTTAAACATAAATGAATTTTTTGATCTTTGACCAAAAAGAAATTGAGTTTAGTTGGGTGGAGAGTTTTAAAATTTTGTTTGTATTAGTGTCTTTAAGATTTGTTCTAGTTTTTAACTTTGTGCGAATTATTCTGAAGTAAAATTATTATTTTGACCAAAATAAATTCGTGTTTTACTCTAAATTTTGTTTAATAATTCGCCTTTAAATAAAATGTTAAATTGTTCTAACGATGTTAATGTAAAGTTTACACTGTATATTGGTCAATTCCTAGAAATTATGCCGCTTCAATATGATACAGATTTGCAAACTTTGAGTCTTTTTATCTTATAACTCGTTAAATGGACTTATTTCGTTATAGTATTGAACACCCCATTTATAGGTTAGCTTTTTAACGCGGCTGCCAAAAACTACTCATTTTTGGCCGCTGTCAAAAAAGTTATTTTTCGGCCGCATTTGAGGCAGAAAAATTCAAGGTTTGGTCAAAACCGACTAAAAAAATTATTATTTTATCATAGTTACCAATATTATCATTAAAAATTGGTGCAGTAGTTAGGACGTTTTTCAGATAAAACGCAAAGTTATTTGGTCATAAATTTTACATTGATTTCATTTTTATTGACTTACTTACGAGTATTATTAATTTTTTAAAACAGCAAATGTTCTGTATTTTTTAGAAAATAACATAAATGTTTTTTTTTTGTTTGCAGATTATTCCGATTGTCCATTTCGAGGTAAGTCACGTGAACCGTTATCCCGACTTCATTAAAACGTATTTAAGTCGGCTGTAATTGAAAGATGGGATTTGGTCATTGTGAACGAGCCCCACAATAGATGAGTATTTTAGTTCAGGGAAGCGGAAGAAGCTCGGACAATGCGCGGATAAAGCGACTTGAGATGGACGTGCAAGTCTTTGGTTGATGTTAATATAAATATGTCGGTTTTTTGACCCTCAAAAGGGCTCCGACGTGATAATAGGAAAAATTGTTTATTTATTATTATTTTTGGAACCGTTAACGAGTCATACTGCATTAATTTATTCAGTAGAAGGGGATGAAAAATAATCTATTTTCTTTGTAAACTACTTTAGACGGCGTTCAAAGCTGTCGTTTGTAATTATTCAAGTGGGTGTAGTGGCTGCTGAACTTGTAAAGCTCTTAAGTTTTGTTGGCAGGCCTGAGTTCGCTCTACGGTTGCCAACTTCGCCCATTAATTACTACACAAGCGACTTAACGGAACTGCTTCTTACTTGTCCATTTTTTTATAATATAAAAATTGGTGCAGTCGGTAGGAAGACCTCTAAACAAAACGTCTAGTTATTTGGATAGATAATGTTTTCTTCAGGTGTGTGCTCGCTTTTATCGCGTCGTTTTCTCCGTTCCTGCTCCAGGAAGCGGCTGTAAAAAGCGGTTTAGATAAAGGCGTCCTTATCACGGTGTTGTGTTCGTCGGCGAGGCCGATATTTTCTCGTTTGGCTCGGGCCAAGCCACATAATGCTTTACATAAGTTAAAATTATCGGACATCTCTGCCCACACTATCTCATGCATACATTTATCCTGATTTACGACCTGTACAGGGGCGATAATTGCGTCCATCTTGTCCGATTTTTCAGCAGATGCCGCCCAATGTTGTGGAACTTGATTAGGTGCTAATGAATTGTGTTGGCAGTCCGGACAATTGGATTAAAGCTTGCCACCCCGAGACACACGCTCAATGTGTTTTTCGATTCAATTATGGTACGCCGATAGGAATTTTAACTGGGGTAGTGCAGTTTCAGATAAGAGGGTTTAGGGGAAAGAACCGGCGAAGAATGAAGATGGAGGTGCGCTGCATTTTAGAATTTAGAGAGGCGACCGGGACTGAGCTGAATAAAAATCGACTTTATTAGATTCAGAACTAAGGCTAATCTCACTTAAGGCACTTAAGGGACCTTCCACTCTGATTCATAATTACATTTCCTCATTGCAAGACTTTAATTAACTTGTCTAAATCTACATTTTGTTAAATTGCCGTTGTTTTTTCGTTCGGTTGGAAATCGCCTCACGTTGCGGAGGTCAGTCTTTCCAGTTGTAATAAATTCGAAAATAAGAAGTTTTCCGGCAAAACGTCGTCGATTTATCGCGCAAACATTCATTCGTTTTCCAGAGAGTAGAAGAGATGACGCCGTAGAAATGCATCCATATAAAGTTGGGGTGGCTTTCCACTTTGTCTTAGCGCTCCCGTTTCCTGCAAGGAACTTTGCCAATTCATCTCCCGACAGAAGATGCTTCCTCTCTCCCAGCTCCTTACTACAAATGCCTTCCGAACTAGATTTGCTGGCACTAAAGAGGCAGCGATATGTTTGTATTAGGAAAGTGCGGGATTTGCCTTGCCAACATCTTTGCCTGCGATATTTATGGGCACAGTTGCGCGCTTTAGCGCCTCATCTTTATGCATTGCATTACGATTTGATAGTTGGTACCTAATATACTGTATTTTTGATGAATAGGAACGTCATCCAAGTGCATGTTCTCATCAGCATTATTGCACAAATAATTAGTGGATGATTCAAATGTATTCTGAATAATACACGCAACTGTTGAGTAGATATAGTTCGATTCTTTATTATATATTTATTAGGTAAGGAAATGCAGCGACGCGTTATTACTTTATGGGGTCTTGAACAAATTTGAAATTTGGTGTTCCATGTATAAGGTAATAATATTTTATAGTAGAAAGCTGTTAGAGCAGTCTTTTAGTCACTCTTTTAGCCTAGATATAATATTTTTTAAAAGAAAGAGAGAAGTACAAAATAAACTAATAGACAATGTAAACACACTTGGTGAGAGATACTAATTTCACAACAAAAGCTACATAGAGGGCACTGCATCAAATGCAAATTACATATACCTTAAATGAGTGAGAGTTATCACTGACAGTAGTACCAATTCAGCTTTTTTTGGCAAAAAAATTCTCGATTTCTTTTTAATTAGGTATTTTTCCAGTTATTTTAACTGGAAAGCTAAAAGCATCGTTTGTTGTGTTTTTCGATGTTTAACAAGTGGCTCATTTTTCATTTGTGTGTAAAAGTTGTGTGACCAATGGGAGATTTTTAATAGTGAAGACATTATCGGACCAAAAAAGTATATCGATTCAGCTTCTACAGAAAACCTCGATATATCAGTACTTATCCATGTGTGCTTTAGATAAAGATTTTCATTGTTTAAATTAGTTTATTAAACATTTAATATAAAAAAAGAAGAAAAATAAAAAGAATAAAACTCTATAACAAAAAACTTTACATAAAATTAAAAAAACAAAACTTTCAAAACATTAAACAAAAAACAAATTCTAAAAAAATAGAAAATAGCGTTGAAGGATTGACAAAAAAAATTAAATCGAAGCGAAAAATTTAATTATTATTAATTATCAATTTTTCACAAAAAGAAAGTAAAATCGAAGTAACAGTTTTGCACCGATACTTTATTTGAAAATTGATGTATTGATATCAGATATCGAAACAAAGAAAATCGATGAATCGATTCTTACATCGATACTTCCGTCAACACTAGTTTTCAACAGATTTTATACTTCATACTGTTTTTTTAATTATCTTAATTTTTGTTTAAATGTATATTGTAATTTCTAATCAAGGTGAAAGTAGTACTTTTTCTAAAATAAAATAATAATAATAATATACCTATTTTAATTTCGCTGTAAATTATACATGCTACGTAGTTATTACATTTGTTAGAGATCTACATTAAAAAAATTTTTTTATAAATTGTTAAAACACAAATGTTTATTCCTGTTTTAGTTTTGACTTTTTATATGATTTTATCTAATCTTATAATAAAAAATGGTTTACATCGAAAAATACTGTAATCAACTCGTGTGTTAATAAACGATTAATTATCTCGACATATAAAGATATTCATTTGCCAACGTTTGTTCTTGCTTTAAATGATTTGTTTCATTTATACAACGTTTAACATTCTTGTTTATTAAATAACTATTAATATTACCTTTTTCTATTTTATGTTATTACATTTCATTCTTTGCAAATATAGAAAAAAACTAATTTTTGCACTAAAAATCAATTTTTTAAATATGGAATTGGGCTCCCTCAGTTGATGCGGGTTTTGGGATTTTGTTCACTGTGCCCACAGGACAACGCGCCGCTTAGGAAATATCATGTTACTTGTTAATAGGAAAAGTTGTTTAATTTTTGATAATATAAAATAGGTGCAGTCAGTAGGAAGATTTGTAGACAAAACGTACGTTTATTTTTAATAAAACAAATGGTTCCAAATTTAAATATGTTTTGTGAGTTTGGTAAATGTGATATAAAAAGTGTAAGATGAATGTCAGAAGGTGTGCAGTGTTATGGTGGCTGATGTGGCGTTTAGCACCATTAGCATATGACGTATTGGATGGCACAATGCGCTATATTTATAAATAAGTGGGCACCTTTGATAATTGTTAAGCTCCCTAAGCACGCGTATCTAAAGACCGACCGCTCTGAGATTGAAATGCGGGACACATGAATGGATTTAGATTGCAAATTATGCCCAAAGGTTGGAACGAGCCAGAAAGAGACACCAACACAACTTTTAATTCAGCACGCTACCATTGTCATCCTTCATCTCTATTGGGTATTATTACGTGTTTATACTTACTGTGCATTTAAAACTTCACAGTGTAGCGCCATTCAACTCGGAATTGTGAAAAGGTCGTTTAAGTCACATTATGGGATTAAGCGCTTGTTATTTACACGGATTTATCAAGCGTTAAATAAATTTCAATAAGACGCAAAAATACACGAAAAAAATACGTAGGCTATTGTTATTCTAAACGAGTTCGTGATGATAATTTGGCGTATACATTAAGACAGAAAGTCGGGTTCTGGTCGTGACACTTCATGAATATTGTTGACATGCATACTACTGATAACACGTGGCGAGACGCCCCTTCGTTCGACGACTATTTAACCTACAATTTTCGTCTTATTAAAATCGCAAATATTTGAACTGCTGCGTGTGAATGCACAAGTGGAACAAACACGCACTTTAAACTTTTCCTAAAACTAACAAACAGATTTACTAAGGGTCAGATTTCTATGTTTGTGACTGATACACCATACAAAAAATATGTTTTTAATTTGTAACCTAAGAGCGATGCGTATTTTTAATGAAGGGACAAAAAAATTGTTAATTTCAAGTCTCTGGAAGAAAGGCAAATGATCAATAGCTCACATCGTTAGAAAAAACTTAACACGTTCTGAAATAAGCAGTATATTAAAAAAGAAAAAAGTCATCGTTGAAAAGCAGCAACAACTCTTCATTCGGAGGTGTCTGGCATAGGTCGGTGCGCTAATTGGACCCTCGAGCCATCTCGTCGAGCAACTGGAAGGCGACAAATTAAATTAAATCTTCCTGCTGGTGGCACACCTCCGACAACGATGCATACGGGAGTGCCTCAAACTGGTAATTTGCATACTACATGCATACTGATGGCTGTACAACAAATTTTCATTTTTTGACCTATTTTTAGACAAAGTTAAACATTTTTTCACTTACATAATTAATGTACAACTATTTTTTAGATAATGATTTGGGATAAAGAAATATTACTTCAGGTATAATAAAGCAGCAACGAGTGAATAAATTAGCAAAGTATTCAAGAAATAAAAGAAAAAATACATAAAATTAAATGTGAAATGCAAGAAGACAAATTAACGACCGATATGATAAACGTTGATAAACACATGATTGTGAGAATTATTGTTTGAAGTAGTTTTGTATGAACTTATAATTAATGAGGTATTGAAAGGAAACGCACCAGAAGAATAAAGCATAGGTTTTAATACAAATAGGTATTATACAAAAAAAGATTAAAAATTGTCGTAAGGGCAAAAACGCAAACAATAACAAGTACGATATAACTAAAATATTTAGAAGTAAACTAGAAAAAAATAATAAAGAAGTAAAGTATACAGAACTATAAATATAAATAAAGTTTACAGAACTTTAAGTATAGGATGCATTTTTTATCTTGTAGTATGAGAGATAGCAGGTAATTTGGAGGAAATATTTGATAACAGATAGAGTTGGGGATTTTAGAATGTACTTCCATCTTCTCTGATTATGAAATCATTGACCTACCAGCTAGTTAGTAGTGGGTTTGCGACTTATAAAATTTTCAAATTGCAGTTTATTTATGCAGAAAGGAAATTCTTGATTAAAGCTGGAATTTGTAGAATAAAAAGTTTAATATAATAAAAGTTATTGAAATTTTAATACTCATTCTTTTTTATTTCTACCGTTTTATACCGTATAGCCAAATGAAGGTTATCGCAGCAGATTCTCCTCATCGAGGTGAAGTGGCCGAATTTTCCAAGGAGTTCTATGACTATGGTCGTCGTGGTTCAGAAGAATGAATTGTCAGACAGGCCAGACGAATCTGAACCAATTTTTTCTTGACCTAATTATATGTGGCAGACATTGTTACTTATACGCCTAAAAGGCTTCAAACTTTCACTTTTTTTTATTTACAAAAACCACATCAACTTCAAGGTTATTAGCAGCGTATCTATGATGTTATGTGCAATAAATCATTATATCTATAAATATTTCAATCTTGAAATTAATTTAGTTTTTTTTTAGATACAAAAGTAGCTCATTTTTGAAAGTAGGTGATGTTATTATATCAGGTAGGGAGGTGTTATAGAAGGCTGTTGGTCTCCATTTCTGATATTTGGTGCAATGACATATTAAATGTTCGACGTCCATGAGGTTCTTCCATATTTCACAGTGTGGTTTTGGACTCTTGTATACTCTTAATAACGACCTGGTATGATCTCTCTTCACGCAGATAGAGTGGGTTTTTTGGATCTTCTTTGATGTTTCTTAAGTGATTTTTGGATTGACTTCATTATGAGTGACGTTTGTTGCCATATTTTGTTTCGTACAGATTTTTTAATATCGCTTCCTAATCGGGTGGACATTGAAATTTCATCAGTAACAGCAGCTTTGGTTCGTGCATCCACTTTTTTGTTGCCTTTTATTCCTATGTGGAATGGTACGAAAATAAAAGAGATTTCTTTGTCCATTGTCGAAATGTTCTTTAAAAGGTCGCACAACAATTGGGAGATGCCGTTCCTTGGATACATCTGGTGAAGTGATTTAAGCGCACTTAGTGAGTCACCCACTATAAAACAACTGTTCATTTAAAAAAGTTGTCAAGTGTGCTATGAGATTTTGATAAAAGATAATGTAGCGAAGAAGGTGAACAGTGCGCGCGCAGTGGTGATTTGTTATCGAAACTGATAGTACGGCAGCCGAATTAAACTAAGACATACTTCAAAATGTTTTTGTTTTTTTCATAGCACACTTGAGAACTTTTTTAAATGAACACTTGTTACTAACTACAAAGTTCAGACATACACTGGATATCACCATTTTCAAGGCTTCGTATATTGCGTACAATTCGGCGTAAAAGTTAGTGGATTCTGGATGAAGTTTGAAAAGCTTGTCTTTAAAGGGAGAAGTCACTGCAGCACCAGCACATGTCGTGCTTTTGGAACCGTCGGTAAAGATAAATTGGGCATTTTTGAATTAATTCTGCAATAGTTTATATTCACTTACAGACACTTTATGTTTATTTAGGCGCAAGAGTTGTAAAATAGTCTTTGGTGTTGTTGCTAGTCATGGTGGGGTTTGTCCTGTATTGTTTTGTTGTATATTTGTAATATTCAAGTTAAGTTGATTTAACACAGAGCACAATTTGATGGTAAAGTAGGAGCGACAGTTGTATGGCTCATTAATTAATATTTGGTTGCAAACTTGGTATAGCGTTGGATAGTTGGGGTTTAATGGGATTTGGAGTACTGAAATTGTCTAATTTAAGGAGGACTGACTTCGGCAAAAGGAAAAAGGAAGATTATATGGTAGAGCAACCAGACTATCAGTTGGGCTAGTCCTATAGGCGCCTAGTATAATACGCAGTAAATTGTATTGTGTTGGCAATCTTTTTATATGACTTGTAGGATGATTCAAGAATTATAGATTCATAGCCAAGCGTGAAAAAATTAGATTTCGGTATAACATTAACAGAACGTTTGTGTAGGCACCTCATGTTGTAGAAGATTGCATTTTTAATATCTCCAGAACTTGTGCAGTTGTTTATTTTATAAGGTCAAAATGAGCTTTTCAGTTTAGTCTCTGATCAAAAATAAGTCCTAAAAATTTAATGTTAGTTACATAGTCAAGTCGTATTTGAGAGAGATAGAAACTTGTTGAAGTTGAAGTACTTTGGTAGTTCCGGTAGTATTTACTTATCGTTGTAGTAGGGTCTGCACATTCTGAAGCAAGTACTACTATAAAGAAGTATATACTTTCAGAGAGTAGTAAATACTCTAAAATGTAATCGCGCATATTTCTCTCTTTCACATCTTCAACCACTTTGTACGAAAGTGCAACATCTATGAATTTTTGTCATTTTTGTACATTTTGACCTTTTTCTCTCTAGAAACTATTTTTTTTAAACTGTTAGATTTTTTTACACAAGTTTTTATAGTAAGTTGGTATAGGCTTTTTATATTTACTGATTAGAAACTACCAAATATACTCTAGAAAATTAGGTATATACCACATTTTATTTTTATCGGACTAGCAACACCGCAATTTACCAAATTATCTTTCTAATTAAGATTGATATAAATTTTAAAAAGATGTCAGCCAACAGATCTAAGATAGAAACTTATAATTAACCGTTTAATTTTTGAAGTGCAGAAATAATTTAAACCAATTAATTTTCAGGCACAATTGCGGTGTTGCTGGTCAGATAGAAATGGAAACTGACACATAAAAAATGTAGATAAAAGTGATTAAAATTGTGCATATGTTATCTAAATACTACTGTATGATTTTACAAAAACATTTGTTAGAAATTTAGGCACCACCTGTATACAGACCTCTTTCTTACCTAAATAATTTGCGATATAAGACATCACTCTCGACAGTTCGTCTAGGAAGGTATTTTTTTGAGTTCTTATTCTTTCCCCCATGTTTTGACGATGCTACACTTGAAGCACGACTAACGAAGCTAGGTTTTTACAAATTTCTCTCAAAGTGAAGCATCCGCTAAAATTGGTAGTAAATACTTCCAACGTAGCATATACTTCTTTTGTAGCAAATACTACGAATTTTCTCTTAACAAACTACTGTTGTAGTTACTTCCGGAAAATATCGAAGAATTTACTCCGCTCAATAGAATCTACTACGCCTTTGTAGTATTTACTTGAAGTTTCTACTTCGTTTCTGTAGTATTAGCATTTACTTCACTTTTATTCAAACCACTCGCTGGGTTAGTTTTTCTCTTAGAGAAAAAGATGCATTTTGATTTTGTGGGTGAAAATTGGAAGCCAGTTGTTAAACTCTATTTTCCTAGGAGATTTAAGCTTTGTTGGATTATTTTCTTAGTAGTTTTCATATTTTTACCTTTACAATATATCACTAGATCGTCTGCATACATACCAAATTTGACAGGTTTTTTAATTACTTTGCTGATATTATTAATTACAATAAGAAATAAGATGGCGCTGAGTACCACGGAGCTTTGGGGAGTTCCATTTTGTAAGCTTCTGGGAAAAGACAATTTGTTTTTAATTTTAAGGCGGATGGTTTTTTTTGTAAGAAATTTTGTATATAATACGCTAGTATATTGTCCTTAATGTTCTATTCGATTAATTTTTGCAGTATAAGGTGTCGCTATGTCATATCATAAGCTTTTTCAACATCTAAAAATACGGCTAAGAGAGTTTTGTTTTTAGAGAAAGCTTTATGAATTTTTGATTCTAACTTTTTTAGATTGTATATACTTCTATAGTCGACCTGTTTGCACAAAAGTCACTTTGCTGAGGGGTAAGGAGACTTTAATGTTCTAGATGCTACATCAGCCATTTACTAACAATCTTTTCTAATAGTGATTATTTTTCATTATTTTGAATTACGTATTCATATTCGATGATTAACGGGTGTTTTGGACGTGCAAAAAATAAAAAACTTTTAATCTGTTGGTTACGTTTCGTGGTCTTTATTACCACTTCTTCAGACCTTGGATTATAATTTTAATTTTGATGTTTATTTGAATACAATTTCATTTTAGGCCGGGAAGTATTAAGCGGTTCTGTCTTTTGTTGATTCTACTAGCTTTTCTAATAGTTTGGACATTGTGCACGTGAGGGAGATAGGTCTAAATGATTTGGGGTCATCTTTAGGTTTTAGGATTGGAAGTATGTGAGTTTTTGATGATATGGCTAGGAATTGGTTTGACTCACAGATTTGGTTGTATAGATACTAAATATTTTAAAGCAGAGGAAAGGAGGTGTTGGAGGAGGAAATAAGGAATGGTTATCTGGTTCCTATTGCATTTCCTAGTGCATTTTATATTTTTTTTTTGTGTGTGATGGTTTTGTTTAAGTCATTATCGTGTTGTTTATTCTGAATACTTTTACTCTTGAGATTCAATGATTACTTTAGTCTTTTGCTTTACATATTTTATATATATATATATATATATATATATTGGTAAATAATGAAACAATTGGCAGTGCAACATTAACTCAAAATACTTGTATTATAATTTGAACAGTATAAAGTTTATAATTTTAAACATGTTAAGTTTTATAAAGAAATTTGTACTTTTAACTTTTAAATTTAAAATAGGTAAGTTTACTTGAAAATTATAATAAAAAATGTCTAAGTACAGCAGATTATTCTTCTACAGTTATGCAATTTTTTTCGGATCTAAAGTCTTTGCTCGTTCCACCTAGCAAACGTTTTGCTAATGAATAGGAGTAATTTAGGTGATGTGCAGCGGCGTAAATTCCATCTGTATTCCACGTGACATCTGAGGAACTTCGTTTAACTAATTGCAAAGACGCGAGCGAAACATAAACGGTGTAGGAGGGGTTCTAACCAACCGTCGCAATTCTATTTTTTTTATATATATAAAAACAACTATCCACCTATTTACTTAGGATGTAATTTTAATAAGCTTCAAATATTCTAACATTATTATGTAAGAATAAAACAGAGGATTTTAGTCGCAGTGATGGTGGACAAACGCAATTACGCTTTGATTGCTGCAACAAGCGGCCACGTCCGGACCACCAAATATAATAAAGTGGACAATATAAAATCAGGCAAACCGTATTTGACATGATTAGAGCGTAAAGGGTCGTGATAAGTCGATTGACCCACCGCCGTCTGTCAAAACCAAGGTAGAGGACACACCACTTCATTTAGTATTCTAATTGAAGCTGCTCGCAACTCACCCCTCCAAGTTAAATTCAATCAAATTGTTAATCGACTATATTTAATATACGGTGACTTTGTGTACAACGGGGACGGATTTTAATGAGGTTGAAGCCTGCTGACGGCGACCCCAAGAGAAAAATATGACGAACGGAGATTTGGTAAACAGACATTGAAACGGGGGGAAATGTCATATCAACTACTTCTAGAATCTATTAATTTAAGAAAACTTATTTATCTTATTTAACGTAAACTCACTTAAACGCATTGTAATTCTACCTACCTGTAAGTTACGAGTTACATTGTTACGAGTTTTTGGTGCAGTCATTATTTAAACAGATGTACCTTCATTAAAAATAATAATTAGCTCTTTCTCAATGTGGGATAAAATAAAAATTTATTTATAATCTTTAATTTTTTATGAGCCATGTTGTTGTTATCAAATGGGTTTGTAGGTTCATTGTGGAGAGAAGAATAAGAGGAGTGAGCATGCCCTATATACCGTCAATGTTAGGTTTTTGGTCGAGGTACAAACACCTTATATAGTCTTATATTATTGTCAAGACAACCTTTTGCAATTTTATAGTTGGAAAAAAAGCTGTCCCGGGTACTGTTAAAGCGGCTATAAAAGGTGTTTGTACCTCGACCACAATTTTAATGCTTATGCCAACTCCTGTTATTCCTTCTTCTACGTAGGTATACAGAATGACTATGAATCAAAATATGTACTTTTGCCTTTTAATATTTTATTTTTTCGCAATAAATTTGTTAACATCTGTTACGTTATTTCAGTGGTCAAGTAAATTTTTAAGTATACTGTTCCAAATCAATATCGGCATATCTGACTTTTAAGGCAAGTCACCTGCTTATTACTAGTGCAATAAAGATTGTATTGTTACCAAACACAAGTAATTTATGGTCGCTAGACCTTTCAATGTCATCTGAGAAAATCATCCGAAGCAGATCAAATCCAGGTAAAAGTGGTGACAAATTTGCATGCTCCGGGGGGTTTTCTCAGGTGGCATCGACGGGTATAACAACCATAAATTACTTGCGTTTGGTAACAATACAATCTTTATTGCACTAGTAATAAACAGATGACTTGCCTTTAAAGTCAGGTTGCCAATATTTGTTTGGAACAGTATACTTCTGTGTTAACAAATTTGATAGAGATTTTCGTCAATTTGCGACAACTATTATCTTTCAGGTCACCAAATTAAACAGGTTTTTTACTAACATTTTTATCTCCAAAAGAAAACTTTGCAAACATAAGTGTACGGAACAAGTTTTGACAACTGTATTACGCTCTAATGGGCTGATTTCAAATTAAGATAATATCGGTAGTATCTTAGTTTCTACGGAAAATTAATAAAATTTGCTGTTGTGATTGGTTGTTGCTACGAAAAAGTATTAAAACTTGTGATACTACCGGTAGTAGGTATTATAACTTGAAATTAGCTCATAAGACACACAAAAATTGCTTTATTAGATATTAATACATTTATTATTGTGTGGCAGGAACAGTTGCCGACAGAAGGTAGTCAGGTTAGTCCACCGGATTAGTCAGTGGATGAGATATAAAAAATTGCGCCAAAAAGGAAGAATTCCCTCAAAAAAATATAATAAAACAAGTATTACTAGTGTTAATGTGATCTTTATTGTTAATTACACTAATTTACATGGTTTATGTATTTTAAGACAGACCAACAAAAGACTTTCTAATTTCAAAAGCTTTATGGCTATATTTAAATGTTTTAAATTCTTGATGAAAATAATATACAAATATCTCCCTGCTCGTTACTCATATTGCTCAAATTTTTTAAAAAAGTTTACGTATGACTGCAGGAAATAGATTTTAAATGACATGTTTGCATCTGTAGTGCTACAGTTTTTTAACAAATTAACAAAACTTTAGAGTCTGCATCACTAGTCTTCAAGATTTTGGTACATTGGACACATTGTTTACTGCTAGTACAGGAAGACCAAATACGACGACATTAATTTCATACAAGGTGCACAACAATTTTTAAAATTTGAAATCTAGTGTTGTTATTGTTATAAATTTCTTGTTGTATCTGCTCGGTGTGTAGAATAAAACGTAAAAACACCTAATAATAAATTGTTTAATTCCTCACCTGAGGATGACAACTTTATTGTCGAAATGCGTGCGTCGTGCAAACTAAATTGTTTCTTGTTATTGTTATGTTTAAATAAAGTAATTAAACTATTAACAGACTTGATATTTTGTAATAATAATGTTATTTGATTTATCACTCGTTATGTTTTAAATCTGTTTTCTCTAGCAACACTCTTGACAATATGGCAACTGTTTCGCCATTAGCAGAGTATTTTTAATTGTCGGCACCACCCATCAACCACCCCATGGGTCACGGTAACAATTTGCGCGTGTATCGAGGACATCTAATTCATCAATAGGCGGCATGTGTATTCATTGCACCCTATAAAATCAAACACGGTTCTAACGGTGGATGAAGTGCCATTCGACCCTAGTTGTCACAGTATTCACATCCATCACAGCCGTCTTAAATGTGGGAAACACGAGTAAAAATTGTCCAAGTGGGTGTAGGCTTTGGGGATACCTAGTATGGCACGTGTCGGCCACGAGGCCCTCGAAAAAAAAAACCGTTTCAAAGTGTTTGAAATTTTAAAAAATCGACCAGTTCTTGGCCCTTCATTTGCTTAACCTCAAGTTCATGGGAAAAAGAATTGCAGACCGGTCCAGACGGCGGACTGGTCTGAGGGTTCTAACCCCGCGTAACGGATTTCCGGTCAAGGCCCTTTTCGATTGTCTTAATCAGTTTTGACGGAATTGGCGAATATGAAGAAGGATTGTTCCGGAGCAACTCACATCACATGAAGCTAACAAGGCCTGACAATTATTCCGGGTAATTAAGTCTAGGGAACTTTTCCCGGAGTCGCTTTCAGCGGTGGTAATTAAGAGAGTTAGTTCGGGTGGGCACGTCTCAGGATGTGCTCGGAATGTGCGAGGATTTGATTAGCTGCTTTTGTCTCGATTCGATGCGAGGATTTTTTAATTTTGTGTGAAAATTTGTTTTTAGAGAGGGCGCAAACATGTTATTTTTCACACGTTGAAAATATCGTGTAACTGTCTGAAGCAGGGAGATAATTCATTCCGAGTAATCCATCACGAAGTTCTTTCCGGGATGAATAATATTCCTTATCGGATAAAAACACGACGGGAAAAGCTCTCGTCGAATATTCAAGCAATTACATTCGAATTTAAGCTTGTAAAAAGCGGGTTTTTGATATTTTGAAAGCACTCACGGGTGCATTCGGCCGGTACACACACCTCAATACCTGCACAAGTCTGTTTTTCTCAGGCAGCGCCTTTGATGAATTCACTTTGCAGCTTTTTTATTATTTGCTATTTCTCTTTCTGTGAGCGCGAAATCGTTACCTTTTACGGTACGGTAATGGACCGGATTCAGCGTGTTTCATGATGAGCTTTCATAAAAACACACACATGCATACCAACATCAAACGGAATTAAACCTTAATTGTCCGCTTATTTAATTTTTTTTATTTTTTATATCAAATCACAGGAATAAGCGAATAAGCCACTTTAAGAAGATTTATCTACTATTAGGTACCCTACTATGAGGCAGTTAGACACATACATATTACATATAGGGAGTCGTTTCCTCGGGAGAAGTTTAAACATTGTAAATATAGTCGTGCACCGTGTCCCACGAACGAATAGACGTGTTTTTACCACTAATTTAGAACTAAAAATGAATCAATACGTATGGGGAATTTTATGTGAAGCGGACAATTAAAAATTTAGAATTTGTTTTTTCTATATATAATATACTGCATCTTTATAAAATCTGAGAATACACTTTTAAACAAATTTTGCATTTAAAGCCTATTTTTCAAAATATGGAGGGTCAAAGTTAAGCTCGTACATACCATTGACTTAATGGTGTCTAAAATCCGGTGCCTTGTTATAAAATAATCGCAAGGGTAACAAATGAAAGAATAAACCACAAACAATTACTTTTTATGAAATAAGTTAAAATGTTGCTCTATTTTTAAATAATTAAAATTAATTATTATTAACGATAATTAAGTTAATTAAAAACGACTGTTTTTTTAATTATTTTTAAATTCTTTATGTCATTCATCTGAAAACTTAACGCTTCGGGAGTAATTATATACCCACTACTCAGTGATATTAGAAGACGAAATAATTTTTTGGGTGTGTTTTTTTGGCAACAGAATGTGTAAATTTAAAGCTAGTTGCTGTAACCATTGCAAAGGTTTATCTTTAACAGTTCTTGCAAAAAAAGTAGGTATAACCTCTTAGTTTTTGTTAAGAAAAAAGCTTATCATAGCTGATAAGTAGAAGTAGATATTTGCGATTGTTGTGTTTCCGACTATTTGTTTTAAGGGTAACAAAATGCCTCCAGTCCGAAAGCATCAGCGATTAATTAATTAATTAATAATATTACCATGTTAGCGATTTTGACAAAAGTAGAATTGTGGGTTTTCGAGAAGTTGCTTTGTTCTATCACGAAATTGCTCGTCTTGGTGATTCTACTTCAATGACCATAATGCGTGTGTTTTGGAAGTGAACGGAAGAACGTAGAGAAACACGAAACAGACCAACAGGTTAACCGAGACGTACCACATAGCGTCAAGGTAGGCGCTTTAGACAACTAGCTCTTCGAGATCGTTTTGCTACTACGCGACAACTCGTTGACCTATGGTTTGGAAAAGACAACGTAATATCACCGCATTTAAGCTTCTGGACTTTTTTTCATTTGCGGTTAGTGCTTTCGCACTATCGCGATTCTGGCTGGGCATGTTTAATGGCTGCTCGAGGGTAAAACGCCGTCGTGGAGAGCGACGTGATATTGGATTTGCTGTTGAGAGGCATGTACACACTACACAGGACTGTTGGAGTAACAGTTTAGGGGGCTATTGCCTATGGAAGCCGATCACCTCTTCTGTTTATTCGAGGCTGTATGGTATCTGTGCATTATGTTGATGACGTTTTACGAACCGCTTTACTGCCTTATTTAGATGGTCGTCAACATGTCTTTTTTCAGCAAGATAAAGCACGTGTACAGATTGCTTGTCAAACTATGGATTTTCTGTAAGAAACTGGCTTTAATGTTTTGACGTGGCCACCCCGTTCTTTGGATTTAAATTTTATCGAGCATGTCTGAGATATGATGAGGAGAAGACTGTCTGCTTTGCACTGTCTTCCACAAACTCTGGCACAGTAAATCCATGCGGTTTAAGTTGCTTGGAATGAGGTACTACAAGCAGAAATCGACCATTCCTTTCTGTAGATGCCTAGACGTGTACAGGAATTTACCCAGTTACAGGGTCGTTAAATATATTATTGATTTTTTTTCAAATTAATTTTACTAAAATTTCTTACAAATCTCATCGTGTCATTCTTAATAAAAGTTTACAACATTGCGAAAAAATCACGTTCATAAAATTAATTCTTAGAATAGAATTGAATAGAATAGAATAATTTATTGAGCTTTAGACTCTTTACAAGAATATGGCTTTGTCATATACAATATAATAAAATTAATTAAAAATAGTTACAATTACATATAATATAAACTTACACTTAATTAAAATATTCTTCTGAATGTAACACTTCTAATGTCACTGAGTATATTATTTAGCGCTCGTTAACTTTTGTCTTTTGCTCTTACTCTGGAACTTTGAGCATGGGTCACTTGCGCGCGGCAGTCAATAAAATCCGCAGGTACTCCTAGTCCTAATCCAACAGGACAGTAGCGTCTTTACTAACAGGACACTTGCGCGCCGGGTCATTAAAGCACTTATTTTTTTTTTGTAACTGCTTATTTAAAACAATTTTGCAAATTGAAGACAGTAATTTTCAATATTAATATCTCAAGTGCAAGTGCAACATCCTACCAAATGGCTAAAAAATTCAATTTTCTTGCTTTTTCTCACTCCTATGATATTTTATGACGTTTTCTGACAGCGATAATACTGAACTAGTGCAAGTTATCGGAAATTGTAACATGGTCTCTATGTTGATGAATGAACTTCTACTATAATAATAAACCAAATTTTGGACTTATGCATTTGTTGATAAAGTTGGCATAATATGGGAGTAAAAAGGGTCAAAAAAGGTTAAGTTATAGAAGATTTTATTTTAAAAATTACAGGTACCTAAGGCAGTATTTAGACATACTAAAAGATTATTCTGTCTTTTACTGTAAATGCTTCAGAAATTTGGAAATTTTCATAATTATGTCGACAAAAAAGAGAACAACTAGCTACTTAAAAAGAGATGTTTTCCTATTGAAAATAATCTACGGCTACAATATATTTATGGGATTAAACATTTCCGCTTAATCTTGAACCGGCGGGCAAGTGTCCTGTTGCCGATTTGGGTATTAGCAGGACACCCAGCAGGGGTTAACCTGACCGCGTCGCGCTACTGACCAACACCCGGAACTTTCAATCTCTATATTTTGAAAAATTGGCTTTAAATGCGAAAATTTTTCAAAGTCTATTCCTAGATTTCAGAAAGGTGCGATATGTTAAAATAAGAACAATTTCTAAATTTTTGGTTGGCCGCTTTACGTAAAATGCTCTATATTTTCTCTAATGGTATATTATAGGTGTATTAAGGAACTAAAGTGCATCAGTTGTAGTTTGGTCTTGTCGGAGAATGCAGATGCGACCTGAAAACTCTAGCATCGGGGTATAGCTTTACCACCATAAGATTATTTATATCGCTTTCAGTCGTAGTTTTTTACATTTTTCTTTGTTTTTAGATTTTTTTGTCTTTTAATCGTAATTTTTATTGTTTTTTTTTTCAATATTTGTTGTTTTTTAGAATAATTTTCTGTTCTTTTAAAGTGTTTATTTGCTCATTTCTTTCAATCGTAATTTTTGAAGCTTTTTCACAATTGTCAATTATTTTTCAATTTTTTTAAAACTTTTTTATGTATTCCAATCGCTATCTTTGAAGTCTTTTAGGTACTTTTTGTTTTTCTTAAACTTTCTTTATTTATTTAAAGCTTTTTATTTTGTTCTACCTGACGGTCTCAACTATTTTACAATTTTTTTTCTTTCTATTAAATGTTATGACTTAGTTCTTATTTCGCCTAACACTGTTTTTTGAATTCTTCCAAAATCTTTTATAGTTTTCAACAATTTTTTTTAATTTCGTTCTCTTCAAATTGACGTTTTTCGTCTTTTTGGTCGAACTCTTTGAATAATAGCAAAATTTGTACTTTTTTTTCAATTTCTTGTAATCGGATGGGACTGAGGGTAATAAGTTGGATTAATTTACACAAAACATCGTTTCCTATTTAATCATTTACACAAATATTTCAGAAATAACTTTCAATAAATTAAATAACTCGACAACACACCACTATCATCTTAAATAATTGCCAAAAATTTGCTCTCGATAGTTGCTGTCTCTTAAAGCGTTTTGTGCCGCCTATGATTTCTATAGTAGCATGCTGAAAAACGAAGTAGCGCAAGGCTCCTGGAGAACTTGCTTAATAAATGACATCACAGTTGAGGGCGTTCCGTAATAATATTTATTTTTTATATTTAACATTTCTTATTTATTCTACTGTTTTTTTTGTTTTTTATTATTGTACGTATTTCATATACCACCACTTATTATTATTGATAAATAAAGATCAGTCTTGATTTCTGCATCTTTCTTTACTTAAGCATTATATCTTTTTAGTTTTAGTAATTGATACTTAATTTCTAGTTTTTATTCTCGGATACTTTTTGAATTTTATAATTTGTGATCTAATGTTTGAGGTATGTGTTCGTAATTATGTTGTTTTCAATTACATATATATTTTTTTATTATTATTTAAAGTTTCTTTTTTTTCTTATCCATACACGCTTATTATAGTCGTCTATTTTTATCTTCATAATATTTTAGTTCAAGTCACTTCTGTTTTATATTTTTTTCTCTATTTGTTTTTGTAACTCTTCTAGCAAAGTTTGAAAATATGAAATGAGAACAGTTATTGAATATGTGCATAGTTTAGACAAATAAATAAAAAGCTCAAACACATTTGAACCAGAAATACGTATTTTTTTGATTTTGAAGTCATTTAACTATAGTTCTACTACAGTTTCTTCATTAAGTTTTACTTCAATCAGGTAATTAAAAAGAATGTATTTTGGTGACAAGAATAGTGTTTGGGTTACCGCAAATTATCGCCAGTGGCAGTTTAGTAG
Source organism: Tribolium confusum (assembly GCA_029207805.1). Taxonomy (NCBI): domain Eukaryota; kingdom Metazoa; phylum Arthropoda; class Insecta; order Coleoptera; family Tenebrionidae; genus Tribolium; species Tribolium confusum. Next base: position 27,229,584 of record JALGAY010000004.1, read on the forward strand.
GGTTGTTCCTTTGCAACCATACAAAAAACTTCTACCTCTTTGAATCCGTAGATGAAATGTTATGATACCTCATCAAGCACCCTCTCGTCTCGCCGATGCAAAACATAACAAGTCCCACGGGCAGCTCCCTGTCATCGCGATTCTATAATCCGTCAGGAATAGTGACAGATGCGTCGGAAACGTAGCCTAACGAAGCATTGAACCGCCGCCGATATCCACAATTAACGATAATCTTGGAGTGAATCCCCAACGGAAACTCTAATACGTAATGACGCGTGGAGTGACGAACGGTACGCTAGTAAGCTGTTCTAATCCGGTGGGGGCCTAAAGGAGCGCTCCATATCGTGTTAGTTCGATTATCACGCGTGATTCTCATCCGATGATGGGAGACGACGGGCGCCGCGTGTCGATGACGACGCCCAGACCATAAACCATGTTGGGCCAACAGATTTCAAATGAAAATGAGGGAGGCTGGACAGATTTAATTTTATTTCAATTTTCGTCAGTGCCACCCTTTTAAAAAGAATATTTGGTTGATCTAAAAATTAAACAACAAACAGTAATTGTTTTATTTTTAATTTTTTTTAGGTTTACTTTTTTTGTTATTTTTTTTAAATAATATAATGTTGTTTCGTTTCTCTTTCGTAGTATTTTTACATTTTTTATCGTTGCGTTGTGAGGGATTTTGGTTTTGTCGATTTATATTTTGTTTATTTTTTATATTTTTTATTAGCTTGTTTGCATTTACAATAATTTAACAAAAAAATCAACAAAAGAGATTTTTGGAATGTCAACTATCTTCTTCAACAACACGATTTTTCTTAACGCAAACGGCTACCTGAAGTGTTTGAAGAAATAAATGATGCCTCGGACAATAAGAATAAACGTAATCTTCAGGGATGTAGATATTTATCGAAGGCAAGATGGAAGAAGAGAGTACGCCCTATACTTCCCGTGTAAACCGTTTGGTATCAGCTTGGTACTAGTTTATGATTTTGGTTTATGATACCAGTTTATGGTTTTAAATGAAGCGCCGACTTGACAAATCATATTCGGCCGTGTTTAATTTCGCACAGTGACGTAGCTGACGCAGGACGCTAGCTTTTGTTTGGTTGTTTACAAATAAATGTTGGCTTGTTATTTTTACTGATTTTTTTTGTTCAGTGTAAATTGATTGTTAATATTCTTTGTTATTGTTGTTGTCGTTTTGTTGTGTTTTTATCTTTTCTTTAAACTTTTTACACTACACTGTGTGACGCTACTGACTTCAACCTCGTGCTGCGCCTGCTTTCAGTACCAGTTTATAGCTTTGCGCAGTGAAGACGGCAAACCATGTTTTTCAAGTCGTATTTCTTTCTTCCCATCTAACCCCTTTGATCGGAGGCTTTCGACAGCATTCCACACGCAGCAGTTTTTGAAAACTAGTATTCTAGAGTATTAGAAGGATCACTGGCTTTCATAAGGAGCTACTTGAAAAAATGGACTGAAAAAACTTATTTTAACGACAAGTTTTCTTTCTTAAGCTGTTATCATGTTGTGTAGAAGTTTTACCTAGAAGTAAGCCTCATGGAGAAAGAGATATATACATATATATCTAAATTTACCTTATATAGGTATTTGTTAATGTTTTTTGAAAAAAAAATTTTTCTTGTGTATCTCGAAAACCATCAACATTCCTGTAAGGCAAGTTCAGATGATAGCTAATTAGCATCGTTTTAACGGAAATTACAGTAACACTCATATCAACAAAACTGCTATAATCATACATCATGCCTCTTACAAAAAAAAAAACAAAAAAATTTCTACATTGTAAAGTTCGAAAACCAACATTATTATTTTGTGTAAGGAATATTACAGGTGTGCTAGAGGTATTTAACATATCTGCTAAAATTTCAACACATTTGATTACACCTTATATAAATGACCTACCAGTAAATATGTAAGGTCTGCGCGATTTAAGAAGTACACAGTGAGTCATTATTATCAGAATCTGGAAGTCTACTAGTGGCAGTATTTTAATAAAGACCTGACCTGGTTTGGTTTATGGGTAAATCTTATGCGCTTTTTCGCAGCAATTCACTTTTCTAAACGCGTCAAGTCTAGAAACTGGTTTCTTTGCCGATATTACTTTATTTTTGAATTGTAGATTGACATTCAAGATTAATCTAACCCAAGCTGTGACTGTGGTTTGTGGAAACAAGGAGGATGAATACTGAAAAAAATCAAGAACTTTTTTTAAACAAAAAGATTGTTAAATACCCACTTAAAGTTTATTGATTTTTTATGCAGTTAATGTATTTAAAGTTTTCTAACTAAATTGTAACTTTTTGTTGCCAAAAGAATGAAACACATTGCAGGAATTTATTATTTTGGATAGCTTTCTATTATAACGAGCACAGTGTGTAATATTTCTAAAACAGAAAAACGTTTTGCGAATTCTATGTGGCTTGAATACTTACTATGCATAGATCTAAAAGTCTTTTCAAAAGAAAACTTTATGACCCTATTTCCTCATGTGCTTTGTTTTAATTACTTATATATGACTATAAAGACTTTCTAATGAGAAGTAGGTATCGTTTTTTACAATTATACAACCTAAAATGATAATAATTTTCTTATTTTTTTATTATCGAGTAAATGCATTTCTGCAAAAATATAGCATATGATTAAGAAAATATAGAAGACTATTTTGTTTCTTTTTATATAATTTACATTGATTTGCATACATTGAATTCTTACAGCGTTTTATAGTCTTCTAGAAGATAAGTTTTTTTTATTATAGCAGACAGCTTTCACCTAATTTTAAGAAGATAGAAAAAGAAAATTGAAAAAAGGACTTGGAGAACATCTATGTGATAAAAATCTGTGAATGTGTCTGCTTTCTAATGTGGATATATTTGTTTTCTAATGCTGTATACACTGTAAGTAAATGTATTTTTGATGTCTGTCTATGTATTTTTTTGATGGAGTATATTTATTTATTCCTAGTAAAATTATTTCGATAAAACATAAAAAATAACTAACAACAGTTTTAACTTTGTTAACTTTGTTTAACTGTCTAGAGACTTTTTGCTCTTTTTTTTCAAAAGTTTTTTTTTGTCTTTATTTTATTTCTTTTGTACTTACTTTGTTTTTATGTTTTCGACATTCTCAAAATTTTATTTTTCTTTACATAAATATATTTTTTTCTATTATTTATTTTAATTTTTTTAAATTTTTACTTAAACACTTTAGTCTTTAAAACATTTTTTGTTTTTACCTTCTTTAACAGTACTTAGTTTTCATTACTGTTGCCGGAGACCACCTACAACTCAGATAAAGTTCTTCAACGCGAGTGTTTTTTTTTCTGTCTTTGTTTACCACAATTTTTTTATACAGGGTGTATCAGAAATGATGGTCAAAAATTTAACCAGTGATACATCTTATCAAAAGAAACAACTTTTTAATAGGTATACCATTTTTGCTACAGATACTAAAAATTTTGAGTTTTGTTCTTCCCATAAAATCACGATACCCTTATGATCACTTAGTTACCATTATAATATAGCCTAGTTACGGTTATAATAATACTACATAGGTCAGTGACGGGTATAGTATTTTGTACTGAATTTTTAAATAATTTTATTTTAATAACGGTTGAGATTCAGAAAAAATAGGATCTAGATAAAGATCTTCTTCAAGCGAGATCTATCACTGACTAAATTTTTGACCATCATTTCTGTTACACCCAGTATAGTCTTCTGATCATAGTAGATAGTTAAAAGATGTCATCTCACCGAGACCGTTAAAATTTTCTTATTTTTCTAAAATTTGTCTTGATAATTGTGTTCAATTTTTTATATTTGTCTTTTTTTAAAAAATAATATGTAGATATTTTCAAAAGTAAATACTGCTTGACAGGCACAAGAACGACTATAAACTTGTTTGCATAAGCTATTAGTACTTCTATCAACGAGTTTTTAATTTATGACAATGTTTTACTAAGAGCAGGTAAAAATTTTGAGTTCAGGACCGATTTTTGAATGCCGTTGCTAGTGACAATTTATTACTTTGGGTTAAAACTGTTCAGTAGGTGGTAACAGTTTAAATGCGGCTGCTTTGTTAAGAATGATTTATTACGTAAGTCAAATTTTTATTTTCTTATAAAAATACTATACAAGACCTCTTACTATGCGGTCGTTCTTTAGAGGCGCAGATCTATACTTACTTTTTTTGTTTTTTTTTTTTTTTGTACTATAAGTAGTAATATACTTTTTCTGCTTTGTGTTTATAGGTATTTACGTACATACATCATTTGATTAATTTGTCACCAATATTTTTTTTTTAATTATCAATAATGAATAATTGTAGATACCTATGCCATATATCATTATTCTTTATTTGATCAAAATTTAAAGTTTAATACTCGATTATCTTTTTTTATTTATAATTTTCATAAAATCTGAGAACAAATACAACCGTAGTGGCTGTGTAAAGAAGCTCCAAATTAATATCATGATGAAGGATTGTGGCAAGTATGCGTATCGTAATTCAGTCTGTGGCACTCTAAAATCCTACTTTAATAGCTATAATCGTGCGTGAGTACCCTGGCGGTCGTGCAGTGTTACCAGGGTGACCGCCCCTCGCAGCCCGGTCGTATTTGCCAACACGCGGATTGTCACCCCCGTCCGTCAGTCTCCCCAACGTCAACCCCCCGGTTCAGTCACATCGTTCGAATTCAATCTCGGGGGAAAGTCGCTCGCTACGACTAAATTGATGTTTGATATTTCGTTCGACGCCAGTTCACCGATGTGGATTTTTTGTTTAAAACGTTTCCAATTATTAGACGTTTTGTAAGAAGGGATGTCGGGACACGGTTTTTTTTCTTCACTTTACAATTTAATTTGTTTTATAAATTTGATCTTTTAAATCTTAACCGATAAGTTTTTATATTTTTTATTCACGCATAACGGCACATTTCAACTATCTAAACTTATTCATAAAAACTGTTTAGTACTTTGTAATTTTTTTTATACCTTTTATAGGCCCAGGTATAAAGTCAGTTGTCAAAAACTTTACTATTTTAAATTAGATTTAAAGTGTTTACTTCAAAAGATTCGCTAGAGGTGCCATAATAAAAGACAGTTACATTTCAAAGATTTTTTTTGTTATTCGACTGCAGTTGCTGTCAGTGGAGGTTGTCAAAACTGTCACATTGTCGCGCGTCAATGATTTTAAACATTATTTTGAAAACTAATTATTTTAAAGCATTTTGCGGAGGTTAACTTGTTCTATTTGACTTTAGAACAACTTCTAGTAGTCTCACAACAGTATTTCGAATGAAAATGACTTAATAGACCGAGAGGCAGCGACAAAAATCTACGTTCTTAAATTTTGAGATAAATTTTCTTCTACAGTTAGTTTATTGATAATACGTTTTAGAAATAGTGATCGGCGTATTAAAAATTAATAAAGAAACTCTCTTGTCACATAAAAAAAAGATTTTTTTAATGAGAAAGAAACACGTGTTTATTGCTTGCCAAAAATAAATTGTTTATAATCTTTTGGTTACTAAGTGAGCAAAAAGATTTTGAGAAAAAGTTTATTGTGTGACAAGTTGATTTCAAGTGGCCACTATCTAATTTAATTAGGTATGTTCTACCATTCAAAGTCTATCAAATGAAAAAAGAAGTATTGCCGAAACTAAAGTAAGACTTCAATTAATACCAATATTTGTTTTTTTTAATTATTGTGGCTTTTAAAGTTTAATTCTCTATATACTCCTCGTGCATGTTAAATAGCTTATACATATACCGAAAAACAAAAATAGGGTAAAAAAATCTAAGAACAAATATTTAAGCGGCAGATACGTGCGATTTGCCTATAGTGACTTTAAAATTAAAGCCCTACAGTGGCTTTTGCCGTTTTGGAAATATTAGAGATCAAAATGTTGAAAACGTTGACTATGTCGTCATACTAACATGTTGCCGAGACTCAGCGCTATTGTTTATGTTCTCTCAATGAACTTGGCGGTTTTACATAATTTTTTAACTTCGATGGCGTTCGAATTTGAACCAAGGTATACCAAAAATGAATTAAGTAAGTTAAAGAAGAATTTGAATAATCTGCAGAATAACCAAAATTTTGAATGATTAAACGGCACATCTTGGTGTAGATGCGAAAATTGTGTAGCAATGCCAAAATCAAAAGAATATTTGTGTTGTGTTATGAAAAATCTAGTAAAAGTTGTGAGAAATAAAAACAAGTGTAGAACATACCACCAAGCATTTGTGAACATAGTTTTAAAGTTAGACTCTTTAAATTTGTGGCGCCATAATATAATTTTATAAATTATTGTACAAGACCAAAAGAAAAAGTAGGTATACCTAATGTGTAAATTACGCAGCGTTACCCTAGAATTTTTTAAATTATTATTGCACCCGATAACACAACAGTTTGTCATTTATAATAACTTTCAGTCACCACAAACAAAAAAAAACATAAATGCTCGTTTGGTCGGAAGTCGGTATGACGTCACGCGCCGAGGATGTTCAACTTCGTTGTTTCCTTGTTCATAAACCTTGCAATTTTGATTTTTAATTTGAGATATTTTTTAAGAATTTTTAATGAATTTTTACATGAAAATTTGGGTTATTGCTTCTTTAAATTTTCGAAGTTTTTCGAAAAATTTTACATGGACTTGGGATAATACTTTACTGGAACTTTAATCGGTTACCTGTTAAAATAAAATAACAATCAATTTTGGAAACGTCACTTTACTTTTTTTCATCAAATAACATAGATAATTATGAAAACGATATTTTTAAATGGGTAATAGTTTTCTAATGCCAATCCTTGTCAAAAACTGAAGTGTTAGTTGTTTTTAAAAACAATAATTTCAAAATATTTTTAACACCCATTTTTGACACAATCAAACTCTTTGTATGTTTTTTTCAGTATTTTTTTAATGATAGAAGATCGAATAGATTAATTAATAATTAATGTTACGACAGCTTAACAAAATGCGAAATTCGACAAAAAGTTGGCGGAATCTGTGATGGAATTAGTTGTAAATTGTACTTCTAGGTAGAGTACCAGTGTTAGTGCAAAGATTATCGTGTTAGAAACGAAGAGTTTTTGAAAAAATATTTTTTTTAAGTAAAGGTTAAGTTAGAAATATCTATGCAATGCAAAAGGAACAGTGCAGTAGTTATAAATTGGTTGAATAAATAAAAAACACCTGTTTAATTTACAACATACATTCTCTAAAATTAAAATGTCATGACATGCGGCGAGTTTTTTTATATTAATGAACAGTCGTTATTTCTATAACAGTTTAAGAAGTTTTGGATTTTTTTTGTTAGAAAACAGCTGAAAATATTATATACTAAATGCACTTGTTTTCAGTATTTGAGATCTTGCTGCATAGTTGAGATAGCGCCCCGTCCATGTTTCGTGTACCGGAATGAGATGTATGATAAATTCGCAACACGGGTCGAGGGAGGGTCCGTCCAGTGTTTTACAAACGCTACGGGAATTCAATTTTGCGAAAAAATGTAACACGAAAGGCAGTTGTGCGTTATTAATAGAGTTTTTTGTCGAATAACCCTCCGCTTCGTTGCTAACAACCTCCGGCTAATTATCAGCCATAATTCAAATTAATAAGCTCGCTCCAACTTGTGGAATTCAATCAATTGCTACGTGAATTATGGATGCTGTCCGTCCGTCGAAACAGTCGCTTTTCAAATAACACACAGACCAAGTTAATTAATGTTTTCGCTTCATTATCGGATTCGTTAATTCGGAAGGGACGCGATTTTGGGAATCGAATCTGGGGGCCGCAATGCACATATGCCGTGTTTGGGTTAGCGTGTGCTGATTACTGCCGGAGAGAGTGATAACTGCGATCCGATTATGTACGGTCTCTACGATCCGGTCTAAGCTGCTCAAACCCGGATTCAATAGCGGGGCTACCGGACTCCGGACCGCAGATTACACCACCACAGACGACTATTTTCTTAAACCAATCGACGAAATCACATTCGACACCAACATACATACACATCTACAACTAATCTTAAAACTTTAAACAACTTTATTACAACTTGGTTTTAGTTTTTCTTTAACAAGTAACAAAAATTAAAATCTAAGAGCCAATGGCAAAAAGTTTTTTTAAAATTGCTTTTTAGTCGTAAAAAACAGTATCAGTATTGGGTTCGTGCTTTTCACACTCAGAAAATGACACTTACTTGTCGGTTAATATTATATTTGCAGACACAAATATACAAAATAAAAATATGTATATCTTTATAACTTCATTCTTCTTTTTTTGTTAACACTTGTTATAATATTACATATTTAACAATAAACTTGGAGATTGTGTATGTTAATAACTTAAATGTAAGCAAATAGTCTTATACTTTTACCTGCAAATTACTTGACCGCGGTGCGCAATAGACTTATTATAATTAAAAAAATAACATAAAATATAATAATAATAATATAAAAACGTCTGTTTTTAATTATAATATTGACGATTAATTGTCAATTTTTTGTAATAGTTTTTGATAATTTGTTTTTACACAAAAATTGACTGGTAACTTTTATATACTGATTTTTTGACTTTACAGATCGATATATTAAAATTTATATATGGATCTCTATCTACTGATTTTTGTAACTTTCACTCAGTCAACACTCAACAGAAACAGATAAAATAATTGTTTTACTTAGAGAAGGTACTACTGAATCTTGTGTTTATTATTAACGAAGTGATTTGGTCAAAAGCATAACCAAAAATATTTATGCTTGATACTAGTTAGTATTTAAAAATTGAAATAAAAGAAAAGGATATAATTGAATCGGTGAGTCAAAGAACGGTACTAGTCTAAAAAATCTGAGAAAATCGAAGAAAACTAAATAACTCTTTTGTTATTTGACCTATGAGTTTGGCATCCACATATCATTTGTAAAGCTATTTAAGATGAGTACATTGGATCAAGTTTTGATTATAAAAAAGTTTTAGTATGTGAGCTACTAAAGACTTTCCATTGTGAACATGTACTGTTTTTAAGTCAATCACATAATTAAAGTTTTACAAGTTTAACAAATAAATTACTTTATCGTAGATATAAAATAACATATTATTAGTAAACACAATATGTTTAAATCAAATTAAAAAAATTTATTATATTATTTTAAAATTCCAATTAACGCATGAAATGGCCAAAAAAGGTGGTGACAATGGAATGAATAATCACAACATTAATTTAAGACTTAAACGTGTCGCTGCTAATATAATAGTGAGCACAAAAACAGTATAGGTACCTATGTCTTGGGACTTGTACTGCTCTTTCACTCATCGAGTTTTATAATAAAATATATTGCCGAATATAATACTATTGTAAAAATTTCATTTTTTTTTCTTTCAATAGATGGAATAATATGCTATCTTTAATTTGCCTATCTTGGTTCAAAATGCAATTTTTTGGACTAGTACTGTTTTTTGTCTCACCGATTCAATTAGAATATGCAGTTTTAACAGTAACACATTTGAAGGGTACAGGAATATAACAAGGAATGTTGCAAATGCCTACTTCTGAGAAAAACTATTTTTGCTAGTTTATTTTTTTATTTTGGCGAATTGGACGTTTACAAAAAAACAAGTATTAATAGAAGGTATGCAAAAGTAATATATTTTATACTTCCATAAATACAAGAGGCAAAATTAATAATTTTAAACAAAAAAAGAAGAATATTATAAGGAAGTTAGTATTTCCACGTATAAACCAAGGACTGTCCCCGCGTTCAACGAAAAACGTAAATTTTTCACAATGCTGTCCTTAATGCTTTAAATTGGTATAAAAATTAAAAGCTTCAGGTTCTATGCAATACTCTTTTAACCTTAACAGATTTAGATATTTTTGTTTCTTTATCGGGATATATGCTAAAACAAGAAAAAATAAAATTAAAAAAATACCTACTTAAGATTGGAGAATAAGAACTTTCTTACCACTGTATTTTTGCAAAAGAAGTTCAAATTTATGTTCATTCATTAATGGAATTTTTGACGTGGAAGTTTTTATTATAGGAGCACTAAAAAGATGTCCATTATAATAAGTTGTACGAGAAATAACTAAACCTGGATGGTTTTTTGAGCAATAAATTTATTTTACTTGTTGTATTGGGAAAGGACATTTTTTTACAAATTTTTTTTGAAAGAAGCTCGTTCATGTTTACCATCTCCTGCTTTACTTCGGTCATTACTGGGTGTTCCAGAACTGGCAAATCAGCCGTAAACTACAAGTTCCTCTCTTCAATTTCATACCAAATTTCGAAAAAAAAATTTTTTTAAACTCTATCGTTTTTAAATTACAGCAATTTTATATTGACCAATCACATAATAAATATTAATTATTAGTAAAGGTAGTATTTATGTTACTATAGGCAATAAAATTAACTCTAAAACTTTCAATATTTATTTGATCTACTGTATAATGGAAAAGACGAAATTTAAGTTAAAATATTTGTAAATTTTTTGTATTTAAAAAATTTACGCTTTAACCCAAAATAAATTTTTTGTAATTTTAGAATTTGTACCGTCGTTAAATTCAAGTTTTTATTGTTCAGTTTGCTTAAAATTCTATATCTGACAATGATCGAACATTTAATGTCAAAGTGACAAATGAATTGTTAATTGCAGCGTTTAATTGTAATTATGATGTTGTAATACGAGTAAAATGAATTTAAAAGCAAGTTTTTTGCGCTAAAACCTTTTTTACATTATCTGTGACTTTATTTTAAATGTTTATTTAAAAATTTTAGAAAATAGAAAAAGAGCTACCAGATTTTTTTGATGATATTAAATTGGTGGTGAGAAGTGAGGACCTACAAATTCGCCTTATTTTTTATACAGTTAGTATTAAAGGAATAGAAAATAGAAAAAAATAATTAAGATTTACTAAAATTTTGAAACTCATTACTCCTATCAGTCCTATCTCCTGGTTAAGTTTCTAACACAAGACTTCGTATAAAAATTATTGTAGCGTAAGCAATAATACAGTGCAAACGAAAATGAAATAAATCTAATAATAATACGAAGAAATAAATACCCAAATTAACTATTGTCACTTTGACAATTTATACAGTAGACCAAATAAATATAATGTTTTAGAGTTAATTTTATTGCCTAGTAACATGAATACTACTTTTACTAATAATTAATATTTATTATGTAATTGGTCAATATAAAAATTGCTGTAATTTGAAAACGATAGAGTTTAAATTTTTTTTTTGTTTAGAGATCGTTCTCATCTTATAGAAATCTAATAACCACTCAAATCAAGATTTTTTTATATCAATCGATAGCTTTTGAAATAAGGAGCAATTGGTATCAATTTGGTATTAAATTGAAGAGAGGTACTTGTAGTTTACGGCTGATCCGACAGTTTTGGGACACCCAGTATAAATGGGGTTTGACTTTTCCGAGAATTGTGTAGCAAATTGTACCAGTCAGATGGCAGTTCTATTTTTGTTTTTAAATTAACAAGGCCCATATTTTTATCACCCTCTAAGTATGAATGGTCTCTAGTGGGATATGTGATATGAATGGTATCCAATCTTTTTACAGTGTACACCAAAAAATGTATAAATCAAAACATAGAGAATTTATTCTGTCTTTCTGCTGAATCAGAAAATATATGTAACTCCGTGATGCTTGAAGGAACCTGATTCATAATGAAATCAAAGACAAAAGAGCAGATTTCGTCGTTTCCTTTATTTGCTACATATTTGGGATACGTATAAAACATGGATGTCTCTGTGGTTAAAACGTATATGTTGAAACTATACATCGATAGTTGACGGAGATAATAAACGTCATTAGTTGGCAGGTTTAGTAAGTAAATATTCTTTTGGTAGTCAAATGCAACAGTTAGAAAAGTACTGGAAGTTTTTGTTTTTTGCTTGGCGGATCTTTTCTTATCGTAAAAATTTTGGGTCTGTTTGAGATGCAATTCATTTTCAATTTTCAAGTGCTTAATTGTTATTTCGCAATTGGTTTGTAGTTTTAGTTTATTTCAGCAGTAAACTTATCATATATGCTACAAGTATCCCTCCGCGGCTGACCAAAGCTTATATTGAATTTTGTGTTGAAAATATTACGATAAGTTTCATACGAGACCGAAATATCTGAAAATTTCTCATTAAACAGCTGAAACATTTTTGAAATATTTAAATTTTCAGGCAAGTACACCTTTTGGAATCGTGCAAACTGTAATGCGATGGTCTTCTTTTAAAAGAGTTTATGTGGTTAAAAACATGTTTAAAGATAGCATTCGGAATTTTTTTTACCGCAGACATGTGTTTTCCCCTTTTATCTTCTGGGGCTACGCCTCGATCTTTAAGCGCTTTTGTAAGTACTTCACTTTTTTTGTTATCTTACGTATGCTTATAAATGCTTTAAAACACACCGGTACTCCGTTACTCTACTCACCGGTACTCTACATTTCCGTTTTTTTGAACTCTAACTCGATACGAAATAATAATACTTTTAAAATAACTTTTAAAGCACTCTCAAACGGATATCAAATACAGACTGATGTGATTATTGTGTAAAAACACGGCGTAATGATAAAATTTTGGATCTTCCTTATTTTATGCCAGTTCGCTCGGACATTTCTACTTTTATGGCTGTGGGCCCTATCTCTTATTGTAAAAAAAAAATTAAATTTTTCCACTTCTAAACCTTGATATTTGACTGGTAAAAAAATCCAAAAGTATACAGATAGCACCACTTATCGTAAAATCGTCTCAAATGGACTCTCTTTGTTTTATTCCTGTACTCCTCATTTGTAAATTTTATTGAAATCGGAAAAGTTAAATAATTGTTAACAAAAAACGAATTTTAATTTCTAACTTCGGTGCACTCTAACTTCTGAACGGTGCAATTTGGGATAGAGGTAAATTGGTTTCAGTCTCAAGAATGTCAGATTGTCCTATGGGAACGTCTTTCATATACACGTTGTATAATTGGAATCGTCTATAGAATACACATTTTTTACTTTTATTCAAAAATTTTGAATATAACAAGAAAAAAATTGACTGACTGAATGCATTGTTTAATGGGGTAAAATTGTGCAAAATCTATAAATTATTAAATTAATTTTTTGACAAGATATAATTTTAAAACTGTACAATCTTGTCTCAAATTTACAGTCATTTCTCCCCTAACCCTCTTTTAAAATAAAACCAGTTAGGCCGAGATTGGCTCTTCAAAAAGCTTTCGTCATTTCTCCCGATTCGCGAAAGAAACAAGAAAGTAAAAAGTAGAAACAGACGTTTAGATAAACATAAAAACTGCAAATGGCTCGAGATTACTCCCATTTCATAACATCTTGAGTCCCCTTAAAAATATCTTAATGTTAGTTTAAATTCTATCTGGAGTTAAGTGCCAGGCAAATAAACCCATTCTGATTATTTTTGCGGTTGAACCCTAAAGATTTAAATATTGCTGACGACTTGGGGGGCGAAATCAAACAATTATTTGTGTAGATGCATTTTGACCTTTGCTCGCAGGTTGAATAATGCATACAGAGATATTTAAAATTGAAATTACAGTGGGGGTGGTTGCTGATAAGTGATTTTTTATTGGTCGTTTTCTGTCTGTGGTTTGTTTATTTAGGGCGACCTCCAACGTTGGCGACTGGTCCTCACCGGGTGTCAAATCAGTGTCCGATCGGTTTGGGCCGGGTCCCACCCCCTTTGGCATCGCACACCTGGGTCGACATTTGCATGAGAATGGCTGGGGAGCACCTGGAGTCGCTCAGCCGTCGAAAACGGCGCAACTTTCCAGCATCCGTCTGAAAATCGTTAGGACAATGACTAAGTTTCTCTCTCGAGAGCAAATTTTCATAATCTACGAAGCGTATCTGAGTCGATTAAAATCGGGCAATTTAGTCGAAATTAATTCCACCATGACAAATTTTATTTTAAAACAAACAAGAATATTCAATTAAGTAGCAAAGGGCGACATAAATCAAGTTAAAAATTCAAACTGCATTAGGAGGAACACACGGGGTTAAGTTAAGACGAGCGTGGGGCGCGACGAACGGAACCGGAACCGGAAGTAAGCGCGTGCGTGCTAATGACGCTAGAAGCGGAGACTCTCTTTGCAATGCTCGAATTTGCCTTGATGCTGAAGACGGTTTATGACTCACGACCCCAAAAGAAAATTATTGAGCAGATAGATTTTTCTTAGTTTTTTCTTTTTAATTTTTATTTTAGTGGAAGAAACAAAAGTCTGAATTTCTAGAATTTAACATTATTTTAGACTTGACGATTACATACAAGTATTTTAGAATTTTTTTTTATAGAACAACCTGAGATTTTTATTCTAACATATAGATAGTGATGTTATTCAATTTACCTCTCTCTGCATGTAAGTGAGCAAAATGAAATTTTATTCACAATGAAATACCAGTGTTATGTGGTATAAGATATAAAATAATAGTAACAGGAATTTTGAAAAACCATACATACAGAAAAACTTTGATACATCAAAATAGAACTGTCGATAATTTGAACATTCGATAACTTGAACAAAATTATGGCAGGACATACGCAAATTTCTTGTTTTATTTCTTCAATAAGTCGAATCTCTCGATTACTCGAAATTTCTTGTGGTAAGCGGCTGTTCGGTTTATCGAAGCTTGATTTTACACAGGATGTTTCAAAACATGGGTGCCAGATTGTTGATATGTTGTCAATTGGGATCCAAGGAACATGGAAAAAAAATGATAAAAATCTATCTCTTTTAGTTTAGAAGATACTAGATCTAAAACATAACTTTTTGGTCACTTATTTTAACATCTGAGGAAAATTTTGAGGAAAAAAAATACGAAAAAAGTCATTTTCTATGTCTTTTAGTCTTCATGATATAAGATTCTAAAGCTACCACTTTGACATCTAAAGTAAATTTTGATCTTTGCCTCTTGTTTAACTAATAAGATAGTTGAACCATTATAAGTCTATTTACAGTAATTATTCTACACTTTGTTGCAACTGACAGCATATCGACAATTTGGCACGCTTCTTTTGGGACATTCTATACTAGAATTTGGAAATATTGGGAATTTTGAGCGTTAAACAAAATTATTCTTTTTAATTGTTATTTTAATATTTCACTAATTTTATTAGCTTCATCAGAAGTACAAACTAAAAACTAGGGCTGCAAAAAGTATCGATACTTACAGAAGGTATCGTATCGATACCTGCTCAGGTATCGTACAGCCAGAGTCAAAGCAAATGCACAGGTCAGGTAGTCAGGCCGCTAATACGCTCCCATTCTAATACTTGTGTTTAGACCCAGGCCGATAACCCAACACGGTTTCGACTCAATTCACTGAAAAGTTGCAATTGTGAAAATATAAAATAAATTAAATTTTAATTTAGACTAATTCAATTTAGAGGAGAATGCTTAAAAATTGTCTTGAACATCAATTGAAATTTGATTATGTTTTAATTTTTATTTTTAGTCATTTCAATTATTATAAAAGTCGGGTGATAAATTAAAAAAATATTGTTATAAGTAAATTACAAATATTTACTTTACTTTTAAAACACAAATTTTATAATTAAAGTTGCAAAAATATTAAGTGAATTACAAAAAAACTGTTTAAAATTTACTAGTAAATCTTTTAAAATAATATAATCATTATTGGTTTTTACAAACAAATAAATTATTAAAAACTCTTGTTTAAAAAAAAATAAATTTGTAAAATAGAGTGGTATTAATTGTTAAAAATAAAACATTTGATAAAATATGTAAAAATATTATCACTTTGTTCTAAATTCATTGCTTTTATAAAATCCTGCTTTCACTGTAACAAGTTAATAACGGTAAGTTTACATTAAACTGTTTATAACATATTGCAATATTTAAAACAGGCCAACACTGTGCAAATATATATTTATAAAAACAAACTAATGAACACTTAAAATAAAAATTAAACCTATAAATTAAGAAATCAAACTTTCAGGGACTATGATCGCTTGGATGTCCGTCAGGTAGTAAAGGGATTATTACCTTTCCATGAATTAACATCTTATCGTTTCTGGCTCAAACACTTTCATTACAGTAACCTCTTGCAGAAATATTTCTTTTTTGCAAAATTTTATATTTCAATAACATAATGCTTAAAAATTCCCTTGAGCATCAATTGGAATTTAATTATGTTTTAATTTTTATTTTTAGTCAATTTTATTATAAAAACCGGATGATAAATTAATGAATATTTGTGACTACATAAATGTGTTTAAACAGAGTGTGCACATTACATATTAATGTGTGGATTAATATATAATGTGTTATTATTAAGTTATAATTATTAAGTTATTAAGTTATATTTTTTAACCACTAATAACTGTTTTAGCTCTTAAAAAAATGGTTTTCAATTTTAAAAAATGTGTTTAAATAGAGTGTGCACGTTAAATATTAATGTGTATTATGTAATGTGCACACTAGGGTCGGCCAAAAAAATCAACTATTTATTTTTTAACTTCCGACACTATAATATTGGTTCCTTGGCACTTTTAAAAAATGCTTTTTCAAGATGAGCTCTTAATTTTAATATGAAATCTCATATCTCGTCACTACTTGATCGTACAGAAAAAGTTTATTTACATTTTTTGTAGGAAATTTAATTCTTTAAAAAAGGTATCATACAATTTTTTTATAACTCTTACTGTTTAGAAGATATCAGAGGTCAAAGTTTGAAGAATTTAGCAAAAATTTCTTTTTCACTTCTAAATTTTATAACTCGTAGATAAATAAATAGTATAATGTGCGCAACATACGGTTTTGTAAAAAATTAAACGCTCTACAAAAAAAGTCGTTTGTGGTTAATTGATTACTTCAACCATTTAAAAAAATTGGAGATTTAGTATCAAATTTTGGTTTTTAAAATGCGAATATCTTCTAAGTGGTTAGAGTAATCGATTAACTACAAGAGACTTTTTTATAGAAGATTTAATTTTCTACAAGACCATATGTTGTGCATTTTATAATATTAATTTATCTCTGAGTTATAAAATTTAGAAGTAGAAAAGGAATTTTTGTTAAATTCTTTAAATTTTGACCTCCGATATTTTCTAAATGGTAAGAGATATAAAAAAATTGTAAGATACCTTTTTTAGAGCGTTCAATTTTATACAAAAAATGTAAATACAAATTTTCTGTACAATTAAGCAATAACGAGATATGGAATTTACCATATGGAACTGAAAAAAAAAATAAAAAACTGCGATGAGGGAGTCTTTCCTATTAAAATTAAGAGCACATTTTGAAAAAGCATTTTATAAAAGTGCCTAGGAACCAATTTTTCAGTGTCGGAAGTTAAAAAAAAAATAATCGATTTTTTTGGCCCACCCTAGTGCACACTCTATTTAAACACATTTATCTAGTTACAAATATTCTTTAATTTATCATCCGCTTTTATAATAAAATTGACTAAAAATAAAAATTAAAACATAATTAAATTTTAATTGATGTTCAAGGCAATTTTTCATTATGTTATTGAAATATAAAATTTTGCAAGAAATAAATATTACTGCAAGAGGTTACTGTAATGAAAGTGTTTGACTGTTTGAGTCAGAAACGATAAGATGTTAATTCATGAAAAGGTAATAATCACAGTCTCTAAAAGTTTGGTTTCTTAATTTATAGGTTTAATTTTTATTTTAAGTGTTTATTAGTTTGTTTTTATAAATATATATTTGTACAGTGTTGGCCTGTTTTAAATATAGCAATATGTTATAAAAAGTTTAATGTAAACTTACCGTTATTAACTTGTTATAATGAAAGCAGAGTTTTATAAAAACAATGAATTTAGAACAAAGTGATAATATTTTTATATATTTTATTAAATGTTTTATTTTTAACAATTAATACCACTCTATTTTACAAATTTAAATTTTTAAAACAAGAGTTTTTAATAATTTATTTGATTGTAAAAATCAATATTTAATATATTATTTTAAAAGAATTACTAGTAATTTTTAAACAGTTTTTTTTGCAATTCACTTAATATAAAGTCACAATAATTTTTTAATTTATCACCCGACTTTTATAATAATTAAAATGACTAAAAATAAGAATTAAAACATAATTAAATTTCAATTGATGTTCAAGGCAATTTTTAAGCATTCTCCTCTAAATTGAATTAGTCTAAATTAAAATTTAATTTATTTTATATTTTCACAAATGCAACTTTTCAATGAATTGAGTCGAAACCGTGTTGGGTTATCGGCCTGGGTCTAAACACAAGTATTAGAATGGGAGCGTATTAGCGGCCTGACTACCTGACCTGTGCATTTGCTTTGACCCTGGCTGTACACCGATAGCGACTGCAATCAGGTATCGAAGTATCGATACTTCCGATACCTCTGATACTTCGATACCTCCGATACCTTGATAAAGTGTGGCTATAAATGGATATTTCATCCAGAATGCTTTGGACTTTAGAAACACAAGCTATTTTGATGAAAACAAAAGAATTCACAAGCTATTTGTTAGGATATTTATTTATAGCTACCCGATACTTTTGATACCTCGATACTTTTGATACCTCGATACTTTTGATATCTCGATACCTCCGATACCGCGATACTTCCGATACCTTTGATATCTCTGATACTTCCGATACTTGCAAGAACTCGGTATCTCCGATACCTTTGATACTTGCGATATTTCGATACTTACGATACTTTGATAAGTATCGATATCCGATTCCTAGAAACAGGTATCGCCCTGTCCTACTAAAAACATTTTCTACTCATACTTTGCTTTACGCTATCAGATAAACCCTATGTGAATGTAGGACATTTTTTAACTAGTGATGATAATGCGTATTTAGAATTACTAAAATCATTATTTATTGTATTAGTGCATAGACTCTGCCAATACGGAGCTTTGGCGGGAAAATTTAACAATATAAAGTTTTACAGTGTTTTAGGTATTTTTAACATTTTCGGGCTATTTAAAAAAGTACAATTTATCGATGAATATATATACTATGCAATCTTTTAAATTTTAGTTAGAAAGTGTCATCTCGTTGGGGCGAGAGTATAATTAGTAATTACAGATTTCTAGAGTAAGTATTTTATAAATAAGCTTCGGTGCTGGAGAGTCTTGATTAAACGACCACGTAATTAACCGGTGTAATCCAGCGGGTTGCATGTTATTCATTCAACTGGTCTACTGGTCAACTGGTGTAGACCAGTTGAATATATAACATGCAGCCCGCTGGATTACACCGGTTAATTACTTGGTCGTTTAATCAAGACTCTCCAGCATCGAAGCTTATTTATAAGTGAGTAACCATGATGACCTTTTATTCAAAGATATCATTTTTTATGTAAAATAAAAAAGTTAAGCCAATTCAACAATATACATATAAATCAAAATTTGTAAAGACTTCACCTGTTTTGTGATACTATTCAACAGAGTCAGTTAAACAGTTTTAAGAGGATTCTTACATTTTGGGCGAAGTCAGAATTTCTCTCTATTCTATTTAATTGGTCTGCATGTTTACTATGTGAGCAAGCTTTTATGCGAAATAGGGTTGCTAGCGGACCTCTCAAGTAACGTACAATAATCACGGCTACAGTTGTTCACAATTTATAGTGGTCTCTTGCGCTGCTAGGCAATAAATTTATGACTGAATTCGGGTAAAAAATAAATAAACAAGAAATAAAGCACATTTATGGAAATCGTTCTATTTGCAATAATTACATATTTTTAAAGCCAAGGAACAAATGTGGGAAACTAAATTATCACATGCTCCTAATTACTGTTATGTACAATATTACATAGACTTTTATAAACAAAATAAAAAACCGACAAATTAATAATAGCAAAATTTTATTAACCCTTTTAGGTATGTACCTTACATTACAGTCTGCATAGTAAGCAATGATTTTATTATAATTATTTTCATAAAAAAAATTAGATACACAACCTAAACATGTATGTACAGTCAGGTGCGTAAAGTCCACTTCGAATCATAAAAGACTGCTGAAGCCGCAAACATGAATTATTTTGGCTTATAAATATCAATAAACATTTTCTCAAAATTTTTTACTTTTATGTACCTATTGGGACTTTTACATTTTTATCATAAATGATTTGTTAATTGAGAGAGGTGGCATTTTTTACGCACTGTAGACTATACATAACTTTTCAAAATATGTGGTGATCGTTTATAACAGAAAAATGATACGATGAGGCTAATTTTGATAAATTTACAGTGATGAAAACGCAATATAGAAATTGATAGAGCTGATGCCGACTATGCATTTTTTTATTTGATGCATTTAAGTACTGATAAAAAATTATAAACACTTTCAAATATTTAAAAAAGTACATATACAAAAACTGAAGAAACTGCTTGGGTAAAAGGAGTTCTTTCGCAAGATATTGAGAAGTAGTACATAATCCTGTACAAATATTTAAGAAAAATAGATTATCTTAAAAAAAAAATAATCAGACCTACAACAGTAAACAAAATTTTTGAACAATATTAAAATTATACAGGGTGTATCACAAATGATGGTCAAAAATTTAGCCAGTGATAGGTCTCTCAGTGATAGGTGAAAATCTTAAAGAATATTTTTTTCTAGGTTCCATTTTTTCGGAATCTCAACCGTTATTAAGATGAAATTATTTAAAAATTTAGTACAAAATACCATACACGCAACTAGTCTATGTGGTATTATAATGGTAACTAGGCAGACCTAACCTATTTGAGAAGTGATCATAAATAAGCCTATCGTGATTTTATGGGAAGGACAAAATTCAAAATTTTTAGCATTTGTCGCAAAAATGTTATAAAGAAAAATGATGTTTTTTTGACGAGATGTATCACTAATTACATTTTTGATTATCATTTTTTATCATTTTTATCACCCAGTATTAAAAAATAAAACTGACACATCGTAATTAGAAATTACGATGATTATCGGGTGTTTTGGACGTGCAAAAAAATAAAAAACTTTTAATCTCTTGGTTACGTTTCGTGGCCTTTATTACCACTTCTTCAGACATTGGATTACAATTTTAATTTTAGATGTTTATTTGAATATAATTTCATTTTGGGCCGGAAAGTATTAAGTAGTCCCCCATTTTGTTGAAATTCAAAACAAAATGGAGAACCACTTAATACTTTAATAAAGGCCACGAAACGTAACCAAGAAATTAAAGGTTTTTTATTTTTTTGCACGTCCAAAACACCCGATAATCATCGAATACGTAATACAAAATAATGGACAATAACAATAATAATCAGTAATTAAAAATATCAAAAAGAAAATATTTTAGGTAATGAAAAAACATGTACGTAATTAAAAAAAATATTTTTATTAACATTTAAAGTTAAAAAATTGTTTTTCTCGAAAGTTTTTTGCTTATAAAATTAAAACTAAAGCCTTATACACATTTTGTGTAATGTAACATGTAGGTAATTTAAAAAATATATATAGTGTTTTATTTAAGAATCAAAAGTTATAGTCATTTCCAGTAAAACCAGTGCGTTACTATTTAGCAAAAATATTATTAAAAAATAAATAAGTCTAATTTCGTTTACATCCTTTATACTACGGTTCCATTTAAAGTCGTCAATGCCATGAAAAAATTTATCTGGTTTTCTAAAGATTTGTGGTATCACTAAGTACACATTACCATTATATAGCACCTTTATTATAACAATTATGCCCTAATTACATGACATTTTTGATCATACCACAAATTGGTATTGACAACCAAAATTTTTAGTTAATAGTTTTTTGCTTTTACGGACGTCCGACAGTCCCAATTTTCTTTTTTCACTCATTTTGTCACGAAAAGTACAAAATACAACTAAACGTTGAGTAGACGAATTAGCCAATTTCTTTATATTAACATTTCTTAGAAACCATAAGTACTTACAGGAACTACAAAGGGAGCGTGCCGATACCTAGCTGTGAATGTGAAGAGAGACGACGAGAGAGGATAGAGAGTTCGATGATTTTAATTCTTATCCATTTTACAGGAAAATTTCCTCAAAAAAGTACAGAGCCGCTAATTAACTGACGAACCTCAAATTTTAATAGTATATAGAAAACATCTTGAATTTATTGCCTTGAATATTTTTTTTGGGAAAATAAATGATTATCTATGCAAAATATCGTTACAAAGATGACATTTCATTTTTCTGAATTTCTCAATTTTTTTAAAAGAAATCTAATGATTTTTCAAGGGTTTTTTGGTTCAAGACATCTAAGTCATAATGAGTTGTGTTATATATATTTTTTTCGTAGAAAAATATCGAATAGGTAAGTCACAGTTTTTTGACGAAAATCCCACAAATTCCCATTAGTTGATGGCCGTGTAAGAATCCCCTTAAATGCTTTTATCTTTTTTGCTTTATGCTTTTATATTGCTATATTTTATGTGAGATTACAAAATAGCGCTTATAAGTTTTGTCAGGGTGTATAGTTTTTTTATGATAAATAGAAGTAGTGATATAAATTTTAAATGTTATTAACAAAGACTTTCTACTTGTGCTATTAGTATTATTACGATTTAAGCGAACTTAAATACGAAAACTAACAAACTTAATTTAAGTAAATAATTTCACTTTAATAATAATAATAATATTTTTTATGGCTGTATGTATTATGTACATACAGCCATATATTTGATATTCCGACATCTACATACAAACGATTTTTTATTGTTCTACTTGTTTGTTCTTGTGGTCTTTTATTATATGTTTTAGACTTTTTTCTAGACGAAACAAATGTATCACAAAAAGATCTAAACCATGAAAGAAAAGATCAGAACAACCAGCAACTAGAAGAAATAGCTGTCTCTAAAAATGTAGCAATACAAAATATATTCAACAAACAAAAAGCAGAAGAAACAAGCACAATGAATGAATGCACCATAGGTATATAAAAAAAGACTAAAAAAACTAAAAGAAGTTATGACAATAATACGAGTATGCACAAACGCCGAGAAGATAACAGTATTAATACGAAGAGGAGAATACGAACAAAAACTTCAACATTTATTCAAAAGAAAAGTATACAATATAATAAAAAAAGATTTTTAGTTTCATTTACAAAAACATTATTATTTAAATGGTTAATAAAACAAAAACAAAACTTGAAGGGAAATACCCAATTAAAAGTTGATACGAATTAACACAAAAAATAAAAAGAAAGCAATCTTAGCATCATTAAATGTTAAAAATTATGTACATTTTACATTACAATAATACTACATTATAATAATAATACATTTAATAATACTTACAAAACTAGTAATAAAAATTGCAGGAAACTACATTAACAAGACGACAATGAGCCGTAAACAAAAAGAAGACATCAAGAAATTTCTACATGGATTAAAATTTCTTTTAATTTAATCAAGAATATTACGAAGCCAAAAGACATAACACATATAGTCATACATTAAGTTGTTATTAATAAATGGTCAACGAAAAATAACTATTAACTATCTTTTTAACAAGAATTTTTTTATCGAAAAATTTCATCTACTCTAATTAAAATTTCTAAAAAAGCTTTATTGGAAACCAAAATGCAACAAAAACCAGTCCTCCACCTTAAAGATGATAGAATTTTGTGGTATTTCTGCAAAGCAACATCCGATATCTATTTAATAACTCATCAGTCGTTATCATTTCGCAAATCGATACTTCCCTGCCGTGGGAAGTTTCTACATCCACCTCATATCGAATAACCAGAAACAGTCCATCACGCAATTACTCCGATATTCCATTTCTTCGAAAATCGCTCGAAAAAATGTTACCTGGTTCGTAATCCGATCCTGACACTCTTCACAGAAAATAATTTCGCAAATCCTCTGTCAGAGCTTCTGGAAGATTAAAACAGTGGGTCTAGCTGTTTTGAAAGGCCCCCCGTGGCCAAAACACCGATGCTTGGACAAGATAGTGATCTGATGGCGTTTGATGTGCCGACGAAGGGACTTAAAACCCCATTCATTGTTTCCTAGAGAGTGTTGTATGTCTTAAAATAACAAAATCGGAAGCTAATTGTGGCACTGCTGAATAAGCTATTTTTGAAAAAAATTGATAAGTGACTAGGCGAATTTTTTGGATCATTGGAATTGACCGTCACTTTCAAATATACTTGTTCCCACATTGCGAGTGAGTTTCTAGATCAGTTCTTAGAACTATCAAACAATTTTTTACCGACGTATTGTTGGTTTATCAAGCACTTCGTGCGGAAGAAGTGTTGAAATAGTGGCCCAATTAGGAAAATTACAATATAACTGATAATTAACCAATACGTACCTAATAAAAATTGATTATTATTAGTGGGTGTAAGCTATAGGTATGGCATAACCTAATACAACAAGAAATTTTTTTTATGTGTGTGGAACTTTCTATTAGCAGAGATAAGTAACCATTAAATTTATTATTTAGTAAAGGATTTATAATTTTAATTTATAAATAGTTAAAATTTTAATAATTAGCATAAAATACTAACAAATGAGTTACAGGTGTGTCATTATAGTTAAAGTTTAATAATAATAATATATTGAAAAGCCTTTATATTTGAATTTGTTTGATATTTTATAATCATACTTAATCAGTTACAATTTTAAACATAGCGGATATTTTATCTAGAAATTATTTACCTTTTACCAAGTAGATATGTGCATACATGTATTTAGTTGAAATTGCAAGGTAGAAATAATAGTTCTACGCAGTTTTTGCTTACTAGAAACTTTATTGTCATTGAAGTCAATTAGGGCTTAATCACAAGTACATATCTACAAGCGGTTGCTTAATGTCTTTATGACGAATTATAAATTGGTTTTAAGGGTGACATTTTTCTACAAGATGATTTTTTTACCATATAGGTAAACTTACCTAAACATTCCCACAGTTTGAAAGGAATAACGGACATAAGGATTTTCTATATTCACAAATAATAAGACAAGTATTTCTCTTAAGTTCTACAACGGTAAGTAATTTAAAATGGAAAGAATAAAATTCGTAACATTTTAAATTCGTAATTTTTTATTTTTTATATGGGGTTACCGATTCGGCGAGAGTTTTCTACAAATTTAACCTTTATAAACAGATTTTTTTCTTTTTTTTTGTAACCATAAAAATTTATGTCAAAACGCAATAGGTTATGAAGTGGGATCTGTTGCTCAAATAAGTCGCAAGGATTGTTTCATCGTTTTGAAATGATTAAAACTAGGTTTCTTAAGCACATTTTGCTTACCTCAGCGGGTACAAAGAACTAGAATATTTGCACGGTTTTTCAGCGACCGACAAAATGTGAATAATTATGTCATTTAATTTACATGATATCATGATAACATTTATATAATTGTTCATTACTTATATTTTAAGCATGGTCTATCACAATTAGCATGGTTCATTGTAATTATTATAAGCACGATCCATCGAGAGTAGCATGATCCATCAAAATTACACATGGTCCTTCGAGACGGATGAATTTTAAGTCGTGGATGTGCAGTATTTTGCTAAAATTGAAAGGAATTTTAGCCAGAGTAACGTCATGGAGTGAAGTCGTGTACGTTAAAAGAGTGGCTATAGTTCAAAAGAGAATTTACGCAAAACAGAAAAACAAGTGTTGTACAATAGAAACAGCACAAGAATTTGAAAGAATAATAAGTCGAACAAGAGTATTAAAAATTCCGTGAAATATGGAATAACTTTAACGAAACAAGAGTCGCTAAAGAAGCACACAATATCTGAGAGTTTGAAGAGAGGGACGAAATCATTGAATACAAGTCGGATTCGACTAAAAATGTATTTCAACCAGATGACTGGGAATTACGATTTAAAAATAAAGCACTATACTTTGCAAAGATAGATTACTTTGACATTAGAGAACATTTGGAAAAGAAACTAGAAGAAGAGGAAAAAGAAGAAAAAAAGTTTGGAAAAGGAAGCAATTTTTATCTAAAATCCACTAAAGATAACGAAATTTGAAAGAAGATTATTCGTTTCTACCAAGTTTTTGTTTAGTAAGTAATCTGAACAAATTAAATAACCATAATTGGTTTTGTTTTTGATAGAGATGCATTATACAGGGATAAACAATATTTAGGGAAAGTAAGTACAAAATAAAACATTATATTGATCGATAAGGATCGAAATTATTACAGGAGTATCATTTTCATCCTTATCGATCAATTTGAAATAGGAAAGTTGTAGTGGGAATAATTTTGATTAAAATAAAACATTACAGTTATTTTGAAAATTGCCGATAGATACGTGCTTCGTCATCTTGAAGTCAAGAATTACAATTGACCAAATAAGCAGGAGCGAGGATATTGGTTCAACTACAATAAAAAGTTGATATACTTAGTGCAACTTTAAAAATATTTTTTTTTCTTCTTTAATCATCTACTTATAACAACTGATTTTAATGCTTAGAAGTTTGGTACAAATTTCACATTTTTTCTACTTTTTTGAAGATAGTATGAGATTTAATAGATTTCATTTTAATCTATTTTAATACTATAAAGTAAATATTAACAGCAATACATTATAAAGAGACCAGAACATAAAAGATATTTTTTTCGATCACTGACAGTTGGCCCTTACAAATTTCGTACTGGCAAAATGCAGTGTTGCTAACATAAGGTAAATTTTTTTCCACTGTCAGAGTAAATATAAATATAAATATAAATACATATAAATACTGACTTTTAATAATTTTTTATGTCAAAAAATCTAATACAATTGTCGTGCAATAGGTAATTTATAATGTAATTTAAATTCATATAAATTTTGCTTTACCGTCGTTTTAATGGTTGCTTTTCCTAAATGAATTAGAAAAAAAATTGTATGAAACAAATTGCAAAATGGCTACAAACGACATGTTGGGCCAGTTGTTAACACTCATGTCTTATCTTGACGTCTAATGCAAACTCTCAGTTCTTGCCTTTAATTTAGTAGGGAACTTCTTTCTTTTGAATTTTGCTTTATTTTACTAAGAGAAATTTACAGTTTTTATTTTGACATTGCCACTAAAATGTCATCAATATGTGACAAAATGCTTGATAATTTCAATTAAACTTATTTTAATTTTTTAAGGATTTAGTGGCTGTTGGAAAGTGTTGAATAAAGTTTTGTATGCCAGTTTGTGTATTGTAGCAAAAGTCACTCATAAAACAATAACCCACTTGTCAAAATGTTAAAATGTTAAATAAGAGGCTTTTTTAACTAGAAATTTTTTATTAGAAATAAAGTGGTAATTGTTTATCTTCTTAAAATTTAAAAAGATGTTTTTATTTTAGTTTTCAACTATCAGACACAAGTTAAAATCTTAACTAGGGCAGATACTTTAGAAATATAGCTAGAAATTGTTTATCATTCAATTTTTTTATACTTTAATGCAAGTCCTGGGTAAGATGATCAAAAAACCAGCGACCATCAACAAACTACGATGAGCATAAAATAGTCTGATTCAGCTCAGTATTAATGATTCCTTTTTTCTTAGTTTTACTGTAAAATATGTACTGAGTAATATGAGAGCTTGTAAATAAAGCGATTAGTACAATAAAATGATAACTAAACGCGATGATATTTTACGTCTAACCAATTTATTGAATTAGTTTTAATTTTAACTAAAATCAATTTAACTTTAAATTTCATAAGTAAATTAAATGTTTGTTATTTATTCTCGTGTGGTAACTTATATTTTACAATTTACACCATCAAATTAATTTCAAACACGACGTGCCAGCCTGTAGACTTTTTGGCTGAAGAAATTATTAAAGGCAATATTTATAGTTATATATTTCTGTGACAGTAAGGGAGAATTTACTTTATGTTGGCAACACTACACTTTGACAACTGGCAATTGTCAGAAGTCGAAGATAATCATTTTTTATGTTTTGGTTTTTTAATAATGTATTGCTGCTATTGTATTGCTTATTTTAAAGTATAATAATGAGATAAAAATAAAATTGTCTATCTCATCATATTATCTTCAAAAAAGAGGAAAGTTGTAAGAGATGGAATTTGTACCAAACTCTTCAACATTACGTGATTATTATCAGTTGTTATAAGTTGATAATTAATAAAAATGTAACAAAAAGTGAGTATTTTTATGTTGCACTAATTACATCAAATTTTTATTGTAGCTAAACCAGCAATATCCTCGCCCCTGCTTGTTTGGTCAATTATAATTTTTAACTTTAATATAACCGGGCACATTTATATTAGTCGCCAATTTTCAAAATATTTTAACCAAAATGTTTTACTTTGTATCTACTTCTATTAAGTAGTATTTATACCTGTTTAATGCATTTCTATAAAAAATAAACACCAATTATAGTTGTATTTTAGCATATTTTTTAAGATAATTCAAGTGGATTTACAATATTTAATTTGACAAATTATGTTTGTCGATTTACGGAATGAAAAGTGGTAGTTTTGAAAAAAAAATTGTTTGAAAAAATTAACCATGACTTTGAGATTAGGTGTACTCCACATAAACATATCAATTAATTAGTTGTTTCTATGTAGATCTAAAAGAAAAGCATTGGCTGGTTGGTATACAAATATTACAAATCACACGTTTTTAATTTAAGTTTAAGAGGGTTGCCTAGCGTTCTTCGGTCGGTGTCAAAATTTAGCCGCTTTCTTGTTTTTCACGTTTTTTGTGCTAGCTGTATAGCCTTGATAGAGACTAACAAATCTGGTTTTCTAATTTCCAGTCGGTGGCGGTGGCACTTTAGATTGATTTTTTTATAAACTTAACTTTTTGTGCCATTTGTTTAATATGCATTTTGTTTTTAAATGCTTTGCTAAAACTTGTTATAATATCTATATGTTTGCAGCTAGAGAAAGAAATTTACTCGCAGTTCTACTTTTCAATAATTTTTTTTGTTAAATTTAAAAATTAACAATTATGAGCGTGTAACGTTAAATAGTTATGTTATGTAAACACTTGTGTCAAAAATTAAAACTGTACCTACAATAACAACAAAATGCTTCGAAAAGTTAGAAAATATGTGCTAGTGAACTCTCTTAAAGAAATCTCTTTTTTCTTCAGATTTACGCTAACTGCCATAATCTGGTTTCTTTCTACAGTGCTGCCAACCCTGACGACTTACGTTTTTTACTTCATTACAATTTTTCGTTACTAAAAATTAAAGGAAGCATTTATTGCAACATTTATACTTGTGAATTTATTTTTCGTTAACCAAATTAAATTTTAAAGTAGGTAACTCATAAACTAAAAAATTTACATAAAACCGTACATAGAACTATCAATTACAGTATCGGTACCTATTATAAATTAACATTTAATCAACGTTTAACTGACGAGTAATAATATGATTCACTTTTACAAGACAAAAAATAATTTAACGATCGTCATATAATAATTAAAAGATAGGTAAAACGACTTTTTTATTTTAAACAATATTTTTGTTTTAAAATAAAATTCTGTATTTTATTAGCAGGTAGTTAAAGTACCACTTTGGCTTTTATTCAGTTACCAACAACACCAACCTCAACGATTAAGTGAAAACATCTAGTTTGCGAACAAAAGCCATTACCCACTTTGAACATCTAACATCACCTAACCATTCTACCTGTTCCCATCGAGTACACTTTTTTAAAATACGCGGTACTGATGAGGGGCAAACACTCTAAAACGGGTTTACAGCTTCCTGGCTTTATCGAAAGTTTTAAAAGATGTTTCAATCGTTCGATCTTTTGCTACTTTTGATGGTTACGCTTTCTTTTCACTTGTAGCGAGTGGTGGTTAGGTTATATAATTCAATGTGAGGCGGGGCTTTTGTTCTCGAAGTAGTTGTTTTCATCTAGTCATTGAGGTTAGTTTTGTTGGTAGCCGAGTGAGGGTTGAAGTGGCAACTTTGTTGCCCGTCTACAATACCCATAAGCCAGGGATTTCCTACCAGAGATTTCTATGAGATGACGTATAGCGTAAATTTGCATTACTGCATTATTAAATAGTTAAATTTTTAATATGTATGATTTTAGTAAAATGGTTTTCACTTTGGTTAACACACTTCAGTTCTATATCGGCCTAATCAAGACATTAATATCTGTATGTTGCACGTTATTTGTTTTTTTTTTTTAAACTTTGCTCATTAATATTTACATTATTAGTATTTAAAGCCAAGGAAATAAAAACAAGAAGAATGTTTTTACCTTGACGCTTTTTAAAGGTTTCCGATTTATTGAACAATAAAATGAAAGAGGACCGCATAGGTGTGTAATAATTTCCCTTGGTCAGAATAAGACCAATTAGGGTACTTTTAGTGCGTAGTGTTGATCTAAGGTGCGCCATCTCCCTTCCTCAGTTCCGTTTCAACCCTTCGCTCGATATTGTTTATTCGTATTGTTTTGTCGTCGAGGTGCCCCGCTGACAGCTAACTAAGTGCGTGTCTGTCAAAAGCAGACCCGGCCCAGCAGCTATCATCGCAGTTCCGGACCATTACACTCACACCATTGTCTTTGCTGATGGACATGTCTCCGACATTCGCGATAAGATATTGATATGTCCAGTGCGTTTGCCTCCCTCGAAACAAAATAATTAGGCAAGAAACGCCAAATTTTTTCTACAATCGTCGGACATGTTTATTAATATTTAAAAAGGCATTAATCCTCGTATGGGAATTCAAGCGTACGCACACATGTCGCAGCCGGTTGCGAGAAAAACTGGCACGGACCTCCACGACTAATGCGACGAGGATGTGGACGGACACGAACGGTTCTTCTTCGAACAGGACTTAACTCGCGATTCGACTGTGTGGGCATGTACCGAGGACATCAGTCATTCATTCCAGTCGACGAATATTAAGCAATGAGTAAAAAATGTGAGGGTGGTGAGAGCAAAACAAAGATCAAACTCAATTGAAAAGGAACTCCTCCGGTTTCGGATTCGTTTTCAAGCAATTATTATGAGGATAATAGTATACTTAGAAAACTTTGATTTGATGCAGGTACAGATTACGGAATCGGACAGTTTTCAAATCTTTCGAGATGCGAATAAGATTCATCATTCGTTTTATACTCGTATTCATAAATTACTAAAATTAATTTTCTACCGACACTGACATTTAGCTGCATTAAACGAGGGATCCCATCATTTATCAACTTACACAATTACTGGATACATCTACCAAACTGTTTCAGTTTTAAAAATAGAAATGAAAAGCTAAAAACTAATTTTTTTATCAATTTTATGTGTTAGTTTTTTTTTTCTCTATAATTAACGCTTATACCTAAGAAAGGATAACTGACTGTAATTTTGATCAGCACAGTAATTTATATCGGGTGAAAACATCAAAGTCAGCGATAAAACATTGATCTTGTGAGTATATGTATTGTGGATTTCACTGACTCTGAGGTCCCAACCAATTAAATTATAATATTCACCAAATGCCGAAAACGGCACTCTGTAGATGCATTTCTTTAAATGTTAAGTTTAAATCTTAATTTACTAAGAATGCTACCTGGAAATGAAGGACTGAAATTTCAGGGTTCTAGTTCAGGGTTTCTACCACAGATGTGATAAGAATGGCAAATAAGAAAAAAATGAGTTGAATTTAACAGTTTAACCGATCGGCGATTTCGAAGCGATAATTGTGGGCGATATACTGTGTAATTGAGTTATTTATTTATTGAGTTATTGTTGTTTTGTTTGTGTAAATAATAGTTTTAAATACATTATTCGTTAAAAATTTAACTTTTTAAAGTACAAGAACCTGGAATTTGGAAGATCGTTACAACACAATAAATTTTGAAACACTGAGAGAGGTAAGGAAGAATATCGATGTGCTGGTATTATTACGTTTAGTCTGAAGACTACATCTTATTGTTAATCTGGACAATGGATTGCGTTTACAAAATTTTGGTTTACAACTTATTATTTAACAACTATCTTAATTATTGCGTTTTTATTTTTAAATTATTTTAATGGCAAATACAAATCTCGGGACATTTACTTATAAGTAGGCACAAAAAACATCATTACATATATTTTTGCGCGATCGGTTGTTTTTATCAGTTTACTGTGCCTGTTTCCACGACGGTAGGTTGCTGTTACTGGTTGCTACGTGTAACAAAACGGTAAGTAATTCACTTACCGTTCAGTGAACGGTAAGCAATTAAATCTAAAAAAAAAACAATTTTGCGATTTATTTATTAAAATTAAATGTACAATTATTATAACTAATAGTAGTAATACCACTCGCATTTGAGTTTCTAGTGTTAATAGACAAACTTTTTGACGTAGAAGTCCCAGGTTGTTGTAATAGTCCACCAACATCGCTGTGTAAAATTTTATGAGCAAATTCAATTTTGTTTTGGAGGGAATCTTCCACGTAACTCTCGGCCACCGTTGATGAACGCCACCCACCATGTCTTTTTAGTCCCAACACATCAACTCCATTATTCGCCAAATGTGTAGCCGATGTGCGTCGAAACGAGTGTCCAGTAAAACTTTCAGGGGCTTGCAACTTTAAATACTTTGCAATTTTTGACGGCCAGCCTCCAATTGTGCCTTTTCCTGTGACTTGCCTAGTGCATTTGCCATTTCGATAGTTCAGAAATAAATGATCTGACGTTGGGTTGCTTGGTCGAATTCTTATGTATTTTCGAAGTATTTCCAAATAATGAGCTGCTTCATTTTCTTTATTAATAACTGTGAACGTTCGCTGAATATTCGTTTTTGTATTTGGAATATTTACTATAAACATTTCTTCACGTTCTTCTACGTCACTCATTTTAATATTGTACAATTCCTCTCGTCTACAAGCGCCCGATACTCCCAATATCATTGCTACCTGCAAATATATTGTTTCCTTAGAACTCAGATGTACCACCTCATTATCTACAACATACCTTTTGAATTAAAAATTGTTCGTCTGGTGCTTCATTCAAGAATTTTTCCATGTCTTCTTTGGTAAAAATTTTAGCCTTCTTAGGCCGATATCCAATATTTTTTCTCTTAAGATAAGCAATTAA
This sequence comes from Tribolium confusum, assembly GCA_029207805.1. Classification (NCBI taxonomy): domain Eukaryota; kingdom Metazoa; phylum Arthropoda; class Insecta; order Coleoptera; family Tenebrionidae; genus Tribolium; species Tribolium confusum. Next base: position 27,262,637 of record JALGAY010000004.1, read on the forward strand.
TGTAGCAAACTTAGAAATATCGATAGCATCATGGAGAAAAATTGTACTCTTCAGCATAGAATACTCCGCCCATAAACTGCCTGCGGCCTTCAAGTGTCCAGTTCTCACCACAAAATACGCTAACAAGCTCTTTTCATTTACAGAAATTTTCTTTGTTTCACGCCATTCTTTAAACAACTTGTATGTCTGTTCATATCGGGCTTTAGATTTTTCTGGAATTATTGCCGAACATCCTTCTTGCCAAGCGTCTTCTAAATCATCCGATAGATCATCACTATCGCTCATACTTGCTTCGAAAACGGAACCACAAAACAGAACTATGTAGGAATGATTGTTTCAAAAAGACAATTTTACTTGTTTGGAACAAAACCATAGCAACTATGGAACAGCCACCCAAAGTTTTCACTTTCAATCTTCCCGATTATCACAAATGTATTGATATAAATTATTATTATTATTCTAGAAACTCCAATCGCGCAAAAAACGTTATAAGCATGTCGAACGTTAAGGATTACCGTTCTTAGACAATAATTGGAGTCGTCGCTTCGCTCCTCCTCCAAACAATTGTCTTCGAACGGTAAGCATTCCCCACCGTTCTCCATACTTAATATACTATTGTTTTTATTGAATTATAGTGTAAATATAGGCTTGGTGCGTTATTTTAGATATTTATTACATTTTAAAGTATATACTACTCTCTCTAGAGTGTAAACCTGCTAACTCCACTTTCCTAAATTTTTCAGGAGAGCCAAAAAACCGTCTTATTATTATGTTATAAGCAAATTTAATAAAAAACAAAAATCCAGATTTTCAATTTACTTCTTATGTGAGTGTTAACATTAATTAAAGCAAATCATGTTTGCAGGTTCTAATAATAATACAAGTTCTAATAAAAATACTGATTTTGGTATATACAGTGAGCGGCAAAATTATGGAATAACCTTTTTTTACCAATTTTCTTTCATAAAAATATACTATTTTTAACTTGATTTTTAATTTTACGCATATTGGATTTTGAGTAATTATACATATTTTTTAAATTATAATGGGAATCTCTAAATATTTTAGTTATTTTGGTAGATGGCACTGTTAATCGTCAGAATTTCTAGTACTGGAGTAGAGAGAATTCACACTGGATGGTTGAAGCAAATACTCAACATTCTCAAAAACTTAACAGTGTGGGCAGGAATAATTGATAGAATGATTAGCTCATTTTTTTGCCGAAAATCTTACTGGGCAACGATATCTAGAAGTTCTAAGGCATTAACTTATGTCTGTCTTAACGGAAATGTTTTTTAGTAACAAGTGGACCAAAAGTTTTGGAGTCAAGTACCTTTGGTGTCATAAACGCAGGGCTTAGATTAAAATAAAAGAATTATTTGTCGACTTAATTTTATAAAAACGTCATAAACGTTTTGTTTATCCGTTAAAATGTTTACTCCTGTTTAAAAGGCGTTTTTGATAGAAAGTTATTTTCGTAATGGTGTACAAGTTGTAGATGGTGTGTGCCAGTACCCTGCAGCAGCTTGTATGGAGGAATTTAGAGCACAATTTGACGCACAAGCGTTTTTTAATAACAGAAATTTTTATTATTCACTTCGTTGCTAGCGCAATTTTAATTTATTTATACCGGTGCGTTGCCAGCCCAACATTTATAAAATTAAGTTGACAAATTATTCTTTTATTTTAATCTAAGCTCTGCGTTTATGACACTAAAGGTAACTTGACTCCGAAACTTTTGGCCCACTCGTTAGAAATCATCAAGACTTGCCGAATGACAATATCTGATTTTAACAAGATGGGGCATCTCTGCACTTTGCTTTTCTTGTTCGTGACTTTTTAAACAACCATTTTTTTTGAAAAATGGATTGATAGATAAGGATGAATAGAGTGGCGCTTAAGATCTTCAGGTCTCATATCTCTTGATTTTTTTTGGGGTATTTAAAATCTAAAATTTAGATTATTTAAAAACTAGAATTAGAAACGAATTGCTGAATATTAGTCTAGAAGTTCTTCGTAATGTGCAAAAAGAATGTGTCTATATGGCACTTTAAAAATATGTTTTAATAGATAAACTTCTTCTATTGTTAACAAATTTAATGCCTGTGTTTTGTTGGTATTAAAATTTATGTTTTTACATTTGAATTAATTTTATTCGAAGTCTTTATTACGTAACATTTAATATTTTGGTAGTGTCATTACAATATTAAAAAAATTCACCAAAAATAACTAAAAATAATTAGGGGTTTTCATTAAAAAAATTAAGACGTTATTATTCAAATTCAATACGTGTAAAATTTCAAATCAAGTTGAAAATAGTATTTTTTTTAAATTGAGCTGTTTCAGGAATTCTGTCAAAACAAAATATTTTTATTTTTAATAAGATTCTTTCATAATTTTGCCGCTCGCTATACAGGGTGTCATGAAATTTGGCGGATATTTAAACTGCGAATTATGCTATTTCTAAATGTAACTTTTCCGTGGTCAAATAAAATCTAACAACAATTCGAAAAACACGTGGTCACGAACGTACGCGCAATGATTGTTTTTTGGTCACTGGCTTTATACCCAGAAAAAGCACAAGACAAAACAATCGAAAGAAATTTATTTTGTTTTTCTTCGAAACATAAACACTTTTACTTTCGGTTATAACAAAAAACAGTGCTTACCTGGGACAAGGATGAATTTAAAATAAAATCCAAACATGCCCGATGCCGAATTCCGAATACAAACATCGACCAATCCAAGATTTACAAATTTCCGTAGCATTCCCTCGCGCTTCTCCGTAAAGAAGCACCATATCAATTTGTTCAATAAACGAATATGCTGCCAATGTTTAATTTATCACCCCCACAACAACCACAACACTGCAACTAGCAAAATTTTCCCGAAAAACAGAAAACAACGAACTGTGACTGGCTCTTGACCTTTCTTTTTCATGTAAGCAGCGCTGACATTTTTTGCTGTTTGGTTTATCTGTAAGTTTTTTTTATTGACTCAAGTTTGTCTAACGCGTGCGCCAGTGGTTCTCAATAAAATTTGCAAAAAATTTTTTCTTGAAATCTATACATTTTCGATCTAGTGATATTTTGCATTTGTGATTGATATTTACGGAACTATTACCAGTTATAATTTCGACCATACTTTGTGACTCACCCTGTATATATACCGGGTGTTAGAGAATGGTTTAACATAAATTTACGTGTAAACATTCTTAGACGAGTTGAAAAGTTTTATACCATTTTTCCAAAAAGTGCATAGTGTCTTCAGAAATGATCAAGAACCCACCGGTTTAGAGCCAGTGTATGGTTATCAAATATCTAGTAAAAGGTAACCGACACATTCTAGGCATCAGTCATAGTGGTGCATGCTTGTTTTTTATCATATTTCGATTTTTATTTACTTGTGAAGGCGGGTCAAATCCCGTCTCCTCATTTTTTTTTTGTAAAATTTAATAACAAAACACATTGAAATAAAGTGATAATCGATTTAATAAACTTATAAAATTTATAATTTTATTTCTAAAAAATTTTTAAATAAAAAAACTATTTTTGTTGCGGTTGAACTTATTTGAGTTTGAAGCATTAGCTCATCAAGAGAATCAAACCGTTACCAAATGAGCCACGGAGCTATCTTTCATTTGCTGCCTTGTTAATAAATTTAAACTGCACATTTTTATCATTTTGGTTCAGCGATTCTCAAAATTTGGAACCATAATTTTAAAAAGTTTTTTTTTAAAATACTATGCATTTTTGGTATACTTACATGAATTTTGCTTTTTCGATCCTTTTTGCCGTTCTGTATCTATTTTTAATTTTATGCTAAATCATTTTCTAACACCCTGTATACTTACTCATCATTCTAACTATGATTATACGTAAATTATTATAACATATAAAAATAATGCTAAAAACATGAATTTTTTGCTGCTAACCTAGTCAGTATTTGTTGATTACGGTGTATTTTGTAGCATTTTTTAAAATATATTTTTAAAGATACTTTTAATATGAAACGATTCACCGCTTATATCTTTTCGGGAAAGCTTAATAGTCGGAGATTTTATTCCATTTTTGTGAAAATTTAACTAGTTAAAAATCATCATTATTTATTATGCAAGGTTTGTTAAATGTCACCTAACTTTTCTTAAGAAATAACAACCTAAATTTGATTCAACTTTGATATTTCTAGGTCAGTGATTTTATAGCTACTGATTGCCAGTAATACAGTAATTACAGTAATATTGAAGCTATTTTTTTATTTATTACTTAAGCACGTAATTTTTTTTGGAGCAAAATATTAGAGTGGTTAATCCAAAATGTTTTTTTTTTGGTTGGTATTTTCCTCTGATTTCGTGTCTTCGTGGGTACCAACTAATATTATGCCCAGTACTGTACCGCGTTATGTGCAACAACCACTTTCTAAGTGTACCCCGTCTCGGCCCAGGTGTGCGAAAATCTGTGTTTCACATCCACCCAATTCCACTCTTATTAATCTTCCAACCCCGTCAATCCCACTCCTTACTTGGTCGACTGCAATCGGAATTCCATTGTTCATGAAGGGAGCCTGCAGTAGTTCACGTGTGTTCTTAATGCCATCAAATCCATCGGTAGATTTATAGAGCAGTTTTTTCAAAACTAGAATTTTTTTGGTGGTCGGCGAAACCGCCGCCGAGATGTGCGTAATATCACTCTGACGGTGGCGGCGGCATCATAGCGAGTGTTCGGCTTCAAGTTGTTGCTGGTATCGGTAATCGATGTCGGCTGTGAGAGCGGCCCATTGTTGGCAGCGTCCATTGTTAGCACTCTAGTCGAACCGGAAGTCGCCCGTACGGTCCTAGTGACGGGTCGAAGGACGCGAGAATCATATATGATAAGGTTTTTCGGTAGAATTTTTGGGATGGTTTAGGATCGAAAAGCAATTAGGATGATGGGGGATAAGGGGCGATGACTTTTTAATTATTATCGAGGAGTAATTGCCGGTCTCTTTCAAATGGGCTTTAATAATGGCCGGGATTATTCGAGTTTACGCAGCTATGACGGAATAAGGAAAGGGTTCCACTTAAAATTTGGCACAGAGGCCAATTTTCCTACATTAATTTTGTATGAACTTTTACGTAAAGTTGTAAATAAAACATTTTACAATGAAATTAGGTCTAAGCTGAATATTACGTTTTTTCTTAATATATTTTTTGTTTTGTTGATTTTCTTTTGTAAAAGTTTACTATCTTTAGGAAATTATTTTTTACTAGGTATAGGTAAATCGCTTCACAAAGTAGTAATTTATATTCATACATTATTGTTAATAATATGGTAAATAGTACAGTGACATTGCAAATTTAAATCTAAATGCTGAATATTTATTAATTTCAATTTATTAATAACATAGTTTAGTAGCAGAGTATTAGTAACTGAGTACAACATGTTTATGGGAATGTCTTATTTACTTTAGAAGTAGTACTTACAATTCTGGTAATATTTGCTTGAAACCACATACAATCAAATTTCGCCAAACTTTCCCAAAATTTTGATCACATTTGGAATGTTTAAGTACTAGCGTATACCAGTAGTTGAAAGCCATGTAAATGCTGGAAACCTAGCTAAACAAAAAGACATATAAACCCCCTGGTAGACCATTAACGCAAAAAGTTATTGAAGATGTAAGAATTTGTTTAGAATGAAGTTCTATTATACCAATTCTATACAAAAACATTGGCTTCAAACAGGTTTGATTTCTATTCTCTTCAAACGATCATATTTCAGACTTCTCAATTGTTTTCGAACTATTTTTGATATGGCTGACATACAGCTTATTGTCATATGAAAATTGTTTCAAGGTTTTAAAGAGAAAACAGAAGTACCATCATTATAAAATTAACTATAACTAATTAAAATAACTATAAAATTATTCTGCTGGTGCTCAACAGAATAAAGCATTGGCAATTAAAAAAATGCTTATTTAAAAAAATATATATTACAGATTACCTCGATATAGACGTTGCTAGCCGACTGCAAACACAAATATTGGAACCTAAGTATTGGAACAAATTGATAAATCAAGATGACAAATTGAATATAACGAGTGGTTCAAATCTTTCGGCATTGAGTTTCTTTTGCCTGTCAAAACATCGGTTTTGTATAGATTTTTAATACGACATTTTTAATTAATTTATCTAACACCTCTTTATTATGACGTTATAAAAATGAGGTTTTTGATTGAATTATGGGGTCTATAAAACACAAGTGGATTTATGAATCAATAATAAAACTGTTTTAATATAATTGAACAGCTTACAGAACATAGAATAATTTATTGAACATCAAAAAATACAATACATAAAATTACAATTATAAGAAACAGGAATCCCAGATGAAATCATTTGTTGAAGAAGTAACCCAACAGCACGTCTTCGCTTACCCCACAAACATCATTTTCCTGTTTCCAGTTATTAAACTTACTCAATTCTTTGTAATAAGCGTTCCTGGATTTCTTGGGTAGCAAACTCCATGTGACTTCTTCAACATCTTTCGAAATTTTTTCAGGAAGAGAACTACTTCTTTTTATTTCCAACAATGTTACAACCACCGAAACAGTTTGTTTGCAAAATTTTTCTTTAAAAATAATTTTGTTGTTAACAACAACATGGCAGCAAAATCATAGACTACTACTAATCTTTGCAAATATAAAATTTTTGGGTTTTGATGATTTTTTAAGAACTCTTACAGAGAGAGGTGTTGGATTAAACTATGTATTGTACTCATGTCTTGACAGCAAATAAGTCACTTAAGAAAAATTAGGCCACTCGAGCAAGCTCTCGGGGCTAAACATTTCTTTCGTGACTTATTTGCCTTATAAGACATTTGTATAATAAATAGCTATTATTTTTAGAAACGTCAGAAACTTTAAATTATTATGCTTTTTAGTTTTTTATTTATTTTTTTAGGTAAACTTGTATAACTTTTCTTTGTTTAATGTTGTAAAGTTTTGGCATTTTTTTCTATTTCAAATAGACTTTTGCAGTGCTTGGTAATGATGTTATTTGTAATTGACTTTGTAGCAATCGAACAATTTAATCTCTACGTTTTCACAGACAAAGAAACTCCATGACGAAAAATTTGGGCCACTCGTTATAATTATAACAAATTTTAGGTGAACTAATTATATCAACTTTGGCATTTGTTATATTCAAAAAATCTAACAATAAGGACTTTTTTTGAGTTTTGACAATTTATCAAAAAATATTGAATATTCTAATAGCTTTATGCTGTTGAAGGATTTTTATTTTTTACGGGTTTTTGTTACAAAGTTTTAATTTTGGATGTGTCTGATTTGACAGTTTTATATAGGTACCTACACACTCAAAGAGCTTGCTTTAATTGAATCGAGAAAAGCATTTATACTCGTAAATCATTGTAATACTATTAAGATATGTTACAAGATCTGTGAAAATCATAAAATTATTGGGAACTCTTTCAATTTAAACAAACAGAAGACCTAGAAGAAAGAAATAAACATCTACTTAGACCTAGGCTTAATCAAAGAATTTTGTTTCCTTCGATCGGGCTGTCATTAATTAGTTTCGCTTATTTTACAAAAGTTAATTTTGTAGGGTTCTTGATGATTTCCTGATTTTCATATTCTTTGAAATCAACTTTATATGTTTTATAATAAGTTTTTCTAATTTTGGTGTCAAGGATAGCGATGACAAAGTTAATTTCATAAGACACGAAGAGTATATCAAAAGCATTAAAGCAACCAAGTCAACGGAGCACTTTTTGTATATTCATTGCACTGGTCTTTCACGTACTCATTTAACTGTAATTCAAGTGCAACACCAAACTTAAACACTTTTAGGTACTTGTACATATGAGTGAACGTAAATTTGTTGAATCAACGCATGCTCTGGTCTGTCATAATTTTGATAGTTTTATCAGTCAAGAGACACAAAACCAACTCTAATTCACTACCTTCACTTCACTTCACTTCACTTCACTTCACTTCCGTATAATACGGAATATACGAATCTATTTTTTGAATTTTTACAACGTGTTCCACAATTATCAATTAAAAAAATTGTAACAATATAATTCTATGTAATTAAAAACTGGCAAAAGTCTTTGATTTTAAGTTTTACACCAGAAATAACGAAGTTGTTTATCTCCCCAATACGTTTAGTAGAGATGGGACAATTTGTCGATGTATGAAAACTGCTCTAGATTTCTGTGGGAAATATTCCAAAAAATATTTTTATTAGTTGTTTCTTGTATTGTTATTGTTATTTTATTAATATTGTTACTTTTGACATTAAAATTTTTTGAAAATTCAGATTTTTTTTGGTCTCAATTGTACATATTAATAACTCTCGGAAAATTATAAGCTTTTCTATATCGGGCTTTAAATATTTCTTCGTGTTATAATCTTTTTTTATTATGCTCTTAATACATAAATAACTACTAAATACCTTTTTGTTAAATTTTTAATGTAGTCCATCTCTTTTAGTAGGTATACTCTATAGCAGGAGTGGCAACTAATTTTTTTACAAGATTGATTTTGTTAGTCGAAATCTGTTTGCAAACTACATTTTGAATAAAGTGAAACTACTTTAAAGTAAAAAGGATTTAGGTTGCTAATAAGCTCTAATTTCTATTTTCTTATTTTTGGAGACCGACCCAAAAGCGTTTTGCTATCGACCTTATTGACCTTATAAGAAGCGATAGTTCTTTTTTTTCTTTTGTTGCACTTTATAATATAATATTATTTTTTCTTATTTCAATACAAAAAAATGAGGCTAGGATGACCAGACGTCCGGATAAAGCCGGATATGTCCGTCTTTCTTCTCAAATTTAATTGCATGGTCGGCTTTTGCATTTGCCTGAATTTTTTGCTTTTTAGCTAATTAAGTGAAAAAAAAGCTTTTGACTTCAAATTATTTACTAAAAATTATATTCTATTCGCAAAATCTATTTCCATGATTTATTAGTGTTTTAAAATTTTAGTTTTAATTTTATTATTTTTTAAATGAGAGGGCATAATTAAATGATTTGACTCAAGATAATAGTTTAAAAAAATACTTTGGACTTTATACATAAATGTACTTTATAGGTACATAAATAACTATTAAATGGTTCATCTTTTTTTCGAAAAATCGTTTTTCTTTTGCCTTAAATGGCGTCTCTTTGCTAGGTTGACATCTGTTCTGCTAGGTTACTTTGATAAAGCTTTGGTTGCCTTTATTCAAAATGTTATTTTGACGCTAAAAAGTTTTTTTGTTTTGATAAAAATATTTTAATTTTAAGATATCTACCTATTTAATTCTAAATTATGGTTAGTAAAATTTTCAGACAGATCAAATAATAATTTTACTATTGATAGCCGTGTAGCTTTAAACACATAAGAATTGTTAGTCAACCTAATAAATAATAAACTAATATTTTTAGGTTGTAAAAAAGTATTAGAAATGTGCTATTACTAAAGCTGAAACACATTCTTTAAAATTTGAAGTGATGATGTCAAATTGTTAGGTTATGTTTTATTAGTAGTTTGTACGTGATTAAAGTTACAGAACGGTTAGTGGCTTGTTCATAACTAAATTTTACAGGATCTTCAATATTTTGTACATCAACAAACAAATTCAACAATTAAATAATTTTCTATTATTTCTATTTTTTTTTTAAATTTTTATTGTCTAGTGGTAGGAATTAGGGGTTATTAGTTTGTATAAATTTTATTTTTTTATTATTATTATAAATGAATAATCTATAAAACAGTTTCAAATAAAAGTCTTCGATTTTCTCTCGTAACTTTCTTTTTCGTCAAACTTTTCCCACTTTTGGCGATTTAAATAGTGTCTTTCATCCGGCACCCCATCGTCCTTCATTTCAAATTGGCAGTTAATTTACTATCCATCTGAAAAATGAGTGTTTTCTGGTTATCCACGTTCTACGTATCCATTCCTCTCCAGTTTCTGCTTACAACTGGAATCTGTTTGGCAATCGGTGTCAGAGTGGGGCTCTCTTAGCCACACCTCCTCAAAAAGGCGTTGTTCTTCTTGTCGCCGCCTCGCAACAGTAGCGCTTCATGTGAACGGAGATCACGCGTACTAAATCGCAACAACGCGTAAGTCGATCGCACATTTGCATATAAATCTATGATCGGAAAGAAGAGCGCTTATTAGCGCCGGAGGCGTCAACAGATCAATCTTTCGGCAATTATCGTTCGGAATTCGGAATGGGCCTTTGTGCAGCGATCGAATTGACGTGAATCGCATCGATACGCCACCAAAATAACCCTTACGAATGGGGCTTTAGGGCTTTTTTCTGTTATGGTAAATACGTACAAGAATGACAATATTATTATGGTAATTCTATTAAGTATTGTCGACAATAGTACAACCTGTTGGTTTTGAATCGAGAACGTTTCACGGACAACAAAATTATTTGATAACAAATGTCGACACCGACACAAAAGATGCCGGCAAATGTGTCGGATGCAGCTTTTTGTTTCCGACGACCTGCGCTCGTTTCGGCTTTGTTTACGCGACTTCTCATTGTGCCGATGGATTTTTAATGTGGCAAATTGCGAATGAACTCTAATTCTTCCTGTTGCATCTTCACACACAATTAAAGGACGCACCCAATTGGGAATATCTACACCAAGTTCAAGTTCATTATTTCAGGATTTTTCGGAATCTCAAAGCCAAATACAAAACTGGTTTTGTTTATTATTATTAATTTTAGAAGTCTGGAGAGTTTTTAATTGACTTTTTTGTTAAAGACGGATTGTCTAGACGAAACAGACTGAGTAGGTATATTGAAATTTATATAAATTTAATTTTGCTTTGGAGACTATTAAACTATAGTAAAACATGTGACGGAGTATGTATAAATATAACACATTAAAGGAGCATTATAATTAATCTAGAAGCCAGTTTAAAAAAAAACAGCAATTATTAATAAAATTTTAATCTGCTAAAGAACTCTTTGAAGGAAGAAGAAAAATGTACAACGGAACTTACAAGAGTAAATTCTCCTTCATCTTCAAAGTCTTGTTTTGTGGATTGATGTTTTTGTTTTTATTTAAAAAAGTTTTTTTGCTTCTGCAAGAGAGCTATTTTATTTCTATTTGGGTTTCTAATAATAGCTTTATTATACAGAGTGGCTAAACGAAAATGAGCAAGCAAGTTTTTGGGTATGTAAACGTAGTTTTTTGTCGATTTTGTTTTAAAGGGGGAAATGTTTCTATCAGCTTTAACGCTGATTATCCACGCTTTAAGGGGGTGCCTACCAGTTTCAGAATTTTAAACAGCAAGTGAAGTCAAGTGACATATCAGTGGAAAGGTAATTATTTTTTTTATAACAGTGTTTTGTTTTTGAAAATCGAATAAGCAGTTTTAGAGTTATAAATGAAAACTTTCTAAAGGAAGCTTAAACTTTTTTACTATTTTCGCTACAAAATAATGTTTTTGATCGAAAGTTTAAAAAAATACATTACTACTGGTTACTATGCTGAGAAAATTAAAGCAGTATTACTGGTTGTTTATATAATTTACAACAGCAACAATAGCAAGCTTATACTATTAAAAATGTTGTCACAACTTTTCGTTTTTTATCGTGACTGTTGTACTTATGGACGTCCGGCTGAAAGTTATTGTTGTGTTGTTTTGCAATCTCCGTTTTTTTTTCACGTACCATTTGTATTTTTTTGTGCCTTTACACAAATTTTAAATTATTGTGTGATATTGTTTTTATTATTGCCTTGCTTCTGAAATTAAAAGCTCGTTATGCAGATTTTTCTTTGATCGTTCGTATTTTTTGTTGGAGAAGCTTAGGCACATTTTTTATGTATTTTAGGAGTTTCTGATTTTTGTGTGTCGTTGCAATGAAGTGTAGGCTCAAATTTGTAAAAGTGTACAGCTGGGTTTTGTTTTTGATTATACTGTGACGGGAGTGTTAATAACAATTTTGTTTATAAAAATAATTGTTTGACGGTCACCTGTCACTAGTATGTTTTTTGAAAACTGCGCAAATTCTACCGCCGACTGTACACACTAATGTCACACGGTGTAAACCCAGCTTTTTTATTGAAGTTGTACAGTGTAAGTTCGGCTGTTTTATTGAAGTTACGTTAATTTTTTTAATACGGTAAAAGTTTAATATTGCAACCCGAAAAACATTAATATTTTATAGTAATTCATTATGGTTAAGTTGGTTTTAGGCCTTTTTTGTTTTGACAATATTATCCTAATTTCAAGTTGAGTTAAAAGTATAATATGAGTAGTTAATACCGGTTTCATCGCGTCGTAAATTTTGCGAGTTTTTTCTTGTGAGGGTAGTGTCTTTTGTATGAAGTTGAATTTTCGGCTTTAATTTAGAATTATAATGGGGAAGATTTTGCAAAGATGTAATAAATTGCGACTATTGCAAAATGTCGGGAGCTGTACAGTAATTTTTGTGTACTGTTGCAGCCGATTTGAGAGAAAATTGTAGTAAAAGTGATAGTAGTGACGATGAAATCTAACCGATATTGCCTTCACTCACTGCGGGATAATATGGTGAGGTATACTGTTCCAAACGAATAGTGGCATAGCTAACTTTAAAGGCAAGTCATCCGTTTATTACTAGTGCAATAAAGATTGTATTGTAACCAAACGCAAGTAATTTATGGTCGTTAGAACCTTTGATGCCATTTGAGCAAGCCGCCCGGGGTATGCAGATTCGTCACCACTTTTACCTGGATTTGATCTGCTTTGGGCGGTTTTCTCAGGTGGCATCGAAGGGTCTAACGACCATAAATTACTTGTGTTTGGTAACAAGACAATCTTTATTGCACTAGTAATAAACAGATAACTTGCCTTTAAAGTTAGCTATGCCACTATTACTATTCGTTTGGAACAGTATAGATGTGATATTGGTGACATAGATGACTACGGAACGGATTTATTTTTTATGTTTTAATCTTATTAAACTTAATTCTGTAATCGTGTTTACACCACATAAATGCGACATCACTGCGATAGCGATTAAAATCGACTTGACATCCGTATTATCTTTTGGTCTTATACTCAGGAAGTAAATCAAGGACATAACTTTCCGATATTATCCTGATTGCCATTTCATCTTGAAGTTATCCTATCAGTTTCTCGGTTTTTCTGAATAACCTTTTTTGATCCCTTTGCAAAAACTAACATTTTGACAAGCACTTGATGTAACATAAAGCTTTTTTTTAAGTAAGCACCGAGATTCAAAAAGCCAAGTTGAGGAGATTACACCGAGCTTACCAACATTCTAATAGATATTTCTAATAATTCTAAAATTCCAAAATTTTTAGAGTCTTAATAAAAGGGATAAAAAGTTTTAAACTTATGGAATGAAGAGTATTTTTGTAACAATATTTATTAAATTAACGTATATAGAAATAAATTACTTTTGTTTTTGTAAAAAATGTTTTAATTTATTATACATATAGTTTGGTGAGTGTTCTGTCAGAAATTCTCCTTTCTAATACTCCCATCTCGATTTAAAGAAATACAAAAATACGTTATTAATTATCTCGAGATAATTACATAAGACGGTGATTAGTTCGTGGTGGAACACGTGCTTTGTAGCAGCGTGACTAAGCACAAGTCTCTTATTAAACCCCCCGTCAATCAGAAATGAGAGAAATGGAACAAGAAAAATATTTTCATTTTGAAAATAAGAAAAAAACGCTCGTAATAATTACCGAGCGGGTGATACAACGTTTTGTCTCTGAATTTTTTCAGAGATCGAGTGTTTAATATTTCAGCGCCGTAAGCTGGAAACAGAAGTGGCCGCGAACGTGAAAGAAGCGGATTGGAAACGCACTCACGTTCCCGCACCAATATCCAACCCGCGTCATGTTTTCTACGTCTTAGTGTGTTTGGGGATTTTATGAGATTTTTTTCGGAGACAGATGTCCTGGTTATTAGTTCGCTAGACGGAATACGAGATTTAGTTTATGACCTCAACTGTCTTTTCTTATTAGAGGTGATCTGTTTGTTATAATAAATCACTTAATTTCAATTATTTTACAGGTTTCGTCTGCTGAAAATGTATTGAAAAGCGGGAGTTTTTTATATAGTTAGTTTTATTTTAATCTTTTAGTAGATCACATATTAAAAATTTTCATCGATATCGTACTGGCTTCGCATAATATATTAGTGGTCAAAGAGGGCAAAAAATTGTTTCTTCAATTATTTTCTTTTTTTTATCCATTAGAATAAAAATCGGAAATCTTAAAAATGTACATAATACAAACTCCAACCACTCCTGAAATTTAAAACAAACAAATAATTTTATCTTTAAATTAAGTCACTATTTCTATTTTTTATGAAAAATGTATACTTTTAATATGTTTATTAGAACATTATGCTTTATGTAAATATGTATCTCGCTTTCCAATATATTTTTGGTAGATTGCCTAAATTTTTTAAAATTATTTAACTATTGTAACTTTTAGAACTACCTGTTTTATTTTTCCTCCAACCGAAGACAATACCAGAATGCGCTGTGCTGATGAAACATTATAAACTTGTGGACAGCTGTTTGTTGTTATTGGAAATGCCATTTGTTGTATTATTTTTTAACTGTTCTAATCTAGTTAAAATTTTAACCAGATTTAACCATTTATCTTATCGACTAGACTCTTGACTTAAGAAGAGGAATGCTAATTGTAAATGTCGTTTGTATCGTCCATCGGCGTCCGTTGATCAAATTTGCGTTAGAAATCACTCGCGAGATTACCCCCGCAAATATTAGTTTAAATTGAATGAATATCAATATTCGGTCCCTCGGATAAATATCGAGCATATTGCTCCGCTCATCAACTGGCGAGTTATAAATATTCAATGCGATTGTAAACAGCGTCGCGCTCCATCCCCTTCATTCCCTCGGGAGGGTGCGCGAACGTCTCCCCACCCACCCTTTCTCGACCCTCTTAACAGGGATTTGAGGTCACCGCTGTCGAATTTCATCACGAAGTCATGCTCTGATTTCGGTTGAATTTTTTCTCAGTGGTCGTAAAACCCGCCGCAACTCCCGGCTCTTCAGTTCCATAATGAAAAATATCAACACATCCCTTTAGACAAAGTGCAGCATAAAAATATTTGCGGATGGAAATGGCTGGTGTTCCGTCGACAAATCTCCACGACTCTAAGGTGGAGCTGTTTTATTAAAACGTTTGGGGCTGATTTATAGGGCTAAAAATGAAAACCACATTCCGCGCAGACATTGCCCGCATACCTAAACCACTCAGACATTGCAATTCTATATAAGATATCAGGGACGGGATTAATGCCGCGGTATAAATAAATGGAAAGGACAATGGATAGACCACCCTAAAATAATCGAACGGAATCTACTAAAAACACCACATCTAAAATCACTGGTATTAAATTAAATTACATTAAATGAAAGAAAATCTAAAAAAAAAAAAAATAGAAATTAAAAAAAGAATTAAAAAAAGTTTGGAATTATTAGTAATTAAATGCGATACGGGTGAAATTTATATCTGTACCTCAGAACTAAACAGTATCAAGTCACAAAATCAGAATTTGTCAGGAAAACAAAAACAAGTTTTCAATAATTAGATTTTCGAGTTAATGAAGACTTTATGACACTGTAACAAAAAACGTGATCAACTTGACCAACTTTTACACCAGTTGTTGACATTTATGTGACAAGGAAAGTAATGGTCTTCTTAATTGAAAGAATAATTAAATAATTCAACTATAACCTCAAATTCCCAAAAAATTGGACTTGATACTGTTTAGCTCTGAGGTACAGATATAGGTATTTTAAAGGTAATTTACAGTAAATGTAGAAAACGAGCAATAAAGTAATATAATAAATTGAGATGAAAACAATTATGATGTGAAAAACAAAGTACCTATTAATAAAAAGAAAGTAACAGAAACCATAGATGATAGATACTTGGAAAACAGAAAATAATCTAAAAAAAGTAGAAATAGTAATAAATTTGGAGACCAGGAAAAAAGATGGCTTTTGTAAATTTTAAACAAACTGTAAAAAAACCTAATATTTAGTTAACTCTCTATTAGTCGCACTATCTAATTTAACATATTTGGTCGCGCTGTATCTGTCACATTCATGCTTTATAATTTATATTTTTTAAAACAATTTTACGAAAATTTTTATAACTATTATCGTATTTTATTTCAGTGAATATTGGTTTAAAAAGACATATTATTTTAAGAATTTATTACATTTATTCAGCTGAATCTTGTGTATTCAAATCTCTTCAACGTCTTCTATGTGATTATATAAATTAAATATTTTTTTTGTTATTTATTGTAATATGATCAAAAATTATACTTTTTACAGACAATAAACACTTAGAAACACATGAATATGGTTCTATGACTGACAGTAAATAAAGCAGGTAGTGAAACACGGGATAATACATATAAGCGGGCTAAATCGGTTGAATACACTTTTTGGTACCTGCACAAATAACTGTGCCAAAAATAAAAATTTCAATTTATTTTTCGAGAAACATAATTAAAATACCTACATTGTTCAAGGAATACTCTTTCTAAAAAAATGAGGCAAATATCTGTGAGATGTGTACATGGTCCACTAATGGAGGGTTATTTATAAAAAATTTATATTGGAGATATGAGGATGTTTAAAAGAACATTTATAAAGGCATAACAACATACAAGACCTAAGAGATAGTTTTTAAAATGCAAACTACAGTGTGAACCGTAATTTTACAATTTAGTCAGCGACGTGTTATACCATGGTGTTGTTATGTAAATACTCAGAGAGCCCGAATTAAATTCATATTTAAAACTAGATTTTTAGTACAAAAATCGGATTATTTTCTACATTTAGGAAACCAAGATTCAAGTGTGAGGCGTATGACAGTAAAAAATAGGTGTGATTAGTTGTTTAATAACAAAAACGATGAACAAGGCGATTTATGATCAAAACCTATATACATACTTATGGATAATTTGTTAAACGTTGTTTTAAGGACTATTTTTGGCTAGTTACGATTTGTCTCATTTTTTTACAATTGCTAAGCTGTTTAGTTATAGAAACGCCTTTCAAACAGCAATGTTCTGTTTAAAGAGAAAATTTCAAACATAGACAGAATTTTGACAAAAAAAACCTTTTTTTTTCCTAACAGCGATGTAGTAAAATTACCATCTATTATTGTGTTCTACAACGTAATACTAGTTACTTAAACAATTTTATCTTTAAAGCTGGACATATGATTTAAAAAAATACATGTAAAATGAGTTTTATTCTAAAGAAATGTTGAACTGTCACTACTGTTAGTAATCTTTGTCTCTTCCTAAAGCTTCTTTTCGCAGTTACCTCAGTGCTTCTTTCAATTGCTTTTGTTGTCGAATTTATTTTTGTTAATTTAGGTACTTGGTGATTTTTCTAAAATTTTGTCTAAAAAATTGCTTATAGTTTCATCACTGTGTGTGCTTTTGACCGCAAAAGCGACTCCAACGGCCCTTACTCCAGGCCGTTGCTCTTACTCAGGGCCCCATTTACGTATAGAATTGTAGAAATTAAAAATATTGTTGAGTGATGTTATTGCAAATATAATTTTTTATGCTGTTAAATTACTTTTGTATGATTGTATTTTGTAACTAGTTTTGAATTCTACGTCAAAAATTACCTCTAGAATATTTTTGTTTCAGATCAAGATTTTTAATAATATAAAATTAATTTGTCAAAACGTTATAGTTTTTTTTCTAAACCTTATAGTTTTGGAAATACTCTATATGGACATCTAACTTGCACCATTCTGAACATATCGTATTTGCAGGCGCCGTTTTAACAACAAGAATTGAAAAAGACTTTTTTTTTTGTTTCAAACATTTTGTGTAGGTACGTATAAAATCTGCATTGATTTAATTTTTTGGCGATTATCTATAAATTGGTTTAGTATAACAATACTCGAACATCAACTTTAGTCGCGATTTTATCTGTAGTCTACAAAAGAAAAAAGTGAAACTGAATATAAACTTTCATTAGCTTGGGTGTATGTTTCCGCTGATTCAGAAATGAATTTAAAGACAATACACTCCGAAAATGTGCAAAAAAACCATCACAGCACGCCTTCGATACAATACATAAAACGAAGGAAGCTGCTGCCGCCGCCACCGCCGCCGCATACCGACTCCAGGCGCAAAAGTAATAATTCAAACAAAAGCCGGGAATTCAACTGGTTGCAGATACACACATTGACAAAAGCTTCGCATAAATCAATACTGAAATAAACTAAATTTGGAATAAGTGGGCAATTTGGAATCGGTGCATAATTTTATCAAGAACGAACGCTATCTTTATGCAAAACAGTTTCCGATAATGAGAGTCGTGTCGCGACTTTTTTATTTACGCGCCTCGGCTAAACGCTAATTTTACGATTCATTTGCTTTTGCCGGAATTGATAAGTTGCTGTTGATTTCTCCTTATCGAGAAAAATTGCCGAGAGAGGGAAATTGCACGGATTAAGGAGGCGCCTCAAAGCAAACGACGCCTGCATATACAGGTGCGAAGTCATCCGCGCTGCCAGAGACTTACCCTTATCATGCGTTTCGTCAATCGTGAAATTTGCCTTTATTTAGATAATACACGGATTTGTGATTTACGATGATGGGGATTTGCACTCTTGGCGCCGGTTCTTACACTGATTTTCAAATGGAGAGACATTTTTCAAACTGCATGTGATGCGATGACTACGCATTAAAAGAAATTTTCAAGTTTATTCTAGACTACAGTGTACACCAAAATTCATAATTTGCTTTAAGTAGTTATAGTTCTACTTTTAATCTACTTATATGTATTAGTTTTATATCCTACAGTAATTCAGAAACGCTACCGTTATAGGGCCCCAATATAATAGTTTAAGTTTTTTAAATAATGAACAAATTACATACTACTTTTGATTTCTTTGTTAGATAACAGCCTAACATTTATAAATTAGTTCCAAACGCAGATCAAAACATTGGATAGAACTTTTTTAGTCAGGATAGGAAAGACTTAAAGCATGGCAGGAATCGACTGGTTAGATTGTAAACTATTTGTTAGGAAATTAACTTTTACACAAAGGAACAGGGCTATATAATGTTATCGTTTTTGATTACTATAATATTATAGATAATTGTTTCTGCGTAAGTAACTCAAGAACAAGTACATGTAAGCTGTATTAATTAATTAATATTAATAAAATTGTTTTATACGTTTGTGCCAAAACGACACCTTTTCTAACATGTGGTAGTTATTTAAACTAACTTACTTAAAAAATGGTTAAATGCAATCTGCAATCTTCATAAGATAGACACAATAATTATGAAACATTTTGTATATTACTTACTCCGTTATTAAATAAATTTTTGAGATTTCCAATTTTTAATTTAGCAGAAATCTATCTACAGAAAGCAAAATATTTGAAAAAATTATTAGCTGTAAACTTTGACTACAAATATGTATGTCGCAAAGCCAAGACGATATTGATTTGAATTTTTAATATGTTTACTAGAATATCAAAATGAAGTTATATGCAAAAATTCAGCTTTCCAGTAAAAGTTGACCAAATCTGACCTAAAATGACTACACTGGAATTTTAATTCGTAAGTTTTATTAAGAAAAAATTGCATTTTATTTAAAATATTCAAGTGTATAAGTGGTAAACGTAAAATATTTGCAAATATTTGTGCTCAATTGGAAATTTGTTGGCTCATTTTTTGGCTCACCCAAAAATTTTGTAGTAGTTTTGCTACTGCTGCGAGAAGATTATTTGTTCGTAGAGGTATGAGAAAGGAGATACTTTCTTAACATCATGAGTATTAGTCTATTAGTATTTATGCAACAACATCGAACATTCAAAATTTGTTTTGCATGATGGCAATCGTACTTACAGACGTACAGCCAAAATTCACCGTTGATTATTTTTGTCATTAAATGTCGGGTCAAGTGTAAATGTGAAAAAATTTAAGCTAACTTTTTACAGTTTTACTTTGATAACCATAGCGCGGACAAAATGTGAATTCTGCTAAATAGGTACTTACACTTATACACCATTCGGTTTGTTTGCGCTGCTTCAAGGCTGTCTTTTTGCTTTATCGTATTATTTAAATAAAAAATCTAACTCTAAGTACAAATCAACCAAAAAACTTATCAGTAAAAAGTTACTTTATTTTTTATCGAAATAACAAAACAAATTTTTAATATTAACATAATGCTTTAGTACACCAATGAACTTATCTTAGTAAAGTGGTTAGTAAAGCAATACACATTGCTACCGTGTCGTGCGCTGCCAACTTTTCTAGGCACTTGGTCGATTTTTTGGGTCATTGATTTACACGGTTTGTCCACCTTTTATTAATAACACACAGTTTTCAGACATGAACACTAAGTATATCTACTTATTTTTTTACTCATGGTCACCTGAGAGAAAGAGAGAGAGAGAGAAAGAGAGAGAAAGTTTTGTAAGCTCCACTCGTTGTATAAATAAAAATAAGACTTTAAAATTTGCTTTGTTACAATTTTTATATTAAATTCGATGGAAACAGTCTTTTTTAAATGTTTTTTTATTTTTTATTTTTAAGCGGCTAAAATTTTATTTTATTTGTAAATTTTTTAAATAGCAACTATTGATTTTTTCTAATATTTTCTAATTTTTATAATTTTATAAAGATAAAGATAACTAATATCGAAAGCGCTTTGTCACTTTTGTGTAAGAATTTGTTTCATTAAACTTGTAGGATTGACTTCGATTTTTTAATTATTTTATTATTTATGATTTTTTATATTGTTAATAGAGCTGTCTATTGCGGGATTTTTAACTATATCTTTGTGACTTTAATTAAACTTATGTAGCTATACTGTGATATAACCCATTTGTGTAGCCCATTTTTTTTGTATGTATAAACATGAAAACGAAAACTAAATTATGTTGTAGGATGTTCAAAAATACACAAAAGTTAATTATACCTACTGGGTGTATCAAATGATGGTCAAAAATTTAGCCAGTGATAGGTCTCGCTTAAAGAAAAATTTTTTCTAGATTCCATTTTTTTCGAATCTCAACTGTTATTAAGATAAAATTATTTAAAAATTTAGTACAAAATACCATACCCACCACTGACCTATGTAGTATTATAATGGTAACTAGGCTATATTATAATGGTAACGAAGTGAACATAAGCGTATCTATCGTGATTTGATGGGGGTGCGAAATTCAAACTTTTCAACATCTGTCGCAAAAAGGTGTACCTATGGAAAAGTTGTTTTTTTCGATGAGATTACAATTGGTTAAGTTTTTGACCATTATTTTTGATACACCGTGTATACCGATTTTTTTTTATATTTTATAGGATATACTTAGATAAAAATCGAGCCACCCGTAGTAACATTTTAAATAGAAGTGCTAGTAGGTATATTTTCAGAACTCATTCAAAAACTGAATTAGTAGATAAAACTAAATATCTAGTTTGACTAGGTTTTACAAAAAGAAAATTTGAAGTACCATTATTTTGAGTTAATAAATTAAATTTGTCTTGTATTAGGCTATGAAATTAATAAAGTTTTCTTTACCTAAACTGTTTTGTTGCTAAAATCTAATCCGAATAATTGGATGATTCACATAGAACTATGAGTCTGACGAACTTTAAATGTACCAAAGCCAAAAGACAGTTTACAGAAATAATTGAATTCAAAATAATTTTGTGAACGTTTGTTTACTCATATCAACTGACTATTGGGTGCTTTAAAGTTTGTGGGGCTCATTTTATATGAATTACTTTGTATACGTGTTTTAAACAATTTATTCTTTACTAGAACTATACTCGTAACATGCAATTTAAATACTTTATTAATTTTATTTTTTAGAGAGTATTTAATCAACTTAACTTCCAAACAATATCATCGCGGAGGTAAAAGACTCTGAAGTTCTCTCATATAATCCGAGTAAATCAGCAAAACTATTTTCCTATCGAGACTTATGATCTCCAAGTTGCAAAGAATGTTCAAGATTCATTACAAAACGAACCCCTCAATTTCAGTCGAATAATTCTGAAAGCGCTTAGTGCACTTCAAAATTAAAGAAAATCTCGATGCGCTGCTTACACCCAAATAAAATGATTGGGATCGCGGTCGAGTTTCTCACGTGTTTTTTTTCCGGTCTTTTTGAAAGCGAGCTTTTAATCGAGTTACGCACCGATAGCACTACCAGAACCACGTCGTTTCGCGTTCTACACGTGCAACAGTTGCGTGTTATCCGCTTGGTTCGAATAGTGGCAACGAGTAGTCGGTGGCAGCGCGAGATAGGAGTCCGCGGCGGCGGATTTCGCTGAAAGCTGGGGGACCATTTCAAAAGACTCAAAATTACTTTCGGGATAAGAGGGATTAGGCCGGGGCGGTCGCTTGTTTCTGGCGCGCTCCGAGGGCATTAGACAGGCCTGGGTTCACGCGGCCAATGGCATTACTCGCGAATTGCAGATTTCGCTGATTGATTTCCAGAGGTTTTTTACGGGATGCCGAATTAATTGCTTCGAGGGGAATTGCACACAGGGATGCGATTTTTTTACAGAGGATGACGCAAAAGTGAGCGAAATGTCAGCATTAATGGAACATGGATAAATGAAGTGTGGACGAGCGAACGGTTGTGCAAAGTTTTATGTAACGAAAGTGAGATCATCTACTCGATTTTTTTTAATTGCTCTGAAGATTTTCAACTTTTAAGCTTCTTATGATACTTGAGTTGGAAAAGTGGAAAGTCACAGAAATACACTTTATGAGATTAATAGCAGTGGCACTATCAACATTAAGAATTCTTTAGTGTATGTCTTATTCGCAGTAGTCGAAATTGAGAGTTTGTGTTTACGGAGAGTAAGTAAAAGAAAACAACCATAACGCAATTTAGTGAATCTGTCCACAATGCGAAATCAGTTGAAAATCATTATACATTATTTACACAAATTTAAAAGTTTGGCATCACCCGATTTTGGTATATGTTTTAAAAATTGCAGGAGAGTATGTTTTGGGCAGGGTTTTTATTGATAATATCTTTTAGAATGATATTGTTTTTTGCAGCGATAGAAAAGATTTCTTGTAATTTTTTATTTAAAAATCTCTTTAGTTTCGTATTTTGCTGGCGCCTGTTCGTAGTAATTTTAAGTTTAAAAGTGCCATCATACTTCGGAACGATATTTCTGAATTACATAAGATAAGAATAGTGGTCTTAGTAGAAGAAAGTTACTCACAACGCTGGAGGGCTCAAAGAATTGGCATTTCACAAAGTGATGTATCTTTCATTTGGAATCGCTATTTGGCGACCAATTCTGTGCGAGATCGTCTAAGAAGTGGTAGAAGGAGGGTTATTAATTGTCAACGGAATTATTTTCTAACGTTGACCATGCGAAGAAATCCCCCCATGTCATTGCCACAACTTGCGACATGCACTTGGAGTTACTATTTTTGTCTCCGCACTTTGAAGACGAATTATTCATTCAGGGTTAAGATGTCGACAACCAATAAGAATCCCTAGGCTACAACATGAGCACGGAGACTGTCGACTACAGTGAGTGAGCTGAAGAACATATTCGCTTTTATTCTGTCTTATTTTTAGATGAAACTAAAATTTGCTTAGTAAGCGATAATCGCCGAATTCGTGTGTGGAGAGAGCCAACAAGAGCTGCCCAACTTGCTCATGCTCACCTTATATCTGCTTTCCGAGAAGGAAGTACTATGTTTTGGGCAGGCATTACTGAAAACGGACTTACTGCACGTGTTAGGCACAATGACTGAAGCTATATAGGTACATTACAGCTGTTCTCTACTTCCATGTGCGACTTTGGCGAGAATTTTGTCTTAATGGATGACAATGCCCGACCTCACCGGATTGCAGCAGTGGATGATTACTTTGAGAGTGAGCGAATCATCCGTTTGGATGCAATGTCATCTGACATAAATCCGATAGAACAGACTTGGGATATGCTTTCCAGAACAGTTAACTCGAGAAGAAATCCTCCTCGAACGATCTCGTAGTTCGTCATTGTAGCAAGGAAGGAATGGCAAAATCTTTCTCAGAAACACTTATCTGTCCCAGCCCCAGCTAACCGTTTGCGGAGGCGTCTACATGCGTATATTTATGCAAGAGGAGGAAATACTCTCTATTAGCGATTATTTTGTAATTTTAATTTATAAATTTCAAATGTCGGTTTTGTTTCAGAATAATTTTTATGGCTAAAAACGAGAATCAACTCACATACAAACAAAGTTTAAAAACAAAGATTTGAATATGAACTTATTTTTATGCATATGATCTATATGAAGAGGAAGCAAATGTCTGGACCCACCCAGCAAGCAGGCTAAAAGCTGAGGTGCAGCAGAGACAACAATTTATAGCAAGACTAATAGCAACCGTTCTGCTGAAACTTTAGGCTAAAGTAAAAAACACAATAAATTTAAAGACAACAAATCCATAGAATAATTACACTAGTTTACAACATTTTTGTTCATGAAATAAAACCTATATATTTTTTGTTACATAAAGCTCCCTCAACTTAGAAAAAATGTTTAAAAAAACTCAGCACGTCAAACTTTTAAGATATTTAATAAGAAAAATATTACAAAAGAAACATTGACTAAAAACTTAAAAATAAAGAGTTTTAGCTTTTTTTGTAACTACTTGCATCTGTTTCTCTCACAGCAGACCAACAATAATACCCTAGCATGTACTGAAGAAGTATATGAAGAAGTATATTTCCGAAAAAATAAAATTTTGCGAACAACAGAACTGTTGAAAGTTAACATCTTTTTTTTTTGGCTATAACTTTTAAACCGCGTTTTTAGGGCAAAAGCTCTTACAGCAATTTAAAGACTATGAAATTCTGCAGCCGATACCTATCTCACACTTAAAATTAGTCTAAAAGTATAGTCGTCATCGTCAGTCAAATAATGACATTTTATATGAAAAAGTAAAAAAAAAATGTTTTTTCTGAGAAGTGTGCTAGCGGAAAACAAAAAATTCTGTATTAACTACCCTTAGTAGTTTATACAAAAAATATATTTCATTGGATGAACAAAAATAATGTTTAATTTTGTAGACTAGTGTTATTAGAAAGAATTTTTTTTATTTCCAAGTTGCAAAAAATAGACAACAAAATAAATACTAACAGATGAAGCAAAGTTTTGTAGTAACCTTCAGTATAGTAATTGTAAATTTGTCATAAAGGTCAATGTAGATAAAAATTATGAATATACTAATCTAAAAGTGTTTTTGACTACTTCTTACAGTTTTTTCTGCAGTGGGGTTATTTTATATCAAATTTGTCAGCAAAATTGACACTGTATAAAAATGGTTTACCGCACTTTATTAAAAAAATATGATGACACAAATCTCTAATATAAAAAGCTTTAGCGTACTCTTTAAAGTTGTTTTATATAAACATTTATCGTATTCTAAATGTAATATCAAATTTAAGAAAATTAAGGTTTCTTGAGAAATTAGCTTTATAAATTTTGTAAAAATGTAATATTAATGTTAATTTTTTTTGCATCTGATGCTTTTCTTATTTGAAAAACTTTAAAGATAATAAAAAGAATACAAAATTTTTTAGAAAATTATTTTTTTTTATATTAAATATGTATTGGTCGAATTTTGAAAACAAGGACACTATGGAAAAAAGAATTTAATTAGTTTTTTGAAGATGCATGCTGAGTCGCACACTCTAGTTATCATTTAAAATTTTGGAGTTGGTCGTTCAGCGTTGACATCATTATAGAAACATTTTCACCTCCAAAACAAAATCGAACTGCCATGCCGGTATAATCGGAGTGTTTTTATTTCGAAAATTTTTTAATTAGATAGTACGTATCGAATTTGGTTTATGATCAAAATTTCAGTTCAATATCATTTTTAATTCTTCAGAAACTTTTAATAGCCCATCACTGTAAGACCCTCTGTATGTTTTTATGTAGGTATAAATTTAAGGGATTTTACAAAACTTTTTATTTTTTAGTTGTTTCTTTGTGCTACGCTAATAAACTCTATTAATGTAGCCGAGACAAATCGTCGATTTGATTTCCGTCTCAGCGGGTTACTTATTATTTACTTATCCCTGCTCTTCCTCGATACAATCAATCTGCACTAAACATCCCCCCGACGACACTAACAACGACCATAAACGCCCCGGAATCTAGACCGCTAATATTTTTATGGTCGATCGAAGATACCGATGGGTCAGTACGATGCCATTCGACCTAATCGTTTCCGGACATGCATCAACACACCAAAGCCCGGACTCCATAACTCCGGACCCACCGGAAGCGGACCGGATTTCAGGAAGCCACGTATTTTATTAATCTGACCTTTGAGAAGGACAAACAACGCGATTTTTTTATCCGTGAGATTTATGCCGAGGCGTTAGAATCCAAAGAACTTGAATTTCTCTTATTGCCATATCCGAAAGCTGACCACAAACGCAAGTCATCAAATGATCATCACAATCATTATAACGACTTAGCTCGGTCTCAACTGTACAATTATATCTGCAGAGGACCAAAGGAATAGTCGGAAGCTAGATTGGGCCAATCCTCCAAGACGCTACTGGACCAGACTTGAAAATATACAAGTTCACACTGAAATTAAATGTTAGGTGCTGGGTATAATGATTGATCGTTACGACTAACGACGGACTTTGGTAATGACATGGTATGTGACGGGTGGTGTGTCATCCCTTGCATTAGCTCGTTAGATCGCCAGTCTGGATCTACCTGTTTACTTTTTTAACTCTAATAACTGTCATTAGGACGAGTTATTTGGCGAGAAGAAAAAAAACTGCAAAGATTGTGCTTTTCGAAATCGACAAAAAACCATTTAGAGCGTTTAGAAAATTATAGATTCGAAATTTGTCACAACTTAGGCTTGTTATTTGAAAAATTATTGAAAAGTAAACATGCCTCAAGCTGGACGTTTATCATAGTTAAAATCACTATAATCAAACAATTTATGTAAGGGATTTTATTTATTTAATTTAAAATAACTGATGAATGTGAGATTGTTATTTTGACGAAAATATAGGTATTTGCAGAAATAATCAGTGTGAAATTTTACAAAGTAGGTATATACAAATTGTTGCGTGGGACTTTGTTTTAAGAAATACCACGCTACATCTATGGAAGGATTATAAATAAAGAACTATTTTATAGTCTTTATTTTTAAGTGCTTATTTAGGAGATTTTGAATTATTTTCATTGAAAATACTGCTATGAAACTTTGAGATTACTAGTTATATTAAATAGAATTTAAGTAATTGTTCTGTGGCAATGTTACAGCTGTGAAAACTATTACTAACAACCATAACAACCTAATTTAAGTAAAATGATAATTCTAAATATTTTTATTTTGCCACTCTAAGACAACTCTAACAACGTTTTTAGGTAAATACTATCTATTAAATAAAAATCATTTTTTACGTCTGTTTCTAAAATAGTAAGAGTTATTTACTTGTTGCTATCTCAAACCGGTAAGTATTTTGTTTACTTGATTACTTGTTGTCCACTAAAAAATTGACGGTAAATGTAAGTCACCGTTCTAGAACCAAAAGTCTCTGGAAGGGCTTACAATGCAGATCGCTATATTGTGTAGCTCATTTTCTTAAATTCTATTTATTTAAATACTTTAGAAGACTGCATCAACGTTTGTTTTTTACAAGCTATGTATTGTCTATTAGAGAAGTTAATTAAAATATATAGGGTTTTTTTGGGTTACTAATGAGTCTTTGATACATGTTTAAATTGATTTTGTAGATGACATTTATGACGTAAGCTAACATTGCAGTTAACATTTCCCAAAAAATTTTTGGTATAAATTACAGAGTCCAATGACTGTGCATTTCATTGGACACTGTATTTAGTACATTGGACATTGGGCAGTGTCTATGACTCTTGGTTGTAAACCATATCAGGGACATTCTGTATATTTTTAATAAGAATTTACCGCACAAAAAATGTCGTAAGCATCACGAACGTTAAGAACATTTTACTCATCACATATAATAATTAAAAGAACTTAGCTCGGTTTCAACCGTACAATTGTATCTGTTGAGGACCAAAAGAATCCGAATTAATTAGTTATTACTTATTACTTACAGTTATAATTTATTGCTCACTTACATCCTAGATCGAAGTAGACATCTTTGACATAAAAATCAACCTGTTTTTTGAAAAGATAATTTGTTTTAAAAATACCAGCCGCCGATGAAAATAAATTATTTTTAGAAGAAAATCTCAAAGAAAACAAAAATGAAAGTAGATCAGCAGAAAGAGTGTTCAAGAACTTTCAAGATGGTATCACTCGATGCACTTTCCTTATGTAAATTCCAGGAGTGAAAAACTCTGTGCTTAAAAGGGTGGTAAGATTAACCTGATTTTACCACGAAAACAAGTCTTTTTGGCAATAAAAATCGACGTCGTTACCGAGAAAATTGGGATGGACTGTTTTCAAAAAACCACTCTGTATACATCTTCTATCAAACTCTTCCAATCTTGTATTTAACATAAATGTAACTTGTTAGTTTGTATTTTAAAATTTTATATTGAAATTGAGTGAAGTTATGAAAAGTTTCAATCGAACAAAACAAGTTACAGTTATGGTTAGGCGAATTTCGAAACTCTCCCTTTCTTTTCCTTTTTCGTATATTGCTTTTATTAAATTACAATTGAAGAAATTGGCGGTAATATTACGCGTAGGTGTCAGTTCTTTAGTCAGTTATTAGAAAAAAGAAAACAGCCATTGCATCCGTCAATTAGGAAAAATCATCATGAATTTGCCTTGGCATTGTGGTCCAAATACGGTCCCGGCAGATCTAATAAAAACCTCGTGGACAAAAGCCACCATCAAGGATAACAAAATCACACACGGTCATACCAATCAAAACATAATTAATCAAATTTGCAACGTGAAATTACTTATCGATGGCACGTTAAGTGGTGTGTAATTGTTGGTCCGCTGAAGCATCTGAAACAAAGTTTTCGCCCAATCATCGCTGAAATTGCCACGTTATAATTGGACGCGACCATAATGAGCCTGATTTAATTAAACGAAAAATGTTCGTAATTGAATAATCGGCCGGCAAAGGCTTGAGGGCGAAGAGGATTAAAGGGGCGGTTTTGTGATGTTGGGAAAAAGAATCGGGATAATTTGCGGTTATCGGGCAAGACTGTAATCGTTACGGACACTCGCACAAGTAAACATACTCGAGTAGATTGAAAATGCGACTACTACCCTTAAAACAAACAAACTTGCTGTCAATTAGTAACGGAGGTTCGCGTGCCATTGTCGCTCGTAATGGAAATGCTATATGCTCATCATAACTAATGTATGGTTTCGATCGATTGGCTATTAAGTTATTATGAGGCGAGCGGAGACAATTATGACGATGTTTTTGTAATTCGGGGAGAATTTTACGAGGGGAATGTACACAGAATGACATACTGACACCGATATTTACTTAATAAATAACTCGTCTATCTTTTTTGACACTTACCTATATTAATAAAAATTTTGTATTATTCCAAAAGAAGTAATATCAGTTTTAAATGCTAACCTATTTCTTTAGTACGATGAATGTTATAGGTGCAGTGCTCAACAATTGAAATGACTAATTAAAAAATGTACTGTACCAGAATTTTGAGAAGTCATAGAAATACCTAATAAGACTTGAGAAATATTAAGATTCTTAAGACCAAGACAAGAGTAAGATATCCAATAGATACAGTTAAGATAAAAAGATAAAAACGTTTTTTTCTACTCATGCATTGAAAAGTACAACTTCGCCACTATACACTTTACGTAAAAGTACAACATTTTTTAACTAATGATGAAAATGCGTGTTTAAAATTAGTAAGGAAATGGGTAAAAACACTACATAATTTTGCAGTGACATGGCGTTGACAGTTTGATTTTTTTTAAATTGCAGTCGCAAATACAATAATTATGAATTCTGAAGATAAAATGGCATTTTAATATCGTTAAAAAAATAGTATTTATTCCTCGACATGAAGTTTGGTTTTCTTGTTCGTGAGATTGTCTTACTTGCTGTTATATCGATATTATCAAAAAGATTTTTCTGGAATGCATCCTATAGGCGTCAGTCACAACTAAGGGATGAGATCGCTTCGGAAAAGCAGCATGAAAGTAGTATTTTTGGAACATTTGTGACAATTAAAAACTGGGTTAAAATATTTTTAATTGCCACGGTTTAAAATTTTTGTGAATTTTACAAAACTTATAGTATTTAAAAAATTCAATGTGGCAAATGCACAGCTGTACCTCGAATATTAGGTATAAATTGAAATGAAGACTTTTTTATAATATTTTTTACTAAACTTTTTTAACTTGATTTAAAATTAATTTTGATATTTTTTTGATTTTTAATTAATTTAGGAGTAAAGATTTCGATTTAAAAAAACGATAAGGTTGATTTCATATCCTTTGGGGGACATATTTTTGTGGTATAGTCACGTGGATTCTATCAACCCTTGAGCACATCATAGGACAGAGCACGTTCGGAATTTAAGTAGAGAAAATGGGTCGAGTGATACCTTATTTTAAAGGTCTTTAAAGACTCTTTGTGATGATATATTTTTATTTTTGTTTTCCTGGAAATGGAAAGCGAACTATTTTTTCAGCTTGATTTTTATGTTAAGGATATCTATTTCGGTTTAGGATGTGAGTGTGCAATCACTCATTTATATTACCCTTGTAAATTTACTTTTAAAATTATATAAAAAGAACACTTTATTTGTGATACATTATTATTATAACAAACGGTTATTAAATTAATAGATTAGTTAAAAACACTTGATTTAACGCAACTAGAGTAATATTGGTTAACTCAAACAAATAAAACTATTGTTTGAACCACTTTAATTATAAAAATTTTATTTCAAACTGAAGAGATGTTTGAAATAAGAGCTTTTTTTGAAAAATTGAGTCATCATAAAAAACATTGTAAATTAGTACAGACTGTTTATAAATGTCTTTTGTTTAAGTCACCTCCGAAAGTAAATTTTAAAATGCCGTTTTTTGAAGAATTGTCAATTTTAATTTAAACGATAATAATTGTAAAAAGTCTTTATTAATCGTTATTTAATTTGCCTTAACTGAGAACATTAAGTTGTATTTATAAAGCCACTCTATAAATAAAACCTAAAAGATAATTACTCTAAAACAAGTTATGCTTTATATGGAGTCAGGAGTAGTCAATTAAGTTTATTATTATTATTAATATTTTTAATTTTTTTTGTACTCGTAACTAGATTTTAGGTGTAACCCAAACGAAATTAGTAGTATTTAAGTAGTATTAGTGGTATTTAAGTATCTAAAGCCTTAAAGCTGGATAATCTAAACCTTCTGTTGAAAATTATATTTATCATCATTCTTTTGGCTTTTTTATATATTAACAATTGGAAGTAAAGAACATACGAAACAAAGAAAAACTAAGAAAACTAATGATATTTTTTAACGTGATAGGTAGATAAGTACAATTATGGTATTATAAAATAATTTAAAAAATCACTGTTTCAAGAAAATTGCAAATTTAAGAATAATGTAAGAGTATATAATTTCATTGCACCCTTGATCAAGAAACATTTATATTTACTCGTTATAACATTAAATTAACAATATTGTTGATTTATACTTTAATTTTAGCATTTCAGCTGCCGGTAAAGTCAGCTCTTTTATTTTCAATGAAATCACATTTTTTTTTGTTAATTTGTGTTTAGTTAGTTTTTTTTATGACTTCACTGCATAGTTAGGTGTCTGCTGGTAGACTTTTACTACTTACGTTGTAAATAGTAAATATTACATTTTTAAATGGATGATGTCTTCTACAGTAATTAACAAGTGTAGCTAACAGAAAAACAGTTTAATTAAAATTTTTAGTGGTATTTTTAGAAGTTATAATTTAGTCAAAATTTTTGAGAATTTTAGTTAAAAATTTTTTAGCGTATACTACTGTGTGAGTAAGTTTAGTAACAAAGCTTGTCACAAATAAAGTTTCTTTTTGAGTGAAATAAGTAAATGCCAACCCTCTCCTTTCCCACCATCATCAGTCTCCAAAGCGTAAAAAGTGCCAAACTAAATATTAACAAAGTAATTAATTACTCTAAAAACAGAAGCAGGCTAATCCTCGTCGAGTTCGTACTCCGTAGTGTGGTGTGTATCGGCGTGCGCTGTATATAAACGTGGGGCTTTTGTCGTTGAGTGTATTCTTTTGTTCTAGGCAGTGATTGGTCGACAAGTTCAGGTCGTGGGGTTGGTCGAACTGGGGATCGTGGCGTTACCAACCGTTCGTCGATCTCCCACCAGAGAAAAACTTATCTCCAACGGGACTACATCCTTCGAAAACTTTAATTCCCTCGCTCACTTAGCGATTCTAATTTCGTTTATACTTCGACAACTTCCACCGACGAATATTAATGGAGTTTAATGGTGGAAATTTGTTTTCGCAGACACGAATCGAAATCGAGCTGACTCTCGGACGTTAAATTTCACGGCTTGTAATTCGTGCTGTAAAAGAGAGATTTTGCTCCAATTTTATTCCATATGTGGTTGTTTGCGCGTAAAAAGAATTGCTCGATAAAATATGGTTTTACAGGTCGCTCAGAACGACCATAAAACGAACAAATCGACAATAATTTTATTTCTGCCTATAAGTCTGGATATCTCTTCGCAGTTAAACCTCACAAAATCTAGAATTAGTTTTCTATATACAATATACATCCATCATCTAGACTCCACTTATTTTATTTTCTAACTTTTCTAAACTAGTATGGTTATTTTAACTAGCTATGGTGTCAAAATATGCTACAGTATGGCTGGTTACAATATTATATAACTATAAATAGAATTTTAGTGTGAATATCCGTATGTTAAAAAAATATTAATATAATTATTTTTTATTTTGATTAATGTTAGGATGATGAAAGTGGATATGTAAAAAGTCGTAGTTTATGAAAGCTGTTTGTTCGTTTAATCCGGCCCTGTCTCCGTCCACCCTTTGCTGCAATAACGCATTAGGAAAATTATCTGTAATGCCGGGACGAATCGATTAAAAAAGAGTCGATGGAATAGTGTCGAGGGACGATTATTTTGCGACCATGACTACGATGAGGGATTAATTAACCCCTTTGGACACCCTCGGATGATGGTTATTAAAGTTACACGCAAACGAATATGATTCATTTGAAATGAACGTACAAGGGTTCTCCGGATTAAAATTCCAAATTTAACAAATCAATTATGAAAAAACTTTGAAATTTCTCAAAGAGAGGGTTGTACACTTTGACTTTGTGAAAGACAATAGCGATTTTGAACTGGCGGAAGGCTTTTCTCTAATAATTGATTTTTTGTTTCAGGTCACTTCCGGCGTCGGTTTCTGAGGGTAAGTGCCCGTCTTGGGCTAATAAAACCCAATAAAAGTTCTTGTTAGTCGGTTTATTTATAGTATATTTTCCATAATTAGGCTGTCGCGGGATCACAAAGGCGATTAAGTGTACAATAGGATTAGAGTAGGTATGATATGCCCTTTTGACGAATGCACAATTGGATGTTTGATATTTGTAACGCTAAGGCCTTTGAATCGTTAAGTGGTCGACAATGCGCGCCCATTCATTTCATTCACGACCCCGAGAGTTGGAAGCCATCAGATTTTCTACTGACCGACGCTTCCAAACTTTTACTTCATGCCATTCATGGAGTTTCTATACATGATGCGATCACGGTGTAGAGAAATTTATGTTATCGCATATCATCGGCTGATCGCATCTCTTTATCGGAATGTATCTACCATACATATAGGTATGTAATGTATCCTCATAAAATTTATTTGAAGCTTACAAATTGGACATTAGGTCAAAATTTATTACAACTATAATTGGTATTTATTTATACAAATAAATTTGTTTTGTAAAATTTAATTGGAATAGGCTTTTAAAAGTAAGTTTAGTTACTATCTTAATACAGATTATTATAATAATGAATACAAAAGTTTTTATTTTGGAAAAGTTCCTGCTTTATAAAAAAGTGCGCTATAAACATGTTTACATATTTAAAGTTTTTTTTATAATCAATGGTCAAAGTGCCGTCAGGTTGGTACTGCCATTCGTTAATGACAAATGGTAAATTTTCTATGTTATGTTGCTAGCACTAAATCTCAGTCGCGTTGTATTTGTGTTCATAAATACAAATATTTGTGATTAGTTAAAACAGTGAAAATAATATTTGGATTTAAAACTAAATTTACTTCACCACCGAACGAACAGTACTGATCGCTTTTTCTAAAAGATAAAAGAAAATCGTCAGTGCAGATAACTTAATCTCTGACATGGGGAAAATATAAAGTTGGTCCATAAATCTAGGTTTTAGAGTGCAGCATGGTTTTTTTAAAAAAATTTTGACATTGACAATTGATTATAAAAAAAACTTATGTAATTATGTGTACGTAATTACGTACGTAAACTATTTGAAAACTTTATTGCAATTCTTATTCATATACGTGAATACTTTTATTTTTATTATTTAAACTTTTTAAAACAAGTTGCTTGTAGGTTTATGATAGGTAAAACTATTATTTATTACATCCGTGGCCACATATACATACGTTATCATTCAAAATGTTCGATTCCTGACAATTGTCATAAATTTAGCGTATCTACTTAATCATTAATATTTAAAGTAAAGTATATAAAAATTAAGTATGATTCTAAAAATATTTCTAACTAACTTGGTTAAGTAACTGACTTGTAAAACTGCGTATTTGTTATAATTTTTTGATGACGTTAATTATTCATTTCTTTGTAAATGTATTAGTCTACTGTTTAAAAAAAAACAACTACAAATACCTACTATTTAGGTACTCACAATATATGTTTTTTAAACAATTGTGAGGCTAATAATTTCTATGATTTTATAAAAAGTGGTTAAGTACATAGTAACATGGCTATTACTACGGTACAGATTTTATTATTGGTATAGTTCCTAAGTGATACATATTAAGGTGAAGGTGATTAGTTTAAAGACATTGGTTATGACTTCAGGTTGTATAAACTTTACTTTTTGTAATCGTAAATTTGACATAAAGAAAATTTTATTTGATATACAAGGTGTTTTTGAAGTAACTTTGCAAATTGTAACAATAAATAGCTTTAGTACTTTACAAGCAGCTTTACATAAATGTTTATAGTTTTTGAAATGTATACTGTAGAACTTTTTTTTAAAAGTTGTTTTTAAACGAAATACGATGTACAGGGTGATTTTGAAGTATGTTTGGGAAATTTAACCAGCTGTGGCACATAATAAAAGAAGTCGAAATAACCCAACATGTCATATACAAATATTAATAATTTTTGAGATACACACTGTAGAACTTTTTTTTCCAATTAACATTATTTTTAAGATACACGATATATGACACCACTGTTTTCGAGCATATAGATTTGGAGATTGACGATGTAAAAGTTTTTGCTTAAAAGCAGTGTTGTCATACATCGTGTATCTCAAAAATAGTGTTTTTTGAAAAAAAAAATGTTTACAGCGTATATCTCAAAAACTATAAACAGTTGTATAAAGCAAATTTGGTTTTTTAGCATCGTTTTAACAAGGGCTATCACCAGAGGTAACGTTTGTAGAATTTTTTTGAAATACATCTGTATATGGATATTAACATTAAAACTAGAACTATCACCAGAAAAAATTGTTGCATATATTGCAATCACATACTGTATATTAAAAATATTGCAATAATACTTAGCATTTCGTTAAAAAAAATTAAAAAAAAAAAGTTTTACAAGGTGTATCCCAAAAACTATAAGCTTTTGTATACGGCAAGTTGTTGTTTTCGACTTTTTTTATTATGTACTATAGCTGGTTAAATTTTTCAAACATACTTCAAAGTCACCCTGTATTATAGCTATTTTTGGTGTACAGTAGTATGTGATTGAAATACAAATACGCAAAAAAATTTTTTGGTGACTGTTCTAGTTTTAATGTTAAAATCAGATATACAGTGTGTTTTTGAAGTAACTTTCCAAATTTTAACAGGTGATAGCTCTTGTTAAAAAGATGCTAAATAGTTAAATTTGTCTTTTTAAATATTGCTGGGTTTTGAAATACCTACTTGCTGTAAAAATTTTTTAGTTACACGATGTACGACAACCGTCTTTGAGCAAGAACTTCTACAGTGTATATCTCAAAATTACAATAGAAACTATATTAATAATAAACTACATTAATATAACAATAAATATTAACCACAGGATTCATTATTTCTTATCAAATATCTTATTATTTTATTATTTCCTTAAAAATTTTGGTATATATTTAACAAACAAGCTTAAAAATAAATCGAAAATAGGATAAATTACAATAGAAAAAACGAAACAATTGTTTTTTCTAAAAAAATTAATAGACATCATATTCGAAAAGTGTTTGATATATCTCTAGCGCTTATTAAGAAGCTTATAATGTGCTATTTTTCGTTTTTATATCTTTATTTTATGCATATACAATGAGACATCTTATACATATTATAGCTCATCTATTAAACTGCAACGTGAATCGTTAGATTTGTTTCTGATTAAAATATTCCGGAAGTACAAAATATTTTTTTTTTTGGTTATTTTAGCATCTTTGTTTCACTG
Organism: Tribolium confusum; assembly: GCA_029207805.1. NCBI lineage: Eukaryota > Metazoa > Arthropoda > Insecta > Coleoptera > Tenebrionidae > Tribolium > Tribolium confusum. The sequence continues at coordinate 27,299,344 of JALGAY010000004.1, forward strand.
ACGCTACATAAGGAGTTGGAAAAATAGTTTAGTATGATGTTTAGTAACGTCGTTGTGTGGTAGAAATTACGGGGATGAAGTAATAATCAACAACCTTAAAGGTATAGGGAAAACAATATTAAATGTTTCTTCTGTTTAATAAAAAACAATAAGTCGGAGTTTAATATTATTAAAATCTATAAAAAAATCAGATCAAAATTTAGGTTTTTTTCTCATTTTTTTATAAGGTATTAATTTTATTAAATTGGAGATTATTATTTTTACGACAATAAAAGTTTTTGTTTATTGTAACGGATAACTGATGATTTGATTACTAAAAACCCAAGAAAATTTTATTGTAATTACGAATATTTTTTCAGATTAAAATTTTTTTTTATAAATAATTAAGTTAATGTAGGGAATAGAAATATATAGGGTGTGTCAAAAGTCGCGAAGATCCTTTAGTGGGCTGATTCCTACCATTAAAACAATCCAAACCTTAAAGAGAAAAAATTTCTAACTTCAAAATTTGAAAAGTTATGAGTATCTGAATTTCCAAAAAAAATTGAAATTGTCTTGATATAGTTGAAAAAATCAGAAAAACAAAAAAAAGAAACAATAAAGCATTTGAAATGAATTACGTATTTATAAATCTCAAGAAATCACAAAAATCTCAAGAAAATACAAAAAAAAAAACAAAAGAGGATTGAATTTTTTTAATAAATTTTTGGGTTTCTTGAGGGTCTCCCATGTATTCCTCCAAAGGATTTTCGCGACTTTTGACACACCCTATATAGATTAAATTATTTTTGCAAGTTTGTTTCTGTATCTAGGCGACTACACCACTGTAACGGTAGAGGAACCCTCACAGTAGGGGGTTTAGTGAAATGTGGTATATAAGTGACCTTATAAAAATTAATAACAAGTGCAAGAACTACAAAAACAAAATAATTATTGTTCGTCAAATTATTGTAAAAAGTTAAAAAATAGTCTAGGCGACGCGACGTGGCAATTTTATTAAAAATTTTATTACCTTATAACTTTTTTTAAATTTAAATTTTGAAAAAAAACAAAAACAAAAAGAACTGGTTATTTGTTTATCTCTTAATGATAAGAAAATTTGTTTTACCATAAATCGTCTCGGAAATCTTGGAAATTTTTTAATAATCAAATTGTTTGATGTTTTTTTTACTGCAGTAAAAGTTTTTTTACCTATTTAGTCTCAGTAGTCGCCTTTTACAACAGACTGTTGGTCCCATGCTTTGTTTTAAAAGTACCAGATAAAATATGTGAAAATCTTGGATACGTTTTTGGGTCTATATGGTCTGTAGTGTGGAACTTTTATTATTGTGTGTCTTAAAAAAACAAGTATTCTGAAGGATGTATGTATCATCTGCAATAATTATTTTCTTTAAAATGATCATCTAGATATTAATGTTATTCTCTCTAATTAGGTTTTTTAATGTTTTTTTGAGTTGACATAACTTCTTTCTATTACAAAAATAATATTTAAAAAATTCTTTTTCGTCACCAGAATTTGAACCTGGGTTACTACGGCTACAACGTAGGGTCCTAACAACTATGTTTGTTAAATTTAACCAGCTATAATACATAATAAAAGAAGTCGAAATAACCCAACTTGCCTTATACAAATGTTAATAGTTTGAGGTACACCTTGTAGAACTTTTTTTTAAATAACATTCTTTGTAAGATACACTACACTATTTTCGAGCATATAGATTTGGAGATTAGGATGTAGAAGTTTCTGATCAAAAACACTGTTGTCATACATCGTATATCTCAAAAATAATGTTTTTTGAAAAAAAGAAAAAAATGTAGCGTACAAATATATGTTAAAACCTATAAACAGTTGTATAAAGCAAATTGGGTTTTTTCGCATCGTTTCAAGAAGGGCTATCACCTGGTATCTTTTGTAGAAATTTTTTGAAAAACATCTGTATATCTGATTTTAACATTAAAACTAGAACTATTACCAGAAAAAATTGTTGCATATATTGCAATCATACACTGTATATTAAAAAAATTGCTGTAATATACTGTATCTCGCCCAAAAAATTTTTTTCTTAAAAAAGTTTTACAAGGTAGTATATTCCAAAAACTAAGTCACTTTGTATAACTAGTAAAGTTTCAGATTTTTGTTATTTTTCAGGTAACATGTATGATGTGGATGGTGCATGTACCTATATTTCTTGAATAATTTTCTGTTAATGCAGTAAACAGCAATTTTAGCAAGATATACCTATATTTATATCGTTACGATTTTTTCTTATTATTATTGGCATGAATCTATTGGTGTACGGATTAATGTCTTCTACATATCAGTTATATCCCTTTTCAATACAAAATTAGTTTTAATGATAATAATAATCAAAATTGTGTGTACTGTCTAAATGCTGATCAATCAAATTGTGGTTTTATTTCATGGAATGCTGGTGACTTTATGACTATTACATTAAAAAAATCTGAAATAATAGCGAAATAAACGCCCGGATGCGTTTTTATGAGAAAAAAATACGTAATGCGGGATTGGTGCGATTTACGAGGGCACTGCACACATCTGACAGTCAATCAACAATACAATTAATTCCCAAACAGTGGCCATATCGCCACGATCAGACACAATTAACCAACAATCAATCGTAAAAAGGAAACGACTCCTCGACGAAATTCTAATCGAATTATTGATTCCCGTCGTCGTGACAAAAGAACGTCAACGTTTGATTTTTCAAACAAACAACTAACTGTATTCATTATTGTAGGGGAATTTTTCTCGTAAGTTTGCATGAACAATGAGACTTATCACATGTGTGTAGCGTTTTCTTACCAACTGTACAAAACTAATTACGTGTAATATACGACATGATGAGCAAGTCAAAGCATGGAGTATGATTAGGCAAAATTTGTTGGCTGAAGATGCTTTAGCCATATGTGTGAAGACTTGAATGGAGACACCGGAATCTCCGTTTTTTTTACATCATCGAAATAAATGCTGCCAATATCAGATGTAAATATGCAGCTAATGTCCTGAGAGTGTATCATAGTCATTATTATGCATCGAGAGATGTGGAAATGGTACGAAATTGACTACCGTTTGTCTGTTTAAGCGACTTCGATATGTAAGTGCCGGTGTGTAGGTATAACTAATACAGCAATATTATGTTATTAAACTCTTCAAGCTCTAATATACTTATACCTATCTAATATGTCTAGCCGACATTTTTAATTATAGTTGCAAGAAGATATGTAACATCCTTGTCTAGTTTAAGTAATAATGTCTTTTGAACTTAAGCTTTTTCTCGTAACTGAGATTTTTCTGTTGGAATGTTAACATATAATAGAGAGATAAATAGATAAAAAAATTATAATTTGCGTATTTCTATTGTTGAAAATTTGTATTATCGAAGTTCCACTATATTGCATTTAAACCAGTACTGTAATAGATTCGTATTTCTCTCTAGTGTTTGCTTGTATTTTTCATTAAATAAATGGTAGATGTAGATATCCTGACGTCTTGGTGTGTCTTTTGTACAAGTTTAACAAGTTGTCCGTTGATAAAATCTTAATTGGGCCAGCGTTTACCCGAAAGTTGTTCGACCAACTGGGGCCGAAAACATCCCCCGAGCAGCTCTTCGAGTGGCGTAAATTAATAAGGACGAA